>JAWNMD010000475.1:0-607260 GCA_035044365.1 Drosophila neotestacea | reverse complement strand
AGATTCAGATACAGAGCTACAGCTACAGCTAAAGATACAGATACTGTTGCACCCCAAATGTCCGCTATCGCTGTGCCGCTTGCACTCGCATCGACCCAATGGCCTGGCTTCATTTGAGTGGAAATCATCGCTTGCAGTCGCACACACTGCTCTCACTCTCACTCTCTCACTCTCTATCTCTCTGTCTCTTTGGTGGCGGGGCAAGACCTTCAATGCGTTTGGCTGATTTGCTCACTGGCGCTCCGTTTACCACCACCACAAGTCAAACTACCACCACCATCATTTACACACACAAATAAATACAAGCAATAGCGCTCTCAGCTCTTTCGTTGAGTGAAACTCTCTATGTGGGCTCTCCTGCTCATTGGATTTGCTTTAGACTGAAGTCCAACAAGAACTTGTTCTCTCGCCTTCTGTTTGGGATTCTTGTTTCTTGTTTTAGTTAGCTTTTTCTTGTTGTTGGTGCTTTCTGTGCTTATTAGTTTGCAGTTGGCGCATCTGTTCGCTGCTTTACCGTTAATGCTCTTATCAGTTCCTCAATTTGTGCCATGACTTTAAAATGAGCTCCACCTCCCCAACAAGAAAATACTCGGAACAAAAACAAAAGTTGATAAAACATTTTTGGCCAAGTTTTCTGGTTGGTTGATTAAAGTGCGTTGTGTTCTACTTTCCGGCTTTATCTCTAGCCAGTTTTAAAGTAATGGCCGATCTATAAACCATACCAAAATCTAAAGTTGTCTCCCATTGGCTGTTTTGTAGATAAGCTAAACCAACTAACTAGTTGAGGAGTTAACATACAGAAAGTTTCTTATACCTAATAACTGTAATGGGTCTGTAACAATAGGAGTAGATTATTCTGATCCTATAAAGTACAAATTACACCTCTTAACCTAACATCCCCAATTGATCTCAAGAACTATGAGTTATGGAGTCACCAAAAATAGTAAAAAAAATAAGACTTGTGCATTAATTTAAGAAAATAATTGTCTCACTATGAAGCTATAATAAATAAAACAAAATTAAAGACTGTTTGTTTTATATTTAGTATGGTATCCTCAGTTTAGCATAAGACTGAAGATTTGAAAGGGAAAAGAATAAAGACTATAGCAATTCATTTATAATATTGCCAAATTACGACACCCATAACACCCTCGGATGTAATAATGTAATAAATACAAAAGTTCTTAAAGAATAAGCAATTGATCTTAAGTTTAGAAGGAACAAGAAGTTCTATGCCTGCAAGCAGTGCATAAATTGTACTTGAAAGCAGTGCATATATTATAGCGTATTAAAGTTCTGGAAACACACACAATGCAGCTTCTTCTTCCCTTTGCTACTTTCCAAAAAAAAAAAGGAATTAAGGCAGTGCACAGAAAATAAAATCATTCCTAATATCAAGTATAAAGTTCAGCATTCGGGATATAATGGGTAAATTAAGAATACAAAGCAATGAGTCGGCCTTAAAACATGTAGATAGCTCTACGTTCTTGAAGCTAAGTAAAATATAGCGCAAGCTAACTTTGGCGCGCCAAAGTTTGGATACCCTTGCAGTGCCCTGTGTAAGCCGACAGATTTTTTTCAAAATTTGTTGAATGTTGATTTTTAACCGATCGTTCCTATGGCAGCTATATGATATAGTAGTCCAATTTAAACAAAATTTAGTCAGCCTGTTTAAAACTTAGTCAAACACACAATGTGTATATTTGGTTGAGATATCTTGAGAAACAAAAAAGTTTTTCATACTAAATGTTTATTTCCAACCGATCGTTCCTATGACAGCTATATGATATAGTTATCCGATTTACACCAAATTCGGTCAGCCTGTTTAAAACTTATTCAAACACACAATGTGTATATTTGGTTGAGATATCTTGAGAAACAAAAAGTTTTTCATACTAAATGTTGTTTTCGAACCGATCGTTCCTATGGCAGCTATATGATATAGTAGTCCGATTTACACCAAATTTGGTCAGCCTATTTAAAACTTAATCAAACACACAATGTGTATATTTGGTTGCGATATCTTGAGAAACAAAAAAGTTTTTCATACTAAATGTTTATTTTCAACCGATCGTTCCTATGGCAGCTATATGATATAGTTATCCGATCCGGCCGGTTTCGACATATGTACTGCGTGCAGCAAAAAGACGGACCTGTACCAAGTTTCATCAAGATAGCTTTAAAACTGAGAGACTAGTTTGCATAGAAACAGACAGACAGACGGACAGACGGACAGACGGACAGACGGACAGACAGACGGACATGGCTATATCGACTCAGCTCGTCGCCCTGATCAAGAATATATATACTTTATGGGGTCTGTGAGGCTTCCTTCAATGCGTTACACATTTCGTGACAAAATTATAATACCCTCTGCAAGGGTATAAATATGTCACAACGATACAAACGTTCTTGAATCAAATTTCACAATCGGTTTACGATAATCTAGGAAAACCCAATTTTCGTGCGTAGTTTGAATTGATTTTATTCCGAATATCTCTGATTTTCTGTGTAAGTTTTAATAGCTTTAAATTACATAATTTGAAGATATTTCTATTATACTAATTCAGTATTATTTTACTACTCTCCCCTCCTCAGCTGTAACTTGGGGGCTTTCACTGTTGACGCAGAAATGAAGCCCACTGACTGTTTCGAGTCTAATAAAATTAGAATAATATTTTATGCTAATTGGATTGGACGTGTCGCGACATGCAATACGAGTAGATAGCACTTGGAAAGTGCCAAAACATGAAGTCATAATTTAATTTGATTTTAACGAGCCCTACTCCCCTCTCCTTTCATATGCCTGGAGGTGCAGTTAAAGCTGCAGTTGGGAATGCTAACTGCTCTCAATTAGAGACGCCAACATAAATTTTTGTATAACATTATGATATTAGCATTTTGTGGCAATTTGCACGCAAAGAGCGTAGAAATTGAAATTTTAAATGGCCCCATTGCAACGGGGCCTAAACAATTCTTAGCCACGCGAACTTAGCACATCATTTGTCTTAAAAGGGCTCCAGGCAGATGCCTAAGGAGGTGTAGAAAGGGAAGGGGATCCTATTGGAAAAGTGTCGCCTCAGTTGAGGGGCCAAATTGTGGCACGACACTTGGCACTCTTCTTCACTCTCTCTCACTCTATCTCACTCTTAGTTCGAGGGAAGGGCAAATGTGCATGCAGTGCAAACGTACAATTGGATGATCAATGGGATTCTGTCCAAAGCAAGAGAGTGGGTTAAAAGGGGGTGAGCTAAACGCAGTTGCTAATAAGACGCATAGTCGACGAGTTGGTTTCCAATAAGCAGCGCTCAATTCACTCAAAATGTTTCGTCAAGTTTCGTTGAGTCATTTGTATGCTCTGCTACTGCTCTCTCACACAAACACACACACGCTCTCACTCAAAGCATTGTCTGGCTACGCCCTCTGCAGCTTTCTCGCTCTCGCCGCCGCCGCTGCTGTCTCGCTCGCACTCGTCAGTCAGAGTCTACGGAGCTTATCATTAACTGTATCGGAATTCGCTTTTTGTTTGTACTCTTCAAAGCAAGGCAAAAAAACGAGGAAGAAGGGAATGCCAAGTGGAAGAAGCTAAAAATGTTGAGTTTGCTTTTTATTAACACCGCTAGATGTCTCTCTCTGGCAACCATTAAAGTCTAATTCAATTGGATTTGGATGCTGTCGCTTGCGTTGCCCCCACCCAAAGAAAAAAAAAGATAGAAGAAGAGTTATGGGGCGCCACCAGATCCTATATTCAGTTTTTTTTTTGCGTCCTGCCTGCGCCTTTGCCTTTGCCTTTGAACCTAATCTCGTGGTTCTCGGCACCTCTTGTTACTGCCTCGTATGTTATTCGTGTACACGCACACACACCTCCTTCACTTTCCCCACCCCATCTTCTCCTCCTCCCACTCCCTCTATTGGCAATCCATTGTCGTGGTCGTTCTCTGCGCAGAGTTCGCGCAGCCAGCCAGCACCTCCACCCTTTTGGGTTAAATACTGACAACCCCATTTGAGCGCCTCTTTGCACTCGGTGCTTTGGCTCCTAACCCACAACTTTGCCATCATGTTGGCAACTGGCCAGTTTTCCTTTATTCTTTCTTTATCCCCCCTCTCTTCTTATTCCTCATTTCCTCATCTTCCACTTTTTCTTCTCTATGTTGTTTTCCCTTCAGTTCGCTGGGGCTGATGCTTCGGACAGTTCATTGAAAGTAGGTGGCTGCCCGGAACATGTTCCCTTTAAATAGAAAGTACCGTTAGATACAGTGATTTGATGTATAGCTTTAAAGCCCACTGTGCGATTCTTCAAATTATTTTTGCTAAGTTTCATTTAATTTAGGTAAATAGTAAATACTATACTCGTATACCATTTACTAAAATTTAAAATAAAAATTTTATTGTATTCAGAAAATTGGTTATATTTAATCGATCCATAATTCTTACAACGTAGGCAAAAACCCAGAAAAATCCAAAACTCCTCTTTTTTCATCTGCCCGACTACTTTACAGTCTCGATAAACTTGGCAATTACAGAAGAGAATTTCAAGTTTATGTAAAGGTATCTGCAGGATAGAAAAACGACCCTAGAACTATAAAGTTTATGAAAGGGTTTTTAAAAATGTCTAAAAACTGAATACTCGTAATCTGTGATGTAATCGGTACAGAACTCTAAAAAAAATTAGGGTAAGAGTAAAGTAAGATGGATTAAGTTACAAGTTGGTCTAGAAGGAACACAGACATTAATTGGGCTCAGTAACTCAGAGCAGTTGATTAAATCGACTCATAATTAGATATTGAAGGCTAATTTGTGTCTCACTGTACCGATTATTGTACAGATATAAATACATCGCATCAATTTTAAATAATGTATTTTGAACAATTTAAATAAGATAAGCTTAGTGTTTTTAAAATACATTGTTTTAATTACACCCTAGGATAAACTGTATCTCATTCCTTAACTTTTCAGTTAGCCAATTTCCTTACGCGATTTACAATAATCAAATTGCAGTTGAACCAATGTGCATGAGTCAAATGTGTAAATGTATGAAGAATGACTTATCAGGTGGTGCAACATTGCAAACTAAGTACAAGATACATATGAACATGTTTTTAGTATACACAAAAATATATATTTACATAAGTAGATATACAGATAATGGTATGTAAATATATATATCACAATTTTCTTACTTTTAAAGTTTCAGTTAACTTTCCATATTTTCAGAACTGAACTGTGAACAGTTCTATGTAAATTGTTGGATGCAATTGTAGAAATGTGTACAGCAAGGACTTGGCCAGGAAGTGCACTTATATAACTCACATGTATAGATACATGTACTTATACAAGTACAGATACAGATACACGTACTTAGATCCTGCAAAGCCCCTACTGCTGTCACTGGCAGACAAAGAAAACTTCTGCATCCCCCGCAATCCCCCCCTTTTAGCCACGAAGCCAACTGGCATATAATTTACATTGTTGCTTGTTTCCTTTAGCAGAGCCCCGCCCCCTTTTCTCTGTACATCCGTCTGCTCCCATTTGGCGAGCAGTGCAAACTTTTACATTGATAAATTTTTAGTAATTCTTCTTTGGGTACGACGCGTTGCTTGTTTTTCATTTTGGGGCAAGTTGTGGGCGCACTCTGTGGCAAGGCAAGGACTTTATGAATAAGTGCTAAAATGCCAGAGTCCAGGACCGCAATGGACCGGGCCATGTCATCCTGGTTAAACTGACGAGCAGCAGCAGCAGCAGCATCAGCATAGCATCTGCCTCCTTCCCACTTTGCCCCTCTTACCACTTGTCGTTGATTTTTTTGTTGCTTGTTGTTTTAGCTTGATGATTCATTGGGAAAAGTGGAAAGTGGAGCTGCCGCCGGAAAATGAACAAAACTGTATTCGCGCACTCTTTTGCTGTTTTACAAGTACACAGATACCCACACACACACACACACACACACACAGACACACAAAGTACACAACCAAACAAATTGGCATTTGAAATGGAATCCCTTAGACGAAAGTTTGTCAACTCAATATACTTGATGGCGTTTCGTCTCGATGATGGATTTTGTTTTACACTGCACAACAAAGTTTAAGAGAATTAAAGTAAAAATGTTGCAAGTTAGTAGTACAGTAAAATCTGCTAAAATATTACAATCACTGACTGAATTAATTTAGAAAATGTATCCGTGACAAGTGAGTATCTGGATGAGAGTGTATTTATAAATATTTAAACTAAATGATTATAAATAAGTATTATGCCATTCAAATTATTTACTTTGTTTCTGATTAAAAAAAAGGCAATTAAAAGTTTTCGTGGTAACAATAGAATGAATGCATTTGTTTTTTTTAAATGTAAATATATGATTCTTTTAAAAAAGTCAATCTAAAAGCTTCAACACATAATATGTTTGTTGACGCAATTTATAAACATCATCATTAAATACCTAAAATGTAAACAAATGTAGAATTTTATTGTAAATTCCAAGTTAATACTTGGCAATTAACACATTTAATAGATACGTCCTTTTTAATTTGAGCTGCAGCTTTAAAAACATCAATTATACTTTTTATTTTAAAAATCCATTTATAGAAAAAATTGAGTAGTTGATTAAAAGAAATCAAAATGAGTTTTGAGAACAATAAAAACGACCAATAAGAAATGATTGCAATTTTATTATTGAAGCCATTTGCCCCATCGAATGCAGCACATGCAACCACATGAAGTAATTTAAGGGTTTCAAATGCCACAAAGCAAATACATTTCAGCTTTTCAGTATATAACCCTCTATATATACGTATGTACCCTCAATCCATGTTTCTGTGCTCCACTCGAAATGTATTTCGAGCGCGCATGTCAAAAGGTCACCTGAGCACCAGTGTGCAAGTGTGTATGTGTGTGTAAGTGTATTTGTGTGTGCCTGGCAGTAATTACATGCGAGCCTCCCCTTTTAGTATGAGCAACTAAAACGCCCAGTATTATTTATGTGTCTGACAACCCCAACCCAATCGAATGGAGCATGAATTGCATTTACGAGTACTTCCAAACTCAGAAACTCTCTCCCTCTCTCGCTCTCTCTCTCTGTCTCTGCCTCTGTCTCTGTGCATGCGTGTATTGTCCAAGGCCCCATGAATTAAACATCTGCGATAAAAGGCTGGCTTTTGGATAGCTTGGGTAATAATAAGTAGGAGAACCCAAGTTGGACGAATAGAACATGTCACAAATCATTAGCACATATTCAAATCGGGTGCAAGAGGTCAGCGAATGGGGCGGAGTCGCAATCGCAATTGCAAAAGTAAATAGCACACCGGTTGTTTTTCTCCCAAAAGCAAATACATATTCAAATGCACATTTTTGACCTTAAAAACTTTGCCTAATTGCGGCTACAGGCAAAGGTCAGAGGCTGCAAGAAGACACAATACAAGAGCAAGAATAATACAATGAAAAAGGATCTCAACTGATACGGATGCTGAATCTGAATGTCCAGGTAGACTATTGAGTTCGAGTGTCCAAGACTGACCCTGTGATATAAGAAAATTAACCTTTGTGTTGTGGACGAACCTCACGACGATCGTTGACAAGTTCAACCCCCTGGCTGGACCCTCGCAATGGTCAGTAAAATCAATTTTCAGTTTTGCGTAAATTTTCTGCTTGATTTTCTTGAAATTGTACACAGTTTAATAAAGGGTTCCGCTTCGGACCTACCTGGATTGTCTCGGACTTAAGCTATTGGGGTTGATTTTGGGTCGATTTTATACGCATTTCATTTGAACTTATTCGGCGTTTTTGCATACGTTGAGACAATTTTGAGATTTTTGGAGTTTTGTCCTTTCTGGTCAGCGTGGGAAACGCTACCAAGGGATATTGGTCAGCGTCAGCTTGCGACGGACCTTAATCCGATTTTAATGAAGCGCAACGTTTTGCGGTCTGCTGAATTTATGCGTCTTATTCTTACTATTTTCATTTTGGTCATTTATTTTCTTGGCTGCGAAGAAAAGAATTTCCTTATGAATTTTCTTTGACACTTTCAAAGACTCACACTGTCACATAAATACTTCTACAATAAAATACATACATTCATAGGTATGATATGTAAAATTCGAAATTTATTTCTAAGAACAATTTGATTTTAAGCCAAGGGATTTTTAAGCAAACTGTCTTAAGCTGAATAAAAATAATTGTGAATAAACAAAGCAGTTTAATTTTAATTTATTGTCAGATAAGGATTTTATTTAAATTTAAAACACTATTGTAACTGTAGTCGTGACTAGCACAATAAGTTCAACTTATTGCAGGATGCTGAATTTAATAAAACAATCAAATAAATTTAATTCATTCAGTATATGTAAATCTGAAGCTTTAATATTGACTCGACGCGAGCACCGAATCTTTGATAAGGATCTAAGATATTTGTAACAATGAAATCTTAATAACGAATCAAGTAGGAATCATTCAGTTGCTTAAGAATAAAATCCAAAGCCCAATTTTGAATATTATTGTTGACTCAAAACACTAACCGTTAAAGACACATTTGAAAAGTTGAACTCACAAAAATATGAATCTGAATCCAGAGGTTTTGTTTCAAATGGCGAATATTTAACAATAATATGATAGCTTAACATCGATTAATACACAAAAGCACTCAAGTCTTTTATGGTTACTCCAGAGATAGCTGAAACTCGATGAGTTAACTGTAACTGTTGTTGTTGCTGTTGTTGGTATGAGGTGTTGCCACCGTTGGATGCGATAATTAAGCAGTCAAAGTCAAACGATGGGAGTCTGGGCCCATCTGAAATGTTATGTTTCGAACTGTGGCAGCAGCAGCCACAGCAGCTCAACAATGGCAACTCATTTCACCCGGTTAGGGTTTGATGAATGATCTCATCAACGAGGTGTCGGCCTGAACACAACCGATGATTGGCTCCAAGATGTGGCAGAGACAGAGGCACAGAGAGTTGTGATGTGGCCCCCATACGCTGATGAGCCTCATTTGTGGCAAAGTGTGTAAAATTTAAAATTTAATAATTAACAATTGTTTTTTAATACCACGGCAGCAAATCTGGGAAACTCAGAGCTCAAATTACTTTCGCCCAAGCACTTTGGTAGCTGTCAATCGACGGCATCAGTTGGCGTCGATTGTCTCCTTTTTTTGGGCCCGACTCCGATAATTCCGACGCCTCCATCGCATCGAGATCTCTTTGTTAGGAATGATTAATGATGCGAAATTATGAACTCGCTTGTTCTAAGTGACGTGCTGCAAATGTGGCAGTGGCAGGGGTAAGGGTACCAGCTGGGGCAGACTTTGTGGCAGTGGAAGTGGAGCGAAGGGCAGAGCGCTGTTGTGAGTAGTTTTGTTAATCGGCTAAAGAAAAATGACTTCATTAAATTCATTAGCGCCCATGTGTGAAATTCGTTCAATTGCTTTTCGATGGGTTAACCTTTTGTAAATAGTTTACTTGGACGTAAGGCTATTAAGAGAATTTAAAAATACAATTCAAAATGTAAAACAAACCGTCTACATAGAGTATTTCATTGTGAAACTTAAGCTGTATTGATCCATGTTTGATCTATGGTTAACTACAGTGCATCTCATTGCCGATCACTTCTCATTTAGCTAATCTCTCTATTAATATACATTTTCTGTTCATATTTACATTCTTTTACAGATCCAGATGAATTAATCCAAAAACCAAGCCATCATCACCTATCTAACAATAGTTTGTTGTATAGTTAATTGCAGGAGATTTAATTGTCGAGCATTCCCCACTAGCTTCTCTACTTAGACAAATTTTCCTTTCATATTAGCATTCTATATATACAAAATATTGTAAGAAATTGCCATCAGAATGAGACTAGCTTCATAAGTGCAGACATTAAACTATATCAAAGTGTTTGGCTGATTGCAGGGCATCTCATTGTCGATCACTCCCCTTTAAACTATTCATATACATTTTCTTTTTATATTGAATTTATGCTACATATACAATAAACTGTAAGGAACTACCATCCTTCACAGATCCAGACGTGTCTCAATGGGTTGCAATCAAGTTGGATTAAGTTCACCACACACTGGCCCCATTTAGTGGCACCTTTTGTGGCCCGTTTACCCACTGATGAGCTAACCACAGATGCGAGCCAAAGCGTTCAGCCTGGAAACCTAATCGCACAATGATTTCCTTGGCTTTTGGCTATTTACTCTGGCTAAGACCATGGGAAAATCAATACGCAAAAGTCAGTTGGGAAACCGAGTGCAAGCAAATGTGCCACATAGATGGATTTACATGGATTTTGTCTGTGGTTGTAGCTGTTGTTGTTTTGGCTGGAACTGAAAACTGGACGTGGACCATAAGTCATCGACATTGATAGCCATCAATCGCAGCCGCTTTCCGTTGGCCTGGCCACAAAGCTGCTGAGGTCCGTGAGCTGGCGAGAAGTGTAACTACAATTAGTCGGGGGCTGAGAGACTTTGACTGGACCGGGAACTGAGCCAGAGATTGTGGCCAAGAGGCAAGTTGGCCCAACACTCGCAATCGCAGCATATGAAAATCTTTTGGTTCGTTACGAGTACTCCAACGCATTTTCCAAAACTTGGTAATTTTTCTTAGACACTGCAACACTGTGGCGGCTGTCTTGGTTACCAGCTAGCCTCGGTCTCCAACTCCCCGTTTTGTACGTCACTTTGTCAGTTTGTCAGCTAGTCAGTTAGTCAGTTTGTCAGTCAAGTCCGTCAGTTGGGGCTTTGGATACGTTTTGTCTGTGCTCTGTGCTATGTTGACGGCCTCAGAAGTCTGTCGGCTCGTTGAACCTTTTTAACCGTTGCTTGGTCAAGAGTTGTTAACCATATTAAAGTGTTCAATGATTAATTACACGCGTCCAAGATTAATTGAAATCAATCAAAGCTGAAGTTAACTAATGGCAACACGTTTGTAATCTCCTCTTGCCACATACCACACTCTCTTTCCCTCTCTCGTCAATCCATACCAATTCGTTGTATGCACGTCTGGAATTTCTTGTAGTATATCAACGAGTTTCATATACTCCTACTCCTCTTATCCAGCAACACATCACAACCCAACCACATTCGTTTTCATGCCACATACTCGTAAATAAATAAATCTATACAATTTTAAATATTATTTCTCTTCACTATTTTACTTTTATTCCCATGCTTAATTACAATTAGAGCTCTGTGGGTTATGCGTCCAAATAGCAACCTGGCAGTTGAGTTATTATGCATATCAACAAAAGTAAGAGTAGTTTCCAGCAACCCCAAAAATACTAATATTATAAGGAAATCTAAGAATAACTTCAAGCATATTACAACATAAGTTATTAAAGCTTAAAATGTAACTTATAAAAATATGAATATACTTATGTAAGTAAGAACTTACAATCAACATAAATAAGAGTAGTACCCAGCATTTCTATAATTTATCTGTATTATCAGTTAATACTACATATATATTCTACCAAAGGAAAAGATAGTTTAAAACTATGTTAATGTAATGTAATTAATTGATGCATATATCAGCAAAAGTAAGAGTAGTTACTTACCAAAGTTTATCAATATTGATTATATTAGACAAAGAAATATTTTAAACATTACTAGAGAATAACATCAACTCCACCTCATGAATATTTAATTAAAACCCGTGTTGTTTTCTAACAAATATCAGCAAAAGTATACTTTTACTATAGTAACTTACCCAAGTTTATAACAATATTAATCTTAAAAATATTTTAAATATAACCTAATAATATTCTTAGAATTAAAATCACTTCAATTCCACCTCATGAATATTTAATTAAAACTGTTTAATTTTTTTCATATACAAATATCACTGATATCTTAATAGCCTATAGTATTAAAAAATATTTACAAATCTCTTAAATATCCATAAATAAATATTTTAATATTTATTAAACAAGTTTTAATTTCCACTCTCTGATTTAAGACCAGTTGATGTCTGCTTCATGCAGAAGAAACCACAATGAAACAAGAGTTCTAAACTGTGAAATCTTTTATAAATTGAAATTAAAATTTGGTTTAATCATGTGCGGCACACACAGACGAATACATAGACACAATCTGATTAAGGCAAGTAATATCAATTGGTTGACAGTATGCTAAATTATGGATTATGCCCCTGGGGCGACAATCCGCATATCGGTTACAATGTGCCCACACATTGCACGTGACACACGAACAGGGACAAACTGTAGATGTATCTGTATCTGTAGTTAAAGCCGTAACCGACTCGCTTCCTTCCGGCAACACACCTCGACACAAAGGGGAGGGAGCGGAAGCAGTCGAAGGACATGTTAAACCATTGCCCCGCTCTCTGCCCACATGTGGTTAATTATAATTACGCAATTTTAATATCAAAACATGCCTTGCACGAATGGAAGCCAGGAAGCCAGCTCCTGTCCAGTGGTAGCGGGTTCAGGTTGAGGTTCAGGTCCAACCTATCTTTAACTAACTTTTAGCACTCGCCTCGGGGGTTGTTGTTGCCGTTTGTCAGTTTCGCGTTGAAAAGGCGAAAAATGATGAATGAAATACGACGATTTTCAATGACAACAAGCAACCCTCAAAGTTGCTCGACAGGTTCGCCCACACCCATCCTCCTCCTGGTCACACCTCACTCCAGCACGCACACTTTGAGCTTTGATTGAGCATATCCGGTGGGATTAATGGGGGGGATGTTTGCGGTTATTTATGCCCGCAAAGTCAGTTTGTCAGGAATCGGAGTCGACGGACTACCTTCTCCTTCTCCTTCATCGTCTCGACCAGCCAACCGAAAAATATTAGCTTTTATGATATTGATAGAAACCGATGTCTATTGACAATTAAACAATAGAAGAGCCACTGCCACAATCCAAAGGGGGCGGCCCTCTGTCCTCTTCCTTTTTGGGGGTAAGTACTTGCTAGTTAGCTGGGCGTTGTTGTTGCCACAACAAACTGATGAATACAAGTATCCATATGGCCCATAGGGTAACTCCGATAACCATCTATTGCTGAATTTAGCGCTAAATTAATATGCAACCTCGCTTCGGGTTTGGGTTTATTCTTCACATAATTTGCTTAGATTTTTATGTTTATTAGCGGGATTATGAAGTCGTTAATATAATCAGCAGCATATTAAGTCCAAAAGGGAGTCACGTTTTTATTGCGTTCTTAACGCATATGCCGAAAATTTGATTGAATTCGTTTCCCTTGGGGTTAAATTGACTTGATATAGACAATATCTATCAAGGGAAACGACTCCAAAACGAGTTTTGTTTAGTTTAAGAGAGCGCATAAATCAGTATTTCGTACTAGCAAAGGTATGCGTATGTATATTTTGATTACTTAAAGAAATAAACTAATTAATGCGTATTTATTTTTGTTTAAGCCATGACGCAGTTGCTGTAAAAGAATAAAAAAAATAACAAACAAGACGACATAGACAACGACTGGACCAAAGGTCATCTAATAAAAATTCAAATGATAATTATGACAATCGTACGTGATAATTGTAGGAAGACAGAGGCCCTCCCACACACATACACCTACGCACACCTACATCTACCCTCCACACTCTTGACTGCGACTCGGGATGATTTTTCTGATGGGTCTGCAAATGCTCAAGAACAAGAGATGCCGTCTCGTGACAGCTCCGAAACATAAACAAACAGACGGCACAGAGAAACTTCTAATTAGTAGGTAGATATACTCATACACACACACAAACTGAGGACTCCACTTTCCAGTTGGACGGGGAGAACTGGAGGGATGCATTAATAAATAAATGTAGATTTGCTCTTATTTATTTTTAAAATATTCTCTGGCAGACATTGAGGCAACAGGCACGCACACATCTTAGCAGAGGTCAACACATTGCAATGGGCGAGGTCAAGTTTTGGTCCATTTACTGTGATAATTTTGGAGTGCGCCATATGTTCTAAATACTCGTTTCAGTTCATAATTAAAAGAAAAAGAAACGCACTTTTCCACACATTCAGTCAGAGTTTATTGTTTATTCTTTTAACCAAAGTAGGGATAGCGACCATATCCGCCATAACCGCCATAACCGCCGCCGAATCCGCCATAATAGCCACCGCCAAAGCCACCATAGCCACCGCCAAATCCACCGCGATATCCGCGATATCCATGATGGTGACCGTATCCACCGTATCCGCCGTATCCTCCGTATCCACCGTATCCAGGACCAAAGAACTGACGCTTGGCACGCACCTGTTCGTTCTGCTGATCCTGTTGCTCCTGGGCGTAGGCCAGAGACAGAAGAACACCAACAATCAAGGCGAAGAATATAAAGGCACGCATTTTGAGTTTTTTAATCGTCACTATAAGATGTGTTATTTGCCAATCTTTAAGTTGAACTGTGCTCAACCAAGCGACGAGAATAGACTTTTATAGTCGCCGGTTCGATTGTTTATCGCCTCGATATTAATGAAATTCAAGAACAATCTCCACAGAATTCCCCAATTGTTTACCTAAAATCAGTTGCCGAAACCGGTTTCTCACTAAATGTGAAAACAAAAACACAATTTGCTTACCACTTAATTTCATTGTTTTTGCTTTTAGTTTTGATGAAATAAACTTATCGAAATAGCGAGAAAAAAAACCGGGTTCGAAGAGGCAGAGACACAAAATCCAATGAGCTTAAATTAATATTTGTTTATGTGCGGCTTATGCAAATTGAAGAAATCCTATTCTAGATATGCTATCGTCTGATTTACGATGATCTAGGGGATTTTTCCCACTCATATTATGTGTATATGTATTTTTAGTAAAACTAATTTTTGTTTAGCTAAACGATATTATTCTAAAACAAAACCAATTTACTGTGATATTATCTAGTTTGCAAAGGTGATTCATTCTATTTATCCAGTTTCCGCAACTATGAAAACTGGTTGTTTGATATTAAGTATATGTAAATAATATTGGGCCAAATGTTTGCTTAACATTAATGCAAATGAGTTCAAAAACCGTTTAATAGTTAGAAAAACATTCAGATTTATAAGATGTTCAGATCATAAAATTGATTCATTAAATCAATTTATGTGCACAAATAAATCTATGTTGAATGGTGAAACTGGCAACGAAAATATTTATATTAATTAAACCATTTCTACAAAAAAATTATTATTTTTTTAACTTTAAAAAACAAAAAGTGTCGAAATTGTTTTACTGTTAAGAACAACTACTTTTTATTGAGAACATTTTCTTCATTAATTAAAGAAACTTTGAGAAAGTACTTAAGCGAAATTATTTAATAGACATGTTTATAAAAAATTTAGATTTTAATTTTCGTGATGTTCCAAAAATGTTGTTGAGCAGTGTAATAGCTATGTTATATTGTTTTTAAAGTTGCCAAATTGAGAGAACGTTTACAATGATTTTTTTAAATCTTATAACAAGGCTATTAGCACAGTTAAACGTGCAAACAGGTGTGAAAGAGTAGTTTTTGTTGTGTTGGAGTCTTTGTTGACACCGGGAAACGTTTAAGTATTTTTTGAGCTTAACGCGGAAGCTGGATGACTTTTAATTTTGGGCAAAATCACAGATTTGTTTTAGGCTAAAAACAAATTCATGTTTATGCTTGGAAATTCCCAAAATGATCAATGATTCAATGCTAAGCACAAGCATATTAAATTACCACAACAATCAAATACACAACAACATTTCGTGTTATTGTTCATTTGATGTTGATTTGCTTTGATCTCTTCTGGGTTTCTTTTGATATTCGAAGCGACTGGAAGATCGCCAAATCGAGACTTCCAAGTTGTATTACAATCGATATGGCGCCATAAATCAGCACAGTTTGGACGGAAGCAACAGATCGATTGTAGATTGTACCGCCAGCCAAGCCATCAGAGATCATTATTATCATTCATCCTCTGATTTCCATGATCGGATACTCCAGATACTTAGTAGGTTGCCCGTTGCCAGATTCACATGTGTGTCACAGACTTTGTGATCTTGACAACGCATTTTCTTATAGCTCGACAAGTTTTCACTTCGATTTTCGATATGTGCCGTTAAGATATTGTCTGTAAGTGTGTATGTGTGTGTATGTAAGTTGTCATGTGATTTAAGGGTACCGTAAATCACGTCGCTTGTCTAATTTCGTCTCGCTTGAGATTCCCCACATACTTGCCAACTCAATGGAATTATTTCTTCATCTCTTTGGTTTGTCAAGTGTTTCCAGCACAGTCTCCAACTCTGCCCCACAAATGTGGCACATTTTGCACATGTATATCTGTATCTGTATTTGTATCTGTATCTGAATCTGTGTCTCTTGTCTGTTTTGCCTGTCCCCACTTATCGATGGCTGTTTTGCACTTACAGCTGCAGAATTGCTTTTGTTGCACAACGTTTATCGCTTCTTTATCTTTATGCTGCATTTGTATCTGTATCTGTATCTGTATCTGCTTGTTGTAGATCGTTAATGCGCACATCTCAATGTAGCTCAGACCCGATCACCGCCCCTTTGTCAAGGTTTGCCACTGTCGTGATGTGCTTCGGATCTAAATTTGTGATCCTCTATCGAGCGTAACATTTTAAAACATTAACGAGTTGCTTTCAACTAACTTAATGTCTTAGTTATTGTTAGGATCGCCACTAAAACGACTCTTTTATTAACTAAGAAACTTATTAAGTTACCCACTTGCCTGAACAACTACTTTTGGTCATGCAAATCTGCACATTAGTGCAAAGTTAATTGTAACCGCAGATGTTTCAGATACGGCAAAAATGATTGAATTAGCCTCGTCTTCTATATTTTGATACTCGAATACCGAACTCTTTAACTGAGCAATTGCCAGGTTAAGAAATGTATTGCTCTTGTTTTCCGACTTACCATTTTTAAAATCAGTCTGTATAGTTTGATGAATCATCTGAAAATAAATGTATAACGTAACTAAATAAGATGGTTACATCGGCTTAAATGTTTACCTTCCTCATAACCTTGCTAACAGTTGATCAGTGAGAAATTTCTCTACTCCGTTCATCTTGCGAATGAAGCTTATATTATTCCATGGCTTTAATACCAACATTCTTCCTGTATCTAAAGAGCTTTGTAATAGACTAATTAATAGATAATTGTGAATAAGAAAATTCTAATAAAATATAACTTTGAATTTTTTTTTTACTAATATCCCATTTTTGAAAACTTCTTTGTTAATGACATCAGTGCCCATAGTAGTTTCTGTAAATGTTTTCCATGTTTCAAAATAAACTCAATAATAATTTCAAGCAATTATTGTATTACTTTCGGAGAAATTACACTTACGAGTCGCAATTCTTAAGGTAAAGTTTTAGAAGCATGAAAGCAAGTCTTTCTCTCCCATGCCAACTATAGTAACCAGTTCTCTTAGTAAAGAGCTTCCCTCTCTATTAAGATTGGAATAAAGTTGAGTAAGCCCGTTTATCCGAAAGCGGGATTCAACATTTTTCGATGAACGCCCCACTCAGGTTCTAGGTTGATATAAATAGACAGTGTCATTTGGAGAATATAAAGCCCAAAATACTTAGTATTAAGCAGTACCATTAAGGGCAATTAATCCATGGCCAATAATTTCTTCAACAACTTTATATGCAATTCGATTTTTATTAATGTCATTAGGTGAAGCTAGTTAGTCCTGAATTTAAGGTGGGTCACAGACACAGTAAACTGGAACTGTACCAAACCAGACCAGCCATGAGGATCCATATTTTTGTTTAAAATCACTCGCAACATATAAGACTGAAAGTTGACAAAAATTGTAATACCAAACACAAGTATTATCCATACATACTTATTATAATTCATACTCTTGTATTTCCAGAATTCGTACGCGTTGCCAATTATCGGATATCCGATTGGTCCTGGAACCTGCAGCACTAGTTGGTAAAGTCTACGACGGCTCCACAGCATATAGGTCCAAAACACTACTAGTAAAGTTATCCACAGATTAATTGACAGCATATTATGAACTTCTTACTTTGAAATGTAACAGCGATTTAGCTTTATGTGCCTAAAGACCTAAGTTCTTATAGAAAATATTCACATATGTAATCTCACAAGTATATTATCAAAATAATGTTGTAAAAGTAGGCTCACATAAAATGTTTACCATTAACAAATTTATTACATGGGCGAGATGGGCGACCAAATGTCTTAATATGACCTTTTGACAGTGAATACTTTATTTTAGTGATGTAAAAAAACATCAAAACATCGACAATTAGATTATGTTACTGAATGCGAGTGTTAAAGTGAAAGTGCTCATGCACTTTTCTGTGTATTATTTTTCAGGGAACCAAACCGGAACCGAAACTTTTAGCTGAAATTAACCGTTTCAAATGTCGTACCGGAACTAGAAACGAGATAAATTCTTTTTCAACAGCCGAAAACCAAATCGTCCGTACCAATACAATAGATTTTCACTATAAAAAAATTTCACGAATTAAAGTAAGACATAGCCTGGTAAAATGCATGTAATTGTACATGCATCAATCGATATTTCCATGGACGCTTTTAAGAGTCCGATTTTTAAATCGATGTTTAGTTTGGACTTGCATTATTACTATATCTTGATGAATAGATTGATCGAAGTGTTAAGTGCAGTGTTTTAATTAGATACTATAAAATCTGGTAATTGGCAAGGTTTTTACAATGTATTCGTATTCATCAATGACATTGTTGTTTTATAGATATTGTAATTAAAAATGTTGAGTAATTGCCTTCAGATTGTTGCAACACTTTGTACCAATTATATATTCTCAAATGATTAAAAGAGTGACACACATTTTTAGACCCCATTCTTAATATATATTAGGTTGAAACATTTTAATGGTGGTTTTTCTTTATCTTTGGACTCATATGAATCTGAAAGAGTAGCTATGATAGATTCAACAAAAAAAATCAATTTTGTTTTCTAAAGTATTTATTATGAAAATTTTCCTTATATAATTATTTGGCAATTTATATGTCGAATTTATCAATATTAGCTTCGATTTCCGTTTCATTCAGTGCGATGTTTTAGCTGCAGACCAGGTAAATCCTTCAAGGTAAGTGTAATGTTGTTGACAATCACCAAATCTTCAAATCGAAAACTTGTGCTAACTTCGTAGTTTCTTAAAATTTTAACCAATGTAATTTTCAACAATATCAATCCATATTTCCAGCCTGAAAATAAATAAGTCATTAAAAGATTAATAAAAATATTATTCTATAAATAACGTGCCTATGCAGTTTCGTTTGCCCTTAAGGAAAGGTATGAGAGAATAAGGATGTTTCTCCTTCAGATTGCTGGGTGAACAGTTATCTGGATTAAATACATTTGCTTCAGGACCCCAAATTTTCTTGCTACGATGCGTATGGAAAATACTAATACAGAAGTGAAGTCCTTTTGGTAGAACAACGCCATTAGATAATTTCACATCGTTAGTCACTCTTCGTACTGCCAATGGAAGTGCTGGCATCAGTCTCATACTCTCGTTTGTTACCATCTCCAGATACTCCAATTTCTGTATGTCCTCAAAGGAGACTTCAAAGTCTCCCGTATTAGGAAACACGGATTTTATTTCCTCATAAAGTCTATCTTGGTACTCTGGAAACATGGCAAGATGCATTAGTGTATAGGTAATTGTAAGTGCAGTGGTTTCAAATGCGGCAAAAACAATTGAATTGGCTTCGTCTTCAACATTTTGATAATTGAACACTTGACTTCTCAACTGATCAATAGCCAAATTAATAAACGTATTATTCTTGTTCTCTGTTTGGTTATTTTTAGAAACATCCAACAGCTTGCTGTCAATCATCTAAAAATGAATTTTTATGAAATAATCGGGAATTTAACAAAAGAGTTTCATACAAACCTTTTTGATAAAGTTGCCAATAGTCAATTTGGAATCATTGATCAGTTTTCCAATGTCGGTCCAACGTCGAAACCATTTGATGTTATACCATGGTCTTAAGATAAGTACTATTCCAGCGTCTAAAGCACTTTTTAAAATAAAAATAATAGCTAAGTAGTCTGAAACAATGTCATATAAACAATGTAATATATGTACCTTTGATATTTCTCCATTAAAGTTTCGTTTTGATAAACTGCTTCCTTCTTGGCATCAACACCCATGGTAGTTTCTGTTATTATTATTAATCTAAGGAATTTGTAGTGTAATCTCAATGAAATTTCACTTACGAGTTGCAATTCTTAAAGTATAGTTTTTCAATCGTGAAAGAAATTCGATCTCTCCCTTGCCACATAGGGTATCCAGTTCTTGAACTAAAGAACTCCCCTCATTGTTGAAGATGGGAATAAAGCTGAGTAACCCATTATGACTAAAGGCTGAGTTTAAAGCCTTTCGATGTTTACTCCACACAGGCCCTAGATAAGAGATAAGAACATCATTAAACATATGTGAAGGATCTACAACTTAACTATACCTTCAAGAACAATTAATCCTTCGCCAAGAAGCTCTTCCAACACACTGTTTGCTATTCGACCTTTGCTTAATGCTTGCGGTGAATTTAATAACTCCTGAATTAAAGGTGGATCACTCACAAAGTAAACAGGTAGTGGACCAAACCAACCCATCCATGTTGATCCGTATTTGTGTATTTTATGGTTCATAGCAGCCAAAAAGCCTGCAAGATAAAATGATTCCTGACTCGAACTAAATACATTTTCTGTTAAATACCATTATTTAACCAGAATTCATACAAGCTGCCAATAATCGGATATCCGATTGGACCTGGGACTTGTAGCATTAGTTTGTACAATCTACGACGGGTCCAAAGCACATAGAACCATAGAACCAGAATTAAAGTTATCCACAGTTGAGTTGAAAACATATTTCGAACTTTTTGCTTCAAAATATAACAAGACTTTGGCTACACTAAGCTCTAGATGTGACTATTTATAGGAATGACTTAGTCTCACAAGTAATCTCACAAGTAAACATTCCAATTATTACATTATTATAGTTATGGTGTTAAGGAAGTTTTAAGTGCTTTAAAGTACAATTTTTAATTTCATTCTATTCATATAATGCAGATAATGATGTCTATAACAAGTAGAGTTGATATCTTTGACCCTGTTAGTCTATATAAAACCATAAAAGGTTTCTGAATTATTGGCTTCTAAGTCCGAAGTTTGTGTTTGGTGTTTCTAGAGCAGTTTCTCTATTAAATACACATTTGTATTTTTGATAAAAGTAACAGATATTTAAATGTGGAATTAATGTCATTTATTTATTTATTTGCTAGAAGTTCCTATGAGCTGTAAAAAATATTCTTGATCAAATTTTAATTTTAATTTGTACAACTTAAAATTGGGAGATAATGTTTTAGTAATTAAATTCATGAACTAGTTTCTGTATTTACCTGTGAATGAGCTGTAAATTTCTGATTACTCGAATTTACCTTTCGTGTCTCACGATCCAAACACGCCCCCTCCACATGGACAAAAGGTGAAAATTCGAACCTGTCATTTCGCTGACAGGTAAAATGTTATATCAACTTATCCAAATAAAACCATAAACCATTTGGCTTGTCATCAAAACAATGGCCGCCCACATTAAATCACGCAATGACCACGGAAATTGAAGTTTTCATATGATATCATTGGTGTTCCCCAGGTTGAACTTTTGTCCAAGTTTATTTTTTTGAGAGGTAGCTAATTTGGACATGTCACGTGTCTGACAGACATTCAATGCACTTTAACTAACTTTTATGACACCAATTATTGCCTCAGTTACAGGGAACATGTCGGTTTTAGCTTTGACAGGCGATTGTCAGATCCAATTTATAAGCTAACTAAATTAATTACTTAAAACCAAAAAGCAAAAACTTATCAAAAACTATAAACCTTTCATAACATACTACTGAAAAAGAAAAATTTATAAACCTTTCCCAAAGAATTAATAACTGTTTCTGACAGAAATAAAAACATACCAGAAACCAGTTCATTTTATTGATCAATTTAATTTAAATTTTTACATTAGATTCTATAAATTTTAGCGCCAAATTATTATTTGGAAAGTTTTTTAAGATCTCATAAAGAAATTGAATAAGTAGGCCTAAAAACAAAAGTTTAAATATTTTAATATATACATTTATACTGCCCCTTTAAATTAAAACTGTAACGAAATAAGAGCATCCATTTTATATATATAAGTTGGGAGATATTCATTCTGCATATATTATTTATGTAGGCATATAAACATGATATTATATTTATGCGAGTTTCATAGAAAACTAGACCTTTGTTAAATTCTAAATGAAAATTTCTTTAAGAAGATTTATGCATATTCGCCCTATAGGTAAATGAGAACAGCAAACATTTCGATACGCAAATAAACCATCTGAGAATGATTTGAATTTCGCTGCCATTGTTTGTGAAACTTTAATTTGGGAATTTCATTAGGATTATGGGGTAGATTTTCGCACATGCCAATGTGCTCTACATTTCCTAGCTCTACAATTTTCTTAGTTCACCGACAATGGATTTTCTCGGACAGGGTGGAGTGATGTGGGTCTCAGGTAACTGGGAAGGAGCAGCTGGACGTCTACTGGACCCTTAGTTTTGGTGGTTGCACTCAAAGATCTTTGCATTTTCCTGAAAGCATTTCGGGTGCATTTTCTCAACTTTTGATTATGTGAATATTTGATGATCGGTTTTTTGTATGCAAAACATGTTTGCAAATTTTTTAAGTGTGTTTATTTTTTTGGTTTTTTTTTTTGTAGGGTGGAAAAATTTGTTCTGTTTTTTGTTCGCGCAGTCATAATAAGGCGTAACGTGTTGTAAGGCATCGGATCTGAGGTATCGATGACCTCAATTAAGCATTGATGACCTCTTGAGTAGACTTTTAAGAAGGGAATTTTGTTTCTTACTAAACAATAGATGGTTTAAAGTTGTTTTACTATTAAAATAAATTCTTGTAAAATACTAAAGATGGGATGTATTTTCGGAAATATCTCTAAATGTAATCAAGTTTTGAAAAAAAAACAATTTTTTCTTCAAGGAAGCTCCAACACGAAATTAACTCAAATTATTTGTTAAAAAAAATTAAAAAGATATTCGAATCGAATCAATTAAACAGTAAGAAAGGCCTATACACTACATATATATAGTTTTCGTTATTTTGTACCAAAGTTAGTACACTTTCTTATACAGCTGATCACAAATAAGAAATTTTTCCCGCCATAATATATTCCAATGGTGTCAAGAGAAACAAAACCCAAATCGTATTCAAATCCAAACTTCACGCCTAATCAGTGTCCAAGGCAATGGACAAAGGAAGTGGAAGTCTGCATAAATTTAAAAGGGAAGAAGCAAAAATCAGAGCAAAATAAATTAGAAAATGCCAGGGACTATTTGGGGGTAAAAATTACATCTTGACTATTTCTTTGCCTGCACGAAAAATTACAACTCTGTCAACATTGATCTTTTGACCTTTACGCCTGAATAGCTAAATCGCCAGACATGCAAAATAATGCATATGAGATTGCACATGAGTCCCTGCTGGACTCTGGACATTAGGTGGATCTGAATGAAAGGCGCGTAAGGACAGGGTGACAGAGACAAGGACAAAGCCAAAGACAAAGACGAAGTAGTAGAGAAAGGTAGGAAGGCAGAAAGTGAAATATAGCGCTAAAGTAGATGTTCTTCTTTAAGGGATGAGCAAGTATTTACCTAGGCAGTTGTTAAGTTTTAAGTTTAAAACAGATTATCAAAACATCTGTTGGGTTATAATTATCTATCTTAATACAATCATAATTATTTATTACACTTTTCCATCAACTGGTCATAAAAATGATATAAAAACGCAATTTCCACAAAACCAATCAAATGAATTGCAGCCACGAACTAGAAAACTTTCAGGTGGGGCAGTGGCTCTTAATAATTTTATGTACCCTTCAAATAACACTTGAACACTCTCAAAATTTACGAGCACAAGCCCTGAACCCTTTTAGACGGACCAGAAGCTGTCTGATAGACTAGAAGGAAGGCTCCTCTATTGAAATTGCAAGAGTTTGAAACACGCGCCCGACACATAAAAATTTTGGAACTCAAGTGACTCGATCGTATCCCTTTTCGATCTGCAGATCTGTGTAGTGTGTTGACAGAATACTTAGGGAATATCCGACTCAAGGCGTGGGCGTGGGCGCTGTGGGGAAGCACGCGCCGACGACAGTTGCAGGCTGAGCCATAACTTTCGGAGTTGTCAGGGCGTTTAGCTACTTAAACACTTGAGATATCATTTTTGGGAACGGCTGTTGGCTGAATGAGTTCGTCTTCCAATGATTGTGATGCCTTAATTGCATTGCTTCGATTCCACACATGCTCCACTTCCACTTTCAGAATGTCAAGTTGGCGCTTCATTTCATTTTTCGGGGAGTCTCATCTCCGTGTTAATTTCTGTATTAGTAAATTTATTTGGTTTTGGCAGAGATTTCGTCTCAGGAAAATTTATTGGCACATTAAGATAAAATGAAGTCGTTTATGTGTTTCTCACTGGGGCCCCTACTGGTCGCTTGCATTGACATTAAATTTTATTGCCTTTTTTGCTCAACATACTTGAATATTATGGTGGAGAGATGGGCATTATCGCGTCTTTCTCTTGTCTACTCCCAACTGAGCTCCGCCTCAAGCATTTGAGGAATTTTGTAGTTTCGTATTTTGAATAATGTAAAGCATCTTTATGCTAGATTTATTTGTGCTCATGATTTTGGGTGCATTTTGGTGGGGCGAAGTATTAGCAGGTGCGGTTTACTTGGATCATCAAATCAAGTAAGATTAGAAAATAATGGGCATTTTTTTTTTTTATAATATTACCACTTAATGACCAACCAATTCGACAAATTTGACTATTAGAGGTTACTGTGAGTTGCATTGTATTGTTTGACTTGGCGTATGACCATATTTGGTTATATAGTTCTCCTCAGAATCGAATTTCAGGTGTTGTTTTATACTATTTGGAGCAACAGAAGTTGGTTTAGTTGAAGTTAAAACGAATACTAAACTAATAGCTGTTTAAACTAGATAAGATAAGTACACTTTTATTTAAAATAGATTCTTAACTACCTACAAGTTGACTAACACAGTGGTTACAGTGGTGAGACTCTCTTGTCAAGGGGTATTTAAAATTCCCATAGAAGGATAATGCTAGAAGTTCCGCTTAGGAAGTCAAACTTCCTGCAACTGTTTTGGGGGTGTGAGGACGCGTCTCCGCCCATAAGTAGAGGGTGCGTGGCTACAACTACTGAGTCATTTAGACCGTTACTGGTCTTTTATCCTGGCCACTTGTCCAGCTCCTGTTTAGACAAACTGATTGAGTGCATGACTGACCAGGTTGAGTGTGGTTACCTTAACTGGACTAACTGACTGACTGCCTGACTGGCTGACTGACTAACAATTAACTAAGCGACACACAGCGGAAAATAGTCGACGTTGCATGCAACATCAAAGCTGCAACCAGCTGTGGCTGGTTTGTTTTTCGTTTGATTTTTCAGTTGTCACATGACAGCAGCGTCAGCGCCGTGTGAAAAAGTGACTTTGAGATTTTTTACCAGCAGGAAGTTGACGCTGAACAGGAAATGTGATTTGTAGTTTTTCTTTCTCTCTATTTTTTTTTACTATATTCAAATTTGTTTGTTCCAGCAACGCTTGAAGTGTCCTGTTTTATCACAGCTCCTGGCTGGTACAGGTGAGTGTCCGAGTTGAGTTTTCCACATCATTTTCATCAGCTTTTAAAGTCAAGCACTGTGACGAGTCGCCATTTTGTATGAAAGTCACTGCTCCAGGTTACAGATGTTTTATATAACAACTCATTCCAAAGACTTACGGACAGCCTAGTCAACACAGAGAAGGATACTGATATTTATATCCTCCAATATAAGCGAGAGTGGGGTATTTTGATAAGTAACGTTCTTCGAAAGTCAGATATGGGAATTTAAATTTATACTTACTTATTGTTAGGTTCTAGAACAGTGCTTAAAATTTGTGATCCATATTTTAATTTCTACACTGTTTACAGGAAAAGCGGTCTTTTAATAATCTTTGTCTTGGCTGACTGACTTACTCATCATCGATGAGCCAATATAGTAAGAGCTACGAGGCTGAAATTTAAACATAACTTAGATGACATATAATAATAGTGCAATAAGACGGCGTTTTGCGAAATTACAACTTGATGGGGCTCAAATTTGGCTGACGGGAGTTGGCAATGAAGCGATCAGAGGGCGATTATTCTTATATGAATTAAGAATGATTTTGAAATACGAACACAGGGCATTTAGTAGTCGAGCTTGCACGTTATATAAAATTTGAGCACTGTGAATCGCGTTTTGTAATTTTTTCATTTCCTTTGCTCCTTTTTTTGGCGCATGTCCTTTTGCGGCTGCGGCCTCAAAGGCGGAAATGTCGGGCTCATGTGTCGCCGTGTGCTGTTGTTGTTATTTGTTGTTTTTCTTTTGTCGCTGGAAGTTGTAATCAACATTTCGCATTGAGCAAAAGGCAGCCTGAAAATTATATCCCTGTGTGTGTGTATATGAGTTTGTTTATCAAAAGAGTCAACTGTGGCAACCTGGTTGCTCTGAGTTGAAATTTTCAATTTAATTTTCTGAGCTGCCATTTCATGTTGTTTGCTTTGACTTCATCTCTTTGCCTCATTCTATATCTCTGTATGCGCAAATGTTTCTGTGTGCGCGTCTTTTTGACGCATGACAGACGCATGTCCTTCTGCCTGATGACGATGACGATGACAACGGCTGCACCTACACACAGTAAGAGCTCAGTTTAGTTGAATACTCATCCTCATCCTTATTCTTCACCCTCTGGATGCTGCAATAAATAGGAAACGCGCGCATTGCTCATTTGTCGTACATTTGGTTCGTCTGCTTTTTATTCTTCTTCCTTTTTGCAAGAAATTGAAGTGTCAGAAATTTTGACATTTGAATTGTGCCTTATGACAGATCGACTCAGTCAAACTCGGTAGGATAAATACGCATTACCACAGAGCTAACACCATATGGTTTATCTATTTCCATAGGCACTCAACAATGGCCTTGCACCTTGGCACACGGATTGAAAAGAATCTTAAAGATTAAATCGAATTCTTACCAAGTTCGTGAATGGATGGAAACGAGAGCCTACAGTCGGTTTCATAGCCAGTCTAATACTTTTATATTAATTTTCATCCAATCAATTATATTTCGAAAATTTTCGTATACAGCTGTAATAACGAGCTTCAATTTAAAACCGATAGAATTCAGGTTGAGGTATTTTTAAAAATAATTCATTGACTTTTAGCAATGATATTTAGAATTAAGTTTAAAACTAATCGAATAAAAAAGAAAAAAAAGTATTAATGTGCAATAACTTCTCAGTTGATCTTTTAAGCTTTGAACAGATAGACTTTACTGAGATTATACACAAAATTCTTCTTAACTATAATCAATATACATTCCCTTTTGGGATAGTTTGTACACAGTACTCATTTTTTCTGACCGTTTGGAAAAGTCAAGCCGCTATCCCTAAATCTAAGACAAGGCACACACCCTGCTAACATTTAAGGGTTTCGGGTTTGGGCTCGGCGAAGAGAAAAATTATGAATTTATGCAGATCGGGTTGAAAGGGAGCGACAAGGATTCATTTGTGTCATCAGTCAACTTGATGGTGTAATTATATAACATTACAGTAACAACAGCGATGGAAAGCCAAGTTCAAGTGCTGTGCAGAGACGTGGAAAGTGTTAATAATGATGATGCTGCTGATGCCATCCGCCGAAACTGGATGCTGGTTTGCTCGAAACAGGATATTCCGCTCAGATTCAAATAATTGACTGCAGTTACGCGCCTGTTACCGGGATACTTTGTTTCTGGAGTTGGAGATGGAGTTTATTAATTTACATGTCAGGGCAATTTCTCTTTCTAAAGGTGAAATTTTAAACCAAAACATAACTGCAATACAATGAATCTGACAGATACATGCCGTTCCTAGGAATCACAGAACATAAAATTTATCTTCATTAAAGTTGGACAAAGGTTTTATAGCCGGCGGCAGATCCGGAAGTGCACTACCTGTAAATAAAGTGAACAAGCATCCGGACAAGAAGGCGGCTCAGCTCAAAGCGTATCGCAACAAACAAACAAAAGCTGTATGCATCGTGATAATAAGGTCAACAGAGTTGCACAGTTGCAAAGTTGCACAGCTGCAACTGTAAGGTACTTGTGCTTAGCTAAAGTTCTGCAAAGATGTGAGAAAATTAGCAAGATGTGGCAACAAAGTGAGTCGTTGTTAAGTCGACAATTGTCACCAAATTGAGCTACAGGTGTCAACCAAGGTGGTCAAGATGTGCCCATAAAGAAGACATCGCCCAGGCAGTTAAAGTGCCATAAAAACACACCAAAAATAATTTTGACAGTCGCTGCTCTAGAAAAAACTTATAAAGATACAAGTATAAATTAAAAATTTTTATGAGGCACACGAGTCAACGTCTGAGGTCTGAAAAGTTCACTTGAATAGTTTTTGTTGTGTTTTTTGTTTTAGAAAATCTTTTTGTGAAAAACACCGGATGTGTAAGTAGATAATTAGTTTTCGGAACTCAGAAGTCACTACAGGTTACGGTCATCAATGTTACGGCGGCTCCTATGATGAGTATATAAAAAGAAAAGCAGCGACTTTAAATATAATACTTGGACTTTGTATCTAGAAATTGCAATTATTTATGTATATGATTATTTTTAGAGTCCTACACAGAGCTTCTGGAAGCTTTCACCCAAGACTTTCAATGGTTGGTCACATTTGAGCAAAATGGCTACCGTTTTATTTAAAACTGTTGGCATTTCTTTTGAAATTGACCCTTTTGCGGAATTGTAACAATGCTAACCGAAAACGGGACATGGGCCATTTTGAATACATTCGCGCAGCTTGACCTATGAATGAGAAGCAACTGGACAGAAGGACATCTGGGACACAGACACTCCCCTGGTAAATAACTGGGCAAACGAGTCGAAGCGCCAAGGCTATAAAAAAATCTGCGCACTTTGGAAAAGGCGGGCAAAGCTAATTTGAATATAAAAATCATTAAAATTCAACGTGAAAACGTCTTAAGTTTCCTGCTGTTCGAAGGACGAGTATTTCGTACTGTGAGAAGAAATGATAAAAAGTACGGTGCTGACCTCTGATCCCGTTGGGTGTTCTATCCCTCTCCCAAAGGACCTCTGAAATTACGTGCGTGACTGACCAATGCGCTGACCAATGTCCAGTTTGTAAGCTGACCGCTGCATATCCTTTGAGACAGCACATCCCTTTACTTGAGACTCGTTGTCCTTCAACTGTCCCGTCTAAGAATTGAGCTTTGCTTCTTACCTCATTCCTCATGCTGTCGTCTTAATGATTAATAAAGTCTAATTTATGAAAATAATCTGTTTGCTTGCTGCTGTTATCCTGCAGCATATACTCGTAATTGAAATGGCTGACGGCTTTTGTTGCCTGCCGCCCGATTCAGCAAATTTTTATTTCCAGGTGTAATTCGAATCCTGAAACTGGGTGCCACAGGAGCAATTGCGTTGCATAACTTACCAGACTGACAAAACAAAACAATGCCAACATCAATCAAAAGATATCCTTACAAGCTTTGCAGCACAGCTTAGCCTCTATTTGTGCTTTGAATAATTTGCCAAAAAAAAAGTGTTCTATAGAGCTATGAATATAAAAAGAAAGCTTTGTCCTTTAAAAAAGTTTTCAGAATAAGTTTGAGCTTTGAAAATACTGTTGAATCATCTTAGTAAAATCATTTAGTCGCTTAATTATATTTGAAATAAATATTATTAAAGTATCTTGACATTCTGATATCGGAAAGATAGATTTTACCTTTAAAATTATTTCTAAAACAATCAAAAACACAATAAAGTAAATCGTGACTAATACATTCAATGCATTTTGCATTTTGTATCTAAGAATCCAAATACTCACTTTTTATTGACATCTTCTTGGCACGTGCAGCCCCTGGCGAAAGATGAGAGTGCAAAAGTCAAACTAAATAGAAAACATTCAAGAGGCTGATCAGTGTAGCATCCCAAATCAAGATCGGCAATGCAGATATACATATAAATCAAACAAAAGGAAAAGGGCAAAATGTACCAAAAAAAGCAGATGAACAAGATCAACAAGATCAACCCTTCAGTGCAAACATTTTGATCTTGGGCATTAAAAAGTAAACAAAAACTGCCAAACGACCTCAAACAAAGATGATGATGCTGAGTGCCCTAATTTGTCGAGTTGCAGTCCAATCCCGAATGGGTTAAGAAACATCCGACGAACCGCATACACTAAATGGTCCACAATGGGATTGAGGACGAAAAACGGAGGCTGCCGACGGTTGCACGCGTAGGGTCCAGGACCTCAAATACAGGGTTATGGGTCCAAGGGTTCTGCTCTCGGTCTGCCGTTTTGCCACGCCTGATCGGCTTAAGTGGCATATTGAAAGGATTACCGAGATCACCTCTTCCTTTTTCTCTTCCCTTTTCTTTGTTTGTTTGTTTTCTATCTTCTACAGCTCCTGTCCCGTTCTGACAATCCTGTCCCGCTGTGTAAGCGACGTTCAAACTCATAATAAAAAAATATGATGATGCTGCCATTCATGGACTTGAGTCTTTGGTCCTCGAATGCTCATTGAGTTTTACGCATCAGAATGAGAATGAGATTGAGAATGAGACGATTAGCATAGAAATCCGATTGTGAGGATCTGCAATTGTTGTTCATTGTTTATAAGGTTTTTAACAATCAGCTCCTGTTCCGAGGGTTGTTCTCTGTGTTGTGGGCGTGTGTGTGACAAGTGACAAAGTGACACTTTTCCCACATTTAACTCACTCAAACCCACGGCTCAGCAGGAGGGAACTTTCCGGGCACAGCCCTTGCCAATTTTCACTATCTCTCAGGCCTATTAGACGACCACTTGTCACACTGTGGGTGTCTCTATACATATTCATATGTATGAGTATGAATGTGAATGTGAATAAGTTTGAGTGCCATTGAAAAGGCGTTCAAGCGCGCAATTTTACGTGTTATTTTCGCTAAATTGCGCTAATCGCTTAAACTTTTCATCGTTCATGCAACTGTTTAAACGAAAGAAGGGGAGAGGCTTAGTTTGTAATTCTTGCTTTTGTCAATGAGGCTTTTTTATATTCACATAGCAACAGCTTATAGCGCATTTCAATTATCGTACATATTTTACAAAGAAAACCAAAGAATAAATAAACCCAAAGTACAAAGTATACATGAATGGTTCCTGTAGAAATTGGTAATATAATAGCAATACACTTAGCAATCAAATTAATTAATATAAGGAGATAAGAACTGATATAATTTAACAAATTTTCAAATGAATGCATATTTATAATCAAGAGATTTTAAAGGTATTTTTATAATGTGCAATAAATAGTAGTAGACTAATTTCCAAGTTTGTTAGGAATTAATATAAATATATTAACAAATTGTATAGACCAAAAATGTACATAAACTGTTTTTAATTTAAAAATAAAGTTAAAATAAATCATTAAGAAATTTAATTTGACTTTTGTGCATTTCAGGTTTTAATCTTTTATTTATGTTAAATATAGAAGTTTATGTGCTAACAAATATTACAATTAAATTAAGAACAATACTACATCGAAAGATTTTAAAAGCAAATAGTTTTTCACTATATAAGGCGTTTAAATTATTTTTATCAATTATAAGAAATATTTTGTTGACTTAAAAATTCTAAAAGTCTTGACTCATCAGGCTTGAATGGCATTTGGCAAATATTAAATTAAGTGAACAACAAAATAAATATACATGTAAAAAACTTTCCAGACCTTTGTACAAACAGAACATATCAAAATTATACAAAGAAAGCCGGAATGGTCTGTTTCGATGTACGTACATATAGTATATATACAATGTTTCATATAAATACTATGTATAAAAGTACATAAGCGAATGCATATGTATTGCTGTACAAGCCAATTGAAGTAATTTTGTTGTTGTTGTTATTGTTGTTATTCAGTTGCTGCAGACAGTTTGTTGATAAGAAGCATTTTGTTTCTTTGAACGACTGATAAGCCCCATTAAAATGCTGGACGAGGTCGATTGACCTGCTTTTAAGCGTCGACTTGTGTGCGTCCGCACATCAAAAAATACCCAAAGTTCCCCCCCAATCCCCATCAGCTTCCACTCTTTAGCTACCTAAATACTCTCTCCTACTTGTGGCTGCTGTTTGTTTATGACAGGCTGTCAATTGTCAAGCTAAAAACGTAAACAAAATGCAAAAAAAAATGTACAAAAGTATATAGTATCTGGGCACACAATTAGCTGCTAAATAGCATTTATTTAAATATAGTATATTGTATATATATTTATGGCAATAACAACACAATGTCTGTGTCTGTTATCAGTAAAGCAAATCAGAATTTCCGCGCAGTAAATCTATATAGTACTTCTTGTATTGTTTATATAAGACTTGTAGATAGTAACGGTAAGTGTGATTGTTTGTTGTTCATTTTGTTGTAGTTGCTGTTATGCCTTGATTAACTCTGTTAATACTGGAACTGGCTGCGAACTGAACTTTTGGTCCTGATCTGTGCAGTGCACCATTGCCGATCTTTGGTGACATCAATTTTTAGGGTGAACAATTTCAATTAGGTATACGCTGAACCGAGATTGAGATTAAAGTCAGTCAGCTCAGTTTAGTTGAGCATGAACAGCAAATCGATTGCTAAGTTGTGAATTTGCCATTGATAATGATGCACAATTGTTCATAGTTGCACAGTCTTTGCAATAAACACGCCAAGTTAATCAGTCAGCCTGAAGTAGTAAGAGCATGAAGTAAAAGCATCTGCATCTGCATCTAAATCTGAATCCCACGCTGCATAACAAAGCCAGTCATTTTTGTGACGCAGACAATAGATACATATTCATATTAGATGCACATTAGGAACCCACTCACAGGAGCAACATTGCAGGAGTTTGCAAGATCCCAAACCAAATCCCAATCCCAGTCTCAGTCCCAGTTGCAGTTTCAATTCCAAGCCAAACAAAGGCGGCTTTTTGTTTGCATCAGTTGAGGCATAGATGGATGGATGCTTCGTTGATTCCTTGGTTCCTTGGTTCGTTGCTCGTTTCTTTTGCCTACCACAAATTGTCGCCAAGGAAGCTGTAAACCTTGTCTAATGTGCACCCTCACACACACAAACACACAGCCACACTTGAAGATAACAAGATGCAAACTGTTAGATACAATGGGTAACGGCAACGGTCGGCTGGCCACAAAAATACCGTTTAATGAGCACAGCTTGACTATTTTGTAGATCTTGTCAAAGGATATTGATATTAGCCGGCTGCCCATTTATCTTCAAATCTTTTCTCTAAGCCAACCAACCAAAGCCATAATTCTTGCTACTTTATGTGGCACTCAATCGGACGCATTGTTTGACCACAAGAGGATGTGGGATGTCGTTTGTCGGGACACGATTGAGTTACGTTTCCTTCCGCACATAAAAATTTAAATAGTAAACCCAAATGAAGGACCCAATAAATGTGCAGCGTCAAGAACCAATTGCATGGGATTAAATACGAGATGGATTACCCAAAGAAAATGATGAGTTCGACATGAAAAAGGATAAAAAGCGAGTATGCAAAAAGGATGTAAGTAAATTCATTTATTTTATTTTTTTGAGCATACACATAAAATAATTCATTAAACTACAGCTAATCCCATCACCAACAAGCTCAAACTTAGTTGGGGCATGATTTGCCTCCTTTTTTATTCAATTCCAGACAAAAGGCGTAAAAGGATAATGCTTAGCATACTTGAGACCCACTTCACATGTATGTGTAATTTTATATGCAATGAATGAATTGCTGTAACAAAGGTTTCAAGCTCCTCTTGAGTTGGCCTAAGGATCCTTTTAAATATGCCTCCATTTGGTGATAGCTTTTATATGCAAACTACAAAACACTTCTACCACATATTATAATAGTAACATGTAGCAAAACATATGTGCTGATACATTTAAAAAATAAGTTAATGATATGAAAAATCTGATATTTGCCTTATAGTTTAATAGGACCAACGAAACGCCGTGAGGTATAAAATTACTTAGTAAATTAGGGTCAGTTGTCGGTCTATTGACCAGCACCTTTGTAGCTTTAGCTCTTGTTTTATTTGGTCAATTATGTGAAATTTCACACCCGATACTTGGGCACATCATTAATTATTTCCCTAATCCATCAGCATCCATCAACGCCTGGCCATTTGTTGAAGCCTTTCGCTCACCTTTTACTCGGACAATTGTCCATTTGGCAGAAACAGAGTCTCAGCATCATTAGGCGCAACTTTCTCACAGTCAGTCAGGAGCAGGATAATAATTAACCATGCCAAAATAGCGAAACTGACCATTAACAGCTTGGACAACTTGGACTCATCAGTTCCGACGGTTCAATGTCAAAAACTATTATCTCTCTAATAACCGAAAACACACGCGTTGTCCTGTAAGGGGATACTTTCTTGGACAGAGGCATTCCTTCAGGTATCAAGAATGTGTGGTGAATATTTCATAATTTCTGCTGTCCAGTTGGCGTGCTGTCCAACCCTTTTTGAGAAATCTTCAAACTCTTTTTTTTTTTTACATACTCGTATCCTTTCTTTACTTAAGCCCTTTGTTTTTCTCGCCATTGTCCGGTTCGGGCACTTTGCATAATCAATAATCCTTGACGCTGCCTCACATTGTCGCGCTGACCAACGAACCAACACGTCTGAAAAGATAAATTATGGTTTGTAGTCAAATTGAAGGCAAACAATCCTTACAATAACCGGCCACGCCATCGGAATGCCTTTTGCACAGTCCATCGTACACTATGGATGATATAGGGTGGTCTTGCAAGGTCCAGCGATAGCTGGATGGCAGCTGCTCCTTGTCTGGACAATGGTCAGCGATATTCTCTTGATGCACACACCAAGTTGCAATCCTCAAGTCGGACAAGAAAAGGTTTTTGTATCTTGTGTGTTATTTGGTGATTGCGTCTGTCTAGTCCGTTTGTTTTTCCATTTTAGATATATGTATTAATTTGATTGCACTTGGCATGAAAATGGTTGTAAGATTTAGTTAAAAGCATTTCTAAACTGTTCAGCCGACTAAAGTCAAGAAGAATTTTGAATTAAGCTATTTGTTTATTTATTTACAAACGTAGACTTACATAAGTCATAAAATTTAAATCTACTGGGGAACGAGCCTTGCCTACGAAAAATAAGTTAGAACTATGTTAAGGAGGATTAGGGAAAAATTTCAAAATATATCCATCCGATGTCTTAATGTTCTATAGTTCCAATTACTGTATTTTGGAGTAAAAACGTTGCAAAAGAAATTAGTAATTATTTATCTTAAATGATATTTATACTAAGAAATTTTATGTAACTAACAATAAATGATCTAAATATTTCTGTAAAAGTCAAGAAATCAATCTAGAAATCATCTCATCTATATTGCCAGATATCTCACCCACATCGTTTCAGTTCTGACAAAGTTATGCTAGTCTAGGAAACCTATGAATAAGAAAACTTTTATCTTAGCACAAAAGTTTATTCATTCGATTAACAAAACTAAAATCTAACATTACAATACAATATCTTAAGTATATTTGCAGCAACTCAGGGTAATCAATTCAGTGACCCAAGGAAAAGCAAACATAATTACAGTTTTATTTAAATTGTGAGTCTCACCTATGGATGAAGTCAGTTGACCTATGCTATCGTATTATTATCTTGAATGGTTACAATCGTTCCCCGAATGACCAAAAGTCTTAAGACAAACGAGCAGCTGTGCAAATGTCAAGACGTAAGTGTCAAAATGCTCATTAATAACAACATCCTTAACGCGAATGGAAATCTGTATGCAATGTAGATGAGGATGTGGATGCGGATGAGAATGAGAATGAGGATGGGCTGAGTAAACACATTGGCAGCTTGCGAAAGACGAATCGATGAGAATGCAAAAATGAAAGTACAGGCTAAGCCATCAAAGCAACTGGACAATGGAAAACTTTGTCAAAGGATGTTTGCGCAAGTAAACATTGAGAAACTATCTGTACAGGACATAGGATGCAGGACAATGTCCCCTGTGTAGTTTGGAGCGGTGTTAAATTGAAAAATTATGATAAATAGCATAATGGGTCGAGCTAAAAGTTGCACAACAACATCCGAGCAACCGAACATACCAACATCCCACTGAGAGTAAGTAATATGCAAAAGGACATAAATAGTCGCCTAGCGTGTCTCAGGACATGAGACAAGGCAAGGGTTGGGCATGGAGTTGAAACTGAAACTGAAGCCGAAGACAATCGAGGCGTCGAGTGAGTGTTGCTAAAGTGTGCAGCGGCCTATAAAGGAAATCCTTTCGCCACGGGATATCATTTACGCAAACTGTGGACGAGTCTTTGACCGATCGAAGGATGACGACAAGACGACAGGACGACAGGAGGACATCCATGCCGCGTGTGTTTGCTATTGCCATTGCTCCATGGCTATTGTTTATCTACCCGGCAATAGTTCACATAAGCTTATCTCTGCTCTGCGGCATACTCGAACCTGGTAAATGTTTGCGGAAAGTTTGCCAAAAGCCGGACGGGAAAATGTGAGGGTGGAGAAGGAAGAGAATGAAGCAAAGGGTTAGAAAACGGATCCAGTGGTCGCAGTTTCGCTTCTACTTAAAGGATATTCACAGCTTAGTAATGTAATGCTTTTTACGGATGTCCTGTTTGCTTTTATTCGACTTGCCCAACGTCGGCGAGCGATAAATGTCACGTAAATTATACGTTGAGATTTACTTTTGGCCAAAATAAACGTCCTTCTGCAACTCTTTCAATGCCAATGGCTATCAGAAAGTGCATTCATTTATTTTATTACCTTACTTACTTGCGGGGCGGAAAATAAAATTGCCAGGTTTAGTTTAAGAAAATTCCCACACATGAAATTAAAAAATAGAGCTAAGACTCTTCGATTCCTTTATCAGAGATCATTCAACTTTTCCATGTTAATGCCGTCTATAAATACCTGGTATGTTTTACCAGACAGGACTAAAAATTTTCCCACAAGCCCACTCGTTGTCACAGCCTGCAAGCATCCTGTCATATTCCTTTTGCAGGAAGTGATCTTTTGATCCGGAAACAATAAAATTGGTAGACAGCGACCTCAAAAAAACAGAAAATCTCTGTGTAAATGTCTGGTAACCGGGCGAATGGCACGCAAGCACCACTGAAATAAACCACCTGCGACAGAGAACAGACACGGAATTTACCACATATGAGTACCTCACTCGCTGACTGAAATCGGGAAGGGAGATCGCAAGAGGGGTGTGCGTGCTAGGGGCGAAATTAGGCGTAGTTCGAGTCAATGTAACTGCAATTAGTGTTTACTTTAAAATTAAATTTTAATTGGAGCTACGAAACTCGTGGGGTGGTTTGTGAGAAACTTTTGGTTATATGTGGAATCAAATTGGGCTATACCTTAAAATAGACTGACAGTTGTCAATGGAAACATTTTGAACACTTTGGAAGTATCAATTTCTCACCTTACCGAAATCACAACCGCACCAATAGGGCTTCTACAACTTGGACCCTCGCTTGTATTTTGGTGGGCGATCATATTTCTCGGCTGCCTAATCCGCTTGTTGACAAAATAAATACCAATACCAGAAAAGGGGTGATCCGCATACGCAGCAATACCCCTCGTAATTAATTGCCTTCCAAAGGCAAACTGAGAATTTATGCGCGTCAACAACGATTAAGCGGCAAATGAAGCGGGAAGACAAATGTCCAGAGCGACAGAGACAGCGACAGCTCCACACTTAGATCCAAATGCAACTCCATCTTCAACAGTATGAATGGTCCTTAAATTTGGCAATACTCTTTCTCAGAATGAGACGACATCGCTTTAAATCTGCCAAGCATTTCTCAAAGTTATCGAAGTTGTCATAAAACAAGGATAAAATTTTAAATATTCTATTGATTTCACGGATTTTTCTGTAATGCGATCAACTAACTAGAAAACATTCCTTTTAATCCCATTAAAAGAAAATGAAAGGTCGATATTTATAACAAAATATATCATTTTAAATGGAATTAGAAGACAAAATAATAGTATAATATAAACAACAAAAAAAACATCTAATTAAATATATTTATAGTGTTATCAAACATATTTAATATTTTCTTTTTTAGAAATTAAAATATTTTAAACATATTGTTGTTTGTGATAAGTATTTATAATTAAAATATTATCTTGTAAAAGTGTTCGAAATTATAAATATTGGCTTTTATTTCCCTTAGTTTAAGCATCTTTAAGAGTTCTCGAATGACTTATGAACAATATTTGTAACAATTTACTTACAGTTTCGAACTGAACAACTCTCTCAACCAACCGAATGTTGGAATTATTTTAGATTAACTATTATTGGGTTATATAAGCATAGTTTAGCCCCTGGTTGGAGTGGTGGGGGAAGGGACAAAGCCGCAAAGAGCGAGTGCTAAAAGTGCTCCTGTGGACTGTCCAGAGTCGATGTCCTGTGTCCACAAAAGGCAGCTGAAACCGAACACTGACTGACACTACGCTGCGCCTGCGCAAACCGAGCATATCCTGGAAGCAGGTAGCAAAAGAATCAGGGTTTCAGCCCGCTGTTTGTGCACTTGACTTGCTTTTGTTTGACGTGATTTGTTTGGTTCTTTGTTACGAGTGCAATTAGGAGGCACAAAGCAAAACCGCAGCATGTGCCGAACTTTTGCCCTTGAGTTGCATGTTGCAGGTAGCACAAGGTGCAGTTTGGCTATAGTTGACTGGGGTCAACCTTTTGCTATATGCAACTATTTGCTGCACTTCCTGCGACAGTTTGGGAAACTCAATACAAAATACAAATTAAGCATAAACAGACTAATTTTCATACATTTTCCCCTACTATCAAATAGTGTGGGAAAATCTCATTGCGCATGAAAATCAAATTGGAAATCTTTGTGTACGCTCCCTGGTGGATTACCGCGTCTCCTTTCTCGCGGTGTTCAAATTACGCTCATTGCGCCGCCTGTACACACCCGCACTCGTCTCGATCCCCCTTCCACTTCAACGTGTAGTGGAAAATGAGTTTTTCCTGCTTGCATCTTGTAGTTGAATATCCTTGGGAAATACAGCGTTCAGTGGAGTCTTCTATTCTTTTCTTAAGACTATTTGGGATGTATGCGGTAAGTAAATATTTTGAATTTTACGTGATTTTGGAGCAGTTTGATTTCCTGGTGTATATCCTGATCCGGATACAGGATGTGTTTACACAGGCAGGTTGTTGTCAGTTAAACAGGTGTAGGAAGTAGAACTTTCCCAAGATAACGCTGGATGAAGTCAGTACGTATATTTGTATAATGCTAAGATTGCCTGTTACAATATTAAGATTAAAATATTATCTTTAGATATGAATGAATGTTTCTTAACATATGATATAATTCAATAGTCTAAGTATATAATGAATCATTTCAGTAAGTTATCCTTTACTTTTTCTTACCTTACCTTTTCAATAAGTTCATGCTAGACTTGTCTATCTTTGATTTGATTTAAATTGTCGCACAACCTCAAGACGGTAAACATGCCAATAAATCATAAGGATCATGAGGCACTTGCACGTCATCCAGCCAGTCAACTGTCAATAAAGTAACAACGGAATCAATAGCCGGAAAATGGTTTGACAAAGCAACCGTAAAACAAACACGCAACCAAATTCAATACCGAAAACACCAGAAATCACAAATTAGCTACACGAGTGTGAGAACAGAACCCCAACGACAATATTTAAATGTGGAAAACCTCCACGACACATGGTAATATGTTAAGAAAACATCTGGACAACCACTAAAAAATTGTGTACATATTCCTGTAGAGGATCTACAGAGCAGCAGAAGAACTTGGCCGTGGAGGATTACAATTTATGAGAGGGGGCCCTTCTGATAACTATAAACGGGGGAATTCCGCTTGGAGGCGTGCATTTCTTACACTCACTGGAATTTGTTACAGTACAGGAAAAATATATAAAAAAGCAAAGAACTGCCATAAGCTGAAAACGATTTCCGTGAGAATTATATGGCATTCCAATTTCAGTGACACTACAGGATGAGGATATGACATGGAATGAACTTTAATGATATAATGATTTCTTGTTGAAATCCTTTCATTAGACCCTTGGCTATCTCTGATAGATACTAAGTTATTTACGAGTTTTCTGAACTGTAAGCTGAGACAAGGCATATTTGGTGTTATCTTTAAAGGCGCGCTCTGGTTTCAGTTGATTTCTGCTTTATACACATCATCGATAAGCAGACAGGCTTATCTATTTTTTAATATAGTTTTTAAATTTTATTTATGCCCCAGCAACAAGTAACTCAATTTACCATCCCAAAATCAACTTTAAGATAAGCCAGCGAATCGATTGTAAAAAAGAGCTCTTGTCACCCTTACAACTTCACACAAATTCGGTGCAACCCTTTTGGCAATTATCAATAATACTCAATAATACTTTCAATATTTATATCAATTGTTATTAAATTTGAACAACCCTTCAGAGGGGTTTATTGACCGTACCATTGAAATGTCTACCACCGATTCATATTATTTTCAACTGTCACCTCTGAAACTGGAAACCGCAAAGCAATCAAGACTCAACTCCGATTGGGATACACAATAATTTATTGGGTTTCACAAGGCAACGAGGGTGATCTAAAAGTGTTAAGTAACCAGGTTCCGGTCCCTCACCAACTGGTCAATTGAACAGCAAACGATTTACATTTTAAACAGTCACTAAGGAAGTAATTAGCTGACCTGCAAAGAAATGCAATGCGTAAGAAATCGTATAAAAAACTGAGGAGATATGCAGACGAGTACGAATAAACGACCGGATGCACTTCTGATGGTATTCAGTATTCAATTTACATAAAAGCTAAAGCTAAAATTCCCAGATGTTGAATGGAATGCGTAGAAAATACGAATATGCATGTTATAAACTGACAACTGTGTGAGCAGTTTTTCAAGAATATCTTTTTACTTCAGTGGAATAAATCTTTTATTGATAGAGTGTAGCAACAATTTATTTTGCTATAAATTTCTCGAAACGGAACCACTCCTATCTAATATTCACCCATGTTCACCTTCCGCTTAAAGATCTTTACAATTCCCACAACATTTTTCACCTCTGGTATTTACGAAATGCTCTCAGATCTAACAATTGTGCATACCTTGACTAAGTTGCAGCCGGATCTAATGCTGGAATGACCCAATTGCACTATGAGTCTAGTAAATATTTAAAAGTTGATAAACTTGGAAGATCTTGTTTGGTATGTTTAGTTAGTTGTTTGTTTTTTTACTACATTACGCATACTCGCACTTCCTTCAGCCAACTCAACAGAATTCATTCATAAAACTAAAAATAAATTCGGTGAGAAAGTCGGTAGATTGCGTCAGACATTGCATACGAGAACGAGTATGTGAGTATCTCAAAAATAGTTGAAATTTCAACAAATGTTGCCGCTAAATGCAAATAGGCTTAAATAAATTTACTTACTGCAGACTTGAGATATCTTTTGGTCTGATAATGCTTTGTTAGCTTAAGATTCGGTAGGCAGCTGACTATTCAGCTAGGCCCTTTCCCACCAAAAAGAATATACTGGAAATAGTGGCTCATACTGTAACGGGACTTGGCTAAGTTCAAAGGTCATATTAAAATTTAATGCCAAAAAAGAAATAATTGAAATTTGGCTTTGAAACGAGTTTTCTATACCCAAAAAATAATAAGACTGACCCATGAGAAGTTTTCGGCCATTTTGACCTTTGACACTGTCCAAGCAGCAACCCCGTATAAAGCGCGACCTTCTATGCTGCAAGTCCTGTCAAACAGGATGCGAGACCACATAGCCCCGTTGAACTATTGAGCAACCTTTCTTGCATAGAGCTTGCCAAAGTTGAACTATTCATATTCATATTCATAGTTATATAGTACTCGTATTCATTCAGCTTTAAATACTTATAAACAATCACAATTATTAATGAGCGATCAGAGTTCAATTGTTCAATTAGCTGCCGCGAACTCCTGTACAAATTATGAATGAATTACATTCGATTCTCCCCAAGAGTGCAAAACCCCCCAAAGGGCAGTCAGCGGGAGTTTCCCCTTTTCCTCAGTCTCTCTCTCTCCCTCTCCTCTATCAACACACCCATTTCTCAGGCCAGGCCAGTCATTTAATCATGTTAATGGCATTAAGCAGCTTAATCGACGGCAAGATCTAAGCGCTGGCGTCGATAATCAGCCCACCAGAAAGACCAAAGACCAAAGACCACGAAGACCACAGAGACCACGGAAACTACGGAGACTAGAGGCCAGATCCAGGGACAAAGACAGAGCCAGGAGACCACCCAGCAAGTAGTGGAGTTCATCTAATTAAAAACAAAAGTGAACCGCCATGTAAATGTCAAGCGAATTGTCAGAGAGTCGCAGATCACGAACCGAACCAGTTGCTAAATCAAAATGCATTTTACTCTCTTGCAAAAACTTGGCGACAATTAAATGAAAGCCGCTTTTGCCGACAAACACAAAAAATGTTTAAGCAAAATACAACAACAACAAAAAAGAAATCATACTCGTAATAAAATAATTGACGTTGAGCAACCCGAGCAACCCCAAGTATTGACATTTGCCTACTTGACATTTTAATATATTTGTTTGCGAAATGAAATTAGGTTTATTGGTTTAATCACATTTTCATAAAAAATTAAAAAATGCACAAATATATTCATTTTGTTTTGACCACAATTAAAAGTAACTGGCCAAACTGAAAGGGGTTAAATTTTTTGTTGATCTTTTGGCAACACTTGCAGCCTCCATTTCGGGCTACACATATAGGTAGTTATCATGAGGGTTTAGGAATGCGACAGATCTAGCTAATTATGAGCAATATACTGGTTGACTAGGGCAAGGGTCAGTCTCTGCGGACAACTCAAAGGTTACTTTGTAGACTTTTGGGAAAGCTATAACATTTTAATACCAAATATAAAGCTGATACTTTTGACAACTCTATAAATATATTCATAGGAACTATGTATGGAATTATCTCTTAAATAAGTTTCAGTAACATTCATATATCTAAGAAAAACTAAGCATGACAATGAATCTGTAATGTTATATAATATATGGTACCCCGACTCTATGCCTAAATATCTTCTAAGTTCAACAACAATTTAAATTGCAGTTAATGTATTTTATGTCTCAAAAGAAATCCACACCTTTGCTCTGACCACATGCCTTGGTCAAATGGGCATTGGCTAATGGCCAGTAACTGGTGCTGGTGGCTGGGCATCTGGCCAAAAGAACAGTTAACGACAATAAACCAATTTGAACGCCCACAAAATGAGCATGAAATTGCTTACGGAAGGAAGTTCATGTGCCACAAAAACAAGACCTAAAGCAATTGTTTTTGGACATTTGGGACGCTGGCAGGAGAGAGACAGAGAGAGAGTGAGGGAAGGCAGAAACTAAAATAGTTGTCAGTGCTAAAGAAACGTGTGTAATAAATGCACAAATGGCAAAGGAAATATGCTTACATAAAAGGCTAAAATGTCCATAAATATGGCCAGCTATTTTGGTAACAGACAATACACCAGTTCCAGCTCCCGCTCCCGCTCCCGCTCCCGTTCCAGTTACAACTTTTTCTACATATACGTGCGTGTGTCTTCTGTCTTGTGTCTTGGTCAGTCGAAGGTCGAAGGCATCAGGGTCCTTTCATCAGCACGTAAATCATGGCACAAACCCAAAACAATGCCGAAACAGTAGGTGTTACCCATTGACCATTGTCCTGGCTGGGAAACACCTTCCTCAAATGGTCATCTGTGCTGACTCTGACAAAGACATCAAAACCATGCGCTGACTTGGGCATAAAACTATTTTTGTATATGACCACATGCTCGGTAGTTGGCCAACACCCACGTGGCATTGCAGATGTCCCTTAGTTGAGTTACAGTCGGCAACTAATGCGGTAATTAGAAAATGCCTTAAGGCTGCTCGGGGCACGCGGCAGGCCCTGTCCCATATGGGTTAAAGATTGCTATCTGTAGCGTAATGCGATACTTGGCTACCTCCTCCTGAATCCTCAATTGTCACAACTCATTGCTACAGTTTCCAACCAGCTTCCCAAGTCAAAAAAAGGTAGCAATTGCCACCCCTTTTGGTCTGATCTCAGGTCGGTATTCGGTATCAATTTCGGTGACTTCGGGGCATCCCTTTGAAAGCATCCTTTGAAATCTAAACCGCAAAACATTAGTAAGCCCATTTTTTATTATTGTTGTTGTTTTTTTTGCATTGTTCTTTAGCCACAATTGTAATTTTATAACCCAATTTGTTGTGTGATTGCGAGTGCCATGCGATACTTTGTTAGATGTTTTGATTAGCCAGCTTTTTGGGCAATTTCATTAACGATAAACTTGCCATTTTTTTGTTTGACAGTCAATTTCCGTTAGTTCTCAACTCTTTTTGGCAATTCCCAGCATCCGATGAGCCTCTAAATACAACCCTTCCTCTAACCCTAGCTGACCATTGCACTATCAGACCACTGGTCAAATGTCAGTTATAATCTCAAACCAAAAAGCTAAAGGGCAGCTGTCGGGCAGATTAGAAACACGACAAGAATCAGATCTCAGGATGCTGCGACCCTACTCCAACCCTCTTGATTTGTCAGCTATGAAAAGGAAATCAACATCTTGTTTAGCAACTTTGTCAAATACAATTAAAAAATACAAAAAACACAACAAAAAAACAAAGTATAATATCAAATGCAATTTGATTGAAATGCCTGCGAAATGTCAATCAAGGATTTGAAAAAACACTTTGGGATCAAAAAATTTATTTAATTCGCTAGAGAAATGAAATATTTGAACATGCTTGTAGTTAATTTCATAAAATCCAATGGTTCAATGAGCATTTGCCGTTTTCTCACTCACATTTTGAGGGGTTTTTCTTTTCCCTCGAGAGCTTAAGAAAATTTCATTAAAAATCTTTGGTTTTTTACCCAAAAAAATCAAGTTTTTTCCTGAAAAATTTGTAAAAGTCATGAGAGCAAAAAGAAACTACAAATTCATCGGGATACTTCGTTATGCAAATGCAATGCTCAACGTTCGTTGGAGGTCAGTTGAGGTCAATGCTGACCGTTGCTTTCTTTGCCTCAGATACAGCGAAGGGTTGTTCCTTCCGATTCTATTCATCATGTTTATCCAGGTGCTGTCTGCTGTCCCAAAGCTCAAGATCTTTAAATGTGATTTTTCATTAGAAAACCATAAAAATTAAATCGCAATGCCCAAGGCTTATTATGCGTGACAGCCTACAAAAACATTTAGAAGCATGACAATCATATCACATTGCAGCATATCTTAGACATTATCTATATGAGGTTTGATTGTTCCGATTCCCGATTGCGCCATCAAATTGAAGGCAGATGTCCTTAGTGTCTTGTCTTCACACATCCCTCTACTTGCCTAATTCAATTAGCACCATTATCAATATATAGAGAGTTATAAAGGGAATGCTCTGCCTTTCTGGCTGCTGTTTTTATTAGGCGTCTCAAATGGCACTGACAAAAGGCAGATTCTATCTTCAATTCGATTGACATTTCAGAAAGTCTAAGATTCTTGTTTTATTGAAGTGTGATAAACCAGAACATTTGATATAGTATTGAATCTTGAAACTCAACGACATGCGAGTAGCATCTCAATGGAAGTTAATTGAGTTTGGAATTTACTACTATATCATAAAATATCGTTAGGCAAACTTCAATGGACTTTAAGAAGACAAAGATTTAAAAAATTTTGTAACATTAGAAGTTATCATAATTATTGCTAAAAATTTTCTACCTTTCATTAAATTTTTCATATAAAAAACCGACAAAAATAATGCACAATCTCAGGAAATCTGTTAAGAAAATGCGATAAAATCGTTTCTAGCTTATTGACAAGGCATCTATTGTTTTGTTCTCTTTCTGCTCTTCTACTTGGCTTAAGCTGTCAATAAATATTTTCGCATTATGCGTAAACAAAAATAATAAACTGAAGTCAACTTCAAAAATATTGTAAAAAAGAGAAAACAAAACAAATTTTTGAAAGGCGCTGTCTGACGCCACGCGGCTTTTCTTTTGGATTTTCGTTTCTATTTCTATTTTCAATCCCAATGCCACCTTTTGCAATTGGCAAGAAGAAAGGCAAATGAATTTGTTTGCCTTCAACGCATTCACATCAAATATTCAAAAGGGCGACGGCTGCTGCCAAAGATGCAAAAATATTTGCAAAGCCTAAGAAATTGGGTCAAAGGTGAAAATGAACACACACTGCGGCGACAGGGTGTGGCATCAACAGTGGCAACAATTTTCTATGCCAATGCATTTTGATCGAGTCGACACATATGCAAAAATTGTCTACCCTGCTTCCCCCTATCCAAATCCTGTTACATATTCCCTTGTTACGCTTGACATTATTTTTGCCAATTTTCAATGCATTTTCACTGCAAATAATTTGGTAGAGTTCGATGATTTCCCATTTTATAGTTGCCTTTTTCCTTATTCTCCTTTTTTTTTGACATTTTTGTAACGATATTTTCATTTTTACTCTTCGGCTTTTGGTTTTCGGGGTGCCAAAAGGAGGAGTGGAAAGTGCGAAAAATTAAACACTGTTACCATTTTTCTATAGCTGTCCAGCATCTACGATCATTAATTATCATTTTTATCTCTTGCTGTGACTAATTCGATTTTTATGTTCATCCATCGAGTTTATTTTGGAGGTAAATCCAATAAATTTGACTTGTTTCGTTCTGATCTATAAAATTCAAAAATTAAATAAATAATATGAGATTAAAATACATATTTCTATACAAATAATATTCTTATCTCTTATTTCTTCAAATTTCCCCATGTCTAAATATAAAGTACAGTTCCATTAAACATTGAACTTTCTTCAGCACAAAAACAAGCTTCCTAACGGTCAAATGTCCATCAAATAGCAACTGTGGGAAGGTGCAGTTGTTGTTTAACTGGACCAAACCGCTTGTCACCTCTGAACTGGATCTGGTCAGAACTCTCTCATAAGATGTCAACGTCAATTAATAAAGAAAGTTCAAGATTTTTACAAAAAAAGAGCACACACGTCTGGTTTTTAACCCCAGGGTTTGTTAAATGGTCGAGTAGTTGAGCATCTTTGATCTTAAAAGATCTAGGGGAAAGGGCTCAGCATCATCCCTTTCTTTATGAACTCTTTACCAAAATTAATTTCTGTTTTTTTTTTCGAGATTTCTACCCAAAAAAAAAGAAGCAAATAATGAATGGTCGCAGCAACTTTGGAAGAAGGGCGCAGGGTCTTTGTTCAAGGGTTCAAGGGGTAAAAAGCGATGGTTAGGAGAACTTTATTGGCACAACAAGTTATTAATTACATTGAAGAAATAGAGAAGAAGAAAGTGAGGATTTATAAATATAGAAATATGATTTCATTTATTTCAAAATTATCTGTTATACGCTTATGTCACAAATGTTGTTGAGTCTTTTAATTTGTATTCTTTAATCTTTAAGAGTTTTTTTTACTTTTTTGGTGGGAATTTTAATCTTTATAGATTTCTGCTGCTGCTGATAAACAATTTTTTGAATTGCTCTGACTGTAAAAATCTCAATATTTTATAGCTCCTCCGAAAATAAATGAGAACCGGCGACAACCACACGAGAATTTCATTACTCAACGTGATAAGCGGACCGCCAGTTGATAAGAAAAGTCACAAAAACAAAGATCTACTGGAAACCGTTAGACGCATGCCGTTGTTAGCTGAGTGCTCCACTTCACTGTCTGCTTTTGCCGCCTTTAACTGGAAAATTTCTCATTTCGCGTGTTTCCTCTATACAATTTGCTTCGCACTCGACATCCATCTCGCTCGCACTGGGCAGCACTGGGCCGCACTGGGGGGCTCATAGTGCAAGTCCGAAGGTTAGAGGAGCACAAAATTTGATTAACAAATAACAAATGTGCGTCGCCTTTGGCCGCTCTCTCTCGCTCACACACACAAGTGCAGATTCTCCGCTCAGTAAACTGCTCAGAAAAGGGGCGGTGCTCTACGCTCTATGTGAACGAGAGAGAGTGTGTGCATTGAGTGTAAACGCTACTGAGTGCGTGTTTCAGTGAGAGTTCTAAAGTTTCGTTAAGAAAAATTCTTATTGTGAGTCCATTTCCAGTTGGCCTGCTTAACAGTGAATGTTAATGTGATTTAACAGAATTTTATGATTTTTATTTTTATGGCAAATCAAAGCAGTGTTTATGGCAGGTAAATATTTTTATGATTTATAGGATATATAAAGGATGTGTGACTTATATTCTACTCAGTGTTCTTAAATCAAAGTATTTTTGAACAAAAATCTTAAAAGTTTTATAAATATTTTTATACAAAAGCAGCAAGTATAGTTTAAAATTTAATATTCGTTTCCTTTTCGTATTCCTTTACCTGGACAAGTATTCGTATAATAGATGTTCTGTTTCATGTATCCTCACATCACTTATACTCTCTATGGAGTATCTGGCTATAAAAGTGCTATATAAATATATTTCTATGTACTATGTTTACTCGTCTTATTCCAACCTAGTCTCCTGTATAATTCATTTGTTTTCTCAGATAAAACCACTTTCACCAAGAATTTTGATAGAATTTATATAAGGCTGGTCACACTGGCAAATACCAGTCACAGTATCTAGTCGTAGTTAACGATAAATGAATGCTGCCATGCAAAATTGTGAAATTGTGAAATTCCAACGCAAATTTCTATTAATTAACAACCTTTCAGAGAGGCATTCGACCGGTCCCAAAGCCCAACTCGTAGACGAACCCGAATCTGAAAACTGAAACTGAACCTCGCTGGCTGAGCTGAGCTGAGTTTGTGCCTGAAATAATTAATGATGTTGCGAGGTTGTGTTGCATGCGGCAAGCGACAAGCGGCATCTCAACTTTTCGTGCTGTGCAAATATTAGCAAATTATTTTAGTTTTAGAGAGAATCTCCACGGAACGCGTCTCCTCTGCCAGGATATCTATAGTATGTAACTGCCTGGCATTTGGACTGTTTACATTTGGCCTGAGACAAAGTCAAAGTCGAGCATCCATCCCCTGATACTGCTCTAGAGTCAAAGACAGTGTTAGAGGCACTAATGATGTTCTGTGTAGGTTTTGTCGCTTCCCTTTCTAAATCTGACAATATTTGCACTTTTCCGTTTGGTTAAATGTCACCCTGAGCCAACTCAGTTCCTTAGTTCCATTTCAGCCTTAATTGTTCCTTCTGTTGTCAACTGCTTCGAGTAATTAAAAACACCTTTCAACTGTCCAAGGCGAAGATGTGCCAAGCTGTTCTCCTTCTCCTTCTTATTCTCTTGCCTCATCCTCCTCTTTTGGCATTTTGTTTGATTAGCAAATTTGTCAAATTTGCCACAAAAATCAATTTATCAATGCTGCTAATGATTGCCACAATCTTGCAAGTAAGTTAAATGCCAGTTGATAAATTCCAAAGGTTGTGAGCATTTCTGATGCGGTTCTTTGGATTCCTAAGTCTAAGCTTTAATAAAACAAAGAAGAATTGTAGTTATATAAAATAAATAGCGGAGTAATCCTTATAGCCAATTGAAAGTACTACTGTTGATACATTCTATAATCAAGATTATTAGAAATTAATTCTTTCTATTATCAGCATTTTACTTAGCTTATTTTAACTATTAGAAACCTTTCTTTTATTTTACTTCTTATTCCTATTATCAACATCTTAGCTTACTTTAATTATTAAACAACCAAAAGCATATCTTTTAATTAAAAAAAATATATGAATAAATAAAAGAGGGGGAAGAAATTACACGAAGTCAGTAACAATTAATTTTCAATTAAAGTCGGAACAACATTTTAATTGTTTGTCTGCAATTTGGCGGCGAAGACACAAATGAATAAACAAGCATATATTAAGCGCGATTGCTATCCGTATTTACACGCATGTTAGGAGCCCCCATTCCTAACTACAACCCAAATTTCTAATCCTCCCTTTTCCCAGTTCTGAGATTAAAGCTTGAGGCAGGAGCGAGCTGCTCGACTTGGCTTTGTGGCACGTTTGGTGGCAAGTGTCTCATGCATGTACCGCAAGGCAAACACAATAAAACACAACAACTGCCCCCCCCCCCCTTGCCACCATTTGGGGCGTCATGAATTTCAATTCGCGTCTTTTCATTTATGCCACAAAGCGTAAGCAAACTTCAAGACTTGGCAATAAAATTGCTCAAATGCCGCAAAAACTTCCGGAACCACTAAATTCACGTGCTGTGCACAACCATCACACATTTAGCATTGTATTTGCATATGTTGTGTGGTTGTGGTGTTGTTGTTGATGGGTGGGTGGATGGTGGTGCGGGGTGGGGCAAAAGCAATAAAGAGCTACTGGAGACAGCCGGTAGCATCCTCTTTGGCTCTTCCCTGTCACATTTCCATTAGCATTTGCCATTTAACTCATCATCTATGCATATGTGTGCGTGTTTTTCAGTGGGTGTAGTGTATATGTGTGTGTGTGTGCAAGTGTATCATCTTGCAGCGGTTGTTTAGCACATTTATTACCCATATTTTGACATCCGGCTTTTATCCTTTCGCTCCACGCTCAGCGTCTTCAATCTGACGCATCATAATTGCTGCCTTTAGCGACATTCAGAATATATTCTTATCCTTCACATCCTTATCCTTATCCATTTCCATACCTCTTGGAAAAGTTTATTATTGCTGCTGTTGTTGTAGTTATTGTTGCTTCACTCACACATGTCCTGAGTTTTAATTATTCAGCCACTTGCTGTACGTGCCACATGAGCAACAACTTGGCAAGCGTTTAACGATTAAAAAGTTCTTCCTACAGATGCTCACTTATAGATACATATGCTTATATCGTATATATCACAGTTAGTGGCGAGATAATGGAAATAGAATAATAGTTAGATATAAAAGGCATAACTGTCGAATGTTTAAAGCAAAGATACCGTCTTCTCTGTATTATATAATATAAATATGTTATTTGACACCAATTTTATAGAGATAGCTTCAGGTATGTGTACGTATACTCCAGTTTATGATATATATACATATGTTCTGAATTGTCAGAGCGACTAAGCTTCTAAGAATTTAAGATTTCATATGCAAATTTTAACCTATTGTTTGTGCTATTAAACCTTTTATACAGTCTTCGAGTTTTATTTTGTTACCAGATAACTTAATAATATACTTACTTGTATTGTTGCATACTTAAGGGCGTATCGTTTTCTTACTTTAAATAATATACCTAAATAAATGGATGTCATTTAAGGTCTTAAAGTAGCATAATTTATAGCCGATTATTAACACTATGTCAAGTGTGTTTTTATTGATTAGTTTGCACTTCCAGTTCCATTAAGTGAACCGACACGATCCATTGATTGAGAGATGGAATTTAACCTCGAACGGAATGAAATAAATGAGCTGCTATTGGCTACTGATTGTTGAACTCTTGAACTCTATCGGTACTTAATAGAAACGCAATCAAATAATTGCGCAAAGTGTGCCACAATCAAATATAGCAACAAATTAACCAACGCCAACAACAACAGCCAATAAAACAGACAACTAAAATAACTGTCATTGTGGTTGCTGCTTCTGCTGCAAATCGATAAATCGAAAAAACCGCAAACTGAAAATAAAAAATGAAGAGACAAGAAATAAGTTAGCCGAAAGCTGCAGTTGTTCCCCTCATCTTCCCCTTTTTTGACGCCTCTCTAGTCCCCTTCTACCCTCTTCCCACCTCCCATCTTCATCATCGATCGTCTTCAGTCTCTTGCAACATGGACCAAAGCGATAAGTTTACAATTGCTTATGACTTCAATTAATCTGTGGAAAGCGCCTACGCAGCCAGTGTGCGAAAAGATCGAAAAGTGCAGCAAACAAACGAAAATAAAAATAAAAAAAAACAAAAATATAAGATAATATTAATAAAGGAAATGAAAAAAGAAATGCAGCATGAAGAATCTGTAATACTCTGACAAACTCAGAGTAGAGTTGGTATAACCAATAAATCAATCAATACAATTTTACGTTAAGAAGAAAACTTGGAAAATTGTATTTTATAAATTAAATAAACATTGAACAGAACAAAAAACCGGGATTTACGGGATAAAATCAATCCCAATCTAAGCAAATAAGAACTATGTATATTAATATTACATTTTGTTCATCAGGGCTTCATATAGTACTTAGACTTATTTTCCTAAGCTATGTATTGTCATTTGATTCGAATTGAATCCTAAGATTTTTATTCTGAATACATACTTAAAAATTAAAGCTAGATTTAAGAATTTTTTTTATATTGATTCAGTCAAATTTGCTTGTATCCGTAAAATTCTATCTTTTAGGCGTTGCAGACAATTCAATAAAATTGTTATTTTAGGGTATACAAACAGACAGATCACACAAAAAAATGTTGTCTTCAATTCCGCACGAAAATAGAAATTGCCAAGAGCTGCGTCTGCGTCTGCGGTCGACTCACCAAAGTTCCATAGTTGGAGGCGCGATCTTAGACTGAGAGCCGAAGCCGCAGAAGACAATTGACCTGAAATTTCATTGAAGATGAGCTCGAACGCAGTGTGAGCAGTGTGGAGTTTTGTTGCAGCCACGGCCAGGGGCAGATTCAGGGGCAAGGCTTTGAAATCTATACAAAACGGTAAATTGCTTAGTCATTTGGCCAAGTTGCTGCGTTGATGATGTTGCCACAGAGCCGAGTTACAGCCACAGGCCAAGTTGCAGCCAACGGGCAACAGTCGCTGCCAGCATCGATGATTGTAATCATGATCATTATAATTATTTGCCTTTGCCATTATTATCAAAATGAAATCGCATGCTGAGCGCCTCGTCCCACCTCCTCCCCAATGTCTATGTCCATCCACAATGTGGCATCGACTGCATCGATGGACCATCTGCTTCCTAGCCCTATTTCACACACCCACATGAATCGATGATCGTCTGCAGCGCCACTTCCACTGCCCATGTCCAGTACCTTTCGTAAGTGTAAGAGATTGGAGGGATCCGAGGAGAATCTAAATTGCTTTCTTAAATTCGGCTTCGGTTTGGTTATGCTCAACAGGCTCTCGACTTTGGGCGTTCATCTATGAACCTGCCATTTGACCAGTTCGACTAATCTTTAAGCAATGTAAGAACTCCGATTTAGTGGCGGGCTGAGCGACGATATATTATTTGGCGAACAAAGAGATTGACAGTTCAACGCATTCCTATAGTCTGTCAAAGAGTTATCAACTGTACTTTTATACCTTTAACCCTTAGGATAAATAGGTTAGTGGTTAATGAAATAATTTATTGATCTTTATATACTGCTATACTTTTAGCAGCAGAGTAAAATTAATATTATCATTAATATTAAACGCAAATAAAGTATCGATATAGAAAGAAATTTTAGAATTGTAGAGCTCTTTGGATAAAGATAAATCTATTCAGAATTTACAAAATTCCAGAGCTCCTAATAGAAAACAACAATATGAAAATACATTTGAGACATTTGTATGTGTGTTTTAAAATTAAACAGATGAGTAAACAAATGAGACATATATTTGATAACATGTTATATTTAACAAGAAGAATCAAAGGTGAATTCTAAAATAGAAAAGTATTTTTAAAATTATACTGTTGATGAAATATAATTAAATTTATTATAATCTTTTTTGCTATATACTAATAAATCCATGAATATATCTATGCTTATATTCAAAACGAAATATTCATAACAAATATATTCAATAAACATGGAACTTTGATTAGCTGCTAATCGATTTATCATTCCATAGCGATCAATTGGCTTTAGTAATTGCATTCAATTTATTTAATTTGACTTTATTATAAATATTTAAATTGTGTTTTTCAGTGCAAGCAAATAATTGAATGCAGCTGTTGGAAATTGTAAGAAATAAGTCCTTGAGCGGATCATTTTCAATTTACGCAAATCCAGAATAAAATTGACCGAGGGAAAACGGAAAATGAGTTCAATCTGCGCATTGCGGACCACATGTGTGCCTGCCTGGATAATCAGAACTGCCAGGTGCTCAAATTGCCACAGGTACTCACACTCACACTCACAGTCACTCGTACGAGTACTCGAAGCCATACGAGCCGAAATTCAACAACAACTACCAAAGGTTAAGCGAGCAAAGTTCGTGGCCGTGGTACGTGTGTGTGAAGTATGTGAATGTAAATGTGTATGTGTCAGTTGCAGTTGCAACTGCGTCTCAATTTCATCTCTGCAGCTGTGCAGTAGCCCCACCACAGGCCACCGTTTGGTAACTGCGGCGGCTCCCATTTGGGGTCTTGGTCTCGGTCTCGGTCTTGGTCCCAGTCTCCAGTCGCCTCTTAGCCATGTCTTTTGGCCAACCAATGCATTGGACATTCGCCGCGTGGAAAACTTTTGACCTGCTCACGCGTCAGTTTGAAATTTCCGTAATTGTAGGCGCCATTTTATTTTATATAATTTTTTTATATATTTTTTGGCAAAAGAAAATTGTTTTTGAAAAAGTGGGAAATTACATATTAAATCATTGCGCGGAACGAAATGTTTCTCATATGTAGAGATAACAAAGAGTTGTACTTATTTAATTAGTAATGTTACTATGCTGCATTAAAAAAAAAAAAATAATTCACCATTTCGATTTTATTATTATTTTTCGATTTTTCGCATTTATTGTGAAAGTTGAGAAAGTGATGTCACTAGAATGCATAAACAAGATTTCAAAATATAAAAGCACTTTCTAACATCTTAATCCTTATCCAAATATTCAATAATTATAATTATATCTCCATAGTATCAAATTGAAAGTGTTGTTTTATGCTAATTATGGCACCAGGAGTTGATTAAAAGTTGAAAAATAGAGCTTTTAAAATTTAAATCTTGGTTTTAAAAATGCAGTAAAGGAGTAACCTTCCCAAACCAATATTTTTGAAAATTTTAAAAGAAACAATTATTTTCGAAAATAAACTACATATATAATATCTAAATTTACAATTTTAAATTTGTTTTTTTAAGCTCAAAATTTGTTTTTAACGAAATTTAATTTTTAAGTAATAATAGGATATTTAGAAATGTACATAATTCTTGAACTTGCATTTATAAGAAATAATTGAGTATGGAGTACTTACAGAATTGTAGGGCTAGTTCAAATAATAGACTCGATTACTCCCAATTCAAGACTATACCATCAATCATTCTATAAAAGCAATTAAGCGGCGAATCGTGTCAACTGTTAACGTGTCTAAAGCCCAGCTTAGAACCCTAGGCTGCCCTGAGCCGCAGGTGCCAAATGAAGGCCCACAGATGTGTGGCAAGTAGCTGGAGGAGAACTTCTTACGTCTATAAGCAATTAAAGTCACAAAAAATGTCAGAGAAGATAAATTTTGTTAAGTGCGTTCCACATGAAAGTTGTCAAAAAGTGTTTGAGAAATTTTCACCGCAAGCCACACAACAACAAAAACAACAACAACGACAACAACAAGAGACACGACTTTGGATGTTTATCAAACACCTCTGCCAATGCGTGAGGCCTCAAGGTGTGGCTCCATGAAACATGGACACGCAAACCGAGAGACCCAAAAAGACAGAGACCCATGCATGGTCACTGGAACTGGCACTGGGACTCAAACTCAGACTGGTACTGGTATTGGCACCCATGGATGTCGACGTCGTCTGATAGGCAAGCGATAAGCAACATTACCGTACAATTTTCAATTAACACGAAGAAACTGTAAAGAGCTTGGCTAGGCTATGGACCAGACCAGGTGGAATGCCATATGCTGGCCCGTGCTTTCATTGCCACCAGAGTGGCGCTTCCAGGCAAAACTGTCCAAGCTCCTATACAAATTGTCTAATCTCTTACGCTCTCACTCTACGACTGGACATCGATCTACTATGGGTAGCTGCTCTTGGTGAGAAGTTGTCGACCTGCCGGGCCAACAACTGACCACAGTCGACAATTTATCATCCAAACTGCCGCCACTGTCGGCCGTAAAAGCTCTTTATGGTTGCTTCTGCTTCTGCTGAAGATCAGAGTACCATATCCAGCACAAACCCCTCCTTAGCTACCATCTCTGACTGTATGTCTCTTGGTCAATTTGTTTGCTGCTCGCATTTGCAGTCCACGTTTAGATGGCTTTGCACAAATCTTGAATCTTACTGTTGCTCCAGTGCATTGAGTTGTCACTCAGTTAATGGCTAAAGTGATTTACTTACCTTCACATAAACGAAGCCTGTGTAAGTAATTTGTAACTGGTAGTACTTCAACTCTATCGATATCTACAAAAAAATCTGTAATACCTATGAACTTACATATAGAGTTTTAAAACTCTACCTTCTCTAATTTCAGAAATCATTCGGCTAAACCGGATAAATGTGTTATGTTAACAACTTCTTTAAGCTAAATCTCAGGATCGAAGTTTCAGAACTCTGGTTTTGCTTATTTCTGAGATTATTTAGTTATTCTATATTTAACTGATTCTACAGTAGGCAGTGAATGCAATGTCGCATCAAAGATAGATTCAAGACCAATTTTATTTCAATAGCAACTTTCGAATTTTAAATTTTTAAAATGTCTGCCACAATGAAACTCTGTTATGGAAATCAGCTGTTAAGTCGTTTAGCCAGCGATAACTCACGATTTTTGACGCCGCAACGGGGATACTCTGAAAATAGTGAGGCGAAGAAATGTGTGGTAGTAATGGTGCGACATGGTGAATCCGAGTGGAATCAAAAGAATCTGTTTTGCGGATGGTTCGATGCCAAGCTCAGTGAGAAGGGCAAGGAGGAGGCCTGTGCCGCTGGTCAGGCAATTAAGGATGCCGGCTTGAAGTTTGATATAGCACACACTTCGCTGCTGAAGAGGGCCCAGGATACGCTCAAGACGATACTGGAGGTGTCTGGACAAGTAAAGATTCCCACGTGCAGGACATGGCGTCTCAACGAGCGACACTACGGTGGACTGACAGGGCTGAATAAGGTCGAGACAGCCAAGAAGTATGGCGAAGATCAGGTACAGATCTGGCGTCGGAGTTTTGATGTACCTCCGCCGCCCATGGAAAAGGATCACAAGTATTACGAATGTATTGCTAAAGATCCGCGATATAAGAATATCGATCCCTGCGAGTTTCCCAAATCTGAATCCCTGAAACTGACCATTAAGCGCACCTTGCCATACTGGAATAAAATCATTGTGCCACAACTCCAGGAAGGCAAGAAACTGATCATTGCCGCCCATGGCAATAGTCTGCGGGGTATAATCAAGCATCTGGATCAAATATCCAATGAAGATATCATGGAACTCAATCTGCCCACTGGCATGCCCTTCATGTATGAGCTGGACGAGTGTATGCAGCCGTTGGTATCGATGAAATTTTTAGGTGATCCCGAAACAGTTAAGAAGGCAATGGAAACTGTGGCAAAGCAGGGCAAGGCAAAGTAGAATTTAACTGATTTGTGATGAGGTTAAAGTTTAGCAACATTTGCGACAGTCGCAGCCAAATAAATTGCCATAAATACAAGAAGAAGGTCAAAACAATATAGTGCTCAATCCACTTGCATGCCAAACACAAGTCTTCCATCTGATTCAGAATCCGAGAATCGGAATTCAGGAACCGAAATGAGAATCAGAATCTGCCCGCGAATGTCAAGCAGCAAATAAATTTATTTGATTTTAATTGACAATGAAAAGTCAACAAAGGCAGCCTAAAGACAGGGCCTCTTGACTACTCAAACTTATACTCATATTCATACTCACACTCATACTTATATTCATATTCGTTCAGCTCAAAAATCAGGCTGCGTCTACCAACTGTGAGTCTCAGTTCCAGACCCAATCCAAGTTTCATTTCTCCCGTCAATTTTAATTGTTGGACGGGTTCAGTTGGTTGAGTTCGTTTGGCTGTTGGAATTTTGTTCGCGACATTCAAATGGGTCGAATTTTAATTTGTTTAAATGAAATACTCATTTAGTTTTTATTGACAAACAAATTGAATTGATTGATCTAAATGAATTTATGCGGTCAGCGACGAGCGTCTATCAAATGCTCTCTCTCTCAACCCTGCTGACACACTCAGATTCACATTCGTTTATTCATATGACTTGTTGAATAATATTCATGTTTATTTTCTAGACTCTTCTAGATATTACGACTATTAGCTGATCGATTACTGAGAAACAATTGTGATCACATTTGAAATAGTATCGCAACTTTTCTGACGAATTTCAAGTGGTAAACAGAGCAGGAGACATTTATATAATGTTACAGTTTCTTTTCTTTCAACGCAGAAGAACATTTTAAATTCAATTATCTCCTATAATCATTTTCCTTGTAATGTGAATATCTGATATCAAATGATTTTTGAACTAATTAATTTTACTATTTTCATCCGAATAATTTTCCAGAAGTAAATATCAAACATTTTATTCTAGAAAAGTGCCAGCAATTGTTAATTTTTAATAGGGGAACCTGTGTATAAATGATAAAAAAGTTTTTTAGATGAAAAGGCTATCAGGACTTAAGATGTATACTAATTTATAAAATCTCAGACTATATGCATGTTGTCTGTCGTGTATTAGGAATCATTTCTTGCTCCAGTTTCAATCATGTAACAAAAGCATTTAAGATGATAGAGGTAGATCTGTATGATGATGAGATGAGACATCCAAATCGAAAAGCGTGAGGCCCACATTATTTGAACTTAATTATGTTGGAAAGCAGAGCTTGCCGAGGTTGAGGCATATTCCAATTTTTTCCACTACAAATACGAATGCAGCATAGAAATTGAAGAAACATAAAAATGTTTGCACTTCGTATTTGTCGCACATAAAATCTAATATCGAATTACAAGCGCAGTGCCACGCCAAGATGCACGGTCCATGGTCCGGGGTCCAGCTTGCAGCATGTTGCATACCACACTCGAGGCAGTATGTAGTGTGCGTGTCAGCGAAACTTTGTCTGCCTTACAGGCGTGCCCCCAGCCAAAGAGGCTCCCTCCTTCCTCTGCCTCCTGCGTCTACTTTTAAGTCTGGGTCTGGGTCTGGGCCTGTGGCTGCCCATAAAGAAACTGAATTGAGTTAAATGTGCGATAAATTGCTTTTTGCATTTATCATGGTCCACAGACTGCAAGCCAAAGCTGGAGCCAGGCCAGACCATGTCATACCACGCCATACCATACCAAACCATACCAGGCCTAGGCGTTGGGCCAATGAAGATGCGCTGCGGCTGCAAGCGACTGTGGCGAATATTGAACAAGATTTTTAATTAGCCGCCAAAAAAACAGGCAAATAAAATTTAAACCGTAAAGAATTTATTAGTTTTGAGCGGTTTACTGAGGTTGCCGGGTCAAGTCCTGGTTAAGGACCTTGCTTATATAGGGCAGAAAACTGGAGACACGCGTATAGACATCGGGTTTTCCTTGGGCACAGGTGGCGCTACCATAGGACACAATCCCAGCCAGTTGCTGTCGGCCGCTTGACAAGATCAATGGGCCACCCGAGTCACCCTGTAGAAATAGTCATATTTAAAGTAAAGTCTATGAAATCTGAGATGATCGGAGGGACTAACCATGCAAGCGCCCTTTCCATATGCTGCTAAGGCACAGATCTCATTGGGTGTGACGCGAAAACCTTTCTGTGCGCATTCCTCATTCGATATGGTCTGATATTCAAGCACCTGCAGCCGATCCGGCACCTTGGCCCCCGAACTGCTTGGAGTTGTGGATCCCCAGCCGGTGAGACGGACAGGTATTTTACCGCCAATGCGACCAGAGTCACCCATGGGTATGGTGCTAATCTCGGCACGATGCAAACCAAATGGTGGACTGACCTTTAACACTGCAATGTCATTGGTAATCCTCGGCGTCATTGCGTATTGCGGATGCACGTGTTTCCCCACAATCTTGTGCCGGTGTCCACCTGTCTTCCAATTGAGAGTGCCACCTAAAACACTTAGATCCTCCAGCTTCATCTTTTCCACACAATGAGCCGCAGTCAAAACATGCAGCTCACTGATTATGGAGCCGCTGCAGAAGTGACGCCATCTGCCACGACGTTGCATCTGGAGGGACACCTGAAATGGCACCGTCTCGTTCATCAACTGTCCACCATTGATGCGGATTGTATCCTGATCATCGTCCCCTGCAGTCACTTTTCCCAGACAGAGATAGGTCAATAAACAAGCCCCAATTAATTGTGAATATTTTACTGGCATTTCGTCAGTTGACACCTCTCGAATGGTTCAGATAATACGAAAATGTATCTTCTTATATGCTTTTGGTATCTTTTGCAAGACTCTTTATCTCTTTTATATCAGTAAAATTTAACTAAGATTACGTATTGTTTACACTTTGCTGTACATTTATAATATGTATGATTATTTACTTATGAATAGGGCTAAGGTCAGATTGTTAACATAAATTTGTGTTCAATTGATAAATATTTTTACCGAAATTATTTAAATGAACAATAATATAAAAAAATTTAAACTTAACCCTATGAAGATCTATTCAATTATATTACATTAATATAACTCAAAAATGCTAGAAAACATGCATATACATAAGTACATAAGTACAATTAGTATATATGTGATAACTTTCAAAACTATTAAATGAACTTTAATTTTTAATTTTTAGGAGTCACATTTTCATAGTTAAGTTAAATTTGAGCTGAGATATATGTTTACATTTCTTTAAATTTTTCTTTAAAATTGTATTCAGCTAGTCATCTCAGATCTAAGCTGAACATTGACAAAGCTGGGCTTAGGCCAACCTAAACGAATGTTAAAAATGTTTTTTCTAGACCAGATACTTTCTTAATACAAAAAAAAAACTAATTAAAATTTAGTTAGAAATTTTTAATTAATCTTCATTTCAGGGTTGAAGCAATTCCTCTACTCTACATAAACTCAGAATTCTCGCTAATGAAATACATGTCAACATATCCGTTGAATGATCTGAAAACAGACTTTGTCATTCTCCGATTTTATTCCTTTATTGAAGTTTAAAGTTAACGCCAGCCCGCAAAAGGTACGGTGTTAACAAGATAAGCATCCGTCCTGCCTGTAGAGACCAGACCAAAGAGGCCTCCCGGAACGCCATCATTATTATGACATTTTGGTTGATTGCCCGCCTCATTGCCAGCCTTGTTCTTCTCCAGCCAACTTCTGCAGAATTGTGCGTGTGGCCGTTCCTCCAGAAAGGCTCATTCAAAACACAACACAACCAAAAAAAAAGCAGTGGAAAAAATAAAAAAAAATATTTAGACTGCAACTTTTATTGCCTGTGCCGCAGTCTTGTGTTGTTTTTCGTCTTCCATGTGATTTATATGACGGTTCTTAAAGCAAAGCCGCTTGTTTTATGACCTGACTCTGCTCAGTTGCCAATTGGGCCTCCAAAATTCAGTAGTCAGTCCGGATTTAAGTACTTAATCGTCGCCTGCACGTGCGCTCTAAATTGGCCTTTCACATTTGATAATGTTCAACAATGAAAAAATAATAAACTCTTACTATCTGAATATGCACCTCCAGTTGACTACATAACTACATAACTATATAAAATAGTTGAAAGTTTTATAATTATAATTGATTAGTTTCATATTATTCTTTTGCTAGTTTTGAATCCAACCAAAGTTTAAGCTTTTAGTTCAAATATTCGTTCGAATTCAGGTTCGCTTAAAGAACAAACAATATTCAATGTTGTAAATTATAACTTTATCGATTCATCATCAATAAAAAATTCACATAAAATCAGAGAACAATACTCAAACTTAAGCATTTAAAAGAAAATTATAACTTTTTTATTTTTTTATAGTATCTAAAGTTCTCTCAGATTTCAGTCCAGAAGCAGAGAAAAGGTTTAACTGATTTGCCCCCTGGACTTTAACTGTGGGACAACTGTGACTCCTGCTGTTTGGTTGTGCGTGTCAAAATATCATAAGCTAATCTTGAATATGAATAGGGACAATATTGTACTCTCCTTTCACTACTCACTTCTCACATTTCGCAGAGCTGAACTGAAGTGAGCTGGTGGCTTGACAGAAGCGCCTACCTGTTGTCATCAATTAGGTAACAAGCTCACGCGACCGATAAATATTGTGAAGAAGGTAGTATCAGTATCAGATTTGGTAAGCGTATCTACAAATGGTTAAGCTGCTCGCTGTGACCAGATCTCTTATCTGATTTGCAAATAAAAACGTATTTCACTTGTCCCACTGGGAGAGGAGCTCATCCCGAATGTCTGTGGACGGCAATCATAATTTATAGATATACCGAGTGGTTCTGTTGGTTGGTAGGGGGAGGGGGAGGTGGGAAGACATTGAGCACCTTGTGGTGCTGGCAAATTAAGTACGTAAAATAAACGACCAATTTACTGATTATGCAAAACATGCAATTAATTTTCCACTCCACATTTGTTCCAAATGTTCCATACATACAAATTAACTAAACTTGTTGTTGTCATTTATCGCAACGAGTGCAAAATTAATTGCCACGACAAATGGAAAAATGGAAAATTTATTCGGCATCTTGTTGTTGATCACTTACCTGGAATGTGGATATACCAAAGGGCTTCCCATAATTTATTAACTATGAATCTTAGTTTGTTTTAAGGATGTTTTCCCTATTACCATATGTTTATCATAAAAGGGCGTATGTTTAAGGAAATCTCTGAGGTTTAGCTTTGCTTAATTGGATTTCGCGCCGAGACACAGAAAGAGAACAAAGACTAATGAGTTAACATAGGGATTAACCTGTCAACGGGAGTCGGCGAACTCACATGCAAATTATATGCACAAGCTAAAAATAAATCCCGAAAGATAAGTCCTGTCACGTTATTGGCGTTCTGTGCGCCATTGTCAGGGTGGTCCAATTAACAAAAGGCACAAAACCGAAGGGCGCCAAAACAGGCAAGAAGCCAGCTCGCATCCTGCCAAAATAATAAAGCCATTTCAAGTTCAAATCGGTTCGTAGGCAGTGCCAAGCCGAGCCGAGCAACAATTAACACAGTAGTCCAAAGATCAAGACCTCAACATACTGCAGCGCCGACTCCCAGAAACCCAACGAATCCCTCAGAGGTGTGCATAATTAATTTGCGCCAGTTGCCACTCACAGTTCTCGGGAGGCGCAGTAAAATGATTCATTAGCTGGATGCAATCAGGCCGGAACTGACACATGGCAGGCAGTAAGAGCTGGGATTTGGAAGCGGGAATGGAAATGGGAACGAGATAGGATACAACCTGCGCCCGCCCAGACGTCGGCAACTGAAGTTGATTTGCATCGAACATGTGAGCTGCCCAGATAACCGAAGCGAACCGAAAGGTGTTGATTGCCCAATGGCAATTTCAATTCTCTGTCTGTCCCAGAACAGCAAGGAATTAAAAGAAATGTCCGCTGCCATGGAGTAACTGCAACAGCAAAAGAAACAGCAAAAACAACAACAGCAGGAGCAGCTTGTTTAATCGGAATATTTAAATTATTCATTGATTAAAACTCCAGCCTGATCAACCTGATCCCCTGCTCTGTCCTTGCAAAGCCTCCCAGTTACTTGAACCACTTGTGTCTGCTTCTTTGCTCTTGTCGTTTCAATTTGGAAGTAGGTGTAGCTGTAGGTGTAGGTGTTATTACCAGGAATTGAGGGAACAGCTCTGCCCCTCTCCCTTTACTCTTCTTTGTCATTTGGAATGCCACCCAAAGTCAGACACACAAGTTGCAGTGTTAAGAGGAAGCTCCTTTCCTTATACTGCTTTCTGTTATCAAGAATCTAGGAAGTACCACTGTTTGCTCTCTTAATTTCAGAATATTATTCTTATATATCCATTTTAAGAACACATGAAGTTAGATCAACAATAATTAATTACTTTATTCAATTTTAATTATACCTAAATCAAGAACGAATCAAGATTCTCGACTTTGGTCATTTAATATTTAATGAGAAATCAAGTTTAAGATTTGAGGTTTTCAGTATAAGAGACATACTTGATTTTTTCGCTCTGTGTATTTTATTCTAGTCGAGCTCTAGGTTTTCCCAACATTGCTTCTATAGAACTCTTACCATGGAGAGCTCACAAATTTATCGGGCTTTCAGAATACGACCTTGTTACGCATTCTATGGGGTCAGACCGCCCACAGCTATTGGCCCAAGTAATGCTAGATAAAATTCTAATGAGCCAAAAGTGCAAGGTATATAAAGGCCCGATGCTCGGTGGAAACAAAACAAAGCCAAGTTCTTTCCAATAAACCAGTGACAACATGGAAGCCCAATTGATTCTAGTATTGCTGCTCGGTGTTATTACGTCTGGAAAGCCCATGGGAAAAGTAATTGATCGTAAGTTGCCTACTTAAAGATCTTAAAGATCGATTGGTAAAGTTTTTTTCTTATAGTGGATGCCTATTTTGAAAGTGTGGAGAGCAGTTCGCAGGAGCGGGTTGTTGGTGGTTATGATGTGCCCGGAGATGAGTATGTACCCTACCAGATATCAATGCAGTTCCTGACACGCAACGGCAAGCAACGTCACTTTTGTGGAGGGTCCCTAATAGCCCCCAATCGAGTGCTGACTGCGGCGCACTGCGTCAATGGACAGAACGCCAGTCGAATTACGGTGGTGGCTGGAGTGCGGGATCTAAACGACAATAGCGGCTATCGGTCCCAGGTGGAGTCATACGAAATGAACGAAAACTATGAGGAGCTGGTGACCAGCGACATAGCCATCCTTAAAATCAATCCACCTTTTGAGCTGGATGAAAAGCGCGTTAGTACAATCGATGTCAGCAGCAACGAGCTTGTGGGAGCAGACCAGGATGTAATGCTTACAGGCTGGGGTTCTGTGTTCCACTTTGGCACTGGACCCTTTGCCAAATACCCAACAATTCTGCAGAAACTTTCCTACAAAACGTTGGCCAATGACAAATGCAAACAGACCATGACGCAGCTGACGAACACCGAGATTTGTGCCCTGGAACGTTTCGGAAAGGGTGCCTGCAATGTGAGTAGACAATTTGCCAAATTAAAATAATATATTCATATCAGTTACCTGTTTCTTTTTAGGGTGATTCTGGTGGTCCTTTGGTTATGGCCAATGGTGAATCTCTAAAACAGGTTGGCGTTGTCTCATATGGCACTGCATTCTGTGCCTCCAACAGCCCAGATGTCTACACTCGCGTCTCTATGTTCGATACTTGGATAAAGGAACGCATGACATAGCCTCAATCCCTCAATATTCGGATACTGAGACCGAAAAACAAATCAATCCAATAAATTACATTTTTTGAATTTTAAATTTGATTTACTGCTGTTTAATACTTCTTGCAAGCAGTATAAAGCATTTCAAGCAGCGCACTGCTTTCTCTTATGAAATATCATTTTACAAAGTCGATTCTGTTGCATACTTCTAGTGACACTCAAAAAATGTGCGGAAAAACAATAAACACAACGAAATTGGGAGAGTCGAAACTAAAACTTATTTTTAACCAAGAAAACGATTTTTTTCAACTAAATTTTAAAATTGGAAATTAGACAAAATTATTTCGCTTCTTTTAAAATATAACCCGATTTCTTAGCTCCACTCCAAGTTTCGTTCGAAGGCTTTTGCTAAGTGTGCGCTTTTTTTGAAAAGCTTAGAAAAATTCACAGAAAATTCATGTAAATTTTCAATCCGATCCGTTCGCACCACCGCTTTCGAGTGGACAAATTTTTCGTCCATTCGTTTTTGAAATCCACTCGAAAGTGAAACTGAAAGTGACGCCACCTAGCGGAGAAACAGGGACCAGGGCTGTCAGGTTTGTCCAATTTTGGCGCCACCTCTTGTTGGCTAGCGCCGCTTTTTTAGAACTACAATTTTGTCGTGGTATTTGTGTTGTTTGCGTTAGCGACTGCTTTGAATGTGTGTCTGTGTGTCTGGCTTGTCATCTGTCGGCTGCCGTCGTAACGGAAGCTTTTGTCTTATTATTTATTACTTACAAAATGGCCTGGGTCCCCCCACACACAGGGCGCACTTCCCTCTTAAAAATCACTATAAATTATAAGTTTAAGAGAAATTCTTTTATTAATTGTATCATTTGGCATCCATTCCCAATTCCCTTCAAGGGACCAACCTCATGGCCAAACAAACTCTTTCAGAGGCTACAAAAACCTAATCTAATTAACTAACATTTTATAAAATGGATCGGTGGTGAAATTAATAAAAATAACGAACGTTCTCTCTCATTCAATTATCATCTTCTTCGGCATCTTTCTTCCTTGCCTCTAATATAAGTTGAAGTATATTTGTGCCCAAATCCTTCGCTACCTTTGGCTTCAGCCTGCGCATTTGGTTTAGGACCATTTTGGCGAGTATTTCGGCCTCATTCTGAAAGGGAATGGGCCTTAATTTTTTACAGATAAAACTGAAACTGTGATCAAAATTACGGGATGTCGTAATCTCCCAAGGAAAAAGCATCCTAGAAATTGCTCAATGATGTGACCGAAAAGGGCGGGGCAAGGCCGTAACGGTCTCGCCCCGTGTTCCAGTAAAATGAATTCAAATTTATGACATTTCTTTAAAATTATTTATTATTATTTATTCTTATAGATTTTGGTGCTTACGTATTTAATAGTCGTGATACTTTCTGTAGGCATCAAACGGATTCCGGGGCTGGCTTATGGCTACGATAAGTGGCTTGTTTCTGCTTCTCTCTTGAACCACGAAGCCTTCAAGAGGTTGGCTGGAATTTTCAGCATCTTGTCCTTCAATAGCAGGTTCGCTCTCACCCTCGCCTTCAATTTCTTCGTTGGAATATTGCTCGGCACTTGATGCTTCTCCCTCAGCCTCATTGTAATCGAGTTCGTTATCTTGATTCTCATTATCATACTCAGTCCCATCTTTGATTGATTCGTCTCCTTCGGATATTGTGCCTGGGGGCTCGGGTATAACAGATTCTTCACCTTTCAGGACATCCTGTCCAGGATTTTCCCTCTCTACAAGTTCTTCGTTTATATTTTGATTCTTTTCCGGCTGCGGTGGACTAGATTCCTGTTCTGTTGAAATAACCTGTGGGATTGACCTATCGAGATCAAGTCCTGGATCTTCATCATTCCTCAAAGTAGTTGTTCCCATTTCTTCCACATCCGGTGGCAGTGTGGTGGGCCTCCTCGATGGTCTGGGTCTTTTTGTGGGGGGTTTCTTACTTGGCCCATGTTGGTGTGGTGGTTTCTTTGAAGTCCATGGTTTCTTACTTGGTTTGTGTGGATGCGAAGGCTTGTGAGGGTGATGTCCGTGTCCTGGAGAATGGTTTCCGTGACCTGGAGGATGATGTCCATGTCCTGGAGAATGATGTCCAGGTCCTTTAGGTCCTTTAGGATGGTGTCCGTGTCCTGGCTGATGATGTCCATGACCTGGATAATTATTTCCGTGTCCGTGATGTCCGTGATGACCGTGATGACCGTGATGACCATGATGACCATGATGTCCATGTCCTGGAGGCAATACAATTACCGGAGGGGAAGGATGGTGGTGGTGCGGCGGTAGCGGTGGTCCTGGTGGTCCAGGCCAGTAGGGGGGTGACGAAGGTCCTGGAGGTCCTTGGGGTCCAGGTGGTCCGGTGTTACCTTGAGATCCTGGAGCTCCTGGAGAGCCAGGAGATCCAGAAGATCCTGGAGGACCAAGTGCTCCTTGCGAACCCGGAGACCCTGGAGAGCCTGGAGATCCCTGAGATCCTTGGGATCCCTGTGCTCCTGGTGGTCCTTGTGATCCTTGAGATCCTTGCGCTCCTGGAAGGCCTTGAGATCCCTGAGTTCCTTGAGGTCCTTGAGCTCCTGTTAGACCAACTGGGCCCTTGTCTCCCTTCTCGCCCTTGTCACCTTTATCGCCCTTTTCCCGGCTTCCCCCTATCGCCCCTTGGCCCAGGCTGTCCTGGTTTTCCTGGGGTCCCTATATTGAAAGTATTTATAATAAGATAAAAGACTCAAGTTAACAAATACAAAGTAGACACTTACCGTTGAGGCCAGGAGTTCCCGGAGGTCCTGGTGGCCCAGGCGGGCATTTGCATTTCGATGGCGGATGGTGATGGGGCGGATGTGGAGGCGGATAAGGATAAGGCGGTGGTGGTGGTGGGTAAGGATAAGGATGTGGACGTTTATAAACTACAGTAGGAGGGGCCGGCGACGGTGCCGGGATCGAAACAGACAAAAGCCGTCCGCTATCTTGGTTACTTTGTTGCTTACCAGCCGAGCTGATCCTCAAGCTGATGCCCAAAACTAAAAAAAATATGGAATGTAAATATAAGTTATGGATCAAACTTATTTCCCTCAAGGCAAAACCTACTGAGGCAGCAGATTGCTAAGCGCAGCTCCATGGTCAGGTGTGAAATGATCCGTTTTGCAAATAAATTGATCTCTTTTATAGCAAAGGAGAGTTTATTCTAATGAAATACATTCTAGAAACCTAGATTTAAGGGAACCGTTAGGCATAATATTCATCAAATTCTAAATTTAAGTGCTTGTTTTATTACCCTACTGTTGTTTTAATAGTTGTGCCGCGATGTTGACGAAACATCATCAAAAATATCTAGCATATGGACAATCTTGATCAGAATGACAAGTTAAAATATGTGAAAACTGGTTATCATCCTCCTCAAGGCGCGGTTAGCAAGTGCCGCTTTAGGAACTTGCCGCATTAATAAGAATTAAATTACAGCAAATGTGGGTCAACTTTTGCGAATATCTTTCTACGGATGATGAGGTGCTATAAATGTCGTTTTAAAATCATATGCAAATTACACTGAAGAATCGTTTTGGTGACACTAAAAATTCGCAAAGTTGAACAATAAGAACATGTAATAATATATAAATCTTTATAGGTTTAGCATAATACGCGTAGGAGCGTGCTGTTGTTATTTGAACAAAGAAATAGAATTTCATTGATTGAAAGTATTTTTATAGATAAACCTATTTACAATAAAAGCATAAAAAACTTGAAGTAAAATGATGGATACTCTTAGAAATTCAAGGTCAGAGTCAATAGGTCATAAACTTGAATTCTACTTAATCACACAATAAAATTTGAATAGATCAATCAAAACTATCGTTAAGCTATAAATATGCATTTCACATCTTCAGAGAAGTTTTATTTATTTTTAATTAATTTAAAGCACAGGTACTCAAATCTAAACATTTAAACACAGTGCCATTATAGTTTCTTGATCGTTCTTTCTTTTCTTCGAGCCCGTGCCTTATGCTCAATGCGAGCTTCCTTAATCAATTAATTCTCTCTCATCATCATCATTGCAAGTGACGGAAACACCGGGAGGAACTGGAGGACCAGGGGCACCGGTAAAACCAATAGGACCTGTAAAGCCCTTTTCTCCTGGATCGCCTCTAAGTCCCGGATTTCCCATCTCTGCGGCATCCCCCTTTTCTCAACGTGTTCCGGACTTTCCAGGGCTGCCTATAATATAAATCAATTGAAAGTTTAAAAATACCAAAGACATAAATTGTGTCTTGTCACTGACCTCGAGGACCTGGCTGACCTGGTGGTCCTGGTGGACCGGGTGGACAATTGCACTCTGTTGGCAGAAAAGGTCGCGGTGGGTAAAACTGGCGTAAATCCGGTGGAGGATAAATTTGGAGAGGTTTAAATTTAGCTCTTGGTGAGTCTTGCTTGGTCAGATGAAGAGAAAGAGTTCTTCCCACATCTGCATTCCATTTATTGTGGCTGGTTGAACTGGTACCACCCGCAATAGCCAAGCCTGTTAAAAATACGCAGACAACTTTCTAGTTTCAATTTGATATACACCTAGTGATATATACAACTTACTCAGGCTGATGAATGTCATGAATAGTTTTCCATATCGCTGCCGTTGATGGCCAATAATTGATCTCTTTTAAGCGGGCTATCTAATGATATACAAAATATTTATATATTATAATATGCAAACTAATGAAAACACTTTCAAAATTCTAGTTTCACAAAGGGCCGTTATTACTAACTGTAGACGTATACTGTGCATTTAACAGTGTTCCGATCTTAGTAGACTATCTGTTAATCTCGAATCTGCATATATTCTTGAAAGTCCAAAACTGAATAATTTATAAATCAATAATAAATTGTTATATAATTATGTAACGCCTTAGTTTATAACGAATTTCAGAAGAAATAAAAGTTATATGTTGAGATCATCGAAGTTTAAATGTGCCTATGAATGGGAATGCATATTAATTGTTGCTAATTTGAAAAGATATTTGTTAAATCAGTGAAAGACGATGCCTTTGTTATCTTTTGAATAGATTTAATAGTTGTAATTATCAGCAGATTGTTAAAACGACAAATAAAATATGCCGAAGCCAAACCTATATAACCCATATAAAAAAGCCATTTATAATGTGCTAAAGGAAAGAAACATAAGTAAGCTAATAGTGAATGAAGTATGTATCTTATCAAACCGATGATAAACTCTTAGCAAAATGGAATAAACTCATGTAAACTTTTAATAAGTAAATTCACAAAGTGAAAAGTATGTGTTCAGAAATACTCAGAACTGGGCTTTGGATTCAAGAGCTAGCTGTTTGAGTAAAAACTTAGAATTACCGTGGGTCGGGTTCCAGTTTAACACTAAAATCCTTTTTTATCCTCATTTGCTTGGAAATCTCCATTTTTTACCCAACTGTCCTGACTCCTTCAAGTGGTTTTTATTTTTAGTGAAAATAGCATCGCATTCCGAGTTTTGTTATAAGCACTTTGTAGGAGGGAATACTTGAAAGACTCGTCGTGGTAATAAAGTTTATTCATCTTTAAATAATAATTAAGTTATGTTTCTAAGAAATCTATGAAATATACTTAAAAGACAAACATGTACAATATGCGTTGTACATACATATCATATGGAAATGCGCTGAAAATGTGTATGGGTCTTACATTTTGTTCTATAAATATAATTATAATTATCTCAGTTCGAAATGAATGCAGCGTATGTTTAATAGTTGGATAATTTACAAAACTGTCTAAAAAACTGATCGGCATGTTGCACTCATAGAAAGTTATCAGTAAATTAGCTTAGTGGGTTACAGATCCACATACATATCATTTTAAGTACATGGCTCATATGCCAATTACCACCATGAGAGCTCATTCAATTTTTGAATTTCAAGATCAAAATTAATGGCATAACTTGCTGAGTTGCGATATCTATGTAAATTTCTGAAATGAGGGACAGGTCTAACACTATATAGTCTGATGAGTAGCGCTAGCTTTAGACACAAGACAAATAACATGTGGCTTATTCAATTACTCTCTATGACAGTTCTCTGGTTGGCAAGCGTCGAGGCGCGTCTGAATTGTAAGCAATATTGGAAGAGTTATAGTATTCTCCATAATTTTGAATCTTTTGCAGCTCGACAGCCAAGTGGTAATACCCCCACTCGCATTGTGGGTGGTTCAGATGTCCAACCCGGAGATTATGTGCCCTACCAGGTGTCTATGCAGTATGCCACGCGTGAGGGGCATGTTCATTTCTGTGGCGGCTCCATTATAGCTCCCGATCGTGTGTTGACAGCCGCCCACTGTTGTCAGGGCCTCAATGTTACACGTATGTCTGTGGTGGCAGGTATACGCAATTTGGACGAACAGAGCGGATCACGGTCTCAGGTGATGTCCTATGACATTCATCAAGACTATAAGGAGCTGCAGACTAGTGATATTGCTGTGCTAACCATTAAGCCACCTTTTGTCCTGAACAATGTGTCTATCGGTTCCATTGAGTTCGATGAAAAAGAGTTTGTCGGAGATGGTGTTCCAGTTACCCTCACCGGTTGGGGGTTGAGATTACCAGTGCCATTTCCATTTCTAGACCACTACAACTATCCAAACATACTACAGAGAATGATGTATCAGACGATTTCAAATAATCAATGCCGGGCAAGTGGCATGGACAGCGTCACGGATACGGAGATTTGTGCGCGAGGTCCCTTTAGGGGCGCATGTTCGGTAAGCTGAAAGAAGTTTGCTTAAAATTTCTTATAACGTACTGTGCTATTTAGGGAGACTCCGGTGGTCCATTGGTGAGAAACGACAATGGGTTGAAGCAAGTGGGCATAGTGTCCTATGGACTGGTTGTATGCGGTCTCTTTGTATCACCCGATGTCTACACAAGAGTTTCAACCTTTAGCGATTGGATAAAGGAGCGAGTTACCTCTTAGACATCACATAAATATAAACGTTCAATACAAACAGTTTCTGTTTAATGCTCTCTTTTTAATTGTCAACAGGGAGAGCTAATTCTTAGGTTACCTTCAGGACGATTTGAATATGTAATTACACGCTAAACTAATTTACAAGCTTAAGAGGCAGTTGGGAATACAAAATAAAATAACATTTAAAAAGGCTTGGCAATTTAAGTTCTACTCTGTGGCGGGCGGCACTTCCTCGACTGGTGCCGCAGCTTCTACTTCGGGAGGTGGTGGTGGAGCTTTTGTATCTTCAGTTGGGGGTGGAGCTTCTTCTTCAGCCGGTGGTGGCTGCTCTGCAGCTGGTTCGGCCTCAGCAGGAGCAGAAATCTCAGGGGCTTCAACAGCTTCAGCTTTAGGAGCTTCTGGTTCAGTCGGTGGAGCCTCTTGAGGATCAATAGCTGCTGCTGGCGCCTCCTCAGTAGGTTGAGCCTTCTCTGCTTCATCAGGATTGGCAACCTGAGTTTCAGATCCATACTCAGTACCGACTACTGTGCCACGAGATTCAGTTGCGGCTGTGGGTAAGGTCTCTTCTCTAAAGCTAGGCGTTTCAATGTCCTCGCAAGGATTTCCCATCTATTGAATAAAATAATGTAAAAAATTTTGTTCCCACAAAAAGATTTGGAAACTTACCGGTTGAATTGACTTGCGCTGTAAAGAAAATGAGTATGAAATAGTGTTTGAAAAATTTAATGTTGAGTTCTTTGACTTACCAAAAGCACAGTTTTGAAGAATCTCTGTATCACACGAGCAGCAGCGTCTTGACGCTTAACATCCTCTTCATCTTGATTGTCCTAAAATTATAAAAACACTTTTAACATTTAGGCTGTGATAGTTGTTTATGTTATTAGTTACCAGCATGCAGGTGCAAACGCAAACATGCTGGGCCATCGTCCTGCGGACAATGTAGCCTCGCCAAGCTGCCTGTATTGTAGTTGCCGCCTGATGCTGCATCATTTCCTGAATACGCCTTAGTTCGCGATCCCGGAAGTACTGGTAGAGAATCTCAGTGCCTTTAGTGTCTTTGGCAGCAGCCATATAGGCGTCCACGAAACGCTTGTACGCACTTTCGATTGTTGGGCGCGACATGTCCAGTTCCTCCTCGGTAAAACTGCACTTCTGTATCAGCTCCTCAAGCATATCAATGTCAGCGAATTTGATAGCCTCCTTGCCGCTACGCATCTCGCAGCGACGCTTTTCCAGAAAATTGCGAAAGCAATCCTCCATAACCTGACCCATCAAATCCGATTTCTCCTTGGACAGATCACAAACACACAAGTCAGATATAATACTGTCCACTTGACGCAATGAACGATCCAAAATGCTCTTGGCAACTGCATAGTCAGATCATTAGCTAGTATTCATCTGATCGATGGAAAAAGCTTACCCATTGCCTTCTCCCGCGTCACAATTAATGAGTGAAGATAGTCAATAATGAACTGACACAGGCACTCCTTGGTTGGCTGACATCGTAACACCTCCCGGGTTATATCCGATAATAGCTCGGGAAGACCATCGGGTACACTGATCGCCTGCTGACGCACCTTGCCGCGCTGAATAAGAAAATTCATGATGACTTAGTGAAAGTGTCCTTAAATCAAGATTATAAAACCGGTTAAAATAATTTGGAACTATTTGTTGCAGCAGTTGTGCTTATATCTAGGGATTGTCTCTGACTTCTACAGTGTACACTATTGAGTTATACAGATAGTCTACTCGGTTCAATATGAAAATGCTGAAAAAAATACATAATGGATGACTGATTGTACCCTCTACATTATACTTAATCTGTGATTTCCGAGAGACTATCGCATGTTACCAATTTTACATAAGAAGGAATTTTAAATGCTTTGAGTTGTACTACAGTTGGAATCTTTTGGAGGATGGTGGAGGATTATACCAATTTGGCATACGATACTCTGACGGAAAAACGTCCCAATAGACATACCAACGGTAAAAGTGGGTGTGTTTAATTCCGTATACTTAATTATATTAAATCGAACCAAAATTTGCATTGCAAAACTTTCATCAACAATTTCCGAAAAGCGTTGAACCGCTTTTCACTTCTGTTGCTGACCTTCGGAATCAGCCTCAACGATGCAATACAGCCAAGTTCGACTATAAAATACCTAAAGCTGATTTAATTCTAAAAGCTGTATTCCCATTCATCAATAGTCGTGTCTACCCTATAGGTCTATAGGCATAAAAAACTCTAGACAAACAACATTAAGAACTTAATATACAATCTTGAATGAATCAGTCGATACAGGGTCGCAGCTAAAAGGGTTTCCAGCCAAGGTCTTTGTACGAATAAAATTAATAGTTTATTCGCTTAAATCAAGGCTGCAAACCATTCTTAAGCCGAATATCAAATTTTTTTGGGTTACTAGCTAGAACCGGAATGCTTTTAAAAAAATAGTATAAATGTGATAAATTCCAATTATTTTAGCCTGGGATTGAAGCTGATGCAGATATTATTGATCGTGATATAGAATAAAATTTTTGTATCAAATAATTGTAATATTTTAAAAAATCAAGGACACGTGGAAAACAACTGGGAATATATTATGATAATTCTGTTTTGGTTTTAAGCCACCGGATATTATATATTCGTCTCATCTCAATAAAAGACGAAACTTTACACCTGGCAAAAGTAAGAAAGGTCAAGAACATTCAATGCGTACCCCTTTCATTGCAGATAGCTACGCCACTGGCACCATTAGTTGACGTCAAAGCTTTCACGCTGCATATAAACGTTATCGGTCTCGTTCGCCATCGACAGTCAGTGCGCGACGAACCTTATTGGCAAGCAGACGGAAGAAAGCTTCGACAGACTTGGGCAACTAGAGCTTTGACGAAATGCAAAAGCTATGTAGAAGCACTTGGGCGCTGGGTAACAAAAACAAACATGATACAACTTTAGGTTGAGCGGCTCACTCTGATACTATTTTGCAGGTCAACGAACCAGCTTGAGCAGAGGGATCGCGTGCTTAGCAGCGCTTTCAGAGACTCACCAGATGTTACAGAAAACCTGTCGGGATTTCGCCAACGCGGAACTAGCGCCGCATGCCAGGCGTCATGATCGTGAGGAGCTTTATCCGGCGGAACAGGTGCGGCGCCTGGGCGAGATGGGGCTGATGTCTGTGACTGTAAAGGAAGAGTACGGTGAGAAATAAACCTCTGCCTTTGCGCTGATGAAAGAACCGAACTTAATCGACTACTATTGCAGGTGGTACTGGACTGGACTACCAGGCTTATGCCATAGGCATGGAGGAAGTAGCTCGTGGAGATGCAGCAGTATCTATTGTGATGGGTGTCAACAATCTGTATCTGGGTGCTGTCCAGCAGCATGGAACGGAGCTTCAAAAGCAACAGTTCCTGGTGCCCTATACCCAGGGCAAGCACATAGCCTTTTATGCACTGTCGGAGCCTGGCAATGGATCGGATGCAGGAGCCGCCACCACAACCGCCAAGTTAAATGGAGATGCTTATCTGTTAAATGGCACCAAGGCCTGGATATCCAACTCGAAGGAGGCCAGCGGGGGTATCATATTTGCCACTATTGACAAATCCCTTAAACACAAGGGTATTACAGCCTTTCTGACAGATAAAAACATTCCGGGTCTTGGCGTAGCAAAGAAGGAGAGCAAGATGGGAATGAGAGCAACATCCACTTGCCAGTTGACACTCGACGATGTGTCCGTGCCGCAGTCTCAAGTGCTTGGTTCTCCTGGCAGCGGCTTTAAGATTGCTATGGAATCTCTCGACAGCGGACGCATTGGTATTGCTGCTCAGGCCACGGGAATCGCACAGGCTGCTCTCGAGCTGTGCACTGATTATGCGGAGAAACGTGTGGCCTTTGGACAACGTCTATCGCGTCTCCAAATGATTCAGCAAAAAGTGGCTGACATGGCGCTACGTGTGGAAGCATCTCGATTGTTGACTTGGCGTGCGGCTTGGCTGAAAGATAATGGGTTGGTTATCACTAAGGAAGCAGCTATGGCTAAATTATACGCATCCGAGACGGCCACTTACTGTGCACACCAGTGTATCCAAATACTGGGAGGCATGGGCTATACGACAGACCTACCCGCAGAACTTTACTATCGAAATGCCCGTGTTACCGAAATTTACGAGGGCACCTCTGAAATACAGCGCATTGTGATAGCCAATTGCATTTTGAACAACATTTGCAATTAGTAAATAAATACACGTCATAAAGAAGAAAACTGTAAGCAACTTGTGAATGAAGCGGTAATTTATTTACGTTTTAAATAAATATGCCCTGTTAAACAGGGTCGTTCGATAAGAAACTTTGGTGGCTGTTTCGCAAGTCTGACAAAAGGTGGCGGGTTTACGCTTCGGAAAGCTAACACTTGGTGGCGCATTTCTGTTTGGCAAATCTGCCAATTTTAGACTCAAATCGATGGATTTTTAAAAATTATCGGGCCAAAATAAACGATCTATTTGTGTCCCTAATTGGCTTGAAATAATTTTTTTTGGGTTTTGGAAAATTTTAAATTTACTTTTGGCTCCTCGCGGGGCTACCAGCACAAAATGATCTTCTTTATTTCAATGAATTTATAATTTAATTGGTTTAAATTAAAAATTTATATATAAATATTGATTTTAATCTATCTTTAAAATTTGCGCGCATTTGCCACCGCCTTAGTGCCACCGATTGCAAACCTCTTTAATACCGATAGTGAAAAAATTATCGATTGTGAAAAATCCCATTCTTCGATTCCAATAACATTTCAGCCAGCTGTTTAGCTATCGGATGCAAACATTTTAATGTTAAGTTAACATTGTTAACGTTGCGAACAGCTGACGACAAGTTTGTTGTTTAGTTTTATGAAAAAATAGTTAAATATGAGTGCGGATTTACTGCAATTAAATGTGGATACGCTGTTCGAGCAGCACAGCGTGCTTGAAATCGACACAGTGCAGAAGAAAATCCAAACTGTAGTGGAAAACAAACGGGAAGAGCTGCGTACTATGGTCGGGTAAGTGACGGAGTCTCTGCCCCCGTGATGTGGCATGTTGTGATCATTGGTTTGTTATCATTTGTTAATTTGCAGGGAACGTTATCGAGATCTGTTGAAAGCCGCCGACACCATAGCAGCCATGCAAACGTCAGCCAGAACACTTATTGAGCAGGTGGACTGTGTACAGACCAATTGCCAGAGCTTGAACGAACAGCAGTTGCTGGGATTTAAGACCACGCCTACTCCGACAACGACAGAGGCACTGCTGCAGCAGAGGATCGTTAGCAAGCAATTAAATAACTACTACAGCACCATGGTGCAGATAAAGCTGCTAAGCAGCTTGCCAGAGCTCATTTGGACACATATCGATAAGGAGGAGTTCTTTGCGGCCACTGAGTTATTTTTATTCAGTCGTCACATTAGCACAGGTCTGCAACTGGATGCCAAAAATGACCTGATGCAGAAGCTGCCCGTGGCAGCTAAGCAATGGGAGATACTGCGTCCGTTCCACGTAACCATCAAACAGTCTGTAATTGCTGTACTCGAACGAGAGCAACTCAGCGCCGAGATGGCTGTCGATTGCATGCAGAGCCTCTTACTTCTGGACAAATGTGATCTAGCTCACGTGCTGCAAACCTTTCTACAGCTGCGGGCCACAGCCTTTGTTAATTCTCTGCAGAGCCATCGCAGTGACATTGAAAAGGATAAGCCTAGACGGGTGAAGGAACGCATATTGGCCAGCTTAAATATCTTAAACGGCACAATTGAGCTGTTGGACAAGTGTCTGCTTGGTGAGTGGCTGTATATAACAACTAAAGTAACTCCTTTAACTTTCTCTTTTATAGCCAATGGTTTACTCTTTACAAGATTGGCAGAGTGCTCTGCAGCCGCCTCGCCGCCCAGCATTGTCCGCATGGACAGCAGTGAACGACAGATGGCGCATCTGTTGCCCGACATAATATCTGGATATAGACCTCAGTTCGAGACACCGCAACTGTCACCGGAAAAGCTAAGTGAGGCATTACGCCAGTGGATGGCCAAGATTGACGGGCTGGCGGCGAAGCAGCTGCAGGAGATCTTTGCGCTGGTCAGCAATATGCAAACAATACAAGACATAAAGCTGGCGGCAAAAGGAACTGCTAGAATCAGCTACAATGAGTTGGAGGAACAACTGAAGTTACCACAGGCCCAGCTGGACTTTTATAGAATCAAGTACATGCCGTTGATTAATGCTCGGGTACGCGAAATTGTACGCAGCAGCTGGGCAGCCGCCATGCAACAAACTTATGAGCAGGTGGTCACCATGGTGCAGACAAGCACTGCCCCTGGCCCATTACAGATCTGGCGCGAGCAAAGCGACGATTTGCCAATGAGTTTGGCTGCCGCTCTGAGCGATCAACCGAAGCGTTTGTCCAATCGCACCAAGGGCTACGATACGGCAACAATTGAGCTCTGCGCTCAGTTTGACGCTCAACTGGCAGCCATTGTCCAGGAGCTGAACGTCTTGCTTCAAGAGCAGACAACCCGTGCGGAAGACAAACTGACGCTAATTAATTTTCTGCGTACCACAGCGCAACAGCAACTCACCGAGTATTTGGGAAAACTGAAAAGTCTACAGCTCCAGGAGAGACAAGCACTGTTGCAAGCCGTACGGAATACCCTTGCACTGGTCGAACTCTGTCCCAACCTAAAGCTGTGCTTCTGTCAACCTACCAGTTGGCGTCAATGGGCTGGAAACCTAACAGCTGCCGGCGTAGAGCATTGGCAACGAATGTGCTTGCTGATCGAAGAGAAGATGCTTCATATGTGGCAGCTCATTATCGATGATGTGCTGTCCGCTCACAGCTGTGCGGATAAGCTACCCCAGTCTATTACGCATGAAGTTGTATTACGTGATTTTCCGGTAAGTCAAGAAACAAGCTAACAAAACTAGACTAAAACTTTGCACAATTGTTCTTTCCAGCTCTGGCAGACACAGACTCTAGAACAGCGCGATGAGGAGCACGATCAGAATGTTCAGTCCACGATACGCATTCCCAACCAGCCGCGTCTTTCGCTGCAAACGTATTTGCATCAATTAATCGAGAGCTTGAATATCGTAGTTCCCCAGACATTGCCCTCCAAGGTGCTTCAGGTCTTTAACCAAAAGCTTCTCACCCAACTCTTGTCCCACTACGAAGAGCTGGCTTCCTCGGAGTGTACAAAGACCAGTCAGAACATTGCTCTGCAACTATACTTTGATCTAAAGTTTCTGGAACGTGTATTCGGTGTTAGTCGCGAGGAGCGCTCAGTGTACGAGCATTTTCACACGCTACAGCGCACACTACGTGACTGCATTGATCCCTTTGACTTTGAGTTGTTCGCAGAGCACATTACCATCCACGTCTCCCGCTCCACGGCACGTCTACATGGAGAGTTGGGAGTCCTAACACCGCCTTCTGTCACTCCACAAGGCAACACGTCTGCAACAAGTGCCACAGCTCTATCGCATGAAGCTGATCCCAATGTGCTGTGCCTTAGTTCCACCGGCTCAACATCGCTTTGGTTTCCATTATTGCCCATTGTTATGCCACAGGCGGCAGCAGGAGTTGTCCATTCCGAAAGAAAGCCCCTTCCCGCCGAATCAGAGAAGGTAAGTCATAAAGTTCCCACAACTTTTTAAATTCACTGGCATTCTCATTTGATATTATCATGGAAGATGGTTTAACATTTAACTAAACCTCATTTGATATTATTCAAGATGAATATTACTTATAAATAATATATATGATATACTTCTTTTATAGGAGCTCTTTGAATTGTAGTTTTGCTTTAAATATTATCAACATTTGTTCATTTTCGGTACGATTTTTGTATACTTGAATTTATGTTTCTGCTTACTTACGATTTTGCATGTTTCTAACAATTAACAATTCATATCGTTAAAAGCTTAAGCTGTGACGCAGTTAATTTCTCAAATGTATTTAAATTTTAAATTTTTATTTGAGGAATTTGAAATTGGTATTTTCTTTATTTGATTTGCTGGGCTGTTTTCAAGCAGTAAACAGTAGAAAATTTTTAAGTGCAATTAAAAGTAAGTACACTTTTCGTTGTACTCATTGAGTAAGTTACGAATTTGATTAAGTTGAGGTTATACATTTTTATTTATTAAAAAGAACAGCCGAGCTGATAAAGAGAACGCATAAATCCTAATAATACACGAACGACTTGCTTCTTAAAATGCTTTAATCTAAAGTACGGATAAGTAAAGTTATGGCATGATCATCCATGCTACTCTTTTGCCCCTTACCATACTAATGACACACATAGTAATCAGATTATCTATGTATTTATGTACATATGTATCTATGATAGCATTTGCCATTACAGGGCATCTGATGGTCAAGTCATCTCAATTATCAGATTGTTAATGTGCTTCAAGGTACTTCCACCTGAAGCACCTTTTTCATTATACAAATTTGTTTCTTATCAATAAATTGACCAAAATGGTTAAAGGTAAATTATAATTTGATGCTGTTGGAACTTACGAGGGTTTGGCAAAAGTTGTGAAGCCCAAACCAAAACTTGCAATTCAACAACAAGAGCACTAACCATCACATGTGTGTGCCGATAGAAGTGTGTATATGTGAATGAGTGTGTGTGCCTGTGTGTGTGACCATCATGAGTGCCTTAAATGCTAATTAATGAATTGGCCATTATTCGAATGTAATCGTATTGCAGATGTTAATTTATAGCCGCTGACTTTGTTGGTTATTTGATCGCCGTTAGACGCATGTTCTGGCAATTAGTTGAGATTTGAAATGAACTAAATAAACCGAACTCTAATTATGCCAGTTAATGCTTTGTTGTTGTTGTTGTTACTGTTGCTGTTGATGTTGTTGTTTTTGTTCCGGCTGTTTCTGTTGAACATAAATCTCGTTGCGTTTGCAAATTAATAGATTAATCACGGATATTACCAGTTAATTAATAACCCATATATCTCTTCCGCTCCTCTATTCTCCCTTTAACAGCCAACAACGACGACTCCAACGCGTAAGCCGACAACACGCAAAAATGATAGCAACAAATCGAAATCGAGCGCCGCCTCGTTCTTTGGCATGTCCCAGGAGTGGTTCCGATAAAGCATCATTACCCGGAGTAGCAGATGAGTTTAATGGAGTGCCCAGAAAGAGAGGATTGCTTGAAACTTTTTGGTTCAGCCGTGTGGAAGACCCGGGAGCTACTGCAGCAACGTGTGTAATCAGTTGTATAATCGCACCCGGTAAGGGAAAGGTGCAAAAATTTCATTTGTATGTGTTACAATTACTGTGCATTTAAAATGCTTAATATAAATATAAATCCATATGCAAATATTTCTGTGCTACCAAAAATATTTAAATAATTGTCAACTCTATTCCCAATTCCACACAGAAATAAATTACACAGATAGAATATCTTTAGATTGATGCCAAGTATGCTTTGATAATTGTGCAATTGTTGCGAAAGTGAATTTAGTAAGCCCAAATAAACATACTTATAGAGAGTAATCCTTATAAATGATTATCATTTTATATAATATCGTCTCGACTTAATATATAGTTGCAAATATATTTATTCTAATTGTAATTGAAAGCGCTTTGATGTCTCCTGTTTGCTATTTTTTGCCTCCTTTTTTAGCACCGCCGCTGGGAATGGGTGGCTTTTGGTCTTGTCCCTTCTTTGCACCGCCTTTGTCACCGCCAGCAGCAGGTGCTTTGTTTTTGCCACCTCCACCCCCTCCTCCGCCACCGCCACCTTTTTTCTGTTGACAGAAAGCGTAAAAAGGATTACAATTCAGTAAAAGAGTAAGTAATGAGAAACGCTTATTAAGAACAAGGACAAGTATTTATAACGAGCAGCAGTTTTACTTAAACCAAAAGAGATGCAAAGTACTGAACAAATGATTATTTGAAAGAGTATTTAATAATATTCATCAACTATTTCGTCTAGTTGGTTTTATTAACAAGGACGAATAAAATAATATTCTTCAGGTTTTGCTATATAAATTATTTAAAAGTGAAGCGTTTGCTGTAGAGAAGTTTTTTTGCATTTTAATAAGACCAATATTTGAAAGGGGTCAACTGAAATCAATTACTCATCTCTAGAGCAAAGAGTCCTTATAGTATATTAATTTAAAAATGTCTAGTTCTATTCATTCTAAAAATGTAGGGTTTCGTATGTTTTTGTTTTCGTATGTTCATATTATTTAAGGTACTATGTATAGTATTTCTAAATTTATAGTGACATTTTTAGACTCACAGTTAAAACGCGAGTTGCATAACACAAATATTGCTTACATTGCCGCCGCCACCGCCACCAGCAGATCCACCACCTCCACCACCACCACTACCACCACCGCCACCTCCTTTATTTTTACCCATTTTGTCAACTTCTTTTGTGATAAATTATTTAATTCGTTTGACTACTTGCTGACGAACAACTTTCGCCGCTAGCAAATTGTAACTAATAAACGCTGGCTGCAAAGCAAAATGCATAAATAATTTCACAAACAAGAGAAAAGGGAAATAAACCATGAAACCAAAACAAAATTGAAATAATAAAAAAAACACACACAAAACACTAGAGAATTGCGAATCATTGAAATTGTCAAGAAAGGGGCCGGAAGGGGTTGACGTGGTGAACGAGACACGTTTCGACCTCGTCCGGACGCCAAAGCAGCCACAATGATAATGTCCAACAGCTCTCTTAACTCATTTAGCTATCGACCCCATCCCAACTAACCCACCCGCTGTGAGCCCCTGGGCACTCACTTGGCGGTTCTCTGTTTTTTCTCGCCGAGTGGATTATTTTGTAGTGTTTTGTACTTGCAAGTTTGGGCATTGGCATTTCCCTGTTTTGCCGTCTCTTTCCTCTTAAAACCCCTATGCAATGACAATGACATTGACATTGGCTTTTCTTACGTTTACACTTACCTTGTGGGTCTAATGCAAATGATGACAAAGTGTTTAAAAGTTTAGAACAGAAATAAGAGCAAACCAAATATTTTATTATACACAGTTGTACACTGTACATTGTACGGGCATGTGCTGAATAACAATTACACATATCATAATATATGATATTTATATTAGAAACATGCTTTGTTCAATCTTTATGCTATTTTATTTTTGGGTTTTGATAAAAATTAATTGTGTAAAATATTTAAAACAAAGAAACTAACAACTGATCGTCGATTCCAATGGCAGTATTAACTGTTTATAAGTACACACTTAAAGCTGATATCTCATCTTGCCCACTGCCTTACCGGCTTCGTAAATTTGTCTAAAAGAGAAATTTGGTTTTATTGTCATACATTTAGTCCCAGCCTTACGAAAACTTACGTAACGTTCGCATACTCAGTTAAAGTTTCAGTCTTAAACTCGTTACTTATAGCAACAAGGTAAAAAAATTTGAAAAATAAATTATAACAAGTCACATAAATGTATAATACGAATATACAGACCGTTTTGCATTCAGTATCTGATCAACATGAAGGAGCTCCATAACTTTTTTGTATCATTACGACACATCTGAGCTGTTTTGTATTTTTATTATTTGCTTTACAAAATTCAAAGAGCATAACAACTATTCAATAGTAGCCTTGGTAATTATGCTCTATGCACCCAAACATTCATAGAGATGCTGCCCTTTATTTAATATTTACACTTGCGCAAATAACTATCAGGGTGAAACGTTTTTCTCTTTAATTTTAATGTAAAATTAAGTAGAAATTTATTTTCTAAAAAATTATTTTCTTCTTTTAATCTGCATAAGTGTTATTAATGGCTGGTTTTTTTGACAAAATGAATGCAGCTTTTCATCTTTGAGGAATATTCTTTGAATAAACGGACAGGAGGTGCTCTTATGTACAAGACATTCAATTAAATTTGCATGAATGTGAGGAAAAGTTCTGCCAAAAGGAGACCAGTTTTACAAATTTTCCACGTGCATGCATTTTAAGGAGAAATTGTTCAAGGGACAGATGATATATCTATGTATGTATGTATGTGGAGTACACGGTCTGATGTTTCATATGCTAATTATATGAGTTATCAAGCTATCAAGTTTCTCTGGCTTTGACGCTGTATCTCAATGAGGATAGTAAACTTAATGCATACCTAATGAGTGCTGGCACTGTCCAGTGCCGTTAGATCAGCTCGACTTAATAAATGTGATGTTTTATCTGGTCAGCTCTAAGTGAAATTGATATGAAGCATGTAGAGAAAAGTGTGCTGGTAGATTTACCACAAGTACACTTCATGTGCTGACCAAAAGAGAATTTTACTGCACTCAGCCCAGCTCAACTAAACTCGTCTCGAGACCGGACTCAACTCGTATTTTTTTAATTCAACAAGTTAAAATCTGTTCAAAGAATATAAGCAATGAACATAAAACCAAATTAGAAGTGAAAAGTATAAAATAAGCTCATAAAATTACACACATTCAACATGTGGACGAAGGAAGAGGAGAGAAAAAAAGGAGCAACTAAATTGAATGCTAGTTTGGTAACATAGTCGCATCTCTCGACCATTTGCAGCAGGTGCAGCAAATACTTCTGACTAAAAGATATATCCAAACAAGGCCCCTCACCCTACCCTTAAAGTAAGCATACATACATATATGTACATATGTATATACATACAAACCAAAGAAATCCAGACAGACATTGGATGAACAGGGGGCGTGTTCTGGGACAGAGTGAGTGCAGCACTGGGCACAGGAAAAGTGCGGAACTTTAATTAAGTTTTGGTTCTCCCAGTTGACTGACATCTTGAATTACAAATGAAAAACTTGTGTGCAGCTACAGTAAAAGTTAAAAAGAAAACGCAAAAAAAGAAAAACGAAAAGCTGGAACCTTAATAACACACCGAGCTGTAAAGGTGGGACAGTTGAAAGCAGCGGACAAGAATGCGAATAACTTGCATTTGGACAGACAAACAGACAGAAGGACATACAGTTGGATAGACAGACAGACCGAGAAAGAGATTCACTGAGCTGATCTCAAACCTAAGCACACCAAAATACATAGTAGCCGGGGCTAGTTAGCTATTATAAAAGCAGCTGACAGGGACTCAAAATACAGCCAAGTACACTGTGACAAAAACATGGTAAGTACTCGTTACCAATTCAAAAAATTCTTTAAGCATGTTCTGAATCTAACAACGGACAACAGCAGGCAGCCAACTAAATAGAAAATTTTGTATTTATGCCATTTATGGTAATGGTTGTAAGGAATTAAAATAGTCGACCGAAGGAATACTCTGCAATGTTTTTCATAAAATACAGAGGGACAATTTTAGGAGGTTAATAAAATCTTAAATACGCTTAACATAAGTGAATACTTTTGGGGAGAACCAAAAAAATGTTAAATTAAAATTTGCAGAAAGTTATATAAAATATATTTTAACTTCATTGAAATTAAATTATTTAAATTTGTGAGTTTAATTATTTATATTTTTGTAACTGTTTTAATGACTACAAAACTTTAATTCATAATTTTTATATTCAATCATGAGATTTTTTGAGGTTGTGAGGTTATTATGAGTATCTCATAAGTTATTAAGTGCAATATTAGTCTAGCTATAAGGTACCTTGGAAAATTAGTTGGGACTATTCGAATGGGTGTACGGTTTGGAGACTGCATCACAATCTCATCACCGGGCTTTGCGATTGGTTGTCGTACCACAAACTGCAATTGAATGGAACTGTTACAGGGGAACGGAAACGGGAACATTGCAGTCAGGGAACCAAGAAACAGATGTTTGCAAATATCTTGAGAAAACTTTTGGCTGAGGTATTTAAATAAAGGTTCGCTTCAACAACTTTTTTCGTCAGCCGCAAAATAAAAAATGCAGTAAGCTACAGTGGAGCAAGCTCGACAGTAGGAGACCCAGTACTTTTTGAGTGCAAAGCGTTCACTATTGATTGTTCTTCAATAATGCGTACCAAACAATAGATGGCGCCACTACGAAGTTATTAAACACAGAGGTCGCTAGCGTCTCTTCTTCTTCCTTTTGCCCGTAACATTGTTAGTTGAATAACTTCCGTTGTTTATCATCCGATTGGAATGAAATTTTCTGGACAGGTTTGGACTATAGTGTATATTATATGTACCAATAATCAAGGCGATAGTCTTAAAGGGGCTCTTGTAATTCGACTTTGAAATTTTGTTTTGCAATTTCCGGGGGCGGAGGGGGGCGTGGCAAAAATCCAAAACAAACTTGATCAATGGGAGATATAGATGAACCTACATGCCAAATTTGGTGTCTCTAGCTCTTATGGTCTCTGAGATCTAGGTGTTCATATTTTCGAAATTTTGAACAGCCGTATACTATCCGTTTATTATCCGATCCGGATAAAACTTTCAGGACAGGATTGGACTATAGAGTTTATCATGTATGCCAAAAATCATATCGCTAGCGTTAAAGGAGCTTTCGTTATTCGACTTTGAAATTTTGTTTCAAATTTACGTGGGCGGAGGGGGGCGTGGCAAAAATCTAAAACAAACTCGTTTAATGCAAGATGCAGATGAACGTACATGCCAAATTTGGTAGCTCTAGCTCTTATAGTCTCTGAGATATAGGTGTTCAAAAAAGGGACAGACGGACAGACGGACAGACAGACGGACATGGCTATATCGACTCGGCTGTTGATGCTGATCAAGAATATATATACTTTATGGGGTCTGCCACGCCTCCTTCTGCCTGTTACGCACATTTTTTTTGCACAAACGTAATAGACCCATTTGTACTTTTTTAAAGTACTGGGTCTAAAAAGATCAAAAAACGAAACTGAATAAATAGAAGGCAAAAAGGAAAAATAGAAAATAGGAATGCTTTCGAAAGAGAGAGGAAAAAGGAAACCGAAAGCAAAGCTATTCAATAGCATCATTGAATTGGCAGATTATTCCAAAGGAAACTTGGCTGTAATGGAAATTCAGATGACATGCCGTGGCTTTTTGTGTTTGCTTAAAAGTGAGGCACGGTTGTAATAACGAATTCTGTTAGTATCTAGATGAGCAATATCATATGGTAAATACATTCAAACATATACATATTCTAACCTAAATTTATTATAATTAATAAATATGTATATTTATATTATTTTCAAGCAATTCAAAGAGGAATTTCTCTCAATTTTAAATTAAAAAGTCATTTTACAGACTTTCATTTCAAAATAAATGTAATTATGGAACCAATAATGAATATTAAATATCTAGCTATATAATATAAGTAAAACAATAATTGGTAATTGTATATTCTAATTTTTCAAAATTTAGCCCATTCATTTTCAAAATCTATTGCAATCAATATAGAATATGAAATCACTTATGCATTGTTCTCGACAGAACATAAATAATTTATATAATTTGTATTGGAGCCAAACAATTGTGACGTGACTTTTGATTAACGCACCACATTCGTTGTGGGTTTATGAAAGAGTACATAAATCATGTAGGAATATATCTACATATGTGTTTATTTATGGCTAAACACTTTCAAGTTCATATATGCACAGATACAATTCGTCTCTCGGTAAACAGAAATTGGCATTTTGCATCCATAAACGAAAGAAGTGTTAAAATTGGGGAAGAGCCACATTCGAGTATCATTCGAGTGCGAAGTGCTCTCTGGAGAGTGGGAACGATGGGCATAAAAACATTTTATTTAGTCATAAAAATCGTACGCGTTTAATTCAACAATTGAAAGCAGAACCTATAATTCTGACACATGTTAAGCTGGCAGGGATTTCAGCAGAGGTTGAGGTTCGCATACACAGTACATACACATATGAAAAATCACATTAAATCACGGGGCGTCACAAAAGGCGCTTCTCACGAAATTAAAGGTAAATAAAATGTTTATGAGTGGAACGCAATCGTTCATATGATTTCACATTTGATTGAATAACATTTACACACGCAAACGCAGCAACCGAGTGCCCTCTGAATCCGTATCTGAATCGAGAGGAGGAGCAAAAGTGTATCCCGTTTTTGGGCATCCCAATGCCAGACCAATGACGGGGGCAATAAATTCAAACATGTGCACATAAATTTTTATTTCGATTTGCTGAGCCGTCGCATCCCGCCTACCGCCCAGTGGTTCAATTTTATGAACTGTGAATATGAACGATACGAAAGGACCTTTGCCTGGCACAGGAGGATGCCGTTTTGTATCTGTATGTGTACACACACACACACACATATACAATATATCGAAAAGGATACGCCGGATGCTTGTCTGCCTTCGGGCGGTGCATGGTTAGTGAGAGGTGCAGCGGTGATGCAGTGGTGCTGCGGAGCAGTCAAGCCAATGTCATTGGAATTCAACATCACAAATTATTGCAACCACTCAGTGCTTGGCCCTAAGCGCATTTCCAACTGCCATTACGACAGCAAATTGTTGCTTTCTGTGCCAATTGACTTGTCATGTCTAACCAAAGGCATTTGCCTTCTCCTCTAAAGTTCTGAATTCCCAAAACTCTACTTTAAGTCAAGCATCAGTTCTTGGCTTATTAATTTTAAGAGACTTTAGCTAAATAATCTATAGACCATAGTATATATATACTATAGCATATCTTGTTTATTTGCTGTTTACTCTACTTATATGTACATATGTATTTACAAATATGTATATTCTTTCTTACGCTCTATGTGAATATGTACAATATCTGCGAGTTATAGTCGAGTATTACGACTCTCACCTCTCAACAAAACTCACAGATCAGTTGTATCTCATCAAATCTGACCTTTTCCTGCTAAATCTGGCGTTTTCCCCGCTAAATATGGTTTTTTACGCCAAATTATATTTTCCTATAAATGATTTTTAGACCCAGTACTTTGAAAAAGTACAAATGGGTCTATTACGTTTGTGCAAATGTGCGTAACAGGCAGAAGGAGGCGTGGCAGACTCATAAAGTATATATATTCTTGATCAGCATCAACAGCCGAGTCGATATAGCCATGTCCGTCTGTCCGTCTGTCTGTCTGTCTGTCCGTCTGTCTGTCTGTCCCTTTTTGTGTCGCCTAGATCTCAGAGACTATGAAAGCTAGAGACACCAAATTTGGCATGTAGGTTCATCTATATCTCCCATTGATGAAGTTTGTTTTAGATTTTTGCCACGCCCCCTCCGCCCCAGGAAATTGAAATACAAAATACAAGTCAAATTACAATAGCCCCTTGAATGCTAGCCCCATGATTTTTGATACATATAATATACACTATAATCCAAACCTGTCCAGAAAATTTCATTCCAATCGGATGATAAACGCGGAAGTTATTCAACTAACAATGTTACGGGCAAAAGGAAGAAGAAGAGACGCTAGTGACCTCTGTGTTAATTAACTTATTTCGTAGTGGCGCCATCTATTGCATGGTAGGGAACATTGAAGAACAATCTATAGTGAACGCTTTGCTCTCAAAAAGTACTGGGTCTCCTACTGTCGGCTGCTTGCTCCACTGTAGCTTACTGCATTTTTTCTTCTATCTTGTATAAACTACTATTATTTTAAGTCCAATTGCAGGAAAAAATTTAAAACAACACAACGCTGCTATTTACGTTTCTGCCTTTCAGCTAGCTTAGCGAGCCGGGAATTGTCGAGCGAAGCGAGTAAGGGGCAAGTCCCCTAGTACTGTATATTAAGTACTCAAGCTCTGTTCAGAAGTTCGTCGAGTTCTTCTTAACAATTTTACAAGTAACTACATACACATATCGTCGTTGCTCAATTTTAATTGAAATCTTGTCTTTATTTTCTGAGTAATTTTGCACTGCATTATTTTTGTCTATTTTAGAACATCGTTTAGATGCAAGATTAATTGTACTCTTGGCAACACTTGTATCTTGATACTCGCAGCTGTCTGCCTTTCAGGTAACTCCTCTTTCAAATTGTGGTCGTATTGTCCATCTCAATTGATGTGTAATTGCGTGAGGTACTCAGGCGAATGTTTGTTTGGTAAATTGGAAAATCAATTGACTATAGGGGAATGAATATCTTGCTAATGTTGGCACCTGCTGCACACAGAACTTTCGATTAGCTTTTAGAGATGCTGTCAGTGCTGTTTGCCATATCAATTTCGCCTGTTGCACGCGAATGTTGACAGCAGGTAGGGGAAGAGGAGATGAGAGATCGAGGGAATTGACAAATGTGGTGATGACTTCTCCTCTTTACTGTGAAAGTAATTGGGAAATGGGTTCAATTAATGAAATGAAATTGTGTGATGTCGATAAATTCAATTGAGACGACAACAGCCCTGGATGCATTTCTAAGCACTATTTAAGTGCTTCGTTTTCGTACGCGTGCCTCGAGTTGAAATGCAATGCGGAATATGGACAATTGTTGCACTCCACTATGGACACAAATTGATGTTGATTTTGATTGAAAAGTTTATAATTTGATATTTTAAGTGCCAAATAAAATGAAGACATAATGCCATTTCATTGTTGATAATCAATGTAATACCAACATCACGTATACGCATGGTAACGCATATTGCGTATAGTCAGCAGCAACAGCTACATCAATTCCAACAGACAAATATAAACTGTATTCAGTAGCCATACCTAGCTTTATGTCGGATAACATTGATGTGAGAATTTCATTATCGATATATCATAGTTGTCAATTTACCTATTGATTTGTTACTATTCAAAAAAAAATAAGTTTAAATGTTTAAATCAACTCATAGAATCTAAAGCAATAGAAATATCAAGTATACGCAACATTTAGCTTGTAACCAGGACACCTCTTGTAGCTGTCTATTAAGTTTTTGGAACACATTAAAATGTTACTTTCAGTCGTAAACTATTGGAGTTGAGTGCCAGTTCGAAGTTAAAAACAATTTGGAGCCACTTAAAAAATTGCAACATCACGTATACACAGCGCTAAACACCGGTTAAGCGCCGATTGCTCTGGACACCTTTCTGTAGAGTCCCAACCGAGGCGAATAATCAGAAGCAGTAGCATTGCCAGGAGCCAGAACTTAACAAGTATTTATCGAGTTTTTCAATATTTTTAATGTCAGTTTAAATACTTGATGCGATTATTTTCCAGCGATTTTGTTTTGCATACCTCGAGTTTTTCCCCTGCGCTCAACGAAACGGAACTCGCGGGCGCTCCAAACTTTTCAAGTGCCAAACACACGCAAAGTTTTTCGAACATGCAACGGGAGACATAAAACTTTTATGCAAGTTATTAAAAGTGCAATGTTCGTGGGGAAAAGAGGCGGATTAGTGGAAGGAGCTACTGCGCGTTTCAACACCGTTAAAGAGTTAGCAGGAGAGGATAAAAAGTAGAGGAGAAAGAAAAAAATGATTCATCTGGCATTCAATAAATCTTAGCACTTTTTGCTGGCAGATGGCCGCCAGTGCCAATGAAGCCCTGTCGCCTTTAAAGTCTGTTCCGGATGCCTTCTAAATAATGACCGCGCGACGGCGCCAGTTTGTACATTGTTATCTGCTAAGGATTGGAGCCCTAGAATGGTGTATCCTTGACAAGGTGCACACACCGGGCGGCTGCGTTCATTATTCAAACGCATTAACTGAAGCTGAAGTTGTCCGGCAGCTGTAGAACAATCTCTTGATATCCTTGACTTGGCATAACTTCTGCGCAAGTCGTATCCGGAGGCGTGGCATGCCAGCCTCATTTCTCCCCCTCTCTTTCTGAGAGTAGGCAAAGTTTCCATGCTGCACACGAACAATAACAGAGCCAAGTATTTAAATGCAAATTAGCCCCAAATGATGCAATCATAATGCAAGCTTCCCCAGGCGGTTGGAACGAGTATAAGTACAGGACGACGAGGCTGTTCGGCTCCACGATTCTACAAATGCAGAACTCTAGGACTTCCATTCTAGACGCCGTTTAGGTGCATGTCTTTGTGCCCATTTCGTTTTTAATTTTCAACTGGCGCTCGTTGTGCTCATTTAGCACAATTTGGCAGGTTTTATTACTCGTAGTTTCTGGCCCACTCCACTTTAGAATTAATTTCCACCTTTTTTTTACAGTTGTTAAGCGAAGTTTCAGTATTTTGCTGTCCAGTGGGAAGTCGTTATGAGAGTCCGGAAGATAAATGCATTTCAACACATGTTGTTGAAAGTTAATTTCCAAAACGCAGCTCATTTTTGCTAAATGCGCATTTGCTTTTCTTTGGTCTTTCCTATTTCATTTGTATTTTTCTGTCTACCACGCCAAGCCATTTTCTTCCTCATCATCCACAATTTACGTAATGTGCGCAAATGTATTTTTGATACTTACAACTGGAACTCAGTCTGCCACTGAGGACTGTCGACTCGTTGGACTGTGCACTTGGTATCTTGATGGAGTTTAAATGAGGTACTACTTGAATATGAGTTGTTTCCTTTAACTTGCAATTGTCAAGAGATTCTTCAAAATGGCAAAGTAAAGAAAAGATTGGTTAAGTTCGCTAATAATCGCAAGATTATTATTTTGATTACATTTAATCGTGCTCTTAATTCGCTGTAATTGCTTAATGTTTTTCTTCCAGTTGAATTTTCAGACTGCTTTTAAAGTTTTCTCAGTAACTGCTCATAATACTCACACTATTTTGAGGGAAGAATAATTAGCATTAAATATTTATTTATTATTTAGGCTGACCATTTTACAATCTATATTAATCAAAGAAACGAATTAGACATTGTCTTGCTAAGGTAATTTTATATCCATTCCATTTAATTCTCTAGTGGAAAATGGGCTTAGCCTATTTAGTTTGCTGGTTTTAATTTATTTGATCAATGAATTTCTTTTGTTGTAATGTATGTTTATGTAATTACTTAAGTTTTCGTCTGGTTTCTGTACTCTTGTAACAGTAACTGAACCTTACCAGCTTGCTAATCGAAAAGCTAACTAAGTGTAAATTAAAATAGCGAAGTCTATTGGCGAACGACTGTCTTGAGATTTGAGCATTGACTACGAGAATTATTTGAGCTCGGAAAAACTTTGGTGTTATAATCGGCCTCAAATTTAAGTGCTGATGATATTCCTAATTAGCACACACAGACAAACACTCATGGATGGGGAGCCATTTGGGTCCTTGCAAGCAGTAATAAAAGCAATTTGCGAAATTAGAAAAACAATGCGGCAGTCTAACATATCTGAGTATATTTTGTATGTGAAAAATAAGATTGCTTGGACAGTTTATTATGTGTCCATAGAGAAAATTATTTCGTAGATTTGTTTTGGTCCTTTGCTTCTTGTACTACTTTAATATGACAGTCCGGAAAGTTTGGCAGCTGTCTGCATAACGGGGCGTATGTGTAATATTTGACAATAATACAGTGAACACATTAGACTTGCAACACTGTCGCAACTACAAAATCTTTCAAAACGCTTGAGAACACACTTTAAAGTCCATTAGCGACGAGTGGATCAATAGCAACAAGGAGGCAACTGAAAGCAAAGAGCAATCCTTGTATTACTGAAACAAGGGGCGAATGCGCAATCTGTAATGTAAAATCTACGTCAAACAATTGCAACGAGTTTGAGACATGTCGAATTCTGCATTTATATATGAAATTGGCTGCAGCTTTGCCAATACTTTTCTTTATTTATTTTTACGTAATATATTTAGCACATATCTTATTCCTTTTTGAAGGATCAAAAGGATATTTCAAGTCAATGACATTTTCTTAGGGGACAGTCATTGAAGCGATGTTTCTAAAGCAAAATACTTTATGTTGTATTTTCTGCATTGTGTCAATCGCATTTCCATTTAAGATGGTGCTTCTTTTCTGTTTTCTTTTCGACAGCAAAATGTAAACAAAATATAGTTGCAAAAACTTGTCAAAATCGCACTTACCGTGGCGTAACATTTTCTTATTTTTATTGCCTCAAGTTTTGCACCGCTTTTTATTGGGGTTGACAAGAAGAAAATGCAAACGATATCCAGGAAAATATATTATTATTATTTTTTTTAAATTATTGCTCTGCATTGCATGCTGAAAAGTTTTTCTTTGCAAAACTTCTTCTAAATAAAGTAAATAAGATGTGAGGACTACATTAAGCAATGCTAAATTTACTTATTAAAATATCTGGATAAAATTTTAAAAAATTTGGTTTGTTTATCTAAAACAACTATTATAACTATTTTTTTGGAACACAATTAAATGTCAATAATAGCTAATTAATAACAAATTAATATAAATACAGATTTATCCAAAAACAATACAAGTTAAATTATTAAATAACTTTTAGCACAAATCGTATTTTGGTTCACTGAACGCCCTGGACTTACTTCAATTAGCGATTATTTCAGCTAGAAGTTCTACATTCTCACAGCAAGAACTTTAATTCGTTTATCCAATCAAATAAATGAATTTCCTTTGTACCACATTTTTATTGCACAACTGCAACAATGCAATAAGTTGAGCAATCAATTTAAAGTGCATAAATATATATATATCACTTTACAGCACAGCAAATCGAATTATCTCAAGTAGATCCTTTGAATATCGCGACATTCGGGCAGATATATTTACGAATCCTTTGTGTCATCGGTGTCAAGTCACCAACAAATTTCAAGCAATGAAAAAACAATGGAAGCACGACTTGCCATTATACCGGAAATCTCCGATAATTTCAAATAATCTACACACACGCACTGACACACACATGTATGTAGACACCCTGAATCGATGTGCTGATTCAATGTTCGCCCCTGGCAATGTCTCTGACAATCAGCACTTCAGACAGACAACAATAACAACAACAACAACAACAACAGCAACAACAACATGCTTAGACATAAGCGGAAACCAAGGACAAAAAGCGTCTGTGGGTTTGTGGCTGCCTGGACGGCCAGGACATTCAAGGCAGTCAGTGGGACTTGAGTGAATAAGCAACTGTATAAGCGACTGGCTGGCTGGCTGCATTGGGTTAATGGCATCTGACATCAGACGCCAAATGAGGCAATGGGGCACAAGGAGTTGCCTTAGCATTGGCATTGCCTGTCAGAGCTGCTTACAAAGTAAGTATAAAACTTTTGCCATCTCTTGCAGAAACACACTGACACACACCCACACAAACACCTACACACATACGCTTACAAGTTTTAACATTTACTGCTGACTGTAGTTTCTGTTGTTGTCATTGTTGTTGTGGTTCTTGGTTGTTGTTACAAAGTTACAAGCAGCATTCGAAACTTGTCGTTGTAAAAGTCAAAGTCGCTGATGGGCTACAGTGCGTATGAGTAATTTTTATGAGCAATTTCCGTACAACTGTCTGTTGGCCTTATTTTTTTGGATTTTTTTCTCGGCTCTGCTCACGTTACCACTGCCCGACAGCCAGATGCCTGTTTAATTTAGGTTAAACTTATATTTTTACATTAACTTTTTCTTTTGAGTTTCTTTGTTCTCTTGTATTACATATTGACAATCGGACAAGGGACACGTTAATTTGCTTTTTGCCAGTGCGTTTAACTTGCCTTCGGCCTGCTTTTGCTTTGCATTTTTGTCTGTCGATGAACTTAATCGAATTAGCTCATTTGATGGCAAAAATCAAGCCTACGGACATTTTTCCGTGTCTGGCCTAAGTACATCTTCAAGAATTGTTTTCAATAATTGCATTCAAGTGGTTTACTTCAAGTGGAAATACCAGATATCCGAGGAATCTGGAAAATCTTAAACTGCCTTTGGATATTTGGGACTTCTGGGTGACTGTGGATTATTATACCTTTGCTAAGAGTATTATAATTTTGTCACGAAATGTGTAACGCATTGTAGGAGGCATTGCAAACCCCATAAAGTGTATATTTTCTTGATCAGGACAACGAGTTAATTCGATATAATCATGTCCTTCCGTCTGGCCGTCTGTTGCTATGCAAACTGGTCTTCCAGTAATTGATTACTTAACAATGTTCAATACACTTTATAAATTGACACAGCTGGACTCAATTTGAAGCTCTATTCAAAATGTATATTTTATTACACACATGTTAGATGGTTAACTACTCCAAGCAATTATAAGGACAATACGAACAATTTCTACAGTTTACACTGCATACACACTGTTCAAACCACTTTAAACTGACTTTATTTCAAAACTAGAACAGTTGTTGTTTAAAGCAGACATTCTCTTTGATTTTATAATTGCTTTTAAGTGAGGTTTTCAAAAGATATTTATTAAAAACACAAGTTCATATAAAGGAGCAAGATTTTGAGATATCAATATGTGCACAGAAAAATACAAAAGTAGTTATTGTGCTCTTGTAGTACTATTTTTGTTTATATTTAGTTTAAAAAATTAAAACAAATATTTAATTACTTAATGAGAAAATAAACAGAAGAAGAACTCTGCTAAAAACTCACTGACACACCCAATTTGTGACTCCGATAACTGAATGTTATCTTTCTGGAATGTATGTGAAGATGTTCATATGATATATCTGAAAACTTTGCAGCCACTTTGTTGCAATAAAAGTTTTATTCAAATTTGTTTGCCTCAAAACTTTTAGTGCAATGTTCAGTTGGGTGTGTTTGCGTGTGTGTGTGTGTGTGTGTGTGTGTGCAACTCAAGAAACTAGAATGACAAACGCGTTAAATTGCTAAAAATTCTTTTTTGGAGTTAAATATGAACTATGACTTTCCGCTGCGTTGTTTGATTGTGGCTTAGTCATTTCTTTGTGTGGCTGCTCATTTTTCCGGCTAATTGTGTGTCCTGTTGTCAAGTCGAAGGATGCGGCAAGTATGCAGCAAGAAATGCTAAGCCATTGAGCATACAACCCTGAGAGTGGCAGAGCGCGCATGATGCCATAAATCACAATGGATATATGCATAAATTATGGCTAGGAGCTCTCTGGACTGCTTGGCTGAAGGCTAGAGCAAAAAATCAAAGCGGAAAAACCGAGCCAAACATGGAGAAAGAGTGTGAGAGAAAGAAAAAGAGAGGAGGAGGAAAATGTGGTGTATAAACAGGCTGGCAAATGTTAAAAAACAAAGAGCACGATAAACGAAGCGACGTTTAAGGATTTAACGAGAAAAAATCGCTGTCACGAGGATGCAGAACGCATCGTTTTAATCAGTGGACGACAGTCACAAGAGCAGCGGAGACACGTGCTGTCGCTTTGCGACTTCTTCTCTCTCTTTCTCTTTCTCTCCCTCTCTTGACTCTGAAAATGGCTGCAATATTTTGTCCTGACCAAAGTCAACAGCCTGCACTTCATGGCTGAAAAAAGACAAAGCCCGATGCCAAGAAGTGTGGGTGAAAATTTACATTGGGACTACAAAGTATGCAATGCATATTTTTACTTCAGTTCTGTTTGCTTCTTTCTTTCAGTGCAGCGCAGCGGACCAAACATTTTCACATCCCGTTTCACTTCCTCAAGCACTTACACTTCAATTTTTTCGTTTATACTTTATTGAAACTGAGCCAAAGGAGAAGCAAGCAGAAAACCCTAGGGTTCAACAGTTGTTCAAGTTATTAGCTGGTGTTATTGAAATCCATCGATATTATAATCATTCAATTATTTGTATATTATCTAAGCTTCTTATTGGAAGCTCCGCAACATAACCATATTCAACGCACATTCAGTTAGTCCCATTGATATGCAATTTTTTTGATAATATGATATGACAGGTGAATTCCATTTAAGCCGATTCAAAAACTTATCTGTGACATGGAGCATACTACATTTAAGCCATGAAGAAGACATCCATAACAATAACTAAGACTTGTATAATCCATTATATTTTAGCTGTACAAAAAATAATGATATATTTTTTTTAATTAACTTTTAATTTGACTAGCTATACTTCAGTAATTTATTTCTCTAATCTTTTAGATGCAACTTTCTTTGAACTTGGGCAGTTTATTGACTTGCACACCGACAATGCGTAGAACCTGTTGAGAAGCAAAGATACCCGTTCGGATGCAGTAGTCAAGGGGCATGTGCTGAACTAATTGGGAAAGAAAGCCACCGACAAAAGCATCTCCACAGCCATTGGTGTCAACGATAACACTTTTATCGATCTTTGGCACGGGATACTCCAGTATCCTTTCGTTGTTTTGAAAACAAAGCACTGGGCAAACGGCATCGGTGAACATTACAATACGTGGACGCATATTCTCCTTGGGTAGGGCTTGAAGTCGTTTGCCAATTTCAAATATATCCGTGGTATTCCAACCATGAGTGTCTGCAAAGGCCAAGGCCTCATGCTTATTTCCAATAACCACATCTGTATAGGGTAAAATTTCATCCAGTTGTGGTTTGTGCGTTTGCAGTACAAAAACGGCACTGAAATTGAGCACAAAGGTGCGATTATTCTCGGAAGCCATTTTGGCAACATTAAGAACGGTTGGAGCATTCACTGCTATAAAAAAACCCGTTGCATAAATATATTGTGCACGGTCAACAACGCACAGGTTTGCCTCATCGTGTAGCCAATCCTCCGTGAAATAGGCTGCTGCACCCAAGTTGGCCACCAAGGAGCGATTTCGGCCCCTCAAGATGACCGCACAGGTGCCCGTCGGAGCTTCATTTCTTTGCTGGTAAACAGTTTGAACCCCATCGGCTCTCGCTCTCTTTCCAATGGTCTCTCCGAACTTATCCTTACCAACGGCCCCAACGAAGTACGCACAAAATGGTTTACACACAATCCACTGAAATATCCGCATAGAGTTTTGACAGGCACCACCCGCAGAGTATGTCACATTCTCCATATTGGATAGCTCCTCAAAGAGCTGAAGATGCCTTTCTTCGGCAATGATCGCAGCATTTTCGGGCAAATCATACTTCTCCAGTATGACGTTTTCCTCCATTGTTGTGGTTATATCCAACAATGGATTTCCAAAACCAATAAGTACACCCTCCGGAATATCCATGACTTTTCACAATTTGACCAGATCTTAGTTTCTTTATCTGCCAATACGAGGTTCACGATTAGGGTCTGCAAGATATTTATTTGGGCCTTGTACATGCCAATGGCGGTATATTTTCAATGGATCATTATAATTTGACTATGGAAAAATTAATTTTGAACTTTACTACACATTATGCTAAGATAGAATGAGTAGAAATTCTCTGTACCGCTTTCTATTTTATAAACCTGTGAAGGTATGTTTTGAAATTCATTTTGGAATCAATTTTACTTCAATATTTCAAAATTTTCAAAAAATAAAAAATATATTCTTGTTTTGAACAAATCATTTTTGAATATGGAATTAATTTATAATTAAAAGCATGATCAAAGTGAAATTCTTCAAAAAAGTCGGTCTGCCCTTGACGAAGTTATGCAAGTTTGAAACAACAAAATTGAAACACTACAGAATACTATATAGCTAATATTTATTTCTTTTTTTCTTTTATTTTCTAAATTTAGTTTTCTTTTTGTAATAAGTATACACATACTTTAAAAGGTTACAATTTAAAAGCTACTATCTTTAAATTTAGGAAGTTGATCGATTTGAATACCCACAATGCGTAGTACTTGTTGGGAGGCAAGGATACCCGTACTGATGCAGTGCTCAAGAGATCTGCGCTGCACTAATTGGGAAAGAAAACCACCAACAAAAGCATCCCCACATCCATTGGTATCTACGATTAGATTTTCATTCACCTTAGGCACAGGGTACTCCAGTATCTTTTCGTTCTCCTGAAAGCAGATTATCGGGCACTTGGAGTCAGTAATCATAACAATACGTGGTCTTTTATTATCCTTGGGGAGGGCTTGAATTCGTTTACCGATTTCAAATATATCCGTGGTATTCCAATCATGAGTGTCAGCAAAAGCCAAGGCCTCTTCCTTATTTCCAATAATTATATCTGTGTACGGTAAAATTTCATCTAGATTCGATTTTAGCGTATTCGGTACAAAAACAGCGCTGAAATTGAGCACAAAAGTCCGACTGCTTTTTGATGAGATTTTGGCAATTGTCAGAACTATGGCAGCATTCACCGCTACAAAGAAACCCGTCGTATAAAAATATTTTGCGTGATTCACAATGTACATGTGGGCATCGTCATCCAACCAATCTTCTGAGAAATTTGCTGATGCACCCAAGTTGGCTACAAGCGAACGGTTAAAACCGTTGACAATGACCGCACAGGTGCCCGTCGGTGCTTTGTCTTTTATCTGGTAAATTGGTCGAACCCCATCATTCATTGCTCTCTGTGCAATGGTCTCTCCGAACTTATCATTGCCAACAGCACCAACAAAGTAGCCACAAGATCGTTTTGTCACAATCCATTGAAAAACTCGGATAGAGTTCTGACAGGCACCTCCAGCAGAGTATGTCACATTCTCCATTTTCGATAGCTCCTTAAAGAGTGGAAGGTGCTTTTCCTTGGCAATAATTGCAGCATTCTGATCCAAACCGTACTTTTGCAGTATGACATTATCTTTCACGGTCGTGGTTATATCCAGCAAAGGATTGCCAAATCCTATGAGCACACCCTCCAAAGTATTCGATAGTTTCCTTGAATATGCTTTGAAAGCTTTTGGACATCGACACAAGCTTGTTATACTCAGTATGCGCTTCATTGCTGCTCGCCTCAGGTGTAACCATACTTTGATGAGAATAATTTTGTTATATTCTGTACATATAAGTAAAAATAGATTCATGAATTAAAATGCTCTGTATATTTTCGTTGAGTGAGAAGAGAATATAATATAATAATCTACTACACTGAGAAAAATATGCCATCCTAAAAATAGGTATGAGCGAACTAGAAATTCTGCGATTTCGCTCTTAAATATTTTATGACTGTTTTGTTCTAAAATTCTCGGACTGCACTAATACACTGCTAACAACATGTTGTCTCACTCTGACACGCTGCTTGGTACAGTACTCTTGTATAAACATAGTCTTTGCCTAATTTCCCATATCTCGAAAACTAAGCGCTAATTCGAAAAATTGAATTTAAGTTTTTATTTTTATTTTGACGAGTTATATCAGAATCTGTCAACAGAAAACCAGCAGTATTACCTATGTGTACCTTAAAGTTATTTGAATAGAAACACTTTTATGCAGATGCAGAAGTCACATTCTTCAATATATGACAGATGATGAAAGCAAAGAAGCGATTCCCCTCCTGGGCCTACGTATTGAATTTAGGGAAACTATTTTATTTAAGAATTGCCGAACTACGAAACAACGTAATTGCGAACTTACCCGGATTTTGAGATCGTTTGTATGTTACTTGAAAGCCCACTGTTTGTGTACGAAAGTCATGATTTATTTCTGAGTGTGGAACAGGGGGTATTTCAAAGTCGGGCAGTCATTAATTGAAGTTCTAATTACCCGCATAAATCAATTATGATATATTAATGGACGGTTCATTTAATATGCTATTAATTACGATTGCATCTTGTTATGAATTTTTATGTTTACGAAGTGTCCGGTAGGATGGTATGGCTGATGCGTTGGTTTGGGTTTAAATTGTTGGCTTCCACTCATGGAGAGTACTTTTATTTTCAATGGATTTTCACTTTTTTTGGAGTGGGAATTGAATATTTTCTGTAATAATAAAACATCTTGTCAGCATGCATTGCGTTGCGCTTGACGAGCAGAGGAAACAGACCCGGCCACCCGGAACGTCCTTGTAATGACGGGAGCAGCGACAGTCGCAAGAGCTGGATCAGGAGCAGAAGCAGGAGCTGGTGGTTTACTGGTGGATGGTGAAAACAATGGCATTTGCAGAGCTTTGCACAAGTTGCCTCGCATAAATATTAATTTTTATGCAACAAAAGCAGCCGCAGCGGCAACAGCAACAGCAACAGCCGTGGCACTGCCACCAAATGGTGCAACAACACCAGCAGCAACAATAACAATATCCTCAGGAATAACAATAGCAACATGCGTCGCTTATCGCCTGCAAGCGCCGCAAAGTATGCAAGCGGTTTTTCACTTTGCTGCTGTTTCTGTTATAAATACTCTGTACTCTAGGTGTAATAAGGTATATTAAAGTACAAATTAATTTGGCTTGTTTGCGGAAAGTGTGTTAATTTATTTGTAGTAGAGAAAATAACAAATGATCTGCAGAGAAATAAAAAGAAAGACATAGCATGAGAAAAGGACAATATTTGATTTTAAATTCATATATATATGGAAAAACGCTTGGAAGCTATAGGAACAGTATGGGATACTGAGGTGAAAGTGAATTTAAGAACTGGATTTTTTGATTTCATAAATGTTTGCAACGTTTAATGAATTCTGGTTATTTTCTATTATATGTCTATTTCATAAAACTTCAAGCCAAAAATCAACAAATATCCTTAAGATCAGCTGTTAAATCTATGTTTTTTTTTTCAAAATACTTTATTAACTGATTTAAACTATAAAATTCTTTTTAAACTTGTAGGATATTTGATAGATTGTGATTGCTTTCTTAGATGTAATTGTGATACGAGCATATCTCTGGGTAAGTATACTTACTTATGTGTGAACATTATTCTTCGTCGTATTCCTTTAGTGAACCGCAAAAGCGAGGAAGAAGGAGCAAGAAGATTGTTTTTCGTAGAAATGAGCGAAATGTAGATGTAGCTCGACCGCAGCGGCAACGTGGCAATGCAGCTGCATAATGTGGCATGTGGTTAGCGTTAAAAATGATATGCAACATGAGCCGTATCTGGGTGCATGGGAAGAATGCTTGCATTTTGAGGTGCAGGCAGTCACTGACAGCCGCATGGCAATTATAATCCACATACGACCAGAAGCGCACGAGTAGCCACCCAGAAAACCACCCAGTTAACCCACGAACCACTCACCCACCGAAACTTTCACACGCACGCCCAACCGAGCGTATGTGGCTTAAGTGTGTTAACTGTAGCTTGAGGATGATGCCAGTGCGAATGGTGGTTGAGGTTGGGGTTGAGTGCGAGTGATGGTCCTGGTGGTGATGGTGGTTGGGGTGGTTTGGGGGTGTAAAGCAGCAGCTGCCACTGACACACAATGAACACATCAACATGACACTGTCGGCCTGACAAAAGCTTAGCAACAGCAACAACAGTCAGCTGAGTGGCAACCAAAGCCACAGCCCTCCCCCAAGGTCCATTCGTCCCTCAATTTAAGGATAGACATTTACACGCTCAATGCTTCTTTTTTGATATCCGCACCCACTTCCGCTCACATTGTTATGTAACAAGCATTTTATGTGATTACCTTTACCTTCTGTTAGTTTTACTATAATTTGGCCTTTACTTTTAACGAGATTGTTGTCAGATTTTTCAGCTTGAGAGCAGCTAACATCCATGAAACTGAAACGTGGCCCCATTCGAGCATAAAATGCAGGATGCTTCAACATTCATGAGTACTCCGAATAAGTGTGACTATGAGTACAGTGCCAGTGCGAGTGCCAAGATCAGTCTATTGTACTGCACTTTGTTGCTCATTTCCTGATATCTAAGCGAACAATGGAAACCGTAATGCTATATAATAAGACACCCTCACATCCATTAATATTTTTATATTCCTTCAATTCAGTTGATACAAGGAGATATAATAATTGGATTTATTTAGACAATAAAGGTACACTATTGAATTCACTCTACAGTTTTCATATCCATTTTTATATTTATCACCTTTAAGAAAAAGAAAAAATTTCTCTATACTATATATTCGAACTTCTAATATTTAACTCACCATAGTTTAATGTCAAAGACGCGTAATGTAATAAACACAATGGATAACAAAAATACTATTGTATTAATGGAACAGCGAAAAATAGTAATGTTATCCATTATCATATTTTAGACTTAACTTATTGATATATTATTCAAATAAATTGACAACGCAGTACTGACCTACTTGGTTCCAGAAAGAGTAGATAAATCTTAACTTGAATACATTTTGTACTAGTAAATTTTTCTTATCACATTGCAGTAGTACTTAAATCAGAAAGCTTTTCTGTGCTTCAGTTTACTTAAATATAAAAAGTTATTTTAACATTTGTGGTATAAAATTCGAATTCCGGTAATTTTAAGTTAAGAAGAATCAGACGTTATCATGTCCCAGTACGCTCCGTTTATAAAGCCCCATATTGAGTATAACCAGGATGGCTGGGGACCCTGTGAGGTGCCTGAGCTGGAGATACCTTATCAGCCATTCTGCAAGAGTGATCGTCTGGGCAAGATCAGTGACTGGATGCTACCGGTGCAGGATAAGAGATTCCCTAACAAATATGCCTCGACCTTTGGAAATAATAATAGTCATTACGCGTATTTCCATGAGGATGATGATACGACCTTTCACCTTGTGGATGGCTCCAATTCGCGTGATTTGAAGCCCTATCAACGCAATCGCTTTCGTCCCAATCAGCGCAACAACTTGCGTAATACACATGGACGTAATGGGCGTGGCAATGCATCAACTGGTGCTGGTGGATTCAATGGTTCCGGACTCGGTGCTGGCAACAAGTATGGAAAGGGACGAGACGTGCGACGAGGTCAAATGGGACGTCGTTTTATGCGCAATGCCCCAGTGCGTCTCAGGGATAGCTCAGTGGTCGTTCGGTCCGACTGGGTGTCCGTGGAGGAAATTGATTTTCCGCGTCTGCTGAAGCTGTCGCTGCCCCACATTAAGGATGGTCAGGATGTGGTTACCTGTGGGACCCTGGAGTACTACGACAAGCAATGTGACCGCATCAATGTTAAGAAGGAGCGACCGCTACAGAAGATCGATCGCATTATCAATGTGCCAGGGACCATTGATGATCCCATCATACGTCGTCTATCCAAGACCATGGGCAATGTTTTTACTACAGATGATATTATGTCCACACTCATGTGCTGCACTCGTTCCGTGTACTCCTGGGACATTGTCATTGAGAAAGTCGGCACTAAGATATTTCTGGACAAACGTGATAATGCCCAGTTCGATTTACTGACTGTGAATGAGACATCACTGGAGCCACCCCAGGATGAGGATGGATTGGTCAATTCACCGCAGAGTCTCTCACTCGAGGCCACATTAATCAATCACAATTTTAGCCAGCAAGTGCTGAAGATTGGCAATCAGGAACCGAAACATAAGTTTGAAGAGCCAAATCCCTTCGAGACCCCTGGCGTGAATCTAGCTTCGGTCGCCTATCGCTATAAGAAATGGCAACTGGGCGAAGATGTAGTCCTCATTGTACGTTGCAAGCATAACGGAGTCATCAAAACAACAGGTGGAGAGCTACAATTTCTATCTATCAAGGCTCTTAACGAGTGGGACTCAAAGGTGGCCAACAGTGTCGAGTGGCGCCAGAAACTTGATAGTCAACGTGGAGCAGTTCTAGCCTCGGAACTTCGAAATAATGCCTGTAAGTTGGCCAAGTGGACCGTGGAAGCGGTGCTTGCCGGCTCTGACCAGCTCAAACTGGGTTATGTTTCCCGTGTTAATCGTAAGTACCCTTTCACATCAAACATTACTACCTATTAAGGTTATTTCTAATAGGTAAAGATCACTTGCGTCATGTCATTTTGGGCATGCAACAGTTTAAGCCTCAAGAGTTTGCCACACAAATCAATCTCAATATGGATAATGCTTGGGGTGTCCTACGTTGCCTCATCGATATTGTAATGAAGCAGCCGGATGGCAAGTATCTGATCATGAAGGATCCCAACAAGCCGATGATACGTCTTTATGAAATACCTGAGACTGCCTTTGACTCCGACGGCTACGATGACGAGGAAACCAGCGATGAGAAGCCATTTTTCAAGTCAACGGGAAAATAATTGCACATATTGTTTAATATTTGTTTCGTTGTGATTATTTACATATGGTAATCCTTTATGTATTTAAATTATTGACATTATCTGAATAAACGATTTGTTGCGCTCAGAGTTAGCTTATAAACCACTTACCATTTATGAGGGCAGAAATAATGTTTCTGCTTTATTCAAAACTGGTGGATAAAAAGTTTCCCTATAGCCATGAATAAGACTCTTTTAAATCTCCCTTAATCAACTCATTATCTTTATATTTGGATAACGTAAACGCAACTAAGAAACATATGTATATGCAGGACTATCCAACTAAAGAGACACGGAATAAATCTATTAGAAACATCAATATTTTATAACAAACTAACAATATGTTACATATTAAAGTGGTTTTCTTATCGCTTGTCTCAAGTACTTAAATAGAAAGATAATAAACGGTCTGAACAGTTCCAAATAAATACTTACTTAGTGTTATTTAACTAATAGTTACCCTCGAGCTGTGAATCCAGATAAATGAGCTCCTGACAGGCCAAACACAGGAGACAGCTGCGCTTGACTGACGCTAAACAATAGAAATAAATACAATTTAAATTGAGTTTTTTGACCAAGCACATACATGTACGCATACATTTTCCCCCCTATCCCTTGTCTAAGTCCCTCAAGAGAGTCACAGTTATTTGATGATAACATGTCCGCATCAATCATTGCGGTTCTGCATACAAAGGATTACAAAATGAAACAAAGTTAAATAAATGTTCATTGTCAGCGTGTGTAGCACATAGATGACATTTGACATTCCCACACATATACACATACACATGTTCAGAGTGAAAGAGAGAGAGAGAGAGTGAGGCAGAGAGTAATTGAACTCTGGACTATCGCCTGTTGTTTAGCCGAAGATGCCTCAGGTTCAATAAATCACAAAATGGCATCAATCAATGCAAATTTCGAGGCAATTTCATTGACAGTGCCACAAGAAATATTGTGAACCTGTACATAGCCAGGGAGATAAAAGGAGAGAGAGAGAGAAAGAGAGACAGAGACTGAGAGAGAAAGAGTAAGAGTTCAATTAAATTGTTAAATTGTTGTGACTGCCACACGTTTTAAGTTTGGTACAAATTCAATTACAATCTAATTACGATCCTAATTGCTTGCCTACCAGCCAAAAGGCCCTTGGGAATCAAATCCCAAACAAAACTAAACCAAACTACAAATATTCTATATAGATTTTCATAAACATGCAAAAACAAAACCATTCAATTGTGGCTGCTAAATTAAGTTTTGTTTATGAATAAAAGTAATTTGTTAGACCATTAAATACAAATATTTTAATTGCTTTAAAAATTCAACTTGTTGTTCATTTGCATGTTTCAAACAAAGGTTCACATCTCAAACAGAATGTGACATAATTATGACATTTACAATTATATTGTATATATTTTAAGTACTTTTCATGTATACCTTTATGTAAGCGGTTTAAATATTGCGACTATTTACCCTGTAGTCAGCTATAAAATGATATGTTCCCTCTTGTAGCTTGCCATACCTCTTCATTAAAAAAGTTATGAAAAGGAAAGTTTGAATTTAGCAAGCCAGGATTCCAGCTTTGAAATGATTATGATTATTTAATTTATTTTGGAGTATTTGGTTACTAAATTTCTTAAATTTATTAAATATATAATTTTAAAATTGCTATAAACAACATTTAAATTGAAATGCCATTACTAATTTTTCAAAATTAAATTAGTTTTTTTTAAGCTAAAGTTTTTGGCTTAGGATCAGCTAAGGAAAGTTTATGTTTTAAAAGGTGTCTGTGAACAAGAGAAGAGAGACTAAAAACAGATCAATATACTCTTTGATTGCTTACTTTTGCTGGTAAAGCTTAAATTTGCAGCATATACATATTACAGCGCCCCAACTACAGGGTATAACGATGTAACACTTGAGTGTTATTCAATTAAAATATTTTGTTTGCTAAATCAACATATCCGTTGAAACTACAAAATGACTTTTGTTGATGGTTTAAAGCGGTTGCCACAGTAAACTTATTCCGCATGGTTACCTCCCTCAGTGGCTGTTGGGCCACGACCTATGGACTCTGGTTAGGCTGTCCTCTGCATTGGCCATTTCAAGGTCTGCGCTTGGCTAACCACGCCGTTGAAAGGCGTTTAACACACTGCTCAGTTGGCAGCGGGAAACTGTAGCAACTCCAAAACCAACTCAAGTGGCGCCTCAATGCAAAACTTTTGTGCATTTCATCCCGCATATGTGGGACTATATACATAGTTGCAGGACAACGAGGGGCTGTGAGGTTGTGGTGGATTGTGAGGGCTGTAAAGCCGGTAGCACTCAGCCGAAGGCATTTGCATATACAACCGCAACCTCGTCCCTCTCCTGTCATATCCTTTCCTATCCTTCCCAGCCACGACGAAGGGAAAAATGAAAAGTTAAACGTTGAATGAGGGCGACAAATTGCAAATTAAACTCTTTTGCATTTTACACACATGAAAATAGTTGTAAATAAAAATGCAACTTTTATCCACAACTCTAAATTGAATTTAGTTTCTATTTAGTATGAATACACACCTCTCCCCACTCGTCTGTAACTCACTTTACCAGCTTCTCTCTCTACTACTTATTCCCTTAGAAATTTAAACGTCGCAGCCAGCAGCCTTTTAACCGTTTAAGTAACAAATCTGCCAAATGTCAAGCTTAACCTTCTTCTAGCGTCTCGCTCTGTCTCACAACCGCTTGGGCCACTTTTCTCTCCCTCTCTTCACGAGATGGAAAAGAAAAAAAAAAGGCCCTGTAGCGTTTTCCCTTTACGGTTAAATTTGAAAAAGAGTTTACAATTGGCTTGAAGTATAAACTTTTTCGGATTTCTCGGATTTGCGTTGCCTTTTGGCATATTTAATTTGGCGACTTCTGTCAGTTGCGTTGGCCCAAAGACATTGGCCATGTCAATTTTTTTTTGTTGACTGTTTGCCAAAGTAGCGTTAACTTTTCAAATGCAGCTCATTTAAATATCATTTGTCAAACAAACTTTTTTTTCTAACAATCTAGCAATCAAACCGGGACTTAACCTTTCAGAAGGTGGGCAAAAGTACTTGTGACTGCTCTTTTTGTAATGTTCAGTGATTTTGGTAGATTAGGAGGCTTAATTGTGCGTTGCTTGGATATTAGCTTAAGCAAAACAGTTAGTTGGATTACCAATTATTTATTTATAGATAACTTAAAGAGAATATAGATACTACCAATATTTGTGGAGCTATTAACAATATATGGATATCAAGTTAAACAGCTTGTAATATTCGTTAAGACATTAAAAAAAATTATTTTTTAGGGGGAATCACAAATATAAAATATATATGACTTCCAAAAAATGACACTACCTGCCTCCTGTGAGGATTGAACTCACGACCCCTGGTTTACAAGACCAGTGCTCTGCCACTGAGCTAAAGAGGCTTCTTGTTGAATAGGTTCCAAGTAGCTAATGTAAATACTTAGAAATGCAACCGGGGGCAATGATCGAGCACCTTTGATAACAGCTAACGATAATATCGATAACAGCTTAAAACAACTGTTTGCTCAGTTGTTAACAGACAACACCATACAATCAAAGAGCATATGTTTGTTGTTAAGTTAATTAAACGAAGATAGCGGAGAATTTCTATATGTGACTGGAAAATACGCTTAAAATAGTTTTATTCTTAATATCACTCGATAGTCCTCCATTTCCGACTGCAGAAACTAGAAAAAGAGACTTGATTATTTTAAAGATTTAATGATTATGATAGCGTGTTGAAAGACAAATCGGGCTTTAGTTTTAAATATCACTAGGAGGAAATTGTAAGCCGCAGACCACAGACCACAAAAATAAAAATGACAAGAGCATCACCAACAACAACAAAAATTTCACCGTCAATTTGCAAATCTGTAACAATAGTGATAATTTTTCTTAACCGCTGAACAGAACCATAAAACTTTTCCAAACATTTTGACAAAGTTTTTTGGTCGTCCTATTTGCTGTTCCTTGCACTCTCCTGAACGAAGCGCAGCGCAAAAGTTTTGAAAAATCCTGGAAAATATTATGCAGAACCAGAAAAAAAAGAAATAGAATAATAAATGAATAGATGTGAATATAATTCGACGGGCTCATGTAAACCCTATGAAGGGGGCCATCGCTGAGGCGGGTTGCAAGGCAACTTAGCTGCAGTCTTTCGCTTCGGTATGCTTAAATCATTCATATTCAGACAGAGCCACAGTTTGAGGGTTTTGCTTCGGTTTTCCAAAAGAGAACGGAAAGAAAATCATTGCACTGACACTCTGCACAATGGCTGTAAAAAGTTTTCGACCAGCCGCACAACCCGTCCGCCCGCCCGTCCGTCCGTCTGTCCGTCCGCTTGTATTGCATGATGGGTGAAGAATTATCGCCCGCCAGGCCGGAAATCATTCCTGCTTTCCGGCTGCGTCTCACACAGATTTCAGGTCCCAGCTGACAGTTTCCAGTTGCCAGCTTCTTATAGCCACAGAACATTTTTCATAGCTTCTGCTGCTGGGACCTCCAGCTGGCAATTGAGTAACTTCTGTTCTACACATTTCTAATTCGTTTCCTCGCCCCAAACATTCACCTCCACATCCCGGAGCCCTCGAAAATTCCTTTCTTTTTCCCCATAACCCTCTAGCCCCTGCGAATGCAGTCGGCGCATTTTGGCAAGTTCGATGCCAGTTGCCATTGGCATTCATCCGGTTGTCGTTGTCTGCATCTCTGCCCATTGACTGAGCTGATCTGTGGATAGCGGGTCGTAAGGGTTAGATTTGGCTTTATTTGGATGTGTTTCGGGGAGAGGGTATATGAAGGGACGTGGCTGTGTCAGAGTGTTAGCCAGATGGCTGACTGGTTCGCAAATCTCAAATTAAATTCATTGAATAGTTGTCAAAATATTCGAACTGTCGTAATTGGATTTTGGCTCGTGCCACATGTGCACTATGCACTTTTGAATAGCATTATATGAAATTCTACGAAAGATACTTTTGTTATCAATTGAAACATCTTCACTTCTGTGAGGTGTCAAATTTATTTAAAAACTGTACATCTGATTAAAGTTGCCAACGATTCTAAATTAAATAGAAAATTCTGCGTATACTCTATGAGTAAACTGGAGTGAATAATTTATTTAGTATTTGGACTTCCTTAATTAAATTAAATGCGCATCAGATTAATGTTGATGTGTAATTACTATATAATCGAGAGAACTAAAACCAAATTGATTGTACTTAGAGTATGTCTGCTTCGACGATTGTGACTCTGTGGTTTATTTTTTTTTCCTTTCTTTCACTTATCTGCAGATATTTTTCTGAGAAATTCAAATTGTGATACAAATTTGTTTTTCTTTACGACTGAGAGAGATCAAAAACAGAATTCTCATTCCACATGATCTGGTATTTGTGATTATTCTAAGCAGGTATTCTGTGAAAAACTCTGACTTCCCAACAGGTGACGGGGACAGGTGGTGAGGGTAGTGTTACAAAGTGTGGAAAAAGTAAATCAACAAGTTGCTGAAGTTCAACGCACACCGTCAGAATATTTTAAGCTCGACGAGCTCTTAACTGCTTAAAGTTTTCAACATAAATATTAAGTATACGCACAGAGATATACGCACACATACGCATTACGTAAGCATTCAGACAGCACAGAAAAATGCACAAAGCATAAGAATAAGGCAAAAGAACATGAAACCAAATTCAACAGTGGGAAAAACAAAACAGACGAAAAACAAAAATGGTTTTCGTTTTATTTGCTTTTTTGTTTTTTTCATTTTCTTTTTCTTTTGTGCATTTTGCCAAAAGCATGAAAATCGATTACCTGTGCGAAATGGAAAATACCCATGTATTCAAGAGTTTGAGTGTGTGTGCGTTTGTGTATATAGGGGAGTTTCGCAACAAATGTGTGGCTTATTGGGGAAGAAAGCTGATTGTTTTCAGTAAGCAGACTTTGCATAAACGAATGTGAATACATTTGAACAAAACAACATTCAAATTACGAATAATGCGAGTATTTCCCAAAGTGTCTGAATCGAATGCAAATGCGAGCCAATACAGCTTAAATGCCTTTTGATTTCTTTTAATTTCACATTTTCTACAATCGACAAGAGCACAAATAAATATTAGCACTCCAAGCCAGTCAGACAACCAGCCAAGCAGACAACAATCCGTCAGATACAACTCGTTGATTTCGATTTGGTCTTAAGTGCAACTGACTAAAGTTTTTCAGAGCATGAGAGACAATTTGCAATGATTTTGTTCAATTGGTTGCCATTGCTTGGTTTTTTTCTTGGCACTTTGTCTTGGCAGCTCCCGGACTTGTATTGCATTGAATACTCTAACCAAAGGAACTATTAGCTTGTCAATCTTCGAAGGAAGCTGGACAGTTCATCTGCTTAGATGATAGTTCCTTGTCAAAGGTCAATATTTCCACTAAGCTAAGAAAGTATCCTACATATTATAAAGAGTTGAGATTATGGAATATAATTAATTGATACCTTTAGAAAAGAGTATTCAGTCTGCGGCATAGTCTGACTATCTATTGTTTGTAGTTTTTTTTATATATTTTATTTGAAACAAATTAGGTTTTATCCATCTATGTCCTTGGAGGGTGCAGAGCCTTACCCAGCAGCTGATACATTGACAAAGTCCAGGATGATGCTGTTCTTGGCCAGTCATCGTATCGGTCACAATGTTAACATAGCACAATATACATATACGGATACATTTGCAGCTACAGCTGCAGACACTCCTTGAGTGTGTACTCTGTGTGTGTGTGTGTGTTTGCACAGAGTTTCGCACAAAATTAAATTCCACTCCACCCAATGTTCAATCTTTACCTCACTGCAATCTGCGGCAGTTGCAAGTATGTTGGCTCTGCAGAATTTTCATCATGGCAACACAAAAAACACATTTCCACTTCAGCAAAATTGACCCAAAGTCAGTTGGGAGCGTCGATGACAACGTGTGTGCATCCGTTCCATTCTCATGCTCATGTCCAGGCACTCAATCTCGTTGCCATTCGCCAGTCCAGTGGAAGTGTCAAGAAAAAGATCAAGTGTAACACTTGTTGGCGTCACAAAAATGCATCTCAAGTTGATTTTGATAAAGTTACGCGAACAATGCGAAAAGCTCTTGGCATCTGCACAGATTTCTGTGTTTCCTGCTCTTTTTGTATCTTATTTGAATTGGCAAGGAGTGCCATATAGTTTCAGGTACTTTCAAAATATTATTTTTTTTATGACTAACAAAAATTCCGCACATTTTTTTAGTACAAATATATAAATTTGTGACGTAACTGTAGAACATAATTGTAGTTTCTTTTTTATTTTAATATCTTACGGGTTTTAAGTCATATTCATCTTATCCTTTTTCTCATATTATCCTTTTATTCGATTTCTAAAAGTATTTATTGTGCTAAAATGAGAATTATTTAACATTTTCAAGACAGTTTAAAATTGTAACCCTAACTTCCTAAAAAATTAAGGTAATATTTCTGACAGCTTAATGTTATTTACCTAAAATCAAAGCCTCTTTACAAACAAACTATCAAAAAATCATAATCTAAATGGACTAACTTAAAGTAAAAGTTTAGCATATAAAATTTTCTTTAAGATTGGGATTCACAGATATTCTATTGATTTATTCATACAAGTATTTTATCGGAACTAGCTCACATGGACATAAATTAAATTGAAACATAAACAACGACATTAATTTTAAGAGTACTATCTAATTTAATAGAATTTTGGCCAAGTTATTCCAGAATTATGACAACATTTCTCCGAGTTTATGCTCAGTTTAATAATATTATCAAGTCATGATTCTAATTAGTCAATGTAATTTTTTTTTATGTCGAGCAAATTTAAATTCCATGAAGAACGTGTTCTTAGTACTTGCTCCATGAATATGTCGCCATATATTTTGGTCACCCCAGCCATATAACTTATCTGGTGTCCTGGCTGCCGTCTTGCTAATACATATATCATATTTAATGTGTCTGAAATTCTTGTTGTCGTTAGTCGTGTCTCTCTTTTTTTCCACCATTTTTAGTTTTTCTTCTCTCTGTCTCCCTCTCCCTCATGGCTTTTTTGCGGCACTTACTTCCGCGCTTTAATGTCCACCATAAACTCTGCTTTACGGTCCTCTGTGCCAAAACAAAATACTGCCCCGACTCGCATCCGATTGGGTTATTTACCTCCTCTCCTACCTACCTATAGCTCCTGCCATGTTTACCCCTCATTTATGTCTCTGTCGACGCATGAATGAGTGTGTCAAGTGCCAGGCGTTTAATGAGCTGATTTGAATTAAATTTTATGTGCACAAGCGCATTAAAAGCGAAACTTGTGCCAAGTATACATACCAACGTAAGCTTACATATGTAGGTGACACACATACGTGTCTTAAGTACGACAAAATAGTTTTCCATTAACTTTAATCAACTCTTAAAGTTTAAGGCATTTATGTATGCTCCCTAAGGACTTTTCATATTTGACAAACATTTAAGATTGACATTTTTCTCACCTTCCCGCTATCAAACCAACAACCAAATTCTTAGGCAAGCGCATTTCGATAGTGAAGAGCAGGAACCAAACATACACGTGTTAAAATACGTCTGATAACTGACTTATAATAATAACCCCTGCAACAACATTTTTATTTAATATAAAAATATGATCTTTGAACGATTGTTTTTATGACAGCACTTACTATAGATATCGACCAAATTTGTTAAGAAATTCTAGAAATTTGGTTCTTTTTGCCAACTAAAGATAAGAAATATGTTTTGTGTGCCTTCTAGCTCTTACCGTTTGGGCTCCACAATGATCAGTCAGTAGGTGAGTAAATTGGACATATAATTATTACCTCATTATATTTAAAGCATTTTATACATACATTTATTTAATGTTCACACCGCTTGTGTGGCATCCTCTATGAATAGTGAGTCTCATTAAATAATTTTAGCTAATCAGCAAAAATGAAATCTACACCTGCTCCCACCAACATTTCATTTGGTTCTTGAGGTGGTATGGAAGAGGGGTGGTCACAGCGGCGTCGGTAGCGACGCCTGTCAACTGAATTTAACATGACATTTGCTTAATTTGAATTTAAATACCTTCTTGTGTACAGAAATTCAAGCGACAAAAACAACGGGAACAAGAGCGCAAAGTAGATAAATCTGACACACGAAAATGTGGCAAATAGTGGAGGCGCCAGTGGCAGGAATGTTGAGGGGCGTGGCAAGGGGAAAAAATGTAGCCGACAAAAAAGGAAAGGAAAATCAGGCGAAAATAAGCGAAAAACATGTTGCGAACTGACGTAGCGCAAAGGGAAAGCTCTGTGTTGTGAATGTGAGAGCGACAGGTGTGTGTGCGTGTGTGTGTACACATCACCTGGTTGCTCTCTGGTCGCTCACTAAATAAGAAATTATTATGAGCATACAGAGTAATGTTGCGGGCCACAAGCACCAGCAGGGCCACGTTGAGTTTCCGCTGACACACACAGACACAAACACAGACAGGAAATGCCACACACACAAATGCTTGAGTTCGCATATGTGTGTATCTGTGTGTTGGCCAACTTTCATAAACGACAAAACAGACAGCAGCAACAACAACATCAATTACGAAAAAAAAGTTGGCGCACCAAAACAAGCACATAGACATGAAAAGGGAAGTTGACCGCTCGCCGCCTTCATATGTCTGTGGGTGTAGGTGTGTGTATCTGTGTGTGTGTGTGGGGGGGGGATATCTGTGTGTTATTTAATGTATCCTGGATTTATTGTGCTGTTTCCGTGTTGTCGCTGTAGCTGCTGCGCATTAAATGTACATAAACTTCTTCTCTTTTTTCCATGCCCCCTCCTCTTTTAAGCTAGGTGTGCTTGTGTGTGTTTGTGTTGCATGCCGCTTGTCAGTGTTGCGCTCACTTCCGTTTGGTCTTGAAACCTGCAAAAAGGCATACATGTCTTTATGCAGATGTCTGTCCGTGTGTGAGTTTCCCTGCCGCTAGCTACATTTTTGCAATTTACAGCATGAAAAAGACGTCGCCTGTCTGACATTATTATGCTGCAACGGCGACTTTTGCCCTACGGCCCGGCGTATGTGCTTCCGGTCACGCCCCTATTACACCCAGCAACACAGCAGGTACCTAGACTATGCTACAACCTAGCCCTAAATACCCTGTAGCTGATTATGGAAAAAGTTAAACAATGGTATTCAGCAAGTAATTCTGACAACCAATGATGATACCTGATTACTATTTTTTACATTGAGCAGACAAGTTTCAACAATCAAAAATTCTAAATTTTTGTATCGGTGTCTTTTACTATTTTATTTTAAGAAGAAGCTATCATATAGTAGGCTGAACTGTATATAAAAGATAACAGATGAATGATCCACCACAAGTGAAGGAGCGATTACTAAGTGAATTAACTGCTGAATCAAATCCAAATAGAATAAAGTGTTAAAACGATTAAAAATATTGGTTAGACATTTAAATCTCTTATGCACCTTTAAAGTCCTAAAGTCTTGCCTTATCACTGAATCGCACTTATGCATGCTATGTAGTGTATCTTGTAGTGCTGCACACCAGATACTTGATAGCAGCTTGTTTATTTGACTCTACATTTTTTGTAGTTGTCGCATTGCGAGGCAAAGTGACAGAAAGAGTCTTAAACTTTGTGCTCTGTTTGTGTCGGCCTGCCCCAAAGTGCATCTGGGTCTGATTGTGTTTTGCAATACAAAACTTTTCTGCTAGACAAAAGCTACCAAAGGCACAATGTAACAAACAAAGGTGTACGCTGAGAGACATAGAGAGGAAGAAAAATACAGAGAGAGAGAGAGAAACAGAAAGAAAGAAAGGGATAGTGGAATGCATGCGACACACAGTTAAACATAAACAAATGCCACTGCCACTGTCACATGGGGCGTATGATTTCTCTTGTTAGCGCGCCCTTGTCTCCTATTTAGGAAGCCATAAACAAACCAGCTGTCATGCATGAATGCATTGGGGTGGGGAGACGGGTGAAAAGTGTAAGTCACGATATCTAATCTGAGTCAAACCATTGTCTGGAAGGTCTGCAACTGGCCGCCTTGCATCTCTGATACAAGCTCAGTTTTTTGGGGTTGGTTTTGTGTGTCATGTGTGTTGCAAGTGTGTCACTGAGTTACGAGCTTAGACGAACTTGCTTTGTAGCTGATAACATGAGTTTAACCTAATACAAAATCTAATATCTGCAGCATATCTCATTAAAATTAGTTCCCGAATTACAACAAAGGAATAAATAAATAACTAAATAAATATACGGTCGTGTTTGTCATTTGCCTTTTATTTTCACATATTTAATGCAAAAATTGTAGCAATAATTATGAAGTTATGTAAAGTAGGTAAATACTATAGCTATAAACTTTATCGGAATTAGTTATTAAAGCCTTAAAGTGAATTCTATCAGTAAATCTTTGCAGTATTGAAATTAGAATAGATAAAAGGAATTTTTTTTCAAAGGCCAGCCAACAGTGATAACAGGAATGCCGTGATAGTTTTATTTTTGAATTTTTAATAATATTGATTTTCTATCCTTTACTTTTTAATTTTTTTGAGATTTTCAACACATATAAAATCGAAGAGCTATTTTTGATGAATTATTTTCCAATTAAATTATCTGTGTTGTGTTAAATATGTGATAGAGTATTAGTTCTCAGCATTTTTTAATCAACCCGGCCTCTGTTTCGTCACTTATTCGAAAAAATAGAAAATTCGATTCCGGGCGCCAAATGAACAAATCAGAGCACTCAGTGAAAGCGTTTAATTTCAAATGCCACTTTATGTGTGTGAAGCTCATTCACTTTCTCGTTCCCACTCTTACCCACACGCTTTTGCTCGTTCTCTTTCTGTGTGTGAGCGTGTGTGTATAGGAAAAGTGTGATGGAGGGAAGGGGCATGGGATGTCTGTGAAAGAATTTTATCCTATAAGCGACCGCATTACACGCTGCATTGAGGAAAAGCTAAATGACCGCAAGAAACACACCTACCAGAACCGCAACTAGTCTGCCTCCTCTTGTCCCTTGTCTACTCAGAACTACGTTTTTTCTACTGTATTCTGGCTCCCCAGTGACCCCTACTTCAATGGCATGCATGCCTGGGAACATTCTGTGGCAGGAAGAGCAAAGCAGCAAAGCAAAGTTTACTTTCGCTTTAAGTAGTCAGTCATCAGGCAGGCAGTCAGGCAGGCACAGCGGGTGTGCCACGTAGTTTGCTGCATTGTATGGCATCTCTGCAAAGGCAAACGAACACAGACACATACACATACACATGCACATATGCATGTATGATGGCAAGTAGAAGTGCATCCTGGCTCCCTTCAGTCAGCCGGAAATAGCTTGCTCGGCACTCGAACTGTTTGCATTATGATGCACTGAGGCGCCTGCTGCGAGTTTCGCTCCTACTCCAATTCCAATTCCTACTTCTACTTTTCATTCAAACTGTGTTTTCTTTGGTGAAACAGCTATGGAGTAGCTCGATCAGCAGCTGCCCATTGGTAAATAGCCATCCCTTCGGACTGCTTTGTGCATGAGCCTTAGCCGCAACTGTCAATACTGCCAATGAGCAAAATGGAACTTGTCTTGCCTGCCACTGACTTTGTCTGACGTGCAGCAATTTGCTGCACGCTGCATGCTGTCAGGCCTTGTTCTCCTCAGGCTGTCTTTAAGTCTATTTAGCGGTGTGTGTATGAAATGAGATACTGAAATACCGAAAAGATACCTCCATCTGGGCTAATGAGTTTATGGAACAGTCTCAGTTATTCGTATTTTCGTTAAATATTTTCCTTAATTTGCCAGCTATTTTGTTTGAACCTTGTTTTTTTTAGGGCTAACTCTGTCGACAGCTATTTTAATTATACCATGCATAATTATACCTAGTTTAATTTCATAGTTTCGGTTTTGTTTTGCTAACGCATATTTGTGGTTAATTTTTTTTTGTATATATTTTGACAACCTTTGAATTTTGCTAAATTCGGCATAAGTGTGTGGGAGCTTGTGTGTACAAATTTATAAGCGTGTGTTGTGGTTTTAGGTAATTATGTTAATAACATTATTTATTACAACCCTTTTTGCTGAATTTAACAAAAATTTGTTACTGATTAAACTTGCTTTAAAATGGGAAAAATTTTTATGCAGCACACAACCCAAAATTATTCCGTCACTGGAGTTTAAAGAATTCTGAAAGCAAAAAAGAAAAACAATATTGATTTTATAACAAAATATGATGGAAAATTAAATGTTAATTTGATGTGTAGCTTTAAATACGAGATTGAAGTTTTAAAATCAATTTCAGCACTTAAAAGTTCAGTTCAGTGAATAAAGAAAAATAATTTGTTTTATAAGATGAGAATTTTTTAAATTTTATTTTACGTATTGCTATATCATAAAAAAACCACGGTTGAATCCAATATTCCATAAAAATAATAATTTGTAAACTATATTAGAAATGTTTTAATTTTTCTTATAATAGAGCAAAATTTTATGTTGGTTTTATTGAAAACAGCTTAAAATCTTTGTTTAAATGCTTTCTCCTATTTCTCAATTATTTTCTGTCAAATTTGAATATTCAATTTTGCATTTTTTGCATTTTAGTCCCACTTTTATTACCGAAACTGCAAAGAATGTTAAATGAATGAATCGAATGAAATGCAAATATGTTCTTGAATTTGTTTCTATTTTCAAACGGAAAATGCAGAATAGCGTGAAATATTTGTTGATCAATTTGTGTTTTTTAAATTCTGTTCGGTGACGATGTTTTGAATTTGTGATGTCGCATATGGTTCTAAAATGATACCTATGTTACTTGCAAATATTTTATTTCCATTTGCCGTATTTGTTTTCTTCCCCCTCAATGCATTCGCACTTGACATTGATGCGAATACCGTAACAGGGAAATGAAAATGTAAATAAATAGAGAAAAACGCGACTTTCCCTCAATTCATTTGCATTTACTACAGTTTGTTGAAACTGTTGCCAAAAGCGGCCAAGAGAGAAAACGTATGCTGAATTATTCATATTTTTGCCATTGGAGAGCGCCAATAAGCAGACTTTAAAAACAACAACAACAAAATTATTGTAAATCAGCTTAGCAAATGAAAAATCGAAAGAGAAGCTCATAAATAAATTTGGACGAAGGGCAGAACTGTTGCAGAAAGAACTAGGGCTTGAACCGAGTGAAAAAAAGTTGCACTCATTTGTAACAATTTATTTGATTTGTACAAATTCTTGGCTGACTCTCCTTGAATTTCTTTTTGCCTTTCTGACTCTTCCATTTCTTTTTCAGTTCCTTTTACTTTTTCTTATTTCTGTGTTCAATGCAAAAACGCTTTTTATTCAATTTTCTGCTCACGTAATATTGACAAATTATTAGCGGGGATTTTTGATAGAATTTGGGGCAAAGCTCCTTTTCACACACATACACGCACATACAGAGATATATACATAAACAGAGAGAAATAGCGGAAACAAGAGCTGCAAATTTGTATACCCATTATAATTTCTTAAATTGAGCATAGCAAACTTGTGAAAGTGTTTGTAACAAAATATACACTGTGCGCTTTTCCATTTTGCTGAATATATTTATTCTACATACAGAGTATGCGAAAAAAAATTTAAGGTGTACTTCCAATCATTATGCATTAAGTTACTTGGATAGAGACTCAAACTTGCTTTGAAAAAAATTTACATTTACCTAAAGGGTATCGAAACATTGACTATTCTCTAGAAGCGCCTTCTCCTTGCATTTTTTGTGTGTTATTTTAATCATTTAGTCAAAGGTGCAGCTGTCTTAGAATTGGCATTCGTGGGCTTTGTTCAAAATTTGTTATTTGAGAGGGTGTTTAACTTAAATTTTAGGCTACAGTTTGGTGTTTGAGAAACATATTTAAATTGATTATTGTCCCGCCCCCAACATCAGCTTGGCCAGCTTGTGCCCCAAGCAAACAAATTGTTGTACAAATATTTGCTATTAATTTCTATAGACAACATTTTTGTGTGCGACGCTTAGGCTGAAATTAATAAAATACCCAACCAGACGCAGACTTTCCTCGTCCTCACGTCTCGCTTTTGCTGTCCACCAAATCCAGGAACAATGAAAGTTTAATGTATTAATTGACATAAATTAGCCGTGCGTATTTCACCATTGTCAAGCAATTTGACAATTTGCCACCTTTTTTTTATTGCGTTAATCAAATGTTCGAACAGCTCGTTAAATAACATACAGACAGACCGCCCGATGTTAAGCAGTTAACAGAGCTTTAACAGAGACCGTGAGAGGACCTCTGTTGCGCCTGCGCTCGCCACGCTGTTAAACCAATTTTAATGTTTTCACTGCCATAAATTTTCGAGAGCTTAAGATTTGACATTCGGCACTTAAGCGACACGAATGCGTTTGGTTGCTCTTATTGGCCCGTTGACACATATTTCTCTAATTGGAATTTCCGTTGCAATGCACACGCAGCATGCCACAGCTTCAACATTTTGTCATGACTTGATAACAGAGTTAGGAACGGAATTCCGTTTGAAGATATTCACATAATTTATGCATGTATTTATCACCTAATGATGAGTTTACTTCATAAGCATTATTCAGTCTACATGTATTTGTAAAATATATTTATGCTTACCTATATAGAATGTTGAGATTTACATGTGATCTTAAAACTTTTAAAGCCATTTGTGATACACTTAAAAAGGCAAGTTGAAACTGGGGATATCAACCAAAAAGGATTTTGGATTTTGTCCTCTGAATATAGAAACATAGTTTATACTATATCAAGGTCTACGAATCAAATCTATATAAGGTTTTCAAATTTGTATAATATTGGGAAATTTCCAAATATTTTCATTACTAATATAAGCTTATATTTCCAAATGATTTCATCTACTTCTAACTTCATTTCTTTGCACAAAAGATAACCTTTAACCTTAAACCTGTCAAGCATGAAAAATCAACCCACAAAAATGCTTAATTGAATTTGAAATCTTTTGTATGCCACAAAACTAAAGGAAATGAGCAAAATTAGCAGGCAACTTGGGGCATGCCTCGTGGCAAGTTTTGTTATGCTAAAGAGCACACACACACACACAACACACTCACATACACACAATTGTACCGCGCTTAAAGTATGCCAAGCATTTGAGCTACGATTCAATGCACACAGACATTAGCCAGCATATGCCTAATGCACTCACACACATGAACACGTATATATATAAATATAACATATATACACAAAAGTTAGTGGGTATAGAGCAGTGCTCTCATAAATCTTCATGCATTACAACAAAAGGGACGAGCCCATTGGAAAGGTTAGCGCCAATATTCTAATTAACTCATGCATAAACGAATAATAACAAACAAAAGTACTATAAATTTCCACTTGACTTGATTGATGGCCCCTTAATTTTATATATTTTGATAATACATATGTATATAAGCACCATCACATACAAAACACTTACACCTAAGCAGATACATATGTATTTATCTATGCTTGACGCTTAGTAAACCCTTTTGGCCAATTGGCTTTACAGTTTGACCCATTCATTTATTTATGTTCAATTTAACTGTACTTTATAGATTCAAGTTACTTATTGTTGTTGTGAATAAGAACTGAAGCATTAGACTATAGAACACAAATTATGCGATACAAATTTTAGGTAACTTGTTTACGTACTTTGGTCAACATATCTGGGCGGTAGGTTTGTGACCTCGTTCCATAATCAATACGTATGAAAGCCTCTATTTCTGCTTATGAAATTGTTGTTGATACGCTGTAAGCGACCCAAAAACACATAGGAAGCTTTTGTCTGCCAGGCAAAAGGACAAATTGTATTAAATTGAAACAACTTGGGTGAGTCTCTGAAGTGATGTAGGCCTTTTAATCGTTTTGGCTATGAGAAGGATCAACTCTCAAAGGCTATAAAGTTATTTACATTATTATTATTATGATAAGTATGTAGGCTGCTTCATTTAAATAGAGATTACTGTGAAAATTGCTTGGACTTTGTTCTGAACTACACAATCAAAGTCCATAAGATGCTGCCATGTTGTAGCACTTTAAGAGAGACTTTAAGCGTAAATCGGCTTAAATTGGTCTATAATGCTATCATCTGCTTGACTTGTCTCAGGTTAGCGGTCTGTGGCCTTACGGTTTACCATCTCCCGATTTCCACATCTTGTTGATGTTTTAAAGTCTTTATATTTATTTCCAGCTGTCCAACTTAATCTCTAAAGATTAGGACTTAAGAACAATTGTTTGCTGATTTTGAAAAACTCCTATCCTCGTATGAACGACGTCTGTTTCTCGTATACAAAATGGTGAGCAAATTCAAAAGCTCTTTACTTAATATTTGACCAAAAGATGGCAATCTTTTCTTACTTTTTATTTTTTGAGTCGCATTTGTTCCTTGGAAACGTGTCGTGGTCATATTTTTCCACATTTTCATTGTGCTTTGCACCTTTCTCTCATTTCTTGTGGGTAGTTTATTTTTTGTTCTTGTTCTTGTTGTTGATGTTGTGTTTGCTTTGCATTAACTTTATAGACCTTAACACGTCGCATTACACGCCCTGTTGAGTATGTGTTGTGAATGTGTGTGAATAGATCCTTTAGGTTGTTGTTTTATGCCCTGGTCTTGCCCTAGTCCTCGTCTTCGCCATGGTCGTTTGTGATTGTCCCACATTTGATCAAATAATCGTAAATAAAATGTCATGGTAATAATTTTTTGATGTCCCTCTAATGAGCTTTACGTGAGAACAACATGAATTGTGATTTAGTGTCTGGAAAAAGAACGCCTCATTCATACCCTGGCACACAGAAGCACACACACCTGTGTGTAAAAATAAACTTCTCTCAAGCATTTTTCTTTGGCATCTTTAATTTCATTATATCTTTAACGCAGACACTTATTAGGATATACAGTTTTTTATTGAACAAAACATATTAATAAAACGATAGATAATTAATATATTGATAAGCTTCAACGGAAATTAACGAGAATGAAGTATGTTAATTGGATATGTGTTTATAATGCACTCAAATCTTTCACTCGAATGCATTTCAGTGAACATATTTTATTTTTTTACCATCTCAGCAATTTGAATAAATATTTAATTTGTTTTGAAAAATGCACGGTTTCATTAACGGTTTTCTAGCTATGTCATTTGAATTGGCCATGAGAATAATTAAATATGTATATGTTTTATTGACATTGAAACCAAAATGAAATTGAATGTACAAACGGTTGAGCAATTGGTTTGTTTGTTTTAATGCATAAAGCGACCGCAATTTGTGTCGTCTTCCAGCATCAATCGATGCGGTCGACACTTGTGGCTTAAAGTGTCCAACATACATAATTTGCTAGTAGTCTGTGCTGCAACCAGTTAAGTAAACACATTTTAATTAAAATACTAAGGCAACAATAATTGCTAGAGAGAGAGAGAGAGAGGTCAACGCAGACAGTCAGTCAGTCAGTAACGGCATCGGCATCGGGCGTTGGCCAAGTTAGTCAACCTGGGCTAGAGAATGCGACATATGTATTTGATTTAGAGCAATTTCTTGGACAAGGACTACGGCAACGACAAGAATGTATATACGCATAATAGCCAAATAGTTTTGGTTTCTATGCCACACGTTGCGGGCAGGTTAACTCAATCGCACAGGACACAGCTGGCCATGCAGGATACTGGCAACAGACTGTGTATTTGTGAGTGTCTGTCTGTGTGTGTGTGTAATTGTTGCAGGAAATAAGCCAGTTATGTGTAAACGAACAGGCTTAAAACCGAGTCCGAGTCCGAGTATTGCGAAGCGAACTGCCCAGAGGCTGTGGCTAATGAATGATGACAGCCATTTACCGTCAGTGTAATTCCCGCTTTTCTTCCCCTCTCACTCTCTCTATCTCTGCACCTGTCTGTGTCTCTGTGGATCTACCATATGCGCTATGCCATCATTAATAATATAGTAACAATAGCTGAATTACCACCTTCATCAGCTAAATCAAATTAAAGCCAAAAATGGTACAGCAAATTGACAACAGCATTGAAGAGACTATCACTCTCTCTCTCTCTCTCTCTCTCTCTCTCTCTCTCTCTCTCTATTTTATCCCCTTATCTCTCTCGCTTGTTCTGCCAATGATTTTAATTGAATAGCAGACCAAATGAAGGGGCCAAAATGTTAACCAGCCACACTGGCCACAGCCCATTAAAAATAAACTTTCCCTCTGTAGATATTTCCGGTAACAATGTATATGCAACATGGACTTGCTTCTGCTCCTGGTCATGTTCCTAGTGCTCCTTCCATTTCCCATGTCCTCCTCAAATAGTTACTGCATCTGCGAACCTTCTGTAAGCCCTACGTTGGCTATACACATATAATTACTCTTGACTGGGCTGTTGGATGGTTACAAAAGGGGGGCATTTGGATTGCCCACAGCAAATTAATGATGCTTAAAAGCGGACACAGGAGTGTGTGTGTGTGTGTGTTACCACAGTTGACTGCATTACTCATACGCACTATAGCGCATTTAATTCAGTTATCTAAAAATGCTAAAATCATGCGTAAAATATTGCTTCCATTATAGAAATATACGAGTTGCTACAAAATTTGTATATTTTGAGGGATTTGTTGCAGAGGCAATAACAAATTTGATACAACGTTTTGTATATATATAAATACGTATATTTGGTATATGTTTCCACAAAAATTTGCATATTTAAGTATCATATACTGTAGCTAATTTGGTTTTTGTTAGTTATTGAAATTGTGGGCACTTTTCAAACTTAGTTTGATTTATACATTTAAAATGGGTAGTATACTTTTTGGGATTGAATTTTCCGGTATACATTATGAGAGATAACTCGAGATAACTCTTTGATACTCTCATTATTAGACATTCTAAAAGTCGATCAATTATTCAATAACCTCTTTAACTAACCCACACCAACATTTAACCACTTCGAGACTGAGTCAGTGCCAACAATTCTGACACTTGACATATTTGCAATTCCGTTTGAGCGTAAATGTGCAATTTTTAATTAAATCCATGTCTGCAATTTGAATGTGAAATTGTTTGCCCTCATTACAAGACCTACAACACATTTAATTATGCATTTGGCTGGCAGTCGGGCTAGAAGCAGACGGGGTGGGTGTTTGAAAATGCTGCCCTTTGGTCATTTCTGTTTTCAATGTAAACATGATGCAAAAACAACCAAAAGATGTAAAAATTTAATTTTAATATTTTATAATTTGCCATTTAAATGAATTTCAAATTGTTTTTGCTGACATTGGCGCCATTTCCATTTCGAAAGCTTCAGCTGAATGCACACCGTCATGAAACAGAAAAAGACCAAAAAGGTTAAAAAAAAAAAAGACAAATGAAAAGCTTACCCAACTGATGACGAATAGTAAATACCCTAATATTGATTAAAGGTCTAATCTGAATTAATTTAAAGAAAGTAACATTAAAATTGAAAACCCTTTATTGCTGCCCTTAGGTCGTTCTTTTCTCTGACAAAATGAAATACCCTTTAAAAGTGTAAAGAAAGGTGATCAAAATTCTGTGGTGGACCGCTCTCAAAGTTTGATGTGTGAAAAAGCTGCTCAATGCGTTGGCTTTGGTCTTAGCTTTTGGTTGAAATGTTGGCCGAGGCTAAAAGCAGCGTAGTCAAAGCCAAATGCAAACATGGCCAAAGTTCACAAAACCAATGCCAAACCAAACAAAATGTGCTGTGTTTTGAAATTTTCAGCATTCGCCATGGACACTATAATGGAGAAATTGGGTAGAGGTGGCACGCAAAATGGGTTAAGGGAGAACCAAATATAATTGGTAAATGTTTGTGGCAAATTGTTGGCCATTTTCATATTATAGCTTTTGTACTTAGTTCCAAATTGGTTTTATTGTTGTCATTTTGTAGTTATAGTGCTGCCACATGCCAAGTGGCGAGTTTAGTCATTCCCAGACCGAAATGATTATGACCACCAATTTGAAGCGTATATTTCCTAAAGCATGTCATTTTATTTAAGCGAAGCATTTGCAAAGTTCATGAAATCACAGGCATAGGTAAAAGGGTTGTAGGTCAAAGCCTTCCGATTTCTGTGCGAAACGAGCTGTTAATTTTCACTTCACCACGACATAGGCGGTTTCTAGTTATTTTAATAATTCCATTAACAAATTTCTATAAAATAATTAAATAGAAATTGCTAATACAAAATCCAATTTTGAAAATATAATAATATTATAGAATAAGAGTTGTTACAAACAAATTTATCAAAACGGTCTCTGTTAATCCATATTGTGATGTATGTATACAAAGAGAACTGTGTAAATACTGACACTCGTGTGTGTGTTCACGGAAGAGAATATTTAACCATGACGATTTGCATTTTGTGTGTTTCGTCATATATTCGTTGCGTCGTTACCAAGGTATTGAATTTTTTGTTGGCTTTAAGATTCAGCAACTGTCGACAACGACAACGAGCTGAAAACGAGAATTATGTGCTATAAAAATGGGAAAAGCCGTAACTCTGCCATTTTTCCTTTATGGCACACTTCGCTGATTTTGACAACGCATTCGATTTTTCGCGCCTTATTGACTTTATTGTGGAAAATCATCGATGTTCGTCGATTTAAAGGAATGTTGGATATGCAATTTATTTCGCAAGTACCTATTTTAAAGCTGTTCGATAAAGGCAATCAGGAAGTCAGAGAAGATTGTGATGTAAGGTGGAGACCAAGCCAATTCTAAAGTCTATCTAAGAATATGTGTATCTTGCAGATGCAAGACTTTTCGCAACTTATTCGTATAAGCTTTGTCGGCTTCTATATACATATTTTCTATATCGTGAATAAATCTAGTGCCTTACATCAACTTTAAGAAGCGCAACTGTTAGCTGAAACGTTCGCTTATACGGCAATCTGATCTTAAATCAAATGATAGCCATTTTAGGGGCAATCTATAAAATTGACTAGGCGTATACGTAATATACAGGATACTCCTTGTTGGTTATCCAGATTTAATAAATATTTGAGGGCGGCGCAATAAATTGGATTGAAAGGGCATAGTAGGAAAAGCTATTGCATTGCGTAAATCAATCAGATCAATACTTTTTTTCATTTTGATTGATAAAATCGTAAAATCACGCCATGCATGAAGTGCACACCAGACACACACATACACACACTTGCACACACACAAAGACAAATGCGTGTATGCAATTTGTTTGGCAGTGTTCGCTTAGACGTGGTTGTAGATTTTCCCTTTCAATATTTTTTTATGCAGCCAGCCAAACATTGCCAAACAACTGTACATGTTTTGCCAGGCGGGGGGCAACCATGAGGTGTGCAAAATCAGCAAGAGAAAAGAGGTAGACATAGAACTGAGAGATGAGAGAGTGAGAGCAAGTAGCAGAGAGACTCACCACCAGCTTTGGCCAAAAGTTTCACGTAACACTTTGAAATGAAATATGCACCACTGCAGCGATTTTAGACATTTTCCATAAAAATCATAAATAACAAATATTTTGACATTAAATACGAATACTTTTCCGTTTTTGCTTCCTTGCACTTCACTGGAAAATCGAGCTGCCAAATGGTTATTTGAAAGCCAAATGCTCTTAAAATGTTTAGCAAACAATCCAGCATTTAAAGCTTTTAGCTACAATTGTGATCAAATTCCGCCAGCTATACAGAAAATAACTAGCTTTGTTTATTCTTTCATTTCTTGTCTATGTCTCTCTCTCCATTTTCTTTTCTTTTTCAGCCTCAGTGTCTATATGCCTTACTCAGCTTCTTTGTAAATTGCTACGTCTTCCCTATTTCTTTCCATTCTAGTGCTTCTTCTATGTAACTCTTCCTGACTTTTTAGCTCTTTCTCTATCCTCAGCAATGTCTATTTCAGTGTCTCTTCTAATTTTGAGATCAAAAGTTAAAGTTCTATTGGGATTTTTATAGAGGTGCTTGCTACATATTTCGGCGCCTGTACGTGCAAGTCAGTAAATTCATAGTTGTACGGAAACAAAGTAACCTAACCGTAACCATAGAGACCACAGAGTCCCTGTTAAAATCCCTAGCAATTGGCCTATAGTGAAAATGCTTTCGATAGCCGGCTCGATCCTCGAAAAGCAATGAAAAAGGAGGATGGAGAGTCGAAACACGAAATATGCAAATCCACTCTAGCTGCAACGGGTTGTTGAAGTGACGGGCCGTTGACAGCTCTCGGCAATATTTAGCATACGGGAACGGGATGGTTACACAGAGGGAGGCCAAAACCTCGGGGGTCCCCATAATCAGCGTAGCCAATGCAAAATGAAAACTAATCGATGGCAACGTGGGCGGAAACCGCTGCGCGAATAACGCAAATGATGGCGGAAGTACCTCGTAGGTAATGGACACAAGGAGGAATGAAAGGGAAGACAGAGAGAGAGAGAGGGAGAGAGAGATAGGCAAAGAGAAAGAGAGAGCATGCTGACATTTTAGGTGTTTTACACACTGGACGTGCATAAAATGTGTGCTTAGCGTTGCGTACGTGGTGGGGAGACACAAGCTCTGGGAGTCAGTGTAGAATTGTTGGCAGTGCTTCCAGTTGAGGGAGTGGGCGAGTGTCTGGTGGGCGTGGACCCAGTTGACTCTAGCACCATGTTGCTAGTTCCGTTGCCCTTTTGCATTCACATCACGTATCAAAATTTAAATTAACACTTTTTTGTTAACGTGCCGCGGTTTTCCGGGAAAGGCGAAATCATTTTTCAGCTGTTTGACTCAGTCGAAAAGGGTTTGAAGTGGCAATAGATTGGGATTGCGCCTCGGTCCTTCATTAGTTAGCATAATATATACATATTTACATATGTTTATACAGTAGAACAGTTTCGAGTACAACATTTTGTTTTAATTAGCCATTGTTTTAATATACATAAAGCATTCATTCATTTGAATTCCGACATTTATTCATGCATACATCGCATTATTCATTATGTACTGGACATGGCTAATTTACATTTTTTGTATTTGGCTTAAATTGTTTATGATTTTCTTCATATTGTTTGATTTATTTTTTGTATTATTCTCCATTTTGCATTGTCAGCTAAACTGTTGTCATTGAGATCATTGAATGAGGGCTGCCTAAAGCGATTAGATGAGTTTCCTGAATTAGTATGTAATCAAATTGTTATCAACTACAAACTAGTTATCCATTCATTACGACAGTGTGGATATCAGTATATAAATATTGTAAGCAAATATTGTTTAAAGAAGTAAATTTATATAGTTATGTACATTTTTGCAATTCTAGATACTCAAAAATTTGATTCAGAGACATAATCAAAGCATATCGAAAACTCTTTTATTGGCTTCTTTTTTTAAATAAATAAATATGCACAAAAGTCAAAAATCTAATAAATATTAATATTCGACTGTCGGGCGCATAACCAAAGACTTTCAAAGTGATTCCATGATGATTGCTTTCCCTTACAGTCAATCCGTCTCCTTACCTGCCCTTTTTTCCTTTGCCTCAGATAAACTAAAAGGAAATATGTTTTTTCATTACGATGCACAAGTGCGTTTTCTAGTGTTTCGTCGAGTGTTCTTGTCTGTCTCAAGCGCACTTCATTTCCCTTCCCTTTCCCCCCATTTTAGACAATTGGATAGTTGTGCTTTCCCCATCCAACGTTGACGGGACAGTTTTCATAACGTCAAGACAAGGCGCCTGGATGCTCTTCACAAATGAAGCGCAATTAAAATGTCATTTTTATGCAAATTGCGTGCATAAGTGAACTTTTAATTAATTCAGCTCGAAAATAAATGAGAATCTCGCTGATAATTATGCATTTTTCTACTAAGAAAACCTTCAACTTGTACCTTTTTGCTTTAACATCGTGTTCCATATCTGCTGCAATACAAACTATTTTGCAAAGTTCGCTTGTAAGTAGTTTGTCGTGCTTTGTTTTAGTTTGTTGTCACTTTCTTTAGTTTGTTTTGCATAAAAAAACTATCTCATTGAGTCTACGAATGCTTGAAAAATATTTAGTAGGAATATTTATAAAATTTTATTTATGACTTTAGATTGAGTTGCACAGTTGTATATCGCGGATTTCTGTTAGTATGTGGAATCATCTGCAAACAACACCTTGCATAAGTAACCAAAATCATTATTACATTTGTAATGGGCAGCCGCTTATATAAAGATAACAAATCTATTCATGTTATGTGTTCAAGAGTAAGTTATCAGTTTAATTATCGATTAAGATTTAGCCACATGGCAGGTGGATTACACTGAACATTAACAAACCAAGAGGCATAAATATGGGCCACAAAAGTGCCGAAATGTTTGGGGATAGGTTAAAGTGTGTATACATGGGCTCTTGAGAATAGTGTGCGAAATCTAAACGAAGACTCATTCAACGTAAATTCTATGGCAGTTTTTCCATTTCATTCAATTCGATTCAAAGCCATCTGCGAACTGTGAAATGAGAGAGAGAATGGCCCTTTGAGGACTAACTGAATGGCAACGGGAATGGAAGAAATGAACAAATGGATAGGGAAGTGCGGAACAGGGGAAGGAAAAAGGGGGGAAACAGCCGCTATAATAAGCTCTATTTCCGCACACGAACACTAAATTGCCCACACTTACACACCTTGGATGGCAGACAGAGCCGCAGGTGCGAATAAAACGCTGAATTTGTGTGCATTTTGTAGAACGCGTTTGGCTTGGTGAATTTCCTCGAAAGAAATTGAAAAACATTTACCACAAACATACGTGAGAGTCAAGCGGGAAATTCGCCTTAAAAAAAATAGAGGAAACGGCAAGCGGATGGTGATGTGAAAAACTAACCTAGGGAAAGCAACAGCCCAACCAAAGGTGGAAAAAGCTTACGGCTGCTGGCTAAGCACCTAAGTGCCAAGCATATGTCTTCTCCTAACAAAAAAAATCAAAAAATAAGAAGAATCGGAATAGACACAAGAAGCTATTTGGACGCACTGCGTTCTCCACCAATCGTCCCAACCACCCTCTGGTCACACAATGGCGCTTCAAACTTTTTGCCATGCAATAGACGTGAGGAGCTAGTTCCCTGTGGTCTCAGTCATATATAATGTTTTGCAGGGGTGGATCCACTGAGTTCAGGGCTCCACCCAGCTAGAGAACACATCATTTTATTTGCTTAGCATGTTTTGGGAATCATAGTTTTTAGATAAAATTTAAACAATGTCCACAGATGGAACAATGTGTACACAGCAACGATTTTTGTTTCTTACCACAAAACTGGTCAAGAATTTCGAATGTTTTCGTTCAGAAATTTGTTATAAATGATGACATGTTTGCTGCATACTTTTTGCAAAAGAAAAGTCTTGTTAAAAGATGAGAGTGCAATGGAAATGAATTTCCAATGGGCGTTTAAGTTTAACTCCCTCTGTCTGATGTTAAAATAGTAGTTTGTTATTAAGTTATGCAATTTATTATAACTATATTTCAAAAATGTTCTATAGAGTCCACGAGGGTCATCATTGGAACCGAAGCCATTCACTTGGCAAACGATCTATGGACTACTCAGATAACGACCTCAAGCATCATTTGTGGCTGTGGCGACTATGGCCATTTATTACCTCCAACGACTAAGTAAGCCATCATCCTTGTATTTACAGTTGTTTTTGCACCGTGCCATTTTTTTTTATCACGTGCTGCTGGTGCGGCGCACGTGCCACCGTTCCACCGTGCCACCATGCCAACGGGCCACGTTGAAAGCAGAGTGAAAGAAAGAAGAAAAAAGATTGAAAATAAGCTCAGGTCCGGTGGGTCTTGGAAGCGCAGATTCCTGTCGGATTCTTTCAGCATCCGCTCAGACAACATAAACAGGGTGACGTGGGCAGGTTAAGCAAAAAAATAAAGAGAAAAAGAGTTGCTCAATCCATCTGAGTTGTTTACAAAAAGTTACATTCGAGAATACCAAAGTTTTAAAGTTAATTGTTTTAAAAGCCCAGCACGTTCAACCTCAACTCAAAAGTGAGACAATTGCATTTAGTAGTTGTTCAGAGTAACACTCATTTATTCAATCAGCGAACGAACGACTTTAATAATACACATCTTATTAAAGTATATGTTTATCACCTCATATTACGTATACGACCATACACACCACACGCGCAGAGACAATTACATAAACACGCATTTGTCGCTGAGTGGCACAAATTAAATTACACGAAAGCTGCTTTTATGTTCTGGACAGTCAGACATTCAGTCAGCCAGAGTGTTTCTGACTCCTGATATCATTCAGGACATCGAAACGAATCGTAATTCAAATAAAACAATGTAATTTGCACACCGACAACAGCCACAGCACGAGGCCTCTTCATGTATGTAAGTGCCGACTCTGGGCATGCTCAACAAATTCATAGAAAATGTTCAATATCAATAGAAAAACAGGAAATGGTGTTGTGTTTCTAAGGAATACACAAATAAATACAAACATTTCCAAAGTGTGTTGGTTTAATTTAGCTTTGCAAATTTTAATTGATGTTTTCATTGAAGATTTATGACAAATGTTAAGTGATTAGTTAAGTAATTTAAATTAAGAATTACCATCTTATCTTTTTTAAGCAAGATATATGTTTATATTTAATGTACTGCTAATGTAAAACATGTATTTTTTTTTAAATAAATGTAAACTGTCAAAGATAAGATGAAATAATGAAATGAAGATGTATCCCAAGAATTTGGCAGATTATTTAAAGAGCAAACAAGTTTAATATGGAATTCAGAACAGGCTGAATATGATAATTAATTCACATGTAAAAATTACATAATTGAGGAAAACGATTAAATTAATCATAAAAATTAAGTTGTAAGTTAGACAAAAGACACAGAACTATTAAAAGAAAATACTAAAAGCACACCCCATCCACAAAGTGTAATACATGTTGTACAGAAATTAGATGAAATTTGGTTACATTGTGAGAGATTCCCATAAACGAAGAAGAAACGAGATGATTAAGTAATTAATCATGATGATTAAATGGAGTGCATACATTCCAAAAAACTAACAGGATTAGTGTAATGAGATAAACGCAATCAGTGACCGAGAAACCATAATAATAAGTCGACTGACATGAATATACTTTGTATTTCATACGCTATGCATATGTCTTTTGTATGAGAGTAGTTGCATGCTACTCGTAGATACAAGTACTTACACAGTCAGTAATTTAAGGAAAACGCCCACACAGACATACTGAATGGCATATGGAATTTATGGTAAAACAGATGTACTTGGCTTTATTTATTTGGGCTGTACTCCCGCCCCATCGCATCCGTTGTTCGCTTGCTTCACATAATCTCAACGGGGCTCTCACACGGTGAACAGCAGTAACAACAACAACAACAACAGCGACAGGAGAGGGAACCAGAGATACAGATACTGAGAAATTTTAGCACACAGAGGGACAAAAGCCGAAATCATATCAGACAAAACATAAACATACAAATACGCGCAGAACACAACAAAACACATCACAGCCATGAAAACAAATCCCTTTGCACATTTTCCGAAAATGAGAAAATGCAAAAGTTTTGCTTTCGCATACGATGAAAGACAATGGATGGCAGCTCTATAGAAAAGCGGAAAATTAAAACAAACCTCAGGTTGCCCGTATTTGGAAATAAGCAAAAGGCACAGCAGGAGCAGCAGTCAGAAAAACTCTACAAAAAACGATGAGGGAGAGTGGAGGAGTTTTCCTCTTTTTCTCTCTGCACATTTGTTTCGTGCTTAAACCAAGTTGATGAAATACTTTGAGATGGGGCGGAAAGACCAGGACTGGGGAAATTTAGTTGAAAAGCCGCCACGGGGCTGCCCCTTATTTGTATGTGAGAGTGTGTGTGGAGTATGTGTGGAGTGTGTGTGTGTGTGTGTGGTGCGGGTAAAAGCGTTAATGTGCGTTCATGTTTACGCACGAGAATTAACTTATTTGTCAGGTACTTGTTAAGCTAATAGGGGCTCATTTAATACGATGAAGTGAAAATTAATGTCACAGCGCATTTCTTTTCTTTACCAATTTTTAAATCTCTTCCAAACATTATCTACGTTGAGTCTAAATGGTTAATCAAATTCTGGAGTCTACGTTTAGGTAAATTAATATAAACTCATGCAGATTCCTGTGAAATACTAAGTTCCTTTCGATTTCATAGAAATTTTTCAATCATGGTTTTAGAAACAATATCTGAGAAAATACTTATCGAGATCTGATCGGTTAATCTATTACTAAAGACAAGCTTGCCAAGCATTCTCGTATAACAATAAATTATTTAAAGCAAACCACTTTAGAATTTTCGATTAAGCTAGCCAAGTAGGTTTTTTTTTTGCGTTTTTCATTTTATTTATCCTTGAATTAAATTTCGCTGCAAGAGCGTTTGAGATGTAAGCAAGAACTGCATATTGAAAACCAATAATAATTGATTTAAACGCTTGAGTTATATCGAATGGACCGGCAAGGATTCGACGGAAATGCAACTTAACAAGAAGTTGAATAGGTTTACCAATTGCCCAGACAATCGAATACCAGATACGCTGTAAGCATTGCAGTAAAGAACATGTAGCTTCGGTTAGAGCCGACAGTTTGTGATTTTGAATTTATATACCCCTCTGTACCTATCGAAAACGGTATAGATTGTGAGAGTAGAGAACAAAATAAAAAGAAATGGTAAATAAATTGTGAACGCATCGATGAATTCAATAAAATAAATTGCGACTACTAAACGGAATTGAAGCAGCTGCCAGAGTGGGTTGAATGTATGCGGAGAGCAAGCAAAAAGCCAGTTCCAATTTGAAACTAACTGAAATACTCACATAGGTAAAAAGCAAAAATGCTCCAAAGCTTCTGATATGCATCTCCAAGTTGAAGCGGATGCTTCACTGAAGCGTGGTAGGACTTGTGGAAATTTATAAATATATTAATGTTAAATATATTTTTTATATTTATGAATACAATCAATAGATCGGGGTAAATTGTATATTCTAAAGTTGTTTTGAAATCTATTAAATGTATATAGTTTTAAGCATCGAAAAAGGTCGTCAACTGTTCGGGAACAGCTGGCAAGTGGTATGTGTAAATTTGTTCAGCTGAAAATCAGTTTGACACTTGGGAAAGTGCCACAAATCACAGTTAACATTTGTTGCACGATTCCAAACACCAGACAGAATGTGCCGAGAAAATCAAAATCGAATAAGCGGCGCATGTGTGTGACACACCATAGCAAAAATGTTGGTACATTTGCTAGAACCTGAGACTTTTTTAAAATTTCGTAAGTATATAAATTCAAATACTAAAATTAAATTAAAAAATCTTTAAATTCTTTTAGAAATTATATTATTATGAAGTTGAAAATAGTAAGGAAAGTTTATTAAACTCACAAATATGCAAAATGAGATTTGAGCTTGGCTATCCGAGTCTCATGCTCATAAATAGCGATAATTAATTGAATTGAATAGTTTATTTCTGTATTGCCAAAAAAGAAGACAATAGAAAGGCATTCTTTTCCAAATTTAAACCACATTTGAGAAATTTGTTGGGATTGAGTTCAAAGTTTACAAGCTGTTTGAGCTCTAACTTTTGTAGACAAAGTGATGGGAAACAAGAATGTGTAAAAATTTTAAAATAAATTCAGACGAAGCCAAAGGAAATGAAATATATATGAAACACACAATCAAGTTCGACTTTATCTATCCTTTTCTTGGGCTGAGTGTGCTGCATTGGAGATGACATCGAATGATATTTGAAATTTTAGCCACATCGACAAATGTAATTGACGTTTCTTAGAGCATTCACAGTCCATCCCAACCAAATACAACCCATTCTCATAGCCAAGTACCAAAGACCGAACTTTTCGATATGTATGTTTGTGGACATGAGCTCATGCAATTTTGTAACATACTGTTGAGTATCTGATTTGTGCATGTGTGAGCTTGAGTGTACGTGTGTGTTTCAGGATGTGGTGGTTCTTAATGACTAGTATCATCGTGCAAACATGATAGCTGCTATTCAGTTTTGTCAATATAAGGCTTAGATCAAGCTACCAAATAAAGATATTAGAACTTTGTTCAGAGTTAATAAATAAAATGTATTAAAAAAATTAAGTAGAACCATAAAAACTTGTTCTTGCTTGATTTTGACATTGAACTTAATAAGGTGAGACTCATGGCATAAGCTAGAACTTCATCAAAGCTCAGCTGTTTCGTGTGTTCATATTCCAATTAAAATTGTATAAACATGCCACTTAAATTTAAATGGGACAATTTTGAAAATACTTTGTCTAACTAGCGGTGTTTTTCCTTTTTATAAAAAAACATTTTATGACATCAATTCATGAAATGAAGAGAGACCAGACCGAAAAAAAAACAAATCGAAAAAGTTTTAGGCTTCATATTATAAACTTGGCAACTTGTTAAATTTACAGAGTGAAGGATAATTTTCAGAGCTTGGCGAACAAAAGAAGAAGTAGCGATCCCCAAACTAAATTAAATCCAAACTCAACACAAAATGCAATAAAATAAATTGCAACAATATCCGCTGTGGAACAACAACAAAATACAGATATGTAATAGTGTTTATACGTTTCACGGCAACAACTTAACAACAACAGGAACAAAGAAACAAAACAAAAAACTTCAAATAAACGATGTAGCTAACCTTTTTTTTATATTTTTGTTTGGTTTGTTGGATTCTGTTTTTCGTTTTTGTCTGACTCTGGCCGAAAGAGCGCATAAAATAAATGTTCTGTTCATACGGTTTTTGGGATTGAACCTACCCAGCCGGGAGGTGCGGAAGACCGATTCAGTGCACTTGACGCCGGGCACAGGATGTTAAAGGTGACAGCAGCCGCAGCCCAGAAATATGGCTGGAACAAAGGAAAAACTAACGCAAAATGGCGAAAAAATGGCGAAACAATAGTGTTGGGAAATAAGTTGAAAGCGAGTGAAGAGCTTAAGTGCCCGTTAAATTTCCCAACGGACTAATGATAAAAGTTACGCGAATTGCCCCGTTCCAAGAGATGGGACAACCGTGAACCCAAAGTAGCTTGTTTCAGCAAGATTTCTTTGCCTTCTCCGCTGCCTTTTAACCCTTTACTCTTTTTTTCTTATCCTTCGGCTTGCCTAGCGTTAAATACATTGCGGCATTCTAGTTAATTTACCACAAACAGCTGCAACGCTGTAAGAAAAGTAAGAAAAACTGTGGAAAGTGGAAAAAAAAGAATACATTTCCCTTCAAGTAGAATGAGATCTTAACTGGTTTATTAACATTTAACTTGCGCCATTATTTGCTATTACCTTATAAATATTCTTAAGTTATAACGCTTTTTTTTACTTTTCAACAACTTTACTTTTGTGTGTTTATTTACAATGTACAAATTTTTGAATTCTGTTGAGGCAGAGCAACTTGAAGCAAAGTTAAAGATGCGAAAAAACTAGACACAATACTTAATATTATTATGTATGGTAAGTGCTATAAAAGAAGTTTACATTTTTTTATCTATTCAACAATATGAAAAGGGTTAACAACATTATTTTATCCAGCACCTTAAAGAATTCCCAACTAATGTCTGAGCAATAGTTGCAAAAGTGAAGTTCAAGAATATAATATTTAATTCGGAAATATATGTTATTACCTCAAATGTATTGCATTGAATTTATATATTTAAAAACTTTTGCTATAGCTTTTCTAATGAATCGAATTTGTATGTTAAGCAAAATGTTTATTTGGAAACTATATTTCCAGAACATTACATTTATGGGTAGTTGAGCTTCTTTTAATTTATATTTCGATTTTAGTTTCATCTGAGCTTGATAGAAATTTTGGATGCTGAAAACGAAAATATTTACCGAAATATCTAGGAGTTTCCATTTGCTTCAATTTGCAACAGCTTCCCTATACATATGTTGTACTGTTGTTGTTTTTCTACGTTTTTTTTTTGGTGTTTGTGTTTGTATTTGTATTTGTGTGATGCATAATTTATCGCTGGCTTTAAAAACACAATCATGTTTCCAAGTGTCAATTGCTGTGACTACGAGTGCCTCTCAGTTGTCGCCCCTTGGCTGCTCTACACTTGCCCATTGCCTTTTGCACATTGACCTGTGTCCCCTGTCGTCTATCCAGTTTAAATGCGAATGTAAATAAAAATGCGTGAAATATGCAGTAAATTTACCTTTTCATGTATACAACATGTGGTAAGTGGTAAAAGGTGTGCATGGTTGAGAGTGTGGCTGTGCGTTGGAGGTGTGTGTATTTGTCAGTATAAATACTGTATATATTTGATGAAATGTTTCAGTTTTTATCAGTGTGTAAAGCTCATATTTTCTCGTGTGTTTTTGCCGGCTGGCTGGTGGTAACCGCAAACTGTTGGCAGGCAGTGTCCATTAACATGCAAACCCGGACCTGAACTGACCCACAAACTGGCCCACAATACTGACAGCCAGACTGATGCGTGTTAATTTGAATAATTTATTAAAGCCTGTGATGAGCGCGACCTTTCAACCGCTGATCCCCCGACCATATAATTTGATTCCCCTCTGTACCAACCATCGACTGCAATTAAGGAGGGGGGAAAAAATAAAACCAATGAGACCGAATATAAATTGCACCACAGTTGAAGCCTGCAACATGCAACTGTGAGGCATTGCCATATGCAACCAAATTGCAGAAATAGCACGGGAAAATCGGCGGCACATCACATTTTTTCAGTCATTTTCAATGGTTTTCGATTTATATACCCTGTAGATATATCAATGGAAGGGAGGGTATATGAAAAAAATTGAAACCTGTAATCTTTATTTGTACACATCCTTTAAATCCATTAACACTAAAAAATTAAGATAAATTCCAAGATCACTAACACAGAATTTAGCCGTTGCTTATAAGTATTATCATCACATAAAAAAAAGCACACAAATATATTTATTTACAAGGCATCACCTAGTCGAGTAGTCTAACATTTTTTTTGTGCATTGTGGCTGCTGGGCAAAATTGTTTGCATTTCGCGCTGCTGATGCATGCGAATTGGAAAATATTTGCAATTTAGCAAAATGCGCCCGGAAGCGTTCAATGGCAATGGCTCTCATAGATAGATTCCTGCAGGCGGAGGAATCTACAGATTCGGATACCAGTTTCTGATTTGTATTTGTGTTTACAATCAGCACCCGCGGTGCGTGCAGAATGACACCAATTAAGTTTATATGTTTTACACGCTTTTGTTCTCTCTTCATATTTCTTTGTTAGCGATTTTACTCAAAAAAAATACATCGTTGGTAAAGCTGTTTTTTTTTATTTTTTTTTTTTATCAATATTGATGTACCTTCAATTATTAGTGGACAACTATCTGTGAAACGAACCCACTCGATCGATTTATACACATCTAAATTGACATTATCCTGACTTTTAGTTAATCTAAAGCAAACCATTTCTTCGGAATTGAATCGTTGATTTTTAATCGAGTAAAATAAGCATGGAATAATCAGAATTAATGTATATATATTTTTCCTTTGAAAACTTTTTTTATTTGGATATTTTTTTTCGTTGTTATACTTTCTTTTTCTCCTTCTTGATTGATTTATAGTATGATATAATAGGCAGCCAATAGCTGCAATTGTCTGACTGAAAGCAGGTTTCAGTTTATATCCAATGCTCCGTATTAAATGTCAATAATACGTGAAATTGAACTGCCAACTCAATATCCAGCAGCTCCTTTTACTGTGTGTATGTCTGTGTTATTGAGCGTGCCTGTGGTCCCAGGTCTAAGAGACTGAGAGTCTGAGTTCTGAGGGTATGAGAATGATTTCCATATAAGCATTTTGCATTTGTGCGGATGAATTCCATTCTGCTTGCTATATTTATACGTTATTTTCTTTTATATTTGTGTTCGCTTTATCGCGATTCCTTTCTCGTTCATATTGAAAAACTATTTGCAAGAGTCTCAATTCTTAAGTGTGCTGGGATTTAAACGACGGCTGCAAATTGTACGCAGATCACATTACGCTTCCAACGGCTCCAACGACTCCAACGACTCCAACGACTCTAACTGCCATGTCATGTGTGACTCGACTCCATTGACTGAGTGTGGAAAATTGTGGGCGTGACCGGGATGTTTGCAATCGAGAATTGCTTCACATTCAGTTGCATTTATTCCATTATTTATTCGAAAAATTGAAAGATTTATTTCTTAGTTATCTGTGATTACATTTCTTTCAGCTAATGTGTTCCGATTGAGCGCCTTCATTCTGGTAGTTTGTCAAGTTGTCAACCAATGAAAGCCAAAAGTAACACAGCAAAAAGTCAGGAAAATACCTTTGAACTGGAAATGTAATATACTTCCTTGCCAAAAGTGCCCTATGTCATTGGAAATATGTGAATAGTCCAATTAAACCCGCGTACCCTCATTGATAAAAAAATAATTATCGTTAAGAAATACTCGATGATTTTCATGAATGTACTGAAAAGCAATCGTTAAGCTTTTTACTTCTCAATGAACATTTGTTGGGCTTCTTGACGAAGCAAAATTATCGAAAAGAGGTGTGGAAAAACTAGAAAATTGTGCAAATTGGTCAGTTAAATGTATATTCTCATATCGTGTGGTTCTTCGGAAAACGGCTTGCTTATATCTTGCTTGTAATTTATCATTTTGATAAATAGCAAAGAATCAAATAACAATAAAGTTACTAAGAAACTGGTAATTCAGTAAAAAGTTAACACAATTAAAAGGTCTCATATTTTGACTTTCAGCACTGAAATATTACTTAAATTTCAGATTGAATTTTTTATAGTTGCATTTTTTCTTTGAAGTTTTTTAAGACTTTTCTTAGTCTACGAAAAAACAGCATCCACAGTTCCGACCAGTTCCATTAATTAACAAACATTTAACTTCATTTCGTAATTTTAACGTGCGCGTTGAAGCATTTTTTCACGACAAGCTGGCGCCAATGGGAAAAAATCAATTTAATGCCTTTTCAATTATTACAAAGGAAAAGCGCAAATAACGACAAGTTCGTTATATTTCACGTGTGATTTCTAGTTTTACTCTTTTGTTTTTTGCTGTTTTACTAACGTTATTTCCAGCACTATATTATCTAGACCAATGACCTTATCGAAGGCCAATTCTAAGCGCCTTTTCATGATTCTTGTCTTTCTTTTGTCTTCACTGAAAATGAAAATCTAATTTTAAAATGGAATTTTGAAAGCGTTCTTCACAAGTAGTGCAGAGGAAAGCTTAAAGACAAGAACAGAACACTCAACTGGCCGGAAATTGTCTGCAATACAATAAAACGTAAACAATGTACCAAACACTGAGAACGCTTTACATATCATGGCAGTTCTTAAATGATTCCCTTAGATGCACTTTGATCTTTGCTTCATTTAGGATAGCAGCAACATACAAACAACTAAAAAAAATCGTTTAAAATGGAACAAGTAGAGCCATCACCCGTACCTCTATCACCAGTTGCCGCTGTACCTATCGTTAACAATCCGGAAACACATGAAACTGCTGCCGCTCCAGTTTCAGCTGGTGCAGAAGATCCAGTGATACCACCACCAGTGGAAACTTCTTTACAGGCACCAGTAGCTATCGTGGAAATTCCAGTGGAAAAACCACCAGTAGAAACACCCACACAGGCTCTAGAAGCTGTCGTGGAGACATCAGTAGCAGTAACACCAGTGGAGACACTGGTACCTGTGGCCGTACCGGTTTCTGCAGCTACCGTGGAGACACCAGTGGAGACAGCGGCACCTCTTGACTTGCCAGTTGAGGTTGCAGCCACTCCAGAAACTATGGCGAATATGCCCGCTGCAGTATCTTCAGTGGAAATACCAGCACCTATCGCCGAACCGGCAGTACCATCATTGGAAACTTCGACACCTGCTGCCGTACCGGCTTCTGCAGCTGCCGTGGCGACCCCAGTAGCATTACCACCATTGGAAGTACCAACACCTACCGCTGAACCGGCTCCTGCAGCACCTGCACCTGCACCAGTGGAAGCACCGGCACCTGCTGCCGTATTGGTTCCTGCAGCTGCCGTGGAGACACCAGTAGCAGAGTCACCAGTGGAAACACCGACACCTGTTACCGTACCAGTTCCTGCGGCTGCCTTGGAGACCCCAGCAACAGTACCACCATTGGAATTACCAACAGCTACCGCTGAGCCGGCTCCTGCAGCTGCCGTGGAGACACCAGTCGCAGTATCAACAGCGGAAACACCGACACCTGTTACCGTACCAGTTCCTGCAGCTGCCGTGGAGACCCCAGCAGCAGTACCACCATTGGAAGTACCAGCACCTACCGCTGAGCCGGCTCCTGCAGCTGCCGTGGAGACACCAGTCGCAGTGGCACCAGTGCAAGCACCGACACCTGTTACCGTACCAGTTCCTACAGCTGCCGTGGAGACCCCAGCAGGAGTACCACCATTGGAAGTACCAGCACCTACCGCTGAGCCGGCTCCTGCAGCTGCCGTGGAGACACCAGTCGCAGTGGCACCAGTGCAAGCACCGACACCTGTTACCGTACCAGTTCCTACAGCTACCGTGGAGACCCCAGCAGAAGTACCACCATTGGAAGTACCAACACCTACCGCTGAACCGGTTCCTGCAGCTGCCGTGGAGACACCAGTAGCAGTGGCACCAGTGCAAGCACCGACACCTGTTACCGTACCAGCTCTTGCTGCTGCCATGGAGACCTCAGCAGCAGTACCACCATTGGAAATACCAGCATCTACCGCCGAAACGGTTCCTTCAGATGCCATGGAGACTCCAGTAGCAGCACCACCCGTGGAAACACCGCTTCCTGCCGCTGCCGTGGAGACCCCAGCAACAGTACCACCATTGGAATTACCAACAGCTACCGCTGAGCCGGCTCTTGCAGCTGCCGTGGAGACACCAGTCGCAGTATCAACAGCGGAAACACCGACACCTCTTACCGTACCAGTTCCTGCAGCTGCCGTGGAGACCCCAGCAGCAGTACCACCATTGGAAGTACCAACACCTACCGCTGAACCGGCTCCTGCAGCTGCCGTGGAGACACCAGTAGCAGTGGCACCAGTGCAAGCACCGACACCTGTTACCGTACCAGTTCCTGCAGCTGCCGTGGAGACCCCAGCAGCAGTACCACCATTGGAAGTACCAACACCTACCGCTGAACCGGTTCCTGCAGCTGCCGTGGAGACACCAGTAGCAGTGGCACCAGTGCAAGCACCGACACCTGTTACCGTACCAGTTCCTGCAGCTGCCGTGGAGACCCCAGCAGCAGTACCACCATTGGAAGTACCAACACCTACCGCTGAACCGGTTCCTGCAGCTGCCGTGGAGACACCAGTAGCAGTGGCACCAGTGCAAGCAGCGACACCTGTTACCGTAAAAGTTCCTGCAGCTGCCGTGGAGACCCCAGCAGCAGTACCACCATTGGAAGTACCAACACCTACCGCTGAACCGGTTCCTGCAGCTGCCGTGGAGACACCAGTAGCAGTGGCACCAGTGCAAGCACCGACACCTGTTACCGTACCAGCTCTTGCTGCTGCCATGGAGACCTCAGCAGCAGTACCACCGTTGGAAATACCAGCATCTACCGCTGAAACGGTTCCTTCAGATGCCATGGAGACTCCAGTAGCAGCACCACCCGTGGAAACACCGCTTCCTGCCGTTTCCGTGGAGACACCAGAAGTAGTGTCACCAGTGGAAACACCGGAACCAGCTGCCGTACCAGTTCCTGCAGCTGCCGCGGACACGCCAGAAGCAGCTCCACCAGTGAAGAACCCTCTACCAGCCGCCTTACCCGTCCCTGCAGTTGCCGCGGAGACACAAGCAGCAGTACCACCATTGGAAGTACCAACACCTATCGCCGAGCCGATTCCTGCAGGTGCCGTGGAGACACAAGTTGCAGTATCAATAGTGGAAACACCGACAGCTGTTACCGTACCAGTTCCTGCTGCTGCTGTGGAGACCTCAGCAGTAAAACCACCGTTAGAAGTACCGGAATCCACCGCTGAACCGGTTCCTTCAGATGCCATGGTGACACCAGTAGCAGCACCACCAGTGGAAACACCGACACCTGTTACCGTACCAGTTCTTGCTGCTGCCGTGGAGACTCCAGTAGCAGTACCATTAGTGGAATCGACGGCTCCTGCTGCCGTACCAGTTCCTGCAGCTGCTGTGGAGACCTCAGCAGCAGTACCACCATCGGAAGTACCAGCAGTTACCGCCGAGCCAGTTTCTGCAGCTGCCGTGGAGGTACCAGTATCGGTTTCGGCAGTGGAAACACCGACACCTGTTACCGTACCAGTTCCTGCAGCTCCCGTGGAGACTCCAGTAGGAGTACCGTTAGTGGAATCAACGGCTCCTGCTGCCGTAACAGTTCCTGCGGCTGCCGTTGAGACCTCAGCAGTAGTCCCACCATTGGAAATACCAGCACTTGCCGCCGAGCCGGTTTCCGCAGCAGCCGTGGATACGCCAGTTGCAGGACCACTAGTGGAAACACCGACACCTGTTACCGTACCAGTTCTTGCAGCTGCCATGGAGACTCCAGTAGCAGTACCATTAGTGGAATCAACGGCTCCTGCTGCCGTACCAGTTGCTGCAGCTGCTGTGGAGACCTCAGCAGCAGTACCACCATCGGAAGTATTAGCAGTTACCGCCGAGCCGGTTTCTGCAGCTGCCGTGGAGACACCAGTAGCAGTACCATTAGTGGAATCACCGGCTCCTGCTGCCGTACCAGTTCCTGCAGCTGCTGTGGAGACCTTAGCAGCAGTACCACCATCGGAAGTATTAGCAGTTACCGCCGATCCGGCTTCTGCAGCTGCCGTGGAGACACCAGTATCCGTATCAACAGTGGAAACACCGACACCTGTTACGGTACCAGTTCCTGCAGCTGCTGTGGAGACCTCAGCAGCAGTACCACCGTTGGAAGTACCAACACCTACCGTCGAACCGGTCTCTGCCGCTGCTGTGGATACACCAGTAGCAGTACCACCAGAGTTGACATCGCCACATGTTGCCTTACCAGTTGAAGCTGTATCTACTCAAGAAGCTGCTGCGGAGACGCCCGCTGCAATATCTGTAGTGAAAGTACCAGCACCTACCGCCGTACAGATTCCTCTTGCAGCCGTGGAGACTCCAGAAGCTGCCACAGAAGTTCCAGTAACTGCCGTGGAGACTGTTGCAATTGATCAGATTTCAGGTGACACCGCTAAATTCTACAAAAGCTACACAATCTCTTTTAGCTCAAACTCTTTAACATATGTAATTTTTTTTAAGAATTGATGTAGTTTTACTTTTTTATAGGTTCCACTGTAGACGCTGTACCTGTAGCAAAAATATATCCCACACGCAGGGATCTGAATACTACAGATGTGTCCCTATTGGCGATTGCGGCAACTTTAGATGCCATTGCAGATAAACTTAAGGATCAACGGGCTAGAAATCAAGAAGTTATCGATCGAATCTGCGAGATAGAGAAGATTCTCGGTATACCCAAGCAATAAACTTATCGATATTCAACTAATTAACTAGCCAATTGTAAAATATCTCAATCAGTGTTTCTCACAGTATATGTACTACGCAAACTGATAATAAAACTCAAATGACTTTCCATCCTTTGCATTTGTTAAGCCTGCTGTTCCACAGTAAATGTTTATCTGGGGTTTCCATTAAAAAGTCTCTATATCTGTGGAAACATTTGTGATGCATTGATCCAAACGAAAAAATTTTATTGACTGTTTAATCAAATTTACGTCTTTTATGATTTGACATACATTAACTATTTTGAGAATTTATTTATCCTTGGATACATCATATAAAAGTATATACACGAATTGCAGATTTCCATACTTTCACAAAATGCTTAATTAATTACAAGGCGTGGCACAAAAGCCACACTGCTTTTTGCAATCTCTTACCCGAACAGTTTGCCAGCTACGCAAAATTTCGACGCAACTTTTAACAGTGATAACCGAATAAAATTATACGATTGCGGTGGCATTTGTTGTGAAAACAACAAACCCTTAAATACTTCCTCTCCCCCTCAGTGTTTTCACGACTTTTGGCGGATGACATGGCTGAATTTGAAAATTAATTACTACCCCCTCCATATTTGTCAACTCTGGCAGCATTCTTTCCAACCCCCACAACAACAATTACCGCAATTGTTGGTCTGAGAAATAATGTCAGAGTACTACTTTTCTTATCTGTTCAACTAAATATTAATTACATACAAATAATTATAATTGGTTTACTCTATCTTGACAGAATGTATTGTAAGCGTATATACTTTTTTTCTATTTAAAAGATATTACTCTCGCTTATGTTTTTGCATGAAATAATTGTAACCTTTGTAATCAAGATGTGCAAATAGGAAGTTAGTTTTCTATGATAGAGTTTTTTTTCATTTTTAAAATCTGCATTTTGTTTTATTGAGATGAGTTTGGATTTTAGTTTAATACTTGTTACATAATTTAAAATAGCTACAATTGATCAAGCTCAACTGTGGAATGAGCAAATAGCGGGGGAAAGCTAATAGTAAGCAAAAGCAAATAGTGAGGAAACGCTGACCAGAATGTAAGTTTGTAAATCGACGTACAGGGTAGCGGTTAGTCACTGACAATTAACTAAATAGAGAGCTAGAGTCCAAAATGTAAACGTTTCTACTCATTTACAATGCCCAAATCGAACCTTTAGACAAAAGCGCCGGCAATAAAATTCACTTTGAACCGAATTGAGCCTTAAGCCGAACCCATCGGAGAGCTATAAAATTTTTAAAGACTTACAAACCAACAAGAAAAGAAACGACTGACAATTGAAGGGTTGCTCCGAGTCCTAAATGTGCTGTTCTTATGGGTGTTATGGGTGTTATTAAGTAAGTCCAGCAAGGCAAACACCTACGGCGATTATTCTAATCATTTGAATTGTGTCAGCCTATCGGATCTTCTTTTTCCTCCTGCTCTTTCTTACATACATGATACTCGGATGCCAGAAATCTCTGGGACTGTGTCTGAGTTTTGGGTTTTCATTTTGGTTGAATCCCCAATAACATGTTCGACAGCTCAATCTAAATCTATAGGCAAATCGCAGCACTAGCAAATAGAGGGAGAGGGAATGAGAGAGAAAAATGGTAAAAACAAATTCCCATTTGACCATTTTGACTGGAAACAATAAAATGACCTTCTGTACACATACATATTCACACTCATAGCACACACCATAAATGTTGCAAATGGAGCAACAGAGTGAAGTTGTCATGCGTTCTTGTTCTTGTTGATGTTGTTGTTATTGTTGTTATTATTTCTCTTTTACTGTGGTAAATTCTCTTCTTGCCATTCCCATTTCGGTTTGCGACGGTATGTAGGCTAACCAAAAAAGAAAAAATGGAAAATACAAATAAAAAAAAAAATAAAAGGAAAGCAGAAATATTTGCAAAGTTTTTTTTTTTTTTTTGGCACTTTTAACATGACTGCTATCCGTATACCCGCAAGAGGCACAAAGATAGAAACAAATAAGAACTCTCTCGTCGGTAGTGGTGGACTTAAACATACTCTGTGTATTCCAAATATTCTAACACAGCTGCTGCTTCTCTTTTTCCCTCTGGTTATCATCCAAAAATTTGATATAGATAGTTTACTGAATTTTTTGAACGGCATATATCCCTGATTTTGTCAGTTACAGGGTAAAAAAGCCGAACAGCGTTCTGAAAATGAACACTACACATACGGATTCTGCTGATGTCCACAAAAAGTAGTCTCTGACAGCAGAGGGTTATGCAATTTAACCGCATTAATAATGTCCAATAGTCCCATGATGGGAGCATGTACCCCAAAAGTGTTAAATGTGTAATTGTTTCTGAGAGGATTTGCGAAACAATTTCATTGTCATTTGATTGTCAAATGCATTTAAGCTACTTACATGAACTTTACATGCAGCCCAATAACAAATGTTATTACATTGCTCTCACATTGACAAGTTACGAACAGTATAGTTTTATTCTTTTGTAAAAGATCTAAAGCCGCACACTACTAACGTCTTTTAATTAATATATAAAGCTAAGCCATTTCGTTCTGAAAAGTATGGATCGACTATTTAGTTTGGACTATGTGCAGTTGTTGTGTTTCAACTCGAAATCACTTTCAACTGACAGATCAATCAGTCAGTATTCATAGATGACAGTTGTAGATGAGGACAATCTGTTGGGTCTCATAGTTTCTGAGTGAATGCTTTCCGGTAATATTGCTGTCAGCTGACTCGTTACTGCTGTCACATTGCACTTGAAGCTAATACAGTCTGTTGCAGTCATTGGAGCACTAGCTAATGCACAACAACAACAATTACAGAAACAACAAATACTCTACTAAGAACGACAAGGGACAACGACTGCTTGCCCAGCTGTATCTGAGCCTTGTCGTTTTCTAGTTGGTATCGAATAAATTAGGAATTAATTGCGCTTATCTCACAGCTAAAATTTTCGACAGTTTTACCACATGTCCTGACCCACAGACAAGTCTCACAGAATTTATTTGCAGCATTTACAATCTCGTGTTCGTTTTCCTGCCTATCTGTTCCCCCCTCTTCAGTAGTCGCCGGTGTCGCAACAAATGGACGAACTTTGAGCCCGGACTTGCCTTTGGCAGTTATTAGCCCATGTTGTTCACCAAATTGTTGCAAACTCTGTTTTCAGTTCTCAGTTTTCAATTTCTAGCTTAGCGAGCTGCCTGCTCATCCGTCTGTGGCCATTTGTTTGCCTCGGTAATCGTAATCTATGTAGTTGTCGTCATGTCGCTCACCGCTGTGGTTGAGGTTAAGCTTTGTTTTACCGTCTGAGCCAGCTACAATTAATTGACATGAATTGTTTGCGTTGGCCTGAAACCAAACTGCAGCTGTCACTTGTACGTATACGTAATATCCTAGTGCTGATGCTTCTGATGCTGATGCTGACTTTGTTCGCTAAGCCGAAACTTAATTAAAGCGCACAAAATATCCAACACGCTTGCAACTTTATTTTCTACTCTACATTTTCAGCTTTTTGTTTAATTGCTAGTTCATTTTTCTTCTTTTTTGTGCTGGCCTTTGGACATTTGCAAAGTCTGTTTTCGCATTTCATTTGATTATCTGTGTAATCACAAAAGCGTTTGTTCAATTTAATCGCATTAACTCTGCTGACCCATTTGAGCGGACATTCGTTTATATTTCACGTATCTTTACGCGTTTTTAATTTGATTTTTTTTTTCAGCCCTTCCTTGATTTTCTGTGACTAATGACTTGTGAAACTGAAAGGTGTGCAAAAGTTGCCACTGGAAAAAAAATACAAAAACCGTATCGCAAATGCCTCACACTTAAGAGCTCCTTAATTGAGTGCTATTGACTAAAGGCCAGATTGTGGCTGTTAAATTGGTAGACTGCACAAATGCATTTCTTTTTTGGTTTTAAATTATTTACTATTATTATCTCTATTTTTTGAGTTTTACAGTGCAGTTCACTTTTCGGTGGTAAAATTATTCAGCAACCGACGAGAGTCAATACACCTAATTGTCCTAATTGTAAAATAGCTGACACACATAGCGTATGTGTAATAATTGTGATAGACAGCTAAAAGCTTAGACATGATATAACCAAGCAAACAACAAACAAAACTCAATCTGCAGTGGTTAATCTTATTTTCTTTTATCCTTTATTTGCAGCCACAAAATGTCCAGTTTACTTGTGGTAAGGGAAAATGCTTTAGGGTCTCGATAATTATTAACAAAGAATAAGAGGTTTTTTATTTGTCTGTAATGTGTGAAATTGTTTTAACTTCTGTGGGAATAATAGTGTATGTGTGTGTGTAAGTGTTTCTTCATATAACTGCGTGTGTCCTGTGCAGTCATTGTTTTACAAGCTTTCACTATGACAGAAGCAGCAAGCGAACCAGAACCAGGAACAGAACCAGTTCCAGGATGGCTGGTAGTGACAGAACCCCTCGTAAGTAATTTCGCGCATATGTTACGCCACAGTCGCTGCAAGTAGCGCGGCTACAAAGTCAACACCAACAACAACAGTAGTAACAACTACTTCAATTACAATACTACGCACCAAAAGCATGGGTTGGGAAGAGGAGGCAGTGATGGTGGCAGATATAGGAGAGGCAGTCAGATTGAGGGACAGCGAAATGTGGGCTTCATTGTCAGCTGCAGCTTCAGCTTGAACTTAAGCTTGGCTGTTCGGCATATTCATGGCTGCTGCACACGACAAATTGAATTTTATGGAATAGTGTCGCACTCTTTCTCCCTTCCACGTCTAACGCATTATTCGCTGTTTTTCTTGCCCTCTCTCTCTTTCTCTCTGTTGCGTTAAGCGGCGACATCTATGGCCTGAATAATAATTTGGTCTTTTGTTTTCTTTTTCGTAGACTTTTTGTTCTCTATGGCCAAGTGTTTTGTGTGTGTTTGTGTATGCGTTGCTCTTCGAGCCTAACCCAACACTGGAATATTATGTTTATCCTTGTGCTTTGCACTTGCCAGTCGTCCTGCGACGCACGATTTCAATGCTCCTTTTGTTGTGATTGTGATTTTTGTTGCCTGCGTGTCCCAGTTTCAGTCAATGTGCCTGCACTTACCCGCTATGTTGTTGCTTCTTATCCTTTTTTCATCATTTTTTTCTTAAGGGATCCCTGGCACCTCCAATGTCTCTATTGTGTGTCGCCCAATTTGCCGGCTTGACGTTAATGAGAAATTATGTTATCGCACTGTTAATCGGCTGTAAGTGTTTGTCTTTGTGTGTGTGTGTGTGTGCACTACAATTCGAGTGTAAATTGCCAAGCATTCTGTGGGGATTAATTGCGATTATGATTATGACACGGTCATTTGCCGGCAAACAGAAATCTCTACCTTACTTTTACTGTTTAAATCTTAATGACTCATTTTGTCATTATGCTAAATGCACTAATAAATATTTTATAACAAAACACTTAAAAATGATAATTGCATTTGCATTTGCTTGTATTATACAAATTAACATTGCCGACTCTCGAGCTGCCATGCTCTCTCAGTCTGTTACAGACAGCTGTTAATGTACAATGAATATAAGTTAACAGTTGCATATCAATGCTAGACATAATCTGTAATGTTAAATCTGTTTCACTCTCGCCTCTCTTTCGGTGATGTTCTCTTAGCTTACAGCTGTTACAGCACAGTAACAGAGCAGCATCCCTAACAGCACGGTGTCATTGGCGATTCATTTAGTTTCCTTTTAGCCGGTGTCCGCGTGCATCGTTCGGCGCATGCCAAAATCGAAGGTGATACTCAATTCCAGTTTTTAATTCAGTGGACTAATTAAGTGCATCTGTCATCAAATGCTGTTTTAATACAAATAATATTAACATTCAATATTAATTGCGAAAAAATCATTTATTACATGACGTTATCTTAATAAGTGGACATTAACAAGTAATTGAATTAAATTGATCTTAATTAAATTAAAAAAGAATCAATCAATTGCCCAAATAAATTAATTTAAAAAACAATTATAGTTAAGTGAACTTATGAAAAATTGGCTATGAAAATATTTTAGTTTAAATAACAAGACTTAAATATTTCCAAAATTCGAATTACAATTAATTAATATTTTTGTGATTCATTATCAAATAAATAACAGTTTAATAGTAATTTAGTTCGATTAAAAGTAATTGTATAATTTATTTAATAAATCGGCTTCTTGCCAAATTGGATTACATGTTTAAAATGCTTCAAAGAAACCCGTAAGCCAAAAATGTGTTTACATGTCTTTAGTTCTCCTTTAAGATTGGAAATCTCTACATATTTTGATTCTCATGAATTGCTTATTTATTTTACAACTAAAATCAACAAAAGTCATATATTTGATATCAATAATAATAATGGATCCATAAAGACAAAATAATAAAATAAATAAACAAGTAAATTGTAGCAACAATAAACTGAATTACAAGACCAAAAATACTGTTTCCGGTTCGTCGGCGAACAAATTTCGTTTTCCGTCCTCAGTTGTTTGCCTTGCCACAGTGGCAACAGGAACAGCAACAGCAACAACATTAGAAGCAACAACAACAGCAACAATATCGTCATAGAAAGCAAAGAACAGAAAACAGAAGCCAAGTTGAAGGCGTAGCAAAAACACAGAAATGGGAATTGTGTTAAATCATTTACACTTCCGCTGCTGTTTTGTTTGTGCAATCAATTTAGTATTATTTACGTTATCATCTGCAACAACAAGAACAACAGCAGCAGCAACAACAGGATGTACAGGAACAACACTAGGCATCTCCTTAATGCATACAATTCATTCGTCCAGAACATTACATTTGTTTAACATTTGCGTTAACGCTTCATTGGCCCAGCTATCCCGACATGGTGCTACCCGTTTGCCATTACTTATGTATGGCTGGCATTTCTCAAACCGATTTTCCCAATTCCATTTCTATTTCACATTTGGCCTCGGCCAAAAACAAAAGACCAAAACCAAACAGCATTTAAATCATTATTCCCTATAAGCTCAAAAGCAAAACAAACCTTTCCAAGCCCCGCCCTGCCCGCCTTGCACAGATCCAAGACAGACTCCGATGAGTAGAACATACACCTACCTATCCCAACAAAGCATCCAAAATCCTTTCAATTCGTAAGCGCGTGTCGTGCATTGCTAAGTTTTGGCCTGTCTCGGTGTCCTATGTATGTTGGTGTGTGTATGGGCGTGTTTTCTGGCCATATGTACACCTTTTACGCCCGACTAAACACCCGCATAAATAAATTTCGTTAATGCCAAATAGTCTCGAGCGTAAAAGAAAGATGAGGTAACAGCAGCAGCAGCAGCAAAGGCAACCAGCCAAATGGAATGCTCCAAAACCCACACACAAACACACACTCAGCTGTTAGCATGCAAACATTCACAAAGCAAATTTCATGTGGTTTGCAAATCACTTTCTCCTCAATTTCGCCAATGCTCTTTTATGCAGCTTATTTGGACATATTTTATATCTGTAATTGCGTTTCTCCTAGTTTTATCAATTCTCTTTTATCTAATTGACTATAGGATTGTTGGACAAACACTCCCATCTGATTTCAGTATTAGTTCGTTATATAAAATGAAATTAAATCCAAGCATATTCTTATTCAGGCGGGTAACAATTTTCTTCTTAACTTGATAATTTTTTGGCTATAAATATCCTTATATAACTGTTCACGCTACCTGTATTTCTTTCTCTTCGCTTTTTGACTTTTACCATAGCATACATTTTTGTGCAAAAGACGATCTCTTTAACTTTGCACGAGCTCTTCTGGAATGTTTGTCTTTAGTTGGCGATTTGACTCTGTGGAACACAGTAGTAACTAATGCTACTGCCCACATAACTTAACCTAAACTCACACAAACATATCAAAATAGGATTTTGCGCAAAACGTAGCCATAAAATAACTCGGCTTCTCGTAAAGGCCAAAAAGAAAAAGCTTTTGCTTTAGCGCATTGTGGGAATATTTAAAAACTGGCCACGTGTTGTTCTTGTTCTTCTGCTGTTCTAGTTACCAGAGACAGTTGCTATTGTTGTTGCTTTGGCATCTGGCAAGTGCAACATCCAGAAATATGCTAAGCTTTGCTATGAAACCAATTACAAAGTAAAACTAAATCCAACAGAGAGCAACATATTATTACAAGCTATGATAGAGCTTGTGGCCCAAAACTAAAAACTATAATCAAAACCAAAGTGTTATCAATATAAGCCATAAGTCGAGGAAACATTGCGCATTGCCCGCAGCTGCATGCGGAAGAATCAAGCTTCCGGCACTCGCTAAATTCTGGCATATGTGACCCAGTTAAGCGGATTTGCTGCCAGCAAAAGACGACAAGGAGGTCGACGTGGATAAAGCGCGAAACAAGGATTATTAATTTGCCTAGCATTTTTAACACAGGCTTGGCAACATGCTCCTCCAGCCCGGATTGATCAGTCTTCTGCTCATCTCGCAGCTTTTCGGTTTTCCGGGTATGTTTTCCCATTTTTTTTATTTTATCTTAAATTATTTTTGCATAATATCAGATCAGATTTTTGGTAAACATGCTGCATATCAAATTTTTCTCACTTTTACTAACTCTCTTTGTACCTTATATTTTTAAAATTAAAATAATTTGATATGCGGATAGAGGATGAAGGGAGGGCATAAAATCTATTTTATGGATAAGGCGGGCTGGGTTTAGGTATTTTTTTGGTGCGCTGCCTTTTAGCATATTTTAACAGACAGGTTTTTGGTATGAGCTGCGAGTCCATACATTTTCTAATATTTTTAACTTTTTGCATTCTCATTTTCTTAACGTATCTCTCTTGTTTTCTGTTTCAATCTACATCTGCCTTGGTCATGTTAGCAATGTTAAATAACAACATAGTACTATTAATAGAAAACTTGTCTTTTTTGTGCTGCTGATGCGTGTCTAGCAAGATAATCAGTCAAAAAAGTTGTTTAAAAGTCCTTAATGGTTGTTTAACCTACAGATTTAAGTAGCCTCACTTTACTTTAACAATAGGTGTCGGTGCTATTAAGTTTCTGTTTTAGTGAAACAAATATAATTGGGTAGAAAAAGTATGGTTTCAATAACATCACTACTAATTACCTTTTAGTTATAAAAGTTGTATTGAGCAATACGAATGGAGTTCACATACTAATTATTATACTTACTTAGGTAAACTTCAAACCAAATCATTTCTGTTGCCTGAGTTTTGCAGTTTGCATTCATGTCATTAGGTCAAAACTAAAGAAATGAGAGCACAGAAATATATATTATTCAAAGAAATCATATTTCCTAATGAGATTCAGTACTCTTATTACTGTTTGCTTTGTTTTTATAAAATGACAAAGCAAATGGGGGGAAAGTTGACTTGCTATTTAGAATACTCATTGCAAATGGCATCTAAAAGTTGCACACAGAAATCAAATCAAATTTGAACAAAACTTGAAAAGTATAGAGCCCTTCAAATGTATTGACAGAACAACCAAAAAAGGTAGAAGAGAAAAATGCGAAAGAGTTAATTAAAATTAAAATGGAAATATGAAAAGGGGCAAATTGAAGAACTACATAACAAAAAGTGACTCTCCAAAAATTTACCATCAATGAGAAAAATTCAATCAAACGGTTGGGCACTTTTCATAGGAACAAGAAAAAGTTGAGGCAGATGAAAAAATGCAGCAATATGTTTCCCATTTGAGGGCGTGCCAGGGTCAATGTGTGTGTGTGGGTGTAAAGACTGAGAGACTTACTCGTAATTTGTGTTAAAAGCTGGAAAATTTAACTTTTGGCCAAAGCCAAATGTGATTTGCCCCTCAGTCTCCCTTTCTATATATGTATTTTATTTTATTTTTGCGATTGTTGGCCATGAAAGTGGTGAACGAAGCGCTTCACAAGCTACAGTTCCGACTACAATTGAACAACAAGAACTGTTATAAAAAAAAATAAATAAATGTTACCAAGTCGAACAATCAAAACAACAAAACACAACAGCATAAAGTGGCTGCTGCTCGGCGCTCAAGTTGAAAACTTTTACTTTTGTTTAATCAAATACTGCAGCAAGTTGAGCACCATTGAATTCTTGTAACAAACTGACTTATGCCACCCACTCCCTTGGGGTAAGCTGGGAGGCTTGAAGGCCAGGCCAGGCACGGTCCCAGAACCAAGGCCCAGAGACGACCCAGGCATTTTCTCAGTAACTAACTCATTCACTTTCCCACGGCCACAGGCATTTGGCCGCCGTTCTTCATTGTTGTTTGGCTTTTTGGCTGCCATGCCCCCTTTAGCGGCATCCCTACCCCATCCGGATTCTCAGTTTGTGCTTCAGCTTCAGATCCCACGAGATGCCAATGGTTAGCCACCCAACTGGCATGCTTGACTTAAACGCTTAGGCACAATTATTACACAAATTACGGTCTGGTGCTGGTCCAAACAGAAGACTGAATCAAACGAGAGCTGGTCGCGTCGTCGTTATTAGCACCATCATGACAGCCATTTGATGAGAGTGTCCGGCTTTGTGGTGTTCAGTTGAGATTACATGACCATCCACCATACTCTAGACAATACCGTTGGGGAGTGCCTAGAATCGTGAGGCAATTTTCATCATCATCTCAACAACATGCCCATCATAATTAGGAAAAGTGTCGAATTGTTGTCAGCGGGACGGACATAACGATAAAGAGCCAACATCAGTTCGGCTCCATGGGAGGGTTACACATAAAGAAAACAATGTGCAGCCAATGAATTCAAGTGGAAATTGAGTTGAAAAGAGGAAAAGAAAAATCTGTTGTTTTCGTATTTTTCATTTTTTGCTGAGTCACTTCAAGAATTCCCTAAATATCCAAATAAATACTGTTCGAAAAAGTACGCTAAACAGTAAAAAGATAATTTTTCTGGAGCTTTTTAGCCGTCAAAACATTTTTATGCATTCTTTTAGATTAAAAATAAGTAAATGGTAAAAAGCGAAAATAGTTTTATCAACTACAAATAAATAAATAAATATGTATTAACTATAAAATGTAATATATAATTTACCAAAAGTTTCCAAATATGAGTTTATATTTCATGTTAAGTTTTCTAAAGTTTGACACTCTCCCTATGGAAATGTTCACACTCACCCAAAGTTTTGCTTTGCTATCGAAACTGCAAAACTTTTTGGCCAAGTGTAAGCTAATGAAATATGTATATAGTCGAGTACTCATACTACTTATGAGTCTGTCTGTTAGACGGTTTTATTGGTATACTTGCTACTAAAATGCCCACGGGGTTTAGCTGGTTAATTTTAGTGTGCACTTTAATGCTTGGATAGATGGGCGGGAGAGTTGCCTCAGTGTGTGGTTGTGTTACATTTATAAAATGCTTTCTGTAGTAAACTCGATGAAATGCTGCATGATGAGACTAAAACTCATTTTATGCCCCAATCCCAGTCACAATTCCAAAGTCTCAGTCTCAGTCAGCCAAGGAGTCATCGAGTCGCCTTTCCCACTTGGTCGAGCCTCATTACGCAAGTTTGTGCCACCAATGAGGCAAGTAGACTGGAGGAAGAGAGTAGGAGCGAGACAAAGAGAGAGAGAGAGAGACAAAAAGAGAGAGTGTGTGAGAGAGTGAAATAGAGAGAGAGAGAGAGAGATGAGCTGAGCTGTTTCTTCATCCAGCAAGTTGGGCCGTCATTTTATCTTTTTATATTTTACTTTGTGCACAATTTGCGTGTGACTTTTTACAACTTTTTAGTTTGTTACTTGCTTCTGTTTTGGTGCACAGAGATTAAGCAAATTTTCGTAGCATACTTTAAGGCTGCTGCTGCTGCTGCTGCTGCTGTTGCTGTTGTCGCCGTCTAAAGTGATATTTTTCTTAATATTCCGCTTCTTTATTATTCTGTTTTCTTTTTGCGCTTTGCAAGCTGCGCGTCTCTTTCAAGTAATTCGCTTGTTTTATTGCACTTTTCTTTTTACGCTGTTTTGATTTGTTCTTTCCTCATTTCGCTTTCCGTTTCTTTTCCTCCCATCTACTCGTACATTCCATGCCTAGCAATGTTCATGTTTCTCTTTTATATGCGCCGAACTCAGAGTCAGAGTCGGCAGCTGTTTGGTCCTTCACTTGTTTGCGGTTAATGAGTTGAAGCAGCTATCGCACAATGGGACAAAGTCACAATCAAATGAACTTACATTCACAGTTGGTAGAAAGCTCCTTTATAATAAAAGTAATTAATAAAATGGCTTGCTCAAATTTAATTTATTTTCAAGGTCAAGTTTGTCACTGAATAAACTTTTATATAATTCATAATATATTATTATTAGTTTTTTTAACACATATTTTAAAGTGAAATTCAATTCCAATGAATACTTTTAATAATATTGGCACTTCTTAAATGTTCTCAAATATTTCTTTAATAATTCATTTAAATGTAATAATTTCATTATTAAGCACTAAGCAAAATTATATATAAATAAATAATTTACACATTTTTTTAAAGTGTTTGTTGTAATAATAAATGTTTTCTAATTGAATTTTTATTCTTACAAGATATAAAAAGTTTCAATTTTAAAGAAATTTAAGAAATAATAGTAATCAGAAAATTAAAATAACTATTAGCTTTCATACAATATTGTGATTTTTATAGACAAAATTAATGAAAAATATAATTTAAAATTCAAATTTGATTAATTTTAGATGAAGTATTGAAATAATCTTAATAATGAATACTTGTCAATATGTGAACTATGTTTTTGAAATATTTATTTATTTATGGAATTGTGGATTGCTGACATGTCATTTATAATTCAGTTAAATTCAGGTATTTGGCTGAATTTTAAATTTTTATGATTTTTTAATTTTTTTTTGACAAATTAGCGCTTTTTTCCAATTGTGTCAGCTGCGGTTGTGGTAACTTAATTATAATTATGATCAAGTTGTTGCAGTGCATCATTAGTGCAGGCAATTAAAAAGTTTTTATATGGAATCGCTTTATCTTTATTGCACGTACAGGAAGCATAAACATAAAATATGATAACATGCCTAACACATACACACACACACACTCCCATCCAGACAGGCATACTCAATGTGGGAGTCGTAAAAAGGCGCCGCCGAGTTTTGCATTTACTTTAAGTACTTTGTGCTTGGTACTTGAATTTGAAGTCCAACATTTGTTGGGCTGGTTCATTAGACAGTTGGTTGATTAGACAGTTGGGTTAAGAGATCAATTATTGGCAATCTGGTTAGTGCTAAAGTAGCTGTACCATTACGTAATTAACGTAAACTTGTGCATGCCTCGAGGCTGGAATATAACTCATACGCAGCGTCATTCAAGGCAAAAGTTGATGTGAGCATCGCCAACTTCTGACGTCTGTGTAATATGCTTTGGATGTTGCACTTTACTTGCAAAACTTTATGCGAACTTTGTGGCAAATTAAAAATTGCACTCAATATTAATTAATTTGAAGAAACGGCAAGTGGCAAAATGGCAAATTGTGAAAGTCGCAGCACATGCATGTGGCATGTGGCACTTGTCTTTTTATCTATGGCATACCAGAGTTTCTCTTTTCCACTTTTTTTTATTATTTTGTAGTGCTTTTCTTGCTCTCTATACTTCTCTGTCTCTGCGGAAAGATTCAGTATAAAATTTATGGCAACAATTTGGCAAATTTACGCGCAACTCCAGCGTCCGCAAAGCTCTTGATATGAATTGCTAACAAGTTTCATAGGTGCATAAATTATTACCTATTTTTTATATTTTATTGCAATTCTTTATATTTTATTAAGTACATGAACGTGTGTGACCTTACTGATAATTATAATTGAAACGGCTAATAGAAAAATTATTGCCTCTTTTTAGAAATTCCTTGTTTACCTTATGTTCATTAAAAAGCTAGTTGATTAATTTATGTTTATCAATCGGTCAGTTTATATTGAGTCATAAAACTAAATCTCTGACACTATTAAATCTAGTGACAAAATGATATCCTTGACATGTTTTCTTCGTTAATGTACCTGATATGTTTTCATGATCAGATAATAATAACTAAAGTTTTTAAAAAAGAAACAATATAATTTCTTTTTCATTTTGTGAAGTGGGAATTGGTAGCTTTATTAGGATATACCATATGTATTTGTATTATGCAAAACAGGGTATTTTCATAAATAGCAGTGTCTTCTATTAAGATGAAAATCATATATCCCTAGAAGCTAGCAGTTTGATGTTCGATATCAAGAAAATAGCCTCTTATTTACTTTCTGACAATCCGTGTCTGTCTATCGAATCTGCAGTATATTTGTCGTTAATTTATATAACAACACTCAACGGAAAGTACGCAAATTATTTAAGAATTTGTAAAAAGCTCTTACTAATATAATTGAGATACTTGAGTTATTAATAAAATTTAATTGGTTTCAATTTAAGATTCGATATGGAAAATGTGTGTGTTTCTATTGAAACTCTGCCAAGAAATGGTCTTAGTTTCTATCATTATATAGTCTACGCTTTGGTTTCCCCGGCAATCAAACAATTCCACCTCCATCCCCATTCCCATCCCCAAATTACAATTCTAGCAACGCCCTCAAAAAGTTTTGGACAACTTTTATGGTGAATTTGAAAGGACTTTAAGTTGAACCTATTTCAACTGAGTACGCTCATACTCAAATTATGTAAAATAATGTAAAGTCCACTTACTGGTCGTCCTTGAAGGTAATTAGCTAATTAATTACGAAATTGTAATAATACGCAGACAAACAGAGGATGGTGAGTTGAGGAAGTAAAGAAGTGAGAGGAGGCAGGTGGAATCTCATGAAAGACGAATGCAGATTAATTTATTGAACTGTTTTCTATACAATTCGCATAGATGGCGATTAAAATAGAGAGCCGTAAATCGCTTTAATTGTTGCTGGCATATTAGATAAATGGGATCAGAGCAGTTGAAATATGTAAGCCGCTTAAGGGACAAACAACAAACTGAAGCTGAAAATAAAACACAAAGTCATTAATTTACACTCGCATCTTTTGGTTTTCTTTCTTTCTCTCTTCTAGATTCCCGACTTACAGCAGTTGCACAAAGGCTGGATCTGGAATTTGATATGGATACGGGGAGGCAGCTGCAAACAGACCCGGAGGCTCTGGCGATATCCAAATCATTGTCAATATTAAAGAGCGACACAATAAATGACAACACATTTCATAGAAGTCAATCAAAAAGAGCGGCGACATTGGCAAAGTTACAGACATTAATTTCAGCGGCAACACAAATTACAAAACCAAATGACGAGCGAACAACGACAACGACAATGGAAACGACAACAACATCGCCAACAACAACAACGCATACAAATGGTAGTATGTTGAATGCAGTTGCAGCTCATTTGGCCAGCCACAGTAGCATTAATAACATTAGGAACAATGGCGATCAACAGCGATGGACAACTATGTCCACAATAGCACACTCAGTGCCAGAAATGAAGGCTGCGCTGCAAGCAAATCTTATTATGAGCAATAGAAACGTTGAGGAGCAAAAATTGGACGAACACGAGTACAAAATTACACACAATAACAACGCATTGTTCGTTCCTAGCAGCAACATTTACAGTAACAACAACAGCCACAGCAATAGCAACAATTTGACAGCAACAACAATTGGCGTGGCTGAGGCAAGTCGAGCGCCGGCAACAACAGCAACAGAGGAGACAACAACAACTACAGCAACATCAACAATAACAACAAAAACAACAACACGTCGACCAGCACCAAGGACAACATTGAAGCCACCGCCAACAATAGATGATTACCAAACAATAATTAGCCAAGCGGGAACCCACGCCTATCTGCCCTGCAATGTAAGTGAAGCAACCGAATTCAAAACCCAAATTCCCTTTAATTTACAGTCCATAATGTGTGCTAAATGAGACCTCGATGGCCTACAGAAGGCTAAAGAGGCCTAAAACAAGGAGGTAGAGCAGAAGCTATTCGTGTTTGTGTATAAGATTACTTTGGCAGTTGCACAAAAGCTGTACCGAAAAAGCCGAGACACAAAAGAAGTCATTACTTGCCAATGTATCTGTGGGCACTCATGATATGTGGCTTTCAAAAGATCCCTAATGCCTTAATTGATCCAGTGAGGAGGCGTTAATATACACATTACTAAAAGGGGGCATTGAATAGAAATTTCCATACATGATTTTTGCAGTCATTTCCGCATTGACTAATTAATAATCTTTGCTAATCAGGCCTCTTTTGAATTTCCCATCTTTACTATTATGACAAAAATATTTACGTCATACATTTGGAAATGAGGAAGATAGTACGGTTGTGATTATTTCTTGTAAGTACCACCACTACCACTACTTAAAATATGCGAAAACTTTGAGATACAAAAGCTGAGTCAATTAATTGATGAAATCAGAGTCAAAATCACAATAACTATAAAAATCGTTTGAGTTTTGACAAAGTTATGAAAGTTTGTAGTCCGGTAAGCCTTTGGTCTAGCAACTTTAGAATTCAAATTTTGTTTTTGTTTAGCTGTTACATAGTGTAATCAGAGATATTTGAAACTCTACTATAGATAGCAATATTTAAAAATAAAAATACAGTAAGCTACAGTGGAGCAAGCTCGACAGTAGGAGACCCAGTACTTTTTGAGAGCAAAGCGTTCACTATAGATTGTTCTTCAATACTCCCTACCATTCAATAGATGGCGCCACTAAAATGAACACAGGGGTCGCTAGCGTCTCTTTTTCCTTTTGCCCGTAACATTGTTAGTTGAATAACTTTCGCGTTTATCATCCGATTCGAATGAAATTTTTTGGACAGGTTTAGATTGTAGTGTATATTATATGTACCAAAAATCAAGGGGCTAGCATTCAAGGGGCTCTTGTAATTCGACTTCGAAATTTTGTATTTCTATTTCCAGGGGCGGAGGGGGGCGTGGCAAAAATCTAAAACAAACTTGATCAATGGGAGATATAGATGAACCTACATGCCAAATTTGGTGTCTCTAGCTCTCATAGTCTCTGAGATCTAGGCGACACAAAAAGGGACAGACGGACAGACAGACAGACGGACAGACAGACAGACGGACAGACAGACAGACGGACAGACAGACAGACGGACATGGCTAGATCGACTCGGCTGTTGATGCTGATCAAGAATATATACTTTATGGGGTCTGCCATGCCTCCTTCTGCCTGTTACGCACATTTGCACAAACGTAATAGACCCATTTGTACTTTTCAAAGTACTGGGTCTAAAAATAAAAATACAGTAAGCTACAGTGGAGCAAGCTCGACAGTAGGAGACCCAGTACTTTTTGAGAGCAAACCGTTCACTATTGATTGTTCTTCAATAATGCGTACCAAACAATAGATGGCGCCACTACGAAGTTAATAAACACAGAGGTCGCTAGCGTCTCTTCTTCTTCCTTTTGCCTTTAACATTGTTAGTTGAATAACTTCCGTGTTTATCATCCGATTGGAATGAAATTTTTTGGACAGGTTTAGACCATAGTGTATATTATATGTACCAATAATCAAGTTGGTAACATTAAAGGGGCTCCTTCAATTCGACTTCGAAATTTTGTATTTCAATTTCCGGGGGCGGAGGGGGCGTGGAAAAAATCTAAAACAAACTTGATTAATGGTAGATGTGGATGATCCCTACATACCAAATTTGGTGTCTCTAGTTCTTATAGTCTCTGAGATCTAGGTGTTCAAAAAAGGGACAGACGGACAGACAGACAGACATGGCTATATCGACTCGGCTGTTGATGCTGATCAAAAATATATACACTTTATGGGGTCTGCCACGCCTCCTTCTGCCTGTTACGCACATTTTTTTTTGCACAAATTTAATAGACCCATTTGTACTTTTTTAAAGTACTGGGTCTAAAAAGAATTGATTACAAAATGTTTACTTTCAAAATAGTTAGACATCATTAATTTCTTGTATTGGCAATCTCTTTTTTTTTTATGTTCTTAAGTATTATAACTTCCTATATATATACATATATACATACAAAAATATCTGCTTTGACCAGCTAAAATCCTTTAAAGATTCTATTGAACAACATTTAAAGCTTTATGAAACTTTTGAGCTCTTTACATAAAACTTGACACCTGGTCAGCACTCAGAAGTTTTTGCATAAAAGGCCCTCAAAGTGAAAAGATTATACAAAAATAATTTTCATTTGCAATTATTTATTTTTCTTTTTTTACTGTTATCAATGACTTGCATAAACCTGATCCTTATGCTTGAATAGAATATTAAATTGTTGAGCAAACTGAAGAAGGCAAAATGAAAAGTTGATTGATTTTGCTGGAATCCAATCAACTGGCGTCCTACTCGTTCTTGTTTATTTTATACGGAAAATGCTGAGGTAATTTTTTCCTCCTTTTTTATCGCTCTTTCTTTTCTAAGTATAAACATAACAAAAATATTGACAAAGCATTTTTGCTTTTTAATAATCATTGATAATTTATAATAAGCAGTTGATTATGCAGACTGCTTTGCTCAATCAGTTCAACTTGTTATGGAGGGTGAGGCTTGGTTAGGAGGAGCTTCTCGCGGAAGTGGCAGGCAACGCTTTGGGGCTCACAAATTTGCAGCGCTTTGAACTAATTTACGTTTGGCCCTGTCGGAACTGAAAGAAAACAAACCGGAAATTGCCGCTGCCACACCCCAAAATACCTCCCGCCCCTCCGCCAACCCCAACGGCAAAGCTTCTCAAATTCTGACCCAAATTCTCTCAGTACAAACTACTCCTGACTCTAATGCTGATGCCACACCCAGAACTCAACATATGCGTATGTGTGTGTGTGTGTGTGTGTTAGTCTGTGTGTGTGTGTGTGTGTGAATGTTGTGGCCTCTGAAGTCCATCCGCTAATAACTTAGTTACTGCTGCTTCGTTGCTTTGGCGCAGTGTCTGCTCTGCAACACGACAGCATCAGCGTAATGATCATTATGATAAATATAATTACAAACAGACATAAGTACTATAATCATTATTGTCATACAATACTCGTACTGTTTAGACAGGAAATACTAAGGATCTACAAATATTTTCATTGTTGCAGCTGCTCAAACAGCAAACGAATACTTTTCTGTTTATTCGAATGAACTCGATTGTAATAACAACAATTTCTTTTGGCTTCCAGGAATCGCAAAAGTAGCTGCAAAATTTTCAGTTAGAGACAAATTTATTTAAGATTTCACATTTCAAAAAAATATTAATGTTTTTATCAATACATTTTTTAAAAGACAAAGGGCCACAGTTAATTATAATTTAGTAATTATAATTATAATGAGTAATGAGTAATAATGAGTAGTTTTTGTTTTTTAAACCAATTCTGCTGTACCTTGATATGAATGAACATCCTTCTCATCTCACACTTAAGAGCAACTTAATTCGAACGAACATTTTTAGTATATCCCTATAATTGAATTTCAGGGGAAGGTGAGATGATATGTATGTATATAACAAGGTTCTTTTGGGGCTTTCCTAATTTATATTCTCATTTCAAAAGTAAACACATAACTAAAGCCAACGTTTCCAATAAACTGAGAGCAAAAAAACATATTTTTATATGTGGGATGTCATAACTTTGTGCAATCTTGAAATCAGCTTAAACCTAATCAATTAATAATAAATTACCATCCGTAGGCGTTACATAGACCGCATATCGACATAAGAGAAGTTCACAAAAAAATGCCTGCAAGCGCTTGATATTTTTACCATCTTTCTTTCTTTCTTAGAAAGGACTTTGGTTATTGCGCCGCCCTTTCTTAGTTTGTGTTATTTTGCAAAGTCTGCGAAAACTTTTTTCAGATATGAAAATGTAAAAAAAAAAAGAAAACAAGACGCAGACGGGTGTGTGGAGTGGATGGTTCTTTGAGGTGTACTGTTGTGTGAAAAAATTGGCAAAATAAAAGAAATTATTTACAAACAAGTTTTAGACAGAGCTCGCAAATGTTATGGGCAAACTTTGTTGTCTGCGTGCTGCGTTGCTGACGACAGCAAAGCAAAGCAATCGAAATGGCACATAAAAGGAAGACCAACCATGATATAGGTACAATAGAGCTGAGGCCTCTCTCGACAGTCAAGTTCGTTCTCGAACTATAAGTACCACTTGACTGGGACTTTGCACGGCTTTTATAGCCCATTTTAAGGCGCCCGACTTTAATGCAATGATAACATTTGCTTAAGGCACGGCACACACAAAATGCACCCGGGACAACTAATTAACAAAATTTAAATTGCAAAACAGAGAAAGAATCTTGATAAATTCGATGCCAAAATATGGCCATTAATTTTTTGGCAAATTTAAGGCAATCTGCACAAGCTTTGGAGTACCCCTCCCCCCAACCACTCTAATACGGCCATCCATAAGCAAGGAATTTAAATTAGATAATGGCAAGCACAGTTGAGGTCGTCTCCCAACCTGAGCTCAAACCACATGAATATTTCTCAGCCCAGAGAAGCCGGTAGGACACGTACTTCCAAGTGCCGCTGGAGGAGTTCCCTTCCAAGTTCCATTTTCAGTCTCTCAGCCTGGTTCTCTACTCGTCTGTGCGTGCTTAGTTGACTGGCTGAATTGCTAGCTCCCTGGCTGGCTGCCCAACTGTCTGTCCCTCTGTTTGTCTGCTTGCCTGCCCGGAGAAGTGGATAAGCATCTTTACTTAATACCGAGTATAATGTCGATGCTCAGCCTGATAATAATGTCCTTTGTGCCCTGTACGACACTCACAATTTCAACGCTTCCCGCAACATTTAATAAACTCTGAGGATTACAATAACTAAGTAAAGTTTCCAGTGAATGACAAAAATAATTTATAAAAAATGTTGTTTAAAAATACAGTTAGTTACCTTTAAGGCTGGGCATTGGAACTAGATCATAATAACTAGGTCTCTTTATTAAAAAATGAGCCCCATAGAAAATATTTACATAAATTGCTCACCTCGATTTAAAAGTCTTAAAATAATGAATCAAAAGTAAGTCTCCATCATAATTTAATATCATACAATTAAAGTCTATATCAGTATATTTAAAAAGGGAGCCAAAACAATGTCTTTATTAATTAAGAATGCTTAAGCCGACTTGGCTCAAAATTTTTTTCAGTTGATCGTAGTTATCAGGATAAAATGAATGATATAATTGAAAGGAAAAACTTTCCAAAAATGTCACTAGCGCCCCAACAAATGTACTCACTGTCAATTTTTCGTCCTTATTCATTTATCGCTTTAACAGACACAGATTTTGTATATTAAATAAAAGATTAAAAATTTTTATAAATTTTACAAATGTAACTTGTTCTGTAGTTCATTTCTGAATCACGCTATATCTAGCACTTTCTAATAATAATGGGATATACACTTCATTATTTTATCTTGTTTCTATTAAGAGAATATTTTTGGTGGGTTATAAAATTTTTAAACACCATATTAAAAACTGGAGCAAAAACAACTTAAAATACTATAAAAACCTCTGGTGATATTTTGAACAGTAAATAGCATAGGCGAATTAGGATTTTAAGCTGTTCCCTCCCTGTTATTGTGTACTAAACAAACTTCATGGCGTTTGCATTGCGTGGTACTTATAAGTAGCAGGTATGGGAGGGGTGGATGGATGGAAAGGGGGTTCACCCATTTATGGTCGGCATATTCATATAGTTTTGACAGCACGTACAGCAACAACAACAATAACAACAGTAGTTCGAGAAGAGGGCCAAAAGGGAATGCCAGCAATTATGGCAGACACAGACAGACAGTCGGCGAGCTCGGGAGATGGGCAAAATCTCAGTGAGGTAGTGGTGTGGGAGAGGGGTAGTTTCGGTCTCGGGCTTCAGTAGGCGCCGTTTTGTGTGTGCGTGCCTCAGACACTTTTAGCTTGATGGGTGACGGCAGCAGGGCGGCAACCACAATGAAAAACAACAAGCACATAAAACACAAATGATTATAGTATCTAATCATGACGTCGTTCAACAACACACCCCCTCAACCGCGACTTCACCCCCCCCGACCACACCTCTCCCTTGTCTCTGTTGCCATAGATGTGGCCAACACCGACAATGTAGTTGATGACAACAGTTCAAAGACTGTCATTTGCCATTGCCACCGAGCCGGCTCTCCTCGACTTGGCAATCGCCATTTTAGCCAGCTGCCTTGCCTCTTTCCATCCATTCCATCTACCCGCGCACAATCAAATATATGTATGTGTATGGGAGTGTGCAAAGTGTGCCTGGAATTTAAAATTTGACAGAGTTTAGACTGGATTAGAACATAAATTGGCATTATCGATCTATGTAAGTTGATTGGATTAAAATAATAAAAAAATACATAATCTAAGATAGAAAATTTATAATCAACAGCGAATTTATTTTAAAATTTAGAACCAATTAAAATATTTTTTAGAAAAATATATTTTATGTGTAAGAGATATAAATAAAACAAAGTTTTCATTAAATCACTTAAATGGATATTTTGTTTTTCTAAATTAAGACTTCTTGATATGATTATTTAGATATTTTCTTGTAATTTTCAAACTTATTTTTGTTAAAAATCGGAATTTCTTTTAAGAATATTTGTTAGGCATAGAAAGATAACAATCAAAGTAAATTTAATATGGCTTTGATTTATAATCTTGACATTCAGCATTTTTGTAATGTTTTATATATGTACATCTTTTATTAGAAGAAATCAAATAAAGTCAAATACTGTCAATGAAAATAAAATCAAATAAAATACGAAGCTTGGCAAAGAGGAAGAGTAAATCACAATTGTGCCAAGTGTAATTACAATGAAACAAGTGGTCCACAGAGCACATACCCGCACACACACGTTCAGCAACCCACACACAGACACACACACAATCAGGTTATGCCTGGCAAGGACTAGACGACTTGAGTTCAATGTTTTTCTTGAAAAAGAGAGAGAGAAGGAAGGCTGTCTTGTAAAATTGCTTCCAAATTATTATTGTCATTATTGACAGAAATGAATCGTCATTTTGTTGCCGTTATTGTTTACCGTGCCGTTGTTCAGTTCCCTGTTGTTATGTTGTTCAATTTCTTTCATTATTGTAGACGCCAAAGTTTTGTGGATGGAGCAAGAACAGGAAAAGTTTCGCTGACATCATTTCGTTAGTCAGCTGGGGACTCAGAACATAATTGATTGGATTTTAAAACAAGTCTATAACACAATATTGACATATTGCTTTCGATTATTTACTAATTTGATATTAATTTGACATTCTCATCCTTAGGTAAAACAATTGGTTAAGAAGCCCATTTCATGGCTACGCATGAGAGATGGTCACATTCTCACCGTAGATCAGACCACCTTCATAGCGGATCAACGTTTTCAATCTGTTTTCTCACCCAACCCTGAACGCTGGTCCCTACAGATTAAATATGTCCAACTAAAGGACGAAGGAACGTACGAATGCCAGGTATCCACAGAGCCCAAAGCCAGCGCTATTGTACATCTACGAATCGTCGGTGAGTAGACCTGCACAGGATCTTAAGTGTTAACCTAGTAGAGTATACAGAAAAAGAAAACGGGATAAAATAAATCAGTTCGGCTTAAACTATGTCAGATTTTCTTGATTCAAGTGCAAGTATTATTTCGTTATTAGAAAATATTTTATTATTTGATAAGCAAATATCTTTGGCTTATTTGCCTAGTTTTACAATTTTATCCCAAAAATAAGTTTTAGAATAAGTTTTTTTCTGTCTATAACTTCTTTGGCAATGTGTATAGATTTTTACGGGTCTGTGGACTTACCCTTTAATAAATTATTATTTATTTGAGTGTAATAAAACATAAATATAACTTTTACTCTTAAATTTCACCGACGATTTTTCTTCACTCGTCTTAACATTTTCCAACATAAATTCCGTATTGTTAAGCAAAAAGATCAAATTATTTATCATAACAGTAATTAGTTGCACTTACTTTAACATATAAATTAGCTTTAAATTAAGTTCAATTTGAACTAGAACGCAAACTAATCCACATTCTGCTTCCGTTTTCAATCGCAATCATTGACCCATTGGCCTTTTCCTGTTATAATGCCGTATGGGAGACAACGGATGTAACTCCGACCCAAATGAAATTTCACACACGAAATTCTATACCCCACAACCCGGCAATAAATCACAGGGAATGCCAATAAATCAGTGACTGCTGCAGAGATTTTCCCTCGATTTTAAAGGACTCACTAAACGTGATTGTGTGATTGTGTGTGTTTCTGTCTTTCTCTCTCTGTGTCTGTTGCAGAACCTAAAACCGAATTAATCGGTGAGTCAACGCGGCACGTGAAGGCCGGAAGTCAAGTGAAACTGCGCTGCATAATTAGCCAGGCTCTGGAGCCGCCACTTTTCATTAATTGGTTTTACAATCAGAAGCAAATCTATTTGCATAATCGTCGTGGCTGGCGTACGGAAATTGAGCGCATCGATCTGCCAACGGAAGTGCCAACGACGTCAACAGCATCAACAACGACAACGACTACGACAACAACAACAGCAGCAACGTCAGCAACATTAACGTCAGCCGCAACGTCAACAGAGACGCCAGCAGAGACTCAAAATGATATAGCGGCCATAACACGTTCATATATTCTAGATGCGATTGCTGTGGGTGATGGGACATCCATGGCCGGATACGGCTACGTGTTGCCAACGACAGTTACGCCTATGCACACTGCAGCCACAATGTCAACGCCAACAGCTGCTGCTGCTGCTGGCTCTGGTTCTGGTGCAGTTGCAGTTGCAGCAGGAGTAGCTGTAGTATTGACGCTGCCAGCAACAGCAACCACTGCAGCAGCAACACCGCCAGAAGCAGCAACTATAACGACAACAGCAACAGCAGCAGAAGCAACAACTACAACAACGACAACATCAGAGCCAAGCACAACGACAACAACAATGCTACCAAGCAGCAGTTTCATTAAACAGATAACGGTAAGTGGCTTACCACACGTGTGGGCGTGTCTCTCATCATTATCATTCACATACGCCTCCTCCTTCCATTCTCCTCTCTTGATGCTCTTCAATGTCTCTCAGCATTTTCATTAAACGCGTTTTCATTACGCAAATTGCCGTAAATGCGAGCATCCACAGAGGGAGAGAGTGAGAGCGAGAGCGAGAGAGAAAGAGAGAGCGAGAGAGAAAGAGAGAGCGAGCGAGCGAGCAAGAACATTTTTATTCAATTTTCGCAACGCTGACGAAAATTGTCAGCGTCGTCAAATTATAATTTTAATATTATACGAGTATGTGCATATTTTGTATTTTAATTTTTCTGCCACGCAACGTGACACTTGAAAGTCTTCTACCATTCACTACTTCGTTGATATTCCACATACGCCCCGTGTGCCCCCACATTTATCCTGCTTAATGTCTGACAACTGTCTCGCCAGCTCAAGTATCGCTATTGCTCCATACACATACATATTTCCAACGTATTGCTCTTGTATCATTGCAGACGGCTTCGCTCATCATACCCGCTGTGGTGAAGCTGGATTCCGGCAACTATACGTGCAGCCCCTCAAATAGCGCCCCCCGCACCATTGTACTGCACGTGCTAAACGGTAAGACTCGCATGGAAGTGCTAACGATCTGGAGTGGGCAGAGGGGCGAGGGGAGAGAGGTGTTGACTGTTGGCTGTTGGCTGTGCCAACTGTTTTTGTATCGCATGCCAATTGAATTAAGTTTTCATTTAGCCTAATTGAATTTTATTTCGCTGGCATTCAGCACTTCTGACTTTTGATTCGTGAACGTTGGCACAGTGGAACAAAGTTATAATTGCGTGCTAAATAAAAGACCAATTAAATCTGTAGAGTGGTAAATTAAATAAATGTTGGCAAATAAAGTTGCTTAATTTATTAGTAACAACTAAAACAAAACTTGATGAAAAGCTGCTTTTATACCAAGAACTCGATGACTGAATAAAATATTCTAATCAAAGTTATTTCAATTATCAAAAACAAATAAGCCATTGCAACAAATGTATCATTGCAGCTGAGTTGGCTTATTCAATAAGTTGGTATAGTAAACTTATACAAGTATAAGTGTACAACATAATGTGGTAAAATATTCACATATAATATACATACAATAATTTGATACTATTTTAAATAGTTAAATAAAAAGTATTTCCATTCCATTCGATTAAAAGTATTACTAATTTTTTATTTATATATTTTTCCTTAAATCTTTCCATAGTTCGATATTTGGTTTTTATTTTATTTACACAATTTTGACGATGCTGATGGCCACTCGGGCAGAAGCTGTTACAGTAACAGTTACAACAAAAATAACAACAACAGAACCAGAAACAAGACGAAAAAGAGTAAAAACAATAGCAACGGGTGCACTTTTATTGTTATCTGGAAATGTCCACAATTGCGTTATTTGCTCAATGTCCAAGACGACGAGAGCAACAACGACAATGACAATGACAACGACAACGAAGAGTGAGAATGACGTTGACGATGACAACGATGATGATAAAGATAATGATAACGACGATGACGACCTATAAACAGTGAGACAGACGTACTCGTAGTCATTCGATATATCTGTTGCTGTTTGTCAAGCAGTGCACAAAGATACAATTGTATCTATGTATCTGCAGCTCACATGTATGCCCATATGTAAGGTGCTCGCATTTGTGGTCCAATATTCGTACGCAATTTGTGTTTGTATTTAAATCGTTTGGCTTTCAATACTTGTATTTACCAATTGCTATTGTCATTCTCGTTGTTCTTATTGTTGTTGTTGTCGATGTTTAAACTGCACGTGTATGTCAACTTTGACATGTGTTCTCATGTGTCGTTTGCAATTTGTAGGATGCTACTTAAATGTGTCTCCTTCAACCCGTTAGCTAAGTGATGTTGACACCTGATGTGGCAGTCCAAAACACATTCAGATTGCCAACAGATGAAGGACAACTTACACGTAACTTCGTCGCGGCAACTGTCACGTGTTTATTCGGGCAAAATGCTGCTAAAAATAATGGCCATAAAATTGGCATCAGCATTGGCCAATTCCCGCAAATGTTCCCTCTTCACGTCATCTGTAGGGTACATGAGGAGCACGTGCAATAGAAATGTCAAGTGATACTCTAGTCTTTTTTTTTTGACTGTCACAAAGGGCAAACAATGATTTAAGCCCTGTCGTGTCAATAACGCGAACTCTTACCCAAACCATTCCTTAATTGAGGTTTAGACTGTACAGTGGTTAAATGTCACTTGAACCCTAAACAGAGGACCCTTCAAGGACTTATGACATTAACAACGATGGCATAACAATAAATTTTTGAGTTTTGAACGATATCCTTTTTAGCGTTTGTAATAATGCTCAATAAGAGAATATCTTATCACAATAACACACATAACATCTTAACTTTAAGCAATTCCCAAATTCAGAACTAAACAATAGCATTTAACATAGTCAGTAAACGAAAAAAACTAATTTTAGTTAGAAACAACTTAACTACAGTTTACAATTCACTGCAATACTTTCAATTCACCTGCAGCATTTTCTTAATTTAAAAATATAGTTTATAAATAGGTATATTCAAATTGACGGTATGTTGAATAAGGTTAATAAATGTAGTTTTTGTTTATGTGTTAAAGTACTCCTCAATCTACAAAAAAAGTTATTCATTTGTATGTAAAGAGATAAAAAATAACAAGACAAATATTGCATGCAATTTATGCATTTTTAATACCCGACTAATTGGTGCAGATAAAATGCGGCTCGCGGCACTTTTTAAACACAACAACTGTAAAACATGTTAAAGTCGGATCATGAAAATCAGAGAGCTCATAGTCGGTGGACAGTGAGTGAAAAGGGAAAAGTGTGTACATGTTTTTTTATATAAAAAAATTAATAAAACCTTTGATGGTATTATAAAAAACAAACCAGAGTGCTGCTCAGCTAAGAGATACCATGTACACAATAATACTATTGCTTTAATCGGTATCATCTGTTCATTAGCTTGTATCCCTTAGGAAATTTTTTTAAATTAAAGATTTCGGGAAAGAGGATTTCAGAGGAACTTTAATTCATTTGAGCAATATCAAGAGAATACCCTAATTAAGCATTTTAATGGGTATTGAATGTGTAAAGCTATGAGCGGCTTCGACTTTTGTTTAAAATTTAATATTTTTACATGTATTTTTACATAAGTGCCCAAAGGGTTAATGTACTTAATGCCATTCTGTGGCACTATTGTTATGTCCATTACAATGCTGAAGCAATTTCAGCGGTTGTTATTGATGTTGTTGTTATTGTTATTACAACTTATTGTTGGTTATGGCGACTGCAAAATGGCAGAACTTGCAACGCAATGCGAACAGAAATTGACAATCATGACAAATGATTATTAATAACTTAATGATTTTATCTTTTATTTATGTGCATGCATTTTTATTATTTCCCCTTTACACTTTTTTTCCTCCTTTTTTCTTTTATTTATGCTGGTTATAACAAAGTGTGAAGAGCAGCATCCACTTTACTGCATAATTAACTTTCCTACATACACATTTCTATATTGACATATGTATCTATATATCTACATACTTATGTATACATGCGTATCTACAAATATTTGAATGTTTGCATTGGAAAGGCAGTGTACATCGAATTTATTTAATTAATGAATTTCCTTTCAATTATGTACATCTATTTAACTAATCAGCGGGTTTTGGTCGAAAGATCGTTGTTATAATTAATTTGCATTATATATTTTGGGCTATTTTAGCAATTTGAAAATTTGAAATCACTATTTTCTGCGGATTGAATAAATATTTACACTATTATTGATAACCCAAATATCGAGAATATATTTTGAAGCATTCACGTCACTGTTGTTCAATATCAACTTTAACGCGGAGTTTTAGTTGATACACATTTTATATTGTCATTTATTATTGTTGTACTGTACATTCTGTATATGTAGTGAGTTAATTTTAACTAGGTAAACAGATTATTATTATTTGTTTTCAAGCATTTTACACTTTAAACATAAACCCTGTCACGCTAAAATCATCATTGCATAGGAGATGACATTCCTCAAACATCTCATAAATTATGTAGAGTTTTATTTGCCTTTTTGGTTTAGCAACGTGTTGGCTGTACAGTTTTGTTGTAGAAATATTTAATTACAATATGCTACTATTTATTCAATCGACTGGCTAAACATTTGCCAAATTGTAAGCTAGTAATTGGTTTACATGAAATTTGAGCCCAAATTGGATGTGAGGTAACAAAATCCATATACAAGTATGTATGTTAAGTACATACATTTGAATGGAAGTTGATCAATAGAGTACAATCATGGATAGTTTTGTTGCGGGTACTCTTATTTATTAATGTTGAGCTATGTTATAAATTTGTGCGGGTGAATGTCATTGCCAATTAAAATTTGATGATAATCAGAGTACATGGCCTTAATATACATATATTTTTTTCTTATGCCCCAGGTGAATACTCTGCGTCGGCCATTAAATCGGCCAGTGTCAGCTGGAATACGCTAATTGGATGTCCTGGCTATTTACGTTGGCCGAATATCTCCACGGTTTTGACACTTTTGTGGATTATTAAATTTGTTCTCGCTAGGAATGTGACAATTTGCTGCAATCGTGGTCGAAACAAAGTCAACAATCGACCAGCACTGCAGGAGGTAGCGATACAAACAACAATACCAACAAAAGCAACAACAAGGATAACTGGCAGAACAACAACAACTAGCGAAAACGTCAGCGTCAGCGTGAGTCGCAGGCTCAGTACACAAAGCAACAGCCAGACCCAAGCCCAAACCCAAACCCAATCCCAAATCCAGACCCGGAGCCACAGCCAGACGACAACCCGCAGGCAACGGGATTTCGGACTCGACTGCGGTTGCGGCGGTGAGTGTGGCCACGTCAGCAGCTCAATTAGTGGCACCAAAGTGGCCGAGGACAAAACTTGAGTAGCACTAACACCAACAACAGCAACAGCAACACGAACAGCAGAGCCGCACACCAGCAGGACAACAACAAGGATTCACGATTGAAATGTGAGCGATTCAGTTTAGACTATGTTAAGACTTTTAAGCCCATTCACTTACATATTCGCATCTACGAATATATCAAATTTGCACGAACACATTTATGATCTCCCCAAAATGCCATAAATAATAATAATACGAATACTTATAGTAATTGCTTATAGATATAATTATTGTATGTGTACATTTAATGTCTAAAAATCAAAGTTTTCATTAACTGTCTATTTTTCTTTCAAATAACTTTAAGTTTATTTTCTCAAGTGTTTTTTTTAAATTGTGTAAATAAGGTAGCTGTACATTTATTTCGAAACCTTTTAATATTTAAGATTCTGTGGTTATGCAAGCACTTAAGTTAATGGTTGTATCAAGATAATACTACTTAAGTCCGACTTAACTGAAGTAATACGCGATATATGAAAAATTAGATACCATTTATGAAGACAATTGACATTTAAGAGCTCTTTAAAAAATAAGCCGTAATAGTAAATAGTTTACGAAAGGAGTTTGAAGTGAGTTATGTGGCATGTAATAACAGTTTATAAAACTCAATAAAGTAGTCACTCGAAAAAATTTATTCACTAGGTTTCGGGTTTGACTTATTTATTTAAAAATGTATATGTTTTTTTCTGAATTTATCTCATTTTACGAGAGATTACTGTAATAACAAATGGTTCACAAGTGCAAGGATCCGAAAAAATATCTGTCACACATGTGATTTGACAAACTCCTTTCTTTGAATAAACACAAATTGTAAATATCCAAATATTTTTGCGTTTCATTTCACACCTAGCATTTAAATAAATAAAGTAGAACTCTGCATATGTGTAAACAATAAATAAATGGAATTATGTATTAATTGATAAATAATTATTTATAATTGATACTCTGAGATAAATGTGTAAATATGTATGTGTATTGACTATCTAGTCCGCAGCGTTCCTTAATAATAATAAAAAAAAAATACTGAAAAGTAGTCTCAAACTAAAACCAAAACTTTACCTTAGTTAGTATTTAATTTATTTACATTTGCTAAGCGCAACTTTTAAATTTAAAATTTAAAATTAATACGAGTTTCGCTTGAGTTATTAATTTGAGTTTAACACATAAAATACAGAAATAAACCATAAATTAAACCAAATCAAATTATTGATATTTGCAATAAGTATTAAGATATTATCATAAGTGATAATATATAAATAAAATACATTTTCTCCAAAGAAATAATTTGATGAAAGACTTTTTTTAATGGTAAACAGGCAAAAGCCGAGAGGTAGGTATGAGTTTAAAAGATGTTACTTAAAAATAAATATGAAAAAGTAAGGAACTTCGCAACCTGATCTTGAAGAAAAATGAAAATGAATAGGCTAGATTTGGCGGGAAAATATCCGGATTTGGAGTTAAGAAGTGAGTTTAGTTAAGATATTAAAAAAATAAATAATTTGGATAATATGCATTCAATTATGATATAGTTTTAACCACATTTTTTCACCATGTATCAGACAGTCCCAACTATGTTGTGCATTGTATATGTATAAATTTTTTATAAGAATAAATTTAAGCCTCTTAGCTCCTACCATTTCAACTCCATGATGATCAGTCTGTGGTCAGGACATACAGTTTAATATACATAATTATACATACATGAAAATTTTACAAAATTATTATAAAATTAAGCTGTAAAATATGTGTGAGTAAACGAAAATGTTGTCTGATATACTTATAAAAAATGTCACCGTCCCTAGGAACTAACTTATAGAATTCACAGAAAATTTATTCCAAACATACCCAAATTCCATCTAATGGAATACATGCTTTTGCAGACGTAGCCAAATGCCTCAACTACCACATGAGAAGGGACAAGAACAGTGACTTTTGTTTCGGTCTGTGTGTGGACTCGACGTGTCAACTAAAATATTCAAACAGTGCTCATGAATTGTGCAGAAGTTTGTTAAATATTCATTCATTTGTCAACCACAAGTGATGCAGGACGTGGGCTGCCAAATTCAAAGCGCAAATGTTTGTAAAAATGTTCAACTGATGCTTTACTTACAAAGCATTAAACTGGGTAACAAATATGGTTTTTGGTTTCCTTTTCCTTTTCCGACGACATTATGCATTTTTTATGCTTCAAGCTACATATTTGTGATATTTCTGAAGTTGAGAGTTTTGTTTGCAACAAGTCTCTTTCGAATATTTTGCGGAAAGAGTGTTGGACATTTAAGTCACAACTAGAAATTCACACTTAGATAGAAAATTTACAAGTGAACTCTTTGAATCTTATATATTATATCATCTATAATAAAGCTATCTGGTCACAATGCTGTCACTTATAATTTAATTACAAATTTGGCCGATAGTTCACACTGGTAATTTTATAACCCTCAGTTATTACATTAATCGCTTAATGCAACTGAAAGTTAGCTGACCATTAGAAAACGCACTATATGTATATAATGGAATAGAATGTTAATTTCCTAAATCGGACTATACTAGACCGATGTGTCAATTTGCTAATGGCTTTCTGGAATCTGACATGTAACTTCCCTTACATTCTATCTATCGTGTTGGTCTCAAGTGGCTGAGCAGTTCTTGTGTAATTGTGGTAGGTGATAAGAACAGAGATGGGGACTATAAAAGCACTGCACATCTGCAGTTATATGTACAGTGGAGAAGTTCATACATACTCCCAAGGGTGAAAATAAAGTGAAGGACTATTTACAACCATGAAAGTTTGTAAGTTTTGTGGGCCAAGTAAAATAGATTGGTTAATTATAATGACAGCTATTGCCTCACTCCCATTGTAGACAACTTGCTGCTGCTCACATTCGTGATTGCTCTTTCTTCTCTGGCCGCAACCAGCCAGGCCCACCAGCCCGATTGTTCAGACCATGTTAATGGTCTCTCTTTTGCGGATCCTGTTAGCTGCACCAGCTACTATGTTTGCCTACGAGGACGCGCACTAAGGAGAGAGTGCAGTCATGGCCTGTTCTTCGATCCCAGGACACAGATCTGTAACTTACCCAGACTAGTTGAATGCTTCAATGGTGATCGCAGTGCCGCCGTTGTAGCTGTCCATAATCATGAGGGACCCCACGGACCTTCAGCTGGAAAAGCTCCATGCCAAACTACTCCAAAGCCGCCCTGTAATAAGCCAACGACAACAACTCCTTGTCCAAAGCCTGTTCCAGAAACAACTCCTTGCAAAATAACAACTGAATCTACACCTTGCACAACAACGACAACACCCTGCGAAAAAACGACAGAAAAGACAACGACAGAAAAGACAACAACGACAAAGACAACAACGACAAAGACAACAACCACAAAGACAACAACTACTAAGACAACAACCACAAAGACAACAACCACAAAGACAACAACCACAAAGACAACAACTACTAAGACAACCACAACAAAAACAACAACACCAAAGTCAACAACCACAAAGACAACAACTACTAAGACAACCACAACAAAAACAACAACACCAAAGTCAACATCAACAGCACCCTGTGAGACAACAACAACACCATGTGAAAATACGACGGAAAAGTCAACAACAACAAAGACAACAACAACAAAGACAACAACAACAAAGACAACAACAACAAAGACAACAACAACGAAAACCACAACAACTAAGACAACGACAACAAAAACCACAACAACAAAGTCAACAACAACAGCACCATGTGAGACAACAACCACACCCTGTGAGACAACAACCACACCTTGTGAAAATACGACAGAAAAGACAACCACAACAAAGACAACAACAACAAAGACAACCACAACAAAGACAACAACAACAAAGACAACAACAACAAAGACAACAACAACGAAAACCACAACAACTAAGACAACGACAACAAAAACCACAACAACGAAGTCAACATCAACAGCACCCTGTGAGACAACAACCACACCTTGTGAAACAACAACCACACCTTGTGAAAATACGACAGGAAAGACAACAACAACAAAGACAACAACAACAAAGACAACCACAACAAAGACAACAACAACGAAAACCACAACAACTAAGACAACGACAACAAAAACCACAACAACGAAGTCAACATCAACAGCACCCTGTGAGACAACAACCACACCTTGTGAAAATACGACAGGAAAGACAACAACAACAAAGACAACAACAACAAAGACAACAACAACGAAAACCACAACAACTAAGACAACGACAACAAAAACCACAACAACGAAGTCAACATCAACAGCACCCTGTGAGACAACGACTAAGGCACCCTGTACTACCACAAAAGAGCCCTGTACCACAACAAAGGAGCCCTGTACCACAACAAAGGAACCATGCACCACAACCAAGGAGCCCTGTACCACAACAAAGGAACCATGCACCACAACAAAGGAGCCCTGTACTACAACTAAGGAACCATGCACCACCACACCCTGTGTCATAACTCAAGCACCCGAGCCCATAGACACTGTCGAAAAGATTGTTAGTATCCCAGCAGAGGCATTGACCTCCCTGCGCGATTGCCAGGGTATCGAGGATGGCACATTCTTCACAAATGCAAGACACTGTCGCCGCTTCTACGTTTGCCGCAACAACCGCGCCAGACACCAGACATGCCCCGCTGGCCAATGGTTTGATCGTGAGTTGAAGATCTGTCGCAACAGCCGTGAAGTGACCAACTGCTTTGTCGGTCGTAACTAAGTGTTTAGGCCTGAAGACAATTCGATTTCTTTAAAGAGATCTGACCCCGCTACTGTACCCGGACCAAAGAGCTTTGATTTTAAAGACACATTTCCTTTCTCTTCTATTTACGCCACTTTCTAGAATTATTCAATCTTTGATCTATATTAAAAACAGCAAATAACTGTAATAAAGCAGCATTTAAAAAAAAAACGTTAAATATTGTTTAGTTTCTGATCTCAACTTTAACTACAGAAAATATTTAAAAAGTATCCATAAAGCTACAGTAGAGCAAGCTCAACGGGAGAATCTGTACCTATGGGAGAGCATATAAAGATGACAACCAAGCCATTTTGCCAAGCGCTTTGAAAAATTGTTTGTTGAATAACTTCCGAGTTTATTATCCGATCGAGATAAAATTTTAAGGACATATTCAGACTACTCAGACTATTTGCGCAGGCAGTAGGGGGCTTGACAAAATTCTAAATCAAACTTGATCTGGGCAAGACATAGATATGCATACCAAGGTTGGAGTCTCGAGCTGTTGCAGTCTTTGAGATCTATGTGTTCAAAAAAGGGAGAGACGGGCAGACAGACAGACGGAAATAGTTATATCGACTGGATATAATGCTGAATATAAGGCATGAACCAAAACCTTGTGTTCAGGGGCTCTATAAGCTGTTTGGCGAACCAAAGATTTTCCAATTTAATTTTAGGTCGATCGGAATATAAGTTCGTCTAATCGGACTTTCTTAATAATAATATTCTTCCCACATATATTGCTAGCCGCCTGTAGAACCTTAATGATGTTCGTCACTAGCGTGAACAGACGTCCACAGTAAAATTGGAAGCTTTAAGCCTATTATAGATTTCCTAGACTTGCTTCAACTAGAATTCTGACCTACTACTTATGTAATAGTATTGGTTCAATTCTCAGGCTACATTAAAAAAAGAGTTGTTTTTTTAATAATCAACCTTTTTTTCATTGGCAATGTAGGTTACTGAGAGTTGCTGCCAAGCTAGCAGGCGACACATGAAAATGACAAATTGAAAGCGTATGTGCAACTGCTTTGTATGTGTGCAATGTCTGAACTGTATGCGGGCTGCAATGCGAGCAAATATATGTAGTATAAATCATAGAGCACTTTGCAGGCAATGGCTCATGATAGCTCTCTTTCCTAAACCCCATTCCCATTTACCCCCTGTTGGCAATGACAACGACAACGGCAACGACGACGTCGACAACCTCTCGTCACTCTCTGAACATGTATCTCTCGACAGCCAATCATAGTTTTCACACTCTAGTTAACATCATTGTCACCGGGTTTCAGTCAATGTAGACTTAAAAAAAAATTGGTTGACGTTTGCAGTTTGCCTTTTTTTGTGTGCATGTCTTTTCTCTCTCTCTCTCTCTCTCTCTACCTTTCGCTCTTCTCTTGTCTCACATTTTTAGCTATTTTGTAGCTGGCTTTTGGATTCCCCCAATTTTTGACATTTCGTTAGCTCTGAATTCTGCGTTTGTCGTCGAAAAATTTTTCAACGTTGACATTTAAGTTAATTTGCATAGCACCACAAAAATTCACAAGGTTGCCAAAATGAGAGGTCGGCAGACAGAATGGGGAGTGAGGTATAATTTGTATCGGTATCCTTTTCTACCTGTTTCTCTCTTACACTTTTTTTATCTCTTCCTTGCTGTTATTAAAAAGTAAATTCTCTGCAATTACTCAAAATTAACATAGGTACTCATATGCAAATATGTGTGTGAGGACAAATGCATATGTACCCAAGTGTACACCATTCGTATGTATAGCTAAATATAAAATAGTGTGATATACATATAAACATACTTTAAATTGTGTAAATAGTTGGCCTGCGTTTGGCAAGTTGTTATTGTTTATTTAAATTTCACTATTTGACCAGCAAATGCGGGAAATATACTTACAAAAGTGAGGTGGCAAATTTCCATAGTTAAAGTTTAAAGTTTGCATACTTTTATATGCTTAAATTATGTATAAACTAAAAAACTTAATGTTTTAGCAGACTCAAGGACAGTCTCTATCAGCATTATTATTAGAATAGTCAGCAAAAACGGTACTGATGATAGAGACTGGCATCTCTTGAAACAGCTGTATACCGAGCCATTTGCTCCTTGCTAAAAATAAGTAAGTGCTGGTGCTGTATTGTTGTTGTTGATTTGTCATAATACTGTCATATTGACATTATTATACACTTAGACCTCGAGTCAGCTAAACATTATATTTTAAACATTAAAAAGATCACCAAAAATCAGTAAGTTATAAACGGAAAAGCATAGCATATACAGAAAATAACTAAGTATAAAGCTGTTAGTTCTAAGATATTTCCTGAAAGATTAGATCATAGTTGAGTTGATAAATGAATAACATAACATATCTTACATATATATGTATAAAACCGTCATCTTCTTTTACATCAGAATTAAACCAGAGTTTTCGACGTCTGTTTGTCAGATATAAATCACGAGAAAGTTTGTGTATTTTACAAATCAACTTGATTGATTAATTAACATGGCCAATTAAATTGTACACCATATGTTTGACAGATATGAAGTATTAAGTAATCCTAAACTTGAACTGCGCGTTCGTCTATTGTTTTGCTTTAATTGTCTTATATTGCAGTCATTTTAATGGCATAGCTGCTAATTGGCACATATTGGCGAAGTGCCTCTTAGAATGCTGCATTTACCTTCGAATGGATTGCAATTTTATCGTCACTTGTTCTATGGCTCATAATTCGCAAAGTATCGCCAGCTTCAGGAGCGACAGGTTCGGGTTCTTAAAGCTCCTCAACAGTGAGCATCGCATATTAATGAAGGATCAAGCAGAGCTGCGCTAGTTGAGGGCTGTAATTCCATACAGAAATTCACAATGCCATCAAATATGCGCGCATAAACCAAAAGGAGCCCGCATCCACGAGCCACAGCCCACACCCAGTTACCCGCATCCACATCCGCAAGGGATCACACTTGTCTATTCACGTTTAGCACAGCAACCTGCAACCTGACGAGTTGCCTCACCTGCACATCTGGAGGCAACTGCTGCCACCTGCTTGCAGCACCCAATTTCCGGTGCTTACGTAAATACATTATGCAGCTTACAACTACTTAGCGAGCTGCAACTGCTATGTACAATGGTATACTTTGACATGGTTTGTAGTAGTTAAATATTCCAGAACTACACAATTATATGAATTTTGTTAGTTACACATATGCTTCAATCATCATTTAAATTCATTTGAATTTAAGTAGAGTTTTTCTACTAAAATTTAGAAATAGTTGAAATGTGCAGCTTGTGTAAATTGTAACTGGTGCTTGATAAAAGTGGAAAATAAGATCTTTTAAAGAATTGTTTATGTCCGAAAAGACTCCATTAAGAGGTTAACATATTTTTGCAATATGTCTAGCCTATTTCATTCTTAAATCGGATTCTCACATTGAAATAAGCAATCATTTAACTATTACAAAGTTTTCCAATAACTTCACTTGCATTTAATTTTTGATTGATCAAATAAACAATCACTTTGCTCCACAGTGCATTGGCAGTGGTTACAAAAGAGTTGCTTGGTTGCAGATTCCGTGGCTGCTACGTGGCATAAAGTGGCAAATTCAAAGGCGCAACTTTCGTCGATACAAGCGGCAAGTGCTCGAGCGCCTGTAAGCATGCAATAAAAGTGCATGGCAAAACCGTGAGAAAGGTGAAGATTACGCACTGAATGCGAATGCCAGTTATGTCGCAGATGTTACATCCCCACATGCCACTCTTTGCTTCTCATTGCCCGAAGTCGCATCATCTGACTTTTTTGTGTTGCAAACTTGGTGAGAGAATTCGCACATTTGTGTCAGCTCAACCGCGCCCACTGAGACACTCTGAGACAGAACCACACAGACACTGCACTCCATTCGTATGACAAACATGTGTGATACGCCACTTGCACCTGTAGTCTATCTTTACTCTCCTACTCCCAACCCTAATACTCCTTTCCCCACTGTCCTCATCATCCCCCATGATGTTGCTCATAAAAGTTAAGGACTTGCATAACTTCTGGCATTTATGAGCGCTTTTCACTTGCTCTCAGCCTCGCGCTTACCCCATGCTTCATTACGCAAATGCCGTGTTTTCAAATTATTTTACATGCACATGCATCTCCCTCTTCCCATTCCCAACCACTTCCACCTTTTCGCTGTTTTTCTACCAACCTCCCCCAGCGAAGTCTGTCTACGTGCTTGTTAGTAACATTTTTGTATGTTTGTTGCATATTTTATGGCACTGTGACAAACTCTACTTCGACGGTTTAGTACAGCTAAGATGAGGCATGTGTGATGATGGGATTGTGGGGAAGAAGAGTACTGATTAGCGTCACATTTGTGTCATAGTTGCATTTTATAAGCTGTCCTCGATGGCACATAAACTACTTTAGCTGTCTGCCAAATTGTTGTACTGTCAGTTTTTTGTATTCTGTTCGTAAGTAAACGTACCAATATCTAAATAAACTCTCAGAAAACTAAAAGCTAAGATCGAAAAAGACTTGCATTTCAACATCTGTGTGACATGACGTTAAGCAATGCAAAGCTCTTCGCTGAGCTCTTAAAAGTATTTGCATAATAATACAAAACTTAATAATGACACATTAAAATAAATTTTTACTGCTCCAATTAGTTAAGGAAACTTTTACAGCAAAAAATACAAATAGAGTCAAGTATATATTTTAAGTTTTGCTAAGATTTACGTAAGATCCAAGTATTCAGGTGTGTTTCACATACATCCAGAGGTTTTGACGGCAATTGCTCTTGAATACAGCTGTTCTAAATGTTATTGTTCCTTTGAATTTTTCGAACACTTTTTTTTAATTTAAAGTTCTACAAAATTATTTGGTATTGTTTTATTTTTGAAATCAATAAAAAAATAACTGATATTAAATATAATATAATTTAATATTTTTTACATTTGAAAGCATTGGCTGCTTGCTTTGATGAACAGAAAAATTTCTTTGACGTTGCTTTAACGCTGTAAGAGATTCGTAAAACATCAGCCAAAAGCTCGTTCTTGAGGATTACTAGTTTTTACCAGGAAGTTACGAAATTAAGAATGTGTACTTTAATCTATCCTAAATATCATCAAATTTCATTAATTATACATAAATATTCTAAGAATATGAATAAGATATGAAGGGTAATAATAATAACTAATTTATTCCATTCCATTTGATTTTTTCGAACAACTTCGTGGGGCACCAAAAAAGTCCCTGTAGCTACATTGCACTAAATCTTAAGTGAAATAAATAATTAAAATACAAGATCACAAAATTAATGAATGTGAAAACCACAGCGTTGGCCGAAAAGGTGCAAGTTGGCTTTACATAATTATTTCATTAAGTGCGTGTTCAACGCCCTGGACGTCTGTCGCAAAACACCCGACGCCCGACACCCGATGCCCAACATCCTGCATCCGGTTGCTGCCATTGAATGGAGTGGAGCAGGAGCTGAGGAGCACAAGACGACCGTCCAGTTGGGCTTTCTCACTTTTGCACTTACTAATTCTTGCATTTAGCGAGCCCGACGCAGAAGTAATACGGCTTGATGGTTGAGCCTTGACCTCAGGCAATGCTCGGCAGTTAGTCAAATACGCTTACAGAGTAACGACAACTGTGTGTATGAGAGAGAAGATAGAAAGGAGAGAGAGTGAGCATTGGGCGTGGAAGAGAGAGTGGAATTGGGGGCACAGCTCATTAACAAACATTAGTTACAAATGTTGTGAATTACTTAAGGAATTAATATTCCATGCTTCGCACACCGAACGACGTTTGCAGCAGCAGACCCTTAATCTCCCAAGGCTTCGCACATATACATGTACACTTATATTACACACACACACTCACAAACACACACACAAATTATCCGCCCTAAACTGACCCACAGAGAGCAGCGAATGAGCAGCCGTCACAAGTCCCAGCATATTTCTTAAATCATGCTTGCTTAGCTTTAGCGTTCACTGCGGCGTATACTTAATGTGAACTAATTCATTTATATATACCCACATAGTTCATCAGTGGCATGTCCTTGTTAGTCATCCTCATCTTTATCCTCATCATCATGATAATCTTCATCATCGTTGATTAGAATGACGATAATGGGACCGCTTATTTGACTGGGAGTCCCCAGTTGATGATAGTTGGCTCACGAAGCATATTGAATTAATGAACCTTTTATCTGACTTTTATCTCAAATCAAGTGATTCTCCTCATCAATCGCAACATTTATATACTCTAACTCTACCATTTGAGGTGCTTTTTAATATTCTCTTTTGATCTTTTAGATCTCATCACAGATTGATCCCAAGATACTTATATATATTTAACAACCCAAAGATAACTTTGCACATGTTAAAACGTGTGAACTATTTTACATTTCATGGAAGCGATTGGAACCAATCCGATTCTTCTCAGACTCAGACTCAAATTTGCTCATAAATGACTGAATATGACGCCTCTTAGATTAGTATAGATTGAGAATCAACCGGGTACAAGTCATGTATTTTTTAACATTTTTTATCGTTTTGCTGAGCCTATGGTCGGCCGATGCCTTAGTTGGCGACTTGGAACATCCTTTAGTAAAGCTGCCTTTTGGCTATGTTCGTGGACTCAATCACGGGCACTATCTAAGCTTTGAGTCTATACCCTACGCGGAGAAAAACTTTTATCAATTTGAGCCAGCCATTCCATATAGTACTCATTGGAAGGAACCTTTCAATGCCACACAGCCGCCTGAGGTGTGCTTACAATGGGATCCATTCATTGAAGGGGAGGACAAAGTGACGGGTAACTTGGACTGCCTGACCGTCAGCATATATAAGCCTTTGCAGAACTTACACCACCATATTCCGGTTGTGGTTGATATACATGGTGGCTTCTTCATGTTCGGAGGTGCAATCAATAACCGTCCTCAAAAATTCATGGAGAAAGGAAAAGTCATTTTTGTAAAATTCAACTATAGGGTTGGCCCGCTGGGTTTCCTGTCCACCGGTGACTTGTATTTTCCAGGAAACTTGGGACTAAAAGATCAACGTCTGGCGTTGAAATGGATCAAGGATAATATTGCCCAATTTGGTGGAAATCCTCAAAAAATTCTTGTAATGGGTAACAACGCTGGAGGTGCTTCGGTCCATTTACATCTACTGAAAGCGGACTTTAATAGGTTGGCCACGGCTGCTGTTTCTGTCAGTGGAAATGCTCTCAATCCTTGGGTTATCCAGCATAGTGCACGTCGACGAGCTTTGGAATTGGGTCGCATTTTGGGTTGTCCTCAAGTATATGACGATGAACTTCTGAGAGATCTGGCATCAGAATATCTGAAAAATTGTCTAACGAACATGGATAGTGCAAAGATAGTGAGAGCAGCGCAACAAATGCAGATCCTTGACAACCCTCCCCTCATTCTATTTGGACCGGTAGTGGAGAATGTCGAGATGCCGGATCCCTTCATTACCCAAGATCCCACTGAGATCATAAAGAGTGGAAACATTTCCACAGTTCCTTGGATAGTCTCCTACGTTGCCGAGGATGGTGGCATTTTTACCGGCCCGCTACTAAGAAAACAATTTGATGGACGTGAGGTACTTGATGAGCTTAACAATCGTTGGAATGATCTAGCTCCCCTTTTATTGTACTACCGAGACACTATAAGTGATCTTGAACAATTAGATGATTTCTCGAGAGATATCAGACAATATTATATGCAAGATCAGAGTTTTAGCAGTAAAAGCTACTATGATATGCAGCGCATGTTTACTGAAATGTTATTCAAGGATGGAGTTGAGTCGTCTGTAAATTTACATCGCAAGCATGGAAAAGCTCCTGTGTATGTCTATCAATATGATAGTATGTACAGATTGCCTACTATTTTTGAGGAGCGGTTGTCTCAACGCAACGATTTTAAATTAGGTAGGAAACGATACATTTCATCATAATTATATTTTATACACTTAGTAACCATTTAATCCATTTATAGGTACAATAAACGGCGACGATTACTCGCATATGTTTTTGGATTACAAATTCAAAGCTGACTTTGATGCTCAAGAAAACTTTTTAAATATGATGGAAGTTTTCGCTAGAGAAAGACGAGCTCGTTATGGCAATTGCGAATTTGAAAATAATACTCAAGGCGAACATATTAAATTGCTCAGCATTCACGGCGATAGTTGCATGAATCTTCAGTGGATCAACTCCCACAAATGAGGTTTATTTGAGACCAAGAAAACTATTCTTAAATGGTTCTTAAATTGTTTATACTTAAAAGTGGTATTTAATTGAAGTTTTAATATGAAAGTAAAACAGTTGCCGATTTCATTAAAAATGTTATGTCTGTTATCAATAAATTAAGCTAGTTTTGAAAAATGCAGAAACATACAACATGTTTGTAAAAGGATTTCAAAAGAAACCCTTAAAAATTTGGTAAATCTTTACCAAATAGATTACAATTTTTGTTCATGGGTACATTGGATAAATGTAAGTATTTTTGAAAGTAATATTGAACATAAAAAAAACATTATTGCCATTTAAAGGTATGTAAATAGCTGCTTTTAAAAAAGTGTTCTTAAGTTTATAGGTTTTTATGAACTTTAGTTTCAAAATAAAGTAAAAAAAAAAATGTTTTCTTCGTTTTTTTAGTTGTACAAATTTTACAAAATAAACTATTTTAATATTAATATAATAAAGAAAAAAAAATCAAAGCTATTGCACATACATATATAAATTTGGTAGACTTAAGTCGATAACAGTTCAATTTCTGGCAAGCATGTAAAGTTGCTAGCTTGATAGTTAATGCCAGTTTTTCTGTTCAGCTGTTTAATTTTTAACCTTGATTTTAAAGTATGCTCTGATGGAGTTCTATCTTGTCTTTTCGAAGCTGGACCAAGTACTAGATACTAAAATGAACCGAGTCATTTCAACGAATATGGCCTGATCCGAGAGTATTCTTTAGTTTCTAATTCACCAGATGAGAGTTTGCCTTCTTATTTTTAATACCGGGCAGACGTCTTGCTCCTAATCAAACCAATGTCATGTTTTTAAAATATTTTATACGCCAAACTAATTGCATTCGTCCCAGACTATCGCAAACCAATTTCGAGGGCGCACAACTCTGTCAATATAAAATCTGATGATTGTCGCCGCTTGGAATAGTACATTTTAAGAATCGGTTGAGTTCAAGTCATGAATTCCATTACAATTTTGACCACATTGCTAAGCCTTTTGGTGGCAGGTGGTATTGCTCAATTGATCGTAGAAACATCAAATGGCAGACTACGGGGACGCGATCAGGGACTGTATTACTCCTACGAGTCGGTTCCATATGCGGAACCACCATTAGGAGAGCTGCGGTTCGAGCCACCACAACCATTTAGTCGCAAGTGGGATGGTATATTTGATGCCACAAAACCATCTGTACTTTGCGCACAGTGGAGTCAGTTTATTTCACAGCCTGATAAATTGACGGGCAACGAGGACTGTTTGACTCTCAGTATATATAAGCCGAAAAATGAGTCACGCCAAGTTTTTCCGGTTATTGCAAATATATTTGGCGGTGCCTTTTCGTTCGGTGGAACAGTAGAAGATAGTCCTACGACACTAATGAACCATGGAAATGTCATTTTGGTCAAGATCAATCACAGAGTAGGAATTTTGGGATTTTTAAGCACTGCAGATGCTGAATTGCCGGGAAATGCAGGCCTGAAAGATCAGAGATTGGCATTGCGCTGGATTAAGAAAAACATTGGCTACTTTGGAGGAGATCCTGAGAACATACTTTTCCTGGGATTTTCGTCAGGAGCTGCATCAGTTCATTTGCAGCTGATGAACGAAGATCTTGCGCAGATAGTAAAAGCAGGTGTTTCAATTAGTGCGAATGCTTTGGATCCTTGGGTGGTGCAAAACAATGGACGCCGACATGCATTCGAAGTAGGTCGCATTGTGGGTTGTGGTCTTCTGAATGACTCCAACGAGCTCAAGAAATGCCTGAAAACGAAGGATGCCTTGGATATAGCCGCTGCTATGAGTAGATTTTTAGTCTTTAACTATATGCCCTTCGTTACGTTTGGCCCAACGGTGGAGCCGGCGAACTCGGCTGAACCATTTATGACACAGCATCCGAGGGACATCATTAAGAGTGGAAAGTTTGCTCAAATTCCTTGGCTACTCACCTACACCCCGGAGGACGGGATCTACAATGCAGCTCTCGTACTCGCAAGGCAACATGATGGCCAGGAAGCGATTAGAGAGCTTAACAGTCGATGGTTTGAACTAGCACCACATTTCTTTTCCTACCGCTATCAAACAAAGACAGTAGAAGAGATGGACAGGCACTCAAGGAAACTTCGACAACACTATATGGGAAATAAGAACTTTAGCGTGGATACATACTTTGAATTTCAGCGCATGCTCACGGATGTGATGTTGAAAAATGAAACAGAAACGACATTGGATTTGCACCGCAGATATGGAAAGAGTCCTTTATATTCGTATATCTATGATAATCCAGCTGATAATGCTCTTGGACAAATTCTGTCGGCTCGTCAGGATATTCTTTTGGGTACACATTGGTCATATAAATTCTTAAAAGCTCTTTATATCAACTAATTTAATTACAGGTACGGGACATGGTGACGATTACTTCCTGATAATGGACAATCCAATTAGAGAACCTTTGCGCGCTGATGAGAAGGTTATTTCATGGAAATTAATTAAGATGTTGGAGCGTTTTGTCGAAACTGGAACCTTAGTGTATGACAATTGCGAGTTCCCTGATAATGTTGGTCAAAAGCAATACCAATTGGTCGTCATTCAACGAAACGGATGCCACTTGGCTCAAGTGGATGAGCTGCCAGCGACGGTTTCTAACAAGCTTCCAATAAGACCAGCTATCCGATATTAAGAGATGGTTTAAATACAACTTTATTCATATGCGGCATCTTTAATCGTTTTAAAAAATACTTTTAGAAGCATTTAATGTTAATATTTTTTTAAAAAATATATTTCTGACGCTTAAATTTGCCTTCTATATACATATGTATGTTTTAGATGTATGTGTGTGTATGGAACTGGAAATAAAAATTAATGGGACCTTCAACCCTAAAGCATATTAAGAAACCAGAAAGGGAGGGGCTATACTTTAGGATACTTGAAAATTCATCATGCTCTAAATAAATATTTAAAAAATATATAAGCACATAACACAGGCTCTTTATTCAATGTCTAGTCAAATTTTATGTAAATTTTTTATAAATATGTCTATACATTTTACTTCATAATTACCTATAGAGGACCATTTCTTAACATTGTTTGGATAAATATTCTCAGAAGTAATTAATGTTGCAATTGACTCTTTTAAATTGGGATTTACTACTAATCATAATAGTATATAATAATTATTATAACTTTTAAATCTTTGCATTTTTAATGCCAGCACCTTGATACATTTGGTACACATAATATACACTATAGTTGGAATGTGTTCAGAAATTTTTAAGTTTGATCGGACAATAATCGCGGAAGTTATTTATCTAACAATGTTTCACAGCGTAGGGCAAAAGGAAGGAGATGGTGTGTTTGCTTTTTACCACTATGGTCTTCTACCACTACTTGTATTTTACCACTATTCGATTTTCACCACATTTTGCTCTTTCCCATAAGTACAGAGTCTCCTACTGGCGAGCTTGCTCCACTGTACCTTTATGTATTTTTTAATTTTAACAGAGTAGCGCTGCTAATATTCTGTAAATAACAGCACCTTAGCAGAGTTTAGTAAATTTTCGAAACTAGTCTAAAGTAGGTTGAATACAAAAGTATTATCATTTTTTTGTGTATCTGTTATGGGTACTAAATTAGTACTACGAACAGATTTCAGAATTATATCAACGAGTAACTGACATTTTTTATTTATTAGATGAGATTTATTAGATGCTTTTCAGTTATCAGTCAGCTGTCTGATCGACTTTTGTGTTAGGGCTTGTTAACTGATAAGCCAAATTGTGTAGTGCGTGATTATATGAAAGTGTGTTATCGCCAATTGAGAGACAATCTCAAATTTTTCCCTCTCTATATGTCTATGCCGAGTGCTGAAAAGTCGACCATTGCCTCCCTATGGAATAGTACAGATTTCGATTTGGACGCGCTAAGAACATGAATCGGATTATACATTTGACCGCATTAATGTGCCTATGGACAGCAACTACCTATGCTGATCCACTGATCGTTGATCTGCCAAATGGTAAACTACTTGGACGCGATAACGGAGGGTATTATAGTTACGAGTCGATACCCTACGCTGAACCTCCGCTGGGAGAGCTTCGATTTGAAGCACCCCAACCATATACTAGTAAATGGGAGGTCACCTTTAATGCTACACAGCCTCCAGTGTTATGCATACAGTGGGATCAGTTTATCGATTAGCCGGACAAACTAGCAGGCAGTGAGGACTGTCTTACAGTGAGTGTTTATAAGCCAAAGGATTCCAGTCGTCAGAGTTTTCCTGTTCTTGTACTTATACATGGCGGTGCATTCATGTTCGGTGGGGCAGCTCAACATGGACACGAGACCCTTATGGCTGGTGGAAATTTTATTGTTGTGAAAATCAGTTATCGACTGGGACCAATTGGTTTTCTGAGTACGGGCGACTCAGAGATAACTGGAAACTTCGGACTGAAAGATCAGCGTCTGGCTTTACAATGGATCAAGCAGAACATAGATAGTTTTGGTGGAGAGCCGGAAAAAATTCTTGTAATGGGTCACTCTGCTGGAGGTGCCTCGGTTCATTTACAACTTCTTCAAGAGAAATTCAAGCAGCTAGCAAAGGTAGCTGTTTCCCTTAGCGGAAATGCTCTGAATCCATGGGTTGTGCAGAAAGGAGCATCTCGTCGTGCCTTCGAGCTGGGTCGCATAATGGGTTGTGGATTACTGAAAAGTTCCAAAGATCTCAAGAAGTGTTTGAAGACGAAGAATGCTTCAGAAATTGTCAGAGCTGTGCATCACTTTCTGGTATTTGACTATGTTCCCTTTACTCCGTTTGGCCCAGTAGTAGAAGCTGTTGGTGCACCTGATTCTTTTATTACAGAGCATCCCACTGATATCATCAAGAGTGGTAACTTCTCCCAAGTTCCATGGCTTACATCATATACAAAGGAAGATGGCGGCTATAATGCCGCACTACTGTTGGCCAAACAGTCAAATGGGAAAGAGGCGATTGAAGAGTTAAACAGTCGCTGGAATGATCTGGCACCTTATTTCTTGTTCTATAGAGATGCTGTTAAGACTGTTGAGGAAATGGATGATCTTTCCCGAGATCTGAGACAAATATATCTCGGAAATCGGAGTTTCAGTGTGAATAACTACTTGGATGTGCAACGATTGTTTACCGACGTACTCTTTAAGAATTATACTCAAATCTCTATAGATCTGCATCGCCAACATGGGAAGAGCCCTGTATATGGGTTTGTCTACGAGGTTCCCGCTGATAATGCAATTGGACAATGGCTAGCCAAGCGAAATGATATATTTTTGGGTAAGTCACAAATATTCTACATACACTTATAGATTTATCTTTGTAAACTGGTTGTCTTCTTGCAGGGGCTGTACACGGTGATGATTACTTCTTAATATTTGATAGTCCAATTCGTCAACCTATTCGTCGGGATGAAAGAGTTATTTCCAAGAATTTAGTTAAAATGCTAGAAGACTTTGTACAAACCGGAGCAGTGACCTACGACAATTGCGAGTTCCGAGACAATGTTGATCAAAAGCTATTCCAATTGGTGTCTATTAAAAGCGATAAGTGTGTTCATTTGCAAGTGGATCAGTTCCCATAGTCAATGTTCAACCAAACCCGTTTGCAACTTAAATACATAAATCTGAACTTAAAGCTAAATAACTGAGTGTAAGCAGTACCTATACGGTTTTTAATCAAAGTTGTGAATTGCAAATAAAGTAATTAAATTTGTAATTTAATATCATGTCAGTGAACTGAGTCAGAAATTATTTTCCCCGTTTAGAAAAGGAGAGTGTGAGATAGAGATGTGAGCTGTGTGCACAAGAGAGAACGAGAAAGAGAGATTTTCAAGCAAAGTCAATTCAAAACGTGAATTTTTTAGGATCAATTATTCTTTCTTTATTTTTAAACATACACATGCATAAAAATGCGTATAATTGTTTATTTCTCCGAGACATGTTGAACTTTATTCAAATTCAAATAAAGTGTAAACTCGCATTTACAGTAACCTGATTTTAGCCAGAATTTAAAAAAGTAAATGTTTTCTTTCAGTGAGGATAGTCTTCATTCGGAATCGGTCTGGCTCGTATCATGAATTGTGCTATACTTCTGACCGCTTTAATTTGCCTCTGGGCAGCAACTGCCTATACTGATCCACTGATCGTTGATCTACCAAATGGTAAACTACTTGGACGCGATAACGGAGGGTATTATAGTTACGAGTCGATACCCTACGCTGAACCTCCGCTGGGAGAGCTTCGATTTGAAGCACCCCAACCTTACACCCGTATGTGGAAAGATACTTTCAATGCAACCAGTCCACCAGTGTTGTGCAAACAATGGAGCCAGTTTATCCCACAGCCAGATAAGCTAGTTGGCAGCGAGGACTGTCTTACCGTGAGTGTGTACAAACCAAAGAACTCCAATCATAAGACTTTCCCAGTTATGGTAAATATACCTGGCGGAGCATTTATGTTCGGTGGATCAACTATATACGGGCATACGCGTCTTATGGCCAGCGGCAGTTTCATTGTTGTAAAAATGAATCATCGAGTGGGACCAATGGGTTTCTTAAGTACCAACGATGTCGATTTACCAGGAAACATGGGACTGAAAGATCAACGACTGGCGTTAAAATGGATCAAAGAGAATATAGCCCTCTTTGGTGGAGAATCAGAGAATATACTTGTAATGGGTCATTCTGCTGGAGGTGCATCGGTCCATTTACATCTTCTGAAGCAGGACTTTAATGAATTGGCAAAGGTGGCAGTTTCAGTCAGTGGAAATGCTCTCAATCCTTGGGTTGTCCAGAATGGTGCACGTCGTCGTGCTTTTGAATTGGGTCGCATTGTGGGCTGTGATCTACAAGATAACTCCAAAGAATTTAAGAACTGTTTGAAAATAAAGGATGCTTCGGAAATAGTCAGAGCTGTGCAACACTTTTTCGCCCTGGACTATGCTCCATTTACTCCGTTTGGACCAGTAGTTGAACCCATCGGCTCGACAGATGCTTTTCTAACCCAACATCCGATTGACATTATCAAGAGTGGAAGTTTCTCCCATGTTCCATGGTTGACATCCTACACTCAGGAGGATGGTGGTTATAATGCTGCCATACTACTGGCAAGACAATCCACAGGGCGTGAGGTAATTGAGGAGTTGAACAACCATTGGATTGCTTTGGCACCTCATTTGCTTTTCTATCATGATGCTTTTAAGACTGGTGAGGAAATATATAATCACTCCAAAGAACTGAGACAAAAGTACCTTGGGAACCGGATATTCAGTGTGGACAACTACTTGGATGTTCAGCGAATGTTTACTGATGTACTCTTTAAGAATGATACTCAACTCGCAATTGATCTGCATCGTCAGCATGGAAAGAGCCCAGTTTATGGCTTTGTCTATGATAATCCCGCTGACAATGGAGTTGGCCAATGGCTAGCAAAGCGCAATGATACTTTTTTCGGTGGGTAGGAACTCTTTTTGCTAAAATAATGATAATGTAATATTCTTTGCATAGGCTCTGTACACGGAGACGATTACTTCTTGATATTTGAAAATCCAGTACGTCAACCAATTCGGCCAGATGAGGAAGTAATTTCAAAAAATTTAATCAAGATGCTCGAAGATTTTGCCCAAAGCGGTACGTTGAATTATGACAATTGCGTGTTCCGAGACAATGTGGACCAAAAGTTATTCCAATTGGTGTCTATTAAATGCGACAAGTGTCACCAATTGCAAGTGGATCAGTTCCCTTAGGCAAAGTTGAATAACTTCTTGATATAAAACTAGTTTTTAAGTTCATTACAAAAGTTTAATAAAATAATATAAGTATGTGTTGCAGCAATAATTTAAATATTTTTTGGTTTACTCCATTTGAAAGATGGTTTTTAGGTAATTAGAAATTCCAAATGTTTTCCATTTGTCGAAACTGTTGCAAATTGAAATAAACCTTTAAAATCTGTTTTAAATGTGAAATGTGATACTGAATTAATTTGTGAAACTTCGTCTGTCTTTCGTAAGATCTCTCTAATTGACAATAAAAATTTAAGATTAGTGATCCAAAACCGGTCTCCCATAATGTAGAATTAGTTAGAAGCCGAGTACAATTAAGTTCCATTAAGGTATCCATTAAGCGAGCTAAATCGCTTCATAAACAATTATTTTTATTGGTAAAAGTCGGAGATAAGATAAAATTGGCAGCATTGAACAACTTGAATTCAAATTTCTCTTGCAACATTTTATGTTTTCATATCTAAGTCTTCTTCCTTTCTGAATAATCCTAAGAGCGTTCTTATTGTTTTCCTCTTTCCTTTACAGTTCACTGTGAGAGGCTTCCATTTTCTGCCTTCCACACATGCAATTCATTTAAGCTGCTTTCAAAATTCTCGTTTGTGGTTTCAGCTTTCTTGTTTAGCAGCTCCCCTGTCGTTGATTTGTTTTACACTGAGGAAATTGGGAGGGGAATTCAGATTTCGAATTCACAAAGCACGCACCACAAATTAAAACAAGAAATAATACTAAAGTAGAGAGTGCACGACTTGAAGATACCCAACAGTTGTTGTATGTGATTAAGAGTCCTCTCTCTTAAAGTTACTGAGATCAATGTGTTAAGGTAGTTCAATTATCATATTTTATATTGAAAGCAGTGAAGATGGCTACGTCCGTTCAGCATGACCTTAACGAATTCATCTGCCTACAGAGTAAACAAAAAAAAAAGAGTCATAAATGTGAATGGCAAATGAGAACGAAGCTAAAAATATTTGAAACAACTTGGAGTAGGAAACAAATGGCAATACCCTGAATAGGAGCCAGATACTGGGAACCAGCCACCAGGCAGCATGGAACATGGAATTCAAAACGCGTGCCTTGCATATTCTATGATAGTTAATTATATTGTATCTCCGACGCTTGTTGTTCCTTTCGCATTGTCTCTGGGTGTAATGTACGAGAATTTCACAATTTTTAGATTTATTTGGGGAAATTAGCCAAAAACGCAGCAAAGGGCTCAGTTTTGGGTGATGGTACTGGGGCTGTGACGATGCATCGACAGACCAGAGAGGTGAATGGGGAATGGCAACCAGCTGGGGGAAATATGAAAAATAACTTACGCCTTTTATATGCGAAATATTGAAATATTAGGCAGGCAGACAAGGCAGTGAGATTGGGTTAGGGAATGCGGAGAGCGAAGAGGAAGACCGAACCGGACCCAAAGGATTCATCAGCGGTAACAGCTGTTGATGGCGCTCTGAGCTCCGCACTCGACTCTTGGCGCTACCAAAAATTTTAGCATTTGCGATGATGTATCGTCGGCATCATTATAACAGCTGCCGTTCCGGAACCTACAGTCAGTCCCCAGTCCCTCTTTATACACATCACATTCTCATGCCCCTCTCTCCATCTACAATTCCATCCTCATCTCCAACTCCATTCATATTCCTATCCCTGTCGCCAGTAGTTGCCGGAATGAATTTGGATGCGTTTTGCCTGGTTGATGGGCAACGGCTTGTGCGTGCCTTGGGTACTTGTTGTTATATTTATCACAGAAGTGTACTTTATCTTGCCGGTACACAGGCCCGTCGAGCATTGGTCACAGTCCGCCCAGCGATGGCATCAGTCAACAGCTGCGCTCCTTGCCGCCAGCCTCAAATCACCAGGCAAACAATTTTACATTTTCCAACCCAAACATACATATATTCACGTTTACTTACATAGATATATATGTATATATTTATGTATATATTTAAAAAAGAATATTGTTTCGTAATTTATTGAGCCCTTTTTGCGTGTCGAGTGAAAATTAAACTTGCATTATGGTCTGGGGCCAACTTTTCGGCACATTTGTATCATCAGTTCTTTTTTTTTTTTTGGTAACTTTCTCAACATTTCATAATAAGCTCGGAAACGAATGTAATAAAAGCTTAACAGATGTTTGGCCCTTTCAGATTTGATGTTTATTTGCCCAACGAATGGCTTCGGCTTGCATTTTTAATGCTTTCTTTTTTGATAAATTGTAATAAAAATGTTTTGGACATGTGTAGCAAATATAATCCTTTTGCCATCATCTGCTTGAAACTGATGACTTTAATCGAATTAAGGTTAAGTATGAATATGTTAAATTACTCAAATTCATCTATAAAATCAAATTGTTATTTAAATATTAGCTAATAATAAAATTTCCAGATACTTTAATTACTAGTGAAGTTCCCAGACCCATATTTCGAAATGTTTTATGCAAATTTATTTTAACTTCACAACTATTCGGACTGTTGTTAGTCATACCGGGGTATCACAGAAATGCATACGAACCGAAATCCAAACAAAACAAAGAGCTGATTTTACGTGGCATAAAACTCAAATTATAAATCTCAAAATATTTGTTGAGAGACTATAAATTTATTAAATTAAATAAATTCAAATTATCATGTGTTAATTAAATAGTCAGACTATCCTAAAAGTATACTTTACCTTTAGATCTGTTCAAACTTCTTTGGTGGAGAACTCAGCTAAGTTCCCCTGGGCTGTGGTCAATTTCTGTCACAATATAGTTAATTTCCAACAATCGTCGTTTTAGTGGTCCAATTGATATTCCATTGGCTGATTAATGATTATGGTTTGCATGTTGGAATCAGTGCAACACCAACAAAATTAAACGCACAACTTACATACTCATGCATTATTTCAAATCATGCACTTTATGTAAATGAAGCCCATATTCAGGAATATTGATTGAAATGCAATTTTGAGAGCGACGCTAAAACTCCATAATTTGCATGAGTCCATTTTGTTGGGCGTGGCTTGGGTTAACACCCTATCGATATCGTTGATTTGGGCTTGGTAAGCAGAAACAAAGTAAATGTCTATTATTTAGGGACATATTGAGCAGAGCCAGATAATTACTTCCCCTTTGCAATACATAAACCAGGATATTAATACTGCTGTTTAATATGGAACATTACTTTGAAGCAATCTTAAATAACCTTAAATCGAATACACAGAAGATGAATGCATTATTCTATAACGTGTGAATATATAAAGTTAACTAGCATACATAGGAAATATTTCAATGTAGAAAATATGTGCTTTTTGATAGATTTACTCGTTTAATGCTGAGTTGTGGGATTTTTGCTAAACAAAATTCCTTCAATAATATATTTTTCAGTTAAATAATTCGAGAAATTTCAGTCAGTTTATTTTGTATTATTTATTACCTGGTATTTATTTATTACGGGATTAAATTGAACGCAATTTCCGCAGCTAATAATTCACAAGAAATAGAGAGAGTTTCGACACCGAGATACCCTGACAAAAGCATGAAATGTTAATGTTTTAGAGATTTTTTTAGAAATTACAAAGTTGCTATGCTTTTTGATGGCAGTAAAAAATATTGTTACTAAGTATAATATTTCCAGCCAACTCTCAAGGGGCAGAATGACAGAAATAGAATCTTTAGGTTAATTTTCTCCTTCCTCTGCATTCATAAATTGAAGTTATTTCGAAAAGTCTCTGAAATTTCTTTCACTTTCTTCACATATCTAGCTAGTTTTAATTATTGAGTCGGAATCGGTTTTATCTTATATAAGATGGCTTATATTGTCATTCAGCTGCAGTTTGAATTGCAAGGAACTTTATTTACAATTCCATCTTTCCGCATGGATCTCTTAAGCCGCTTAGGACTGATTTAAAAGTGCAGCAATAAAGGAAATATCCCGACGAAAGATGCAGCAACAAATTTAATATAGAAAACATTGCAAAATATATTTTCATTGCCTTGTCCAGTGGTCGCCGACAGTCCCCTTTCTGTTGTTGTGCTGGAGCTCATTCAACCTTTCACTTGTTACATGCGCTGCCAGTAGACATCATTATTCTCGAGTGGTTGTGCGTTGATAAACTCACAAAGCATAACAGCTTTTTACTCTCCACAGTCTTTGGGTCCTCTAGTCAGCCTGGTCTGGTGGATGGCGTCTTTATCTTTCGCTGTCGTCATCCTTTATGCAAAATCAAATAAGGAAAATAAAAACATTGCAAAAGAAAATAAGGAAGAGAATGAAGCTACAAAGAGGTTTGGCCTTGTGTCTTCGTCTTCTGTCTTCTGGTCTGCGACGATGCGCAACTAGGCGGCAATAAAAGAATGCTTACGATTTATTGATTTCATATTAGCACACACACGCACACAAACGCACACACGCCCATCACACAGCATAGATCGGGGTTTGTGCATAAATTTTATGCCTGAAGTATGCAACAATATATGGATTTCCTCATGTGCGAGTGCGTGTGTGCTTGTGTGTGTCTGTGTCTGTATATGTGTGTGACGTCGAGGTTAATGTCATGATTTCAATTTGTCAGCATCCACAGACGCCATCCCCTTCCCGTCTCCTCGCACACAACGTTTACAAAAATACAAAATGTGGGTCACTTTTTCGGTTTCACCCAGACGCTATCCGGAGAGGAGGGAATGGCAAGAGATGAACAAAATTCTCGTGCTAATCTGTATGGTAAATACACACAAAAAGAATTTGGGAATGCATGCTAATTGATAGACAATCAAACACTTTAATAGTCTAATTTCATTATATTCATATATTTGAAAGTTTTTCAGCATTAAAACTTTTTATTTCATTTTATTTGTTTATTTTATTTCATAAGAAGAAATTTTTTTTTATATTTTTATGTAAATAATTTTATTATTGCTTTGACTTCTTTCCGTTATGTCATCTTTTGACTTAAAACTATACGCTCTGTTTATATAAAACGGGTAAAAATAGCTGTCATGTTAAAAGAGAAGGAAAATCAATATTTGTCAGTAAACAAAAATAAGGACAAGGAAAAGAAAATCTCAGTCGAAGATGATTTTTCTCAAGATATTTTATTCAATCCAACAATAATATATACTCAATTATACCAGAAATTTATTTATCAACAGAATTACTAAAGAACATATTTTGGGCAATGGATATAGCCAGAAGAGTGTATGATAAGCTGTTAATTTATGCGCGATACTTACACAGATGTTGCCAATGGATTTGACATGGAAATAATTACGCTAATATGCACAACAAAAACAAATATGTAGACAAAAGACAAACAACAAACAACACAATGTGGATATATCCCAAACAACAGATTATCCTCGTATTGGGTATATGCACAGATCCCGAGTCACAGTTACAGTTGCAGTTTAGATAACAAATGTTGCACAATTATGGGAGGATTAGGAGCATAGCAAATGGTCAGGTTGGACAGTGTAAATATGGAGGGAAATGCTATGAAGTTGGAATTTGCATTAATCCAACCACATTTATTCAATAAGCAAAGCCAGAAAGGCCAAATCGTCTTTAAGACCACTTAATAACCGACATGTAAGGCGTTTAAGCACCTACCACTCAGCGGTGGTGCTGTGGTGCGAGTGGGTTATGCTGATTGCATATATGGTTGGCATTGATTTGGGTGGAACTTGGCAACTTTTGCTTAAATCTGCTATGCAAATCAAATACAACTAAATGTAAACACATACAAATGCAGCTGACGACCGCCTGAGCACACATTTCTTGCTCTCTCTCTCTCTCTTTTTTTCTTTCTCTTTCTCTAGATCCACATCCGGTTTCAGATTTGCTTTCGAAAGGGTTCTAATACCTTAGCTCTCAGTCTATCTATTTTGCTGGCTATCCGTCCGTCTGTCTCTTTGGTGAACTTTTGCTTGAACGGCTTAACTTTTTTGCACGTGAGCAACTGGCCATTAAAGTTAGGGCAAAGCAAAATCGGAGAAAGGATAAGGTGCTGCCTGCCACATGCCACATTTGTATGCAAGCACTGATGCCCTGGGTAAACAAACCCTTGCTTCCCTTTCTCATACCCATAAATCCGCACACATCTGCATTAGTCCGTTGCGTTTTATGTCTTCTCTTCTCTTCTCTTTTCTTTTCTTTTTCTAAGCATTGGCAAAATTCTTTGATTGTTCGTAAAATCCTTTAAAATGCTTTCCCATTTTGTTGAGTTAAGGACATGAATTGTTTTTCGATTTCATTACATCTTTTTGCATTTCGAACGAAATACTTTTGTCTTTTATCTAAATATTTTTTTAAAAATGACTTAAAAATGTTAGTACTTATTTGGACCGAGATATAGATCCAGTGTTGGTTTTTATTTAATCTAAATTGAAAGCCAAAACGTCGTATATAAAAAATATCTAGTAAATGTAGAGATATGAAATTTTTAAAAAATTGTGTCTCTTAATTGAGAGAACTTTATAATTTGATCAATGATTCACCTCCTTTTTACTGTTTTAGTAAACTTATTCCATTTCTTACTACTTCTGATGTTCTTATTCCTTATGTTATTTGCCAGACTTAACATAATTGGTTTTTGTTAATGTTAAGTCAAAGCAAGCATCGAACTGCGAAATTAATTAACTTCCCTAACTAAACCTTTCAAACATACTTTAAGTAAAAATGCCCCTGAATGTTATTCATCTCTCTTGTAACTTTTATTTCCGGTACATTCCAGCAGCTCTGTTAAACCCATGAGTCAGTCGTGGCCCTAAATAGTTAACAGGAAAAATGTTATCTAGTCAAGGTTAACCTTAGTCTACTGTTGACAAAGGTGGATGAGTAATTTGTCTGGGCCGTTAAGATGAACAAAGAAGCTGAGAAGCTGCATAGGCTGCTAATTACGAAAGGTAAGTGATCGATTGCCACAAGACATGCAAATGAAAACGAAACCTTGGCAAAACCTTAACAAAAGATTAACAGGTAGTTAACGGTAGATCACGCATGAAACCCACCGACACAACAACAAAGGGTAATAAACATTATAGCAACAACGACACCTGAGCACAAACAGAAGATAGAATCATAAGCAAAAAGGTAATTACACGCCAAGCAAGCAACATCGCGAAGCTTCAAGTTCGATAGCACTTCGAACATGTTGCATGTTGCGAAGTTGCTCGTCGCGCAGTCGCAGCTGGTTTAAAAAATAAAGTAAATAAATTTAGCAATATGATCAAATTGAAGATAAACCAATTTTATTTTAAAATAGATCAAATTAAGGTTAAATTTTAAATGCATTTTTTGTGTGTTTGTAATCGCATATTAATTCTAGCTATTTTAATTATTTATTTACTAAATCTATTAAGTACATATATAGTATATATATAACACTAACAATTCTTATTGAAAAATTCAAAATTCAAACGAGAATTCCTCTAAAAATTGCAAGCCTCCAACTCTAAAATTTGATCTAAACTTTTCAAAAAAGAGTTGCTCGCAACTTTTTTTTACACGATCGAACCTCTTTCGACCAAGTTTGCTTCGCGCAGTCGCAACTGGTTGGCTGCATTTCTTCGTACCAAAAAATGGGTCAGCCTATATAAAGGCAAGTTCAAGGCGATCGCCGTTTCAGACGTCGACAGCACCAACAGCAACCATCAACAGCAACATCAACAAAAGCGGCAGCAGCAACGCGTAAAGTGAAAATCCGACGAATCTCGAAGCGAACGAAAGTTTTTTTGACCGAACATTCAAAAAAGAAAGATACAGTTAAATACATCTATTGTGGACCGTTTTTAATAGCAGTGCAACAGGTGAATTGTGCTTGACAATCGCGTGCATCAATCAAATTTTGTGCAAGTGAACGAGACACGGCATCTTCGTGACTTTTGTGCATCTGCAAAGCAGTTATTATAATACTTTTAAATCAAAACCTCAGCTTTAGCAGGTGCAACTAAAAAACGGAAGGTAAGCTACAAGCCATCAAAAATAAAAGTTTCTAGAAAATGTTTGAAAACAATTAAATATATGCCAAAGATTTATTACCTATGCAGACATATTTAAAGTAAACTGATGCTCAACAAAATTTTCGGAAAATCAAGTGCAATGTAAATAATTTAGAAATAGTTCACACTTCTTTATTGGTTCAGAGTGTTTATTTTCAAGGAATATATATATTAAAGTATCATAAAATATAAGTTTTTAGTTATATGTACATATCTTGAAACTTTAAGTATCAGTAAAAAATAAAAGATGGAGTAACTTAGGTACTAAAATTATTTAATAACAATTTTATTTAAAACTCAATCTCTATAGTTATTACATAGAAATGCTTCGTAAAAACATTAACTATTTAATTATTTTACTGTATTTATGTTAAATAAACAAACGTCACAATGAAATTGGGTTAGGGTATAAAGCTGATTAATACAGACAAGAGATCGAAAATCCTTTGAAGCAAAAACTCTTTGGTAAACTAATATTGCTCAATTAATTGAATTTTGAGAAGTTTGTAAGCTTTGTGACAAACTAACTTATTGAAAAATGATATTAGAAGTTATCGCAAAGTGAGCTGTCACATAAGCGTATGACGCTTTCGTTATAAGCGTACTTGAAGATGCTTTTAATTATAAAATTAAATAAGATTTAATAAAGAAAAGAAGGTGGTCAAATTTTATGCATGATTGAACCAAATGTTGTAATTGATTCAAATTGCAAATACAAATACAAAAAAGCAGCTTAGATATTAGAAAGTTATTTACAGAACATATTCTAAGAGTGAAAGATGGTTAAAGTCTAACAATAACAATTGAGGTCAGACCAAGACATAACAGAACTTGTAGGCCAACAAAGAATTTGAGTTAAACGAGTTAACAACTTTGCATGAAAAAGCAACGCAAACAAAACCAAATACACACACATATAAACACGATTAATGGACGGACAAAATACGTCAATAGAGACGACTAAAAGAGCTGGCACTGGTTTTTGGTTGTGTGTGGCATGCAGCGACTGCCACATTTTGTATTGAACCATGCCTCAAGCTGTCGGGCTTTAACTGGTTGCATAGCAATACAAACGCGTCTTTGGGCCCACCCATTGACCCAATTTAAGTGGCAGTTGCGTGGCCAACAGAATTTCATTTTTGTCAACCGCCCCCTCACACCTTGCGGTTGTGTCTGTGGCCTTGATTCTTTCGGAGAGTGAGAGAAAGAGAGAGAGAGAGAGAGAGTGAGGTAGATAGCAAGATATACAGAGAGCTCTCAGATGTCGCCAATTAGAGCCTTGCCTTTGGCGTCGCATTCACTGGATTCTCATGCGGAATTCAACGATTTGTTTATTCATTATTAATTGCCCACAAAAGCAAAAGTTTTTGTCGTTTGTTCATTTATTATTTTACTTGTCAATCTGTCCGTCGCTCTGCCTCTCTGTCCGTCTGTACCTTAACCCATTTTCTTACCACATTGCTTTGCACAATTTGTCTTACAAATTTCATGACTTTGACTTCAATATTGAACCTCTCTCTCCTTACCTTAAAGCAATTCTTTTTATAACTTTCATTCATGAGCCGTTTGTTGTTGTTTTGTTGGGGTTTTGCGGCTTCTACGTTGTCAACATGCCTTTGTTATTGTTGCTGCAGTTGTGGCCTGTCGTGTTGGTGGTGAAAGTTTTTCTTGAAACTTTTAAAGCGTGTTCAATAAATTTCGTTAGCGCTAAACTGCTCGCCAGTTTTTTCTAGCAATACTAAAAAAACGGACAGAAAAGATACTAAATAAAATATTTGATTTGTTTTATAATTTCTTATGATATCATTGATATAAATTAAAATATCAAAACTATCATCTAAACGGCATTGAAAAATAATTTAATACACAGAAAAAAAACCTTGCAAACTGGTTAAAAAACGGTTCACGAACCTATTTCTGAAATTATCTAGCCCGTGAACCCGATTCCGATAAGGAGAGCTTTCTTAAAGCGAAGGAACGGTTCAACAAAATTGAAATACATACATCAAATGCCTGTTTCTGTTACAGAGTCATTAAAGAATATTAGGATATTTTAACACAAAAAGAAATTAAATTAAATAGTTAAATTTAAAGAAAGCCTTCGTATTTAAAAATATTTTAAACAAAAAACACGTCTATCTTTTTAGTGTAAGTCATTTTAATGTCCCTGGAGTTTATTGCAATAGCAGATTATGTGATAGCTTTTCAAATTTTAAGACATTAATGTATATTTTTAGAAAAAGATCATTTCAGAGGTTACATTTTTTTATCCTTTCAATTCTACAATGAAACTTCTGCTGATCTGCTGCTTCTCACTGACCTGCTGATAAGTATTTACAATATTAAAGACTGCTGCCTCAATTCTACTTGTGGCTTAAGTGTGAAATATGTTGTTACCATCTTCCAGCACATGTTTAATGTATCTATAGAATTTCAAACTTTTATTTAAAAATAAAAAAACATACTCTAGGTAGCTACAAAATTTCAAAGCTGGTTTTTTTTTAATCAATCTGAATAATAAAATAAATATATATAAAAATTAAAGAATTTTCTTTGTTATAATACAAAGTTGCACTTTATTCAACAATCCAATTTTCGTCAACTCTTTAATTTCCCACTCAAACTGTGACAGCTGCAATTTGGCCGTCAGGGGAAAATATTTTATAGCTGCAATATAATAATTGGACTGAAATTGCAATCTGTTCTGCTTTCGTGCAGATTATAAATGTAATGCGCATTGAGGTCAGGTAAAAGTAAAACTTATAATGTTGGCTGTCATGATGCATCTTTTGCATGACACATGAAACCTTTCTTTGATCTTTTATTTGATCGAATGAGTACTGTAGTATATATTTGTATGCAAATCTGAATGATATTTGTTTTTGATTATGCTCGAATCACATTGCGTCATTTGACGATGCGATGCGTTTGTAATTTTTGAACAGAAACCCGTTGGCACTTGTTACCAAATAGCTCGTTAATATGTCGCATTTCTCTAAAACGCATTGAAATGCAGCACAGTGTACCGTTAGGCGGCATGCCATACAGTAAATCGAAAGACTTAAGGCACGAACTAGCTGGAAGGTTCAGCGACCAAGTTGAACAGATATCAATGCAAATTCCATTTATATACTAAGAGTTTAACACTTAACCTGGCTTACTTTCGGGCTTACCATTCATCGAGTGGTCAATAAACCCAAAAAGTACCCGAATTCTTGGCAAAAAGAAAGTGAAACGCCACAAGACACGCGAGCTGTGAGCTGTGAGTTTCTCTTGAGCCAAACCAGTCGATGACTGGCAACAGTTGTTGTTGCCATTGTTGTTGTTATTACTGTATCGCTGCTAACCGAAACTGAACAACAACAATGAAAGCAATAACCAAATAATCTAGCCAAGAGAGCTTGGCAGAGAATGATTCACATTTCCACTCTTCCGTTGGCCATATGAAGTGGAAAGGTACTCGTTTACGCAGCAAGTAGGCAGCCGCTTTCTCATCTTTGACTTTGGCCGAAACTCAATGGGGCGTGGCCACTTGCCGGCGGAATTGAAAACGAAACGAGTAAATGCACCTCAAAAAAAGTGCTGGCACAATAAAAATAAATTGCGGTGATATTTCTCTTACACATGTTTGATAAAGAACTGCACACTAACAAGACCAACAACCCTCAAAGTTAAGCATTTGCTTTGTGTGGTTATAGTTTTGTATTTGTCTTCTACACTTTCTAATTTCTAACCAACAATATTCGTATTCGTAATTGTGTTTAAAACTGCAATTGTGGTCAGTGGTCGCATTTGAGTATATCGGTATTATTATATTTATTAGAGGACACTCTACTTCGTGTATTTAATGCATTTGTTCGTTTAACGTTCATTGTTTAATTGTTGGCATTTAATATAATTTCGTTGTTGTTTGTGAAAGTAAAAGTTGCGTGCTTCATGCCACAAAAGATATCGCTAAACTCTCTAGCTAGTTAGTTAACTCCCTGCTTCAATCGAAATTGTATCTCAATTAATTTCACACATCATGCAAAATGTGTTCAAGCGTTAAGAAGCTGCTTAACAACTTTTAAAAGAATGTTATATCATCTAAGAGATGCTTTAGATGAGAATAAAGTTATGTTTGTTTTGACTTTTATACAGTTTTACATATATTTTGTTATCATATTATTTAACCCTAACTCTATTTTAGTCAGACAATGGTGTTTTCACTTTACTTAAACATAGTTTTCTATAGAACTTGTATTTAATACATTCAACTTGTTTTGATATAAATATAATTCTTTCTATCATACAAATTGCACTCTTTTTATAACTCCAAATACTCGATTGTTTCGTTGATTGATACCATCGTAGGATCGCCAGCAAGTTGAGTTACACCCAACATAAAATGGAGTAGAAAGAGATATTGATAGAAATAGGGGAATAAAATGTTCCCACGGAACGTTACGCTCAACTTTAAGTGATGTTGCACGTTCCTAACAGCTTTCTAAATTTACATAGATGCAATAATTTTAAAAGCGTTCCACACTCATTTCAAACTGTGTCGCAAAAGATAAATCGTTGTTGATTAATGATTGCTTGAATGTGTGCAAAATAATTTACATTTGTATGATAAAACCCGATAGCTGAGATCCATTCAGTTGACCAATTCGGTTGGCCTGCTTTCTTACCGCTATCGTTAGCCGTTGGCAAGAACAATAACAACAACAACAACTCGTTGGGCAATTAAATGGAAATCAATGCAATCACATATGCCATGGTCTTCTATTGGCATTCTTTAGTATTTTTTTCTTCCAGCTAGTTTTTTTCATTATTATTTTAACGGTAACTTGTTGCATGAGATGTGAGCAAGAACCGCTAGGCGAGGCATCAACACTGAACTGGTTTTGTTCTACCACAAAATGATTGAAGACTTTGCATCCAGAACTGTTCTCTCACTCGGTTAGCTCTTGGCTAATTTCCATTTGAATATCGACACATATCTGATAAGTGAGACTTCAGGAAACAGTGAACTATAATTGCACTTGCCACCTCACTAGTCATTATTCGTAGTGGCTTTCTAAGTATCTTACACTCGTTACATTCGTATGTGGTTTTTCTTTTGAATGAAGCCATCACATCTCTTGGGTCTTGGTGTCCGTTGTTTCCATCCCCCTGGTTTTGACCAATTTCGTTGTATTTGCCGCTTTCTTGCCGCTCTCTAATATGGGACCCCGCACTGGGAACAGGTTCAGTTTGACCGACACTTTAATTGTGAGCAGTTAGACTAGTTTCTATACAAGCAAGCATTTCGGAAGTGGTTTGCATTTCTTAATTAACCCCACCAACAACTTTCATATTTTCTTCTTCCATTGAAAAATACATTTCTTTTACTTAGCCGTGTGAAATTATATATTTTATAGCAAGCACTTTACTTTAAGTAATTTAATAGGTTCTCATTACTTAATCACAGCAAAGGCCAAGCTAATCAGCTTGTTGAGTGTAGGGCATTCTTTGGGTGGCATACTTCAGATATGGATTGAACATATTTTTGTTTGTCTAAGGTAGGTTATCAAAGTTAGAAATCAGAATATAATACCTAATTATAGTTATGAGTGTACAACTTCTGGGCCATCGACTCGAAATAAAATTAAATGTTCATTGAAATTGTATATATTCAAAAACATTAATTTTAAATAGTGATATAACAGTTGACAGAGTTGTTAAGAAAATGAGTACAAACATGAACTAAGGCGACAATTGGGCCAAAACTCATGTAACTGCTTTTGCGATATTATTATTGTTGTAGTCATGTTTTAGCTTATTTAAATGCCCGTTGCGTGCTCAGGTTCAAACAACTTGTGTGCACGTTGGCAATGTGAAAGTGTTAGAGGGGATATAACAAAAGACTAAAAACACAAACTTGATTTTGCTTTTGTCGTTTCCAGACAGTTCGCGATGTTGGATCAACGTAAATTAAACGCCTACCTGCTACTCTCCATAGTGGCCAGCAACTGCCTGCTGCTGACCTATGCTTTCCCCCAGCAGGAGGTCTACCAGCGCCAACATCAGTTGACCCAGTCACCGGTGTACCGCCCTGAGAGCAATGCCCGCAAGTTTGCCGTTAAACCGAATGCCTCTAAGAAGGTAGCATTGGATGACATTGAGGATGATATTGAAGGCAATCAGATACAGGAGAGCGTTGGCGGACCCGGTGGCTTTACCTGGTCCAACATGCTGTCCACCGTGATGACCATGTTCTTCAACGGCGCCGCCAATGCGCCCACCAAGTCCGACGATGTAGATAGCTCCATTGGATTGGGCGGCAGTCCCTGGGCTAATGTTATCTCTATGGGTAAATTTGCAGAGCTACTTAGATACTTAGATAACTTGCTAATTTCATGTAACTTCCAGGTCTGCGCATTATTAACACACTCCTGGGCGGTGGTGCTCCCAGCGATGGCATTGACAAGGTCGACAATGGAGGCTCTCCCATGCAGGTAATTACCCTAATCTAATTTTGTATAGTCTTAAACGCTTTTGTGCCATTTATTTTGAGTTACAGTTAACCTATACATATTGTAATACTCATATGGTGTTTGGTCTTCTTTCTCTCTCTTTGTTGTTTTTTGTTTGTTTTAATTTCCTGCTATTCCTCTACCTTTAAAAAAAAAAAAACAATTCGCACAGGGCATCTTGGCGGCTGTGTTGTCGTCCGTGTTGGGCACCCGAGATCCAGATCAAGTCAACTCGATGGCCAAGCAAGCTGGCGAGGTAAAACCATTACTGCTTAGTACACTATGCAACAAAATTGAGGTGCCACACGAGTGTCCTTTGCTTTGCTAATAACCCAAACTTTAACTAATCGATAGTAGAATTTTTTACATACGTATCGGAAGATAGTTTCTTTTAAGAAATGTACTTAGATAATTTTTAAGTGCATATTGATTATTTTTAATGTTCTTCAAAATACATTCACTGATTTTAATGTAAAGAGCCATTCAGTTCAGGTGCCCGATTCTTGTTGCATAGTGTAACACAATGTAAATTAGCACACACAACACACATTCTCACACTCACACTTATACACGTACACTTACACTCACACTCACACACACATAGACAGACAGACAGACGCATACACTATTCTTATTTAGCTTTAGTATTGGCACAAACAATGCAAAACTAATTGACTAATGCTTCCCATGCCCATGCCACGCCCATCACTCTACCAACTATTCGACGCTCCCATTCACAGTTCATACAGATCGTGATGAATCTCCTGGATGCCCTAAAGACCTCCTTCTCTCACCGCTCCCTGACGGCCCGCTCCCTGGGCAAACGTGATTCTGTGAGCGATGCTACGGTCGCTGGCATTGCGCTCCTCAAGGGCTATGTGCGCACTTATCGCAATTCGGAGGATAAGTGCATGCAACGTTATATGTGTGATGCCAATACGGACTGTGTGCGTGAAATTGGTGGCAACAGCATCTTCTGCCAACTGGGATCGTAGAGTAGACAGCAGTCGTTTTGCCAACTTTAGTTTCATCTCATTTATTTTTGCAGTTATGCCACTAGCTATGTGCTAGGACGGAGCAGCAATACCAGCTTCGAGCATCTGTATGATGCCGGACGTCGGGGGCGTTCCGGTTTTGACTGTCGTCAGCTATATCTCGAGTGCAATGAGGTCTAGGGTGTGTCTAGTGCGAATTACTTGCTTTTTATTAGTACTTATGACTGGAATCCTTAAAGTAAATTAAATTAATTTATTTACGTGCTTACGTGCTTCAAACTAGCTTTTAGATATTTATATTATTTATTTAAACTCTGTATTTATTTACGATGTTTACTCAATCGCAATACAAATTTGCGTTTCTCAAAACGCGCCATTTTCTGCAATGTGTATGAAAGATAACAAAAATAAAAATTTTACATCAAATGAAAAATTGGAACCGTCTTTTTTATTTTCTAGATTAGTTAGATAAATACAAAAATGGACCTTCTTAAAATACATAATTCTTAATTTCCAAATTCATTTTATTTATTTTGTAAATATAATTTGAAGTATAACGAACTATAGAGGTTAAAAACTGCTTGAATAACGCTGATAAAGCTGCTTGCTACGACATTTAATATCAGTTAGCTTTGGAGGGCTCACTGCAGTAGTGCAAAAAGCAGTTCACGCTGGCGTTCGCGTTTGAGCAAGCAGTTCAATTGAAAGCAGTTCTCAGTTAAAATTCTAAAGAAACTAGCTTTGGTTGCTCTTAAGTGAATTATTAGGTAAATAAAGTATATTTAAAATAAACTTATAGCCTATAAAATAAGAATATTTAATAAACTATATACGTATAACATATTTAGCAAAATGATTAAAAGTATCTATAATATTTACAAGTTTTTAAAACAATTTATCCTCGCTTTTTTTATGATGGATTTCTGAAAATTCGACTATTTATCTTAACATATGTGTTTAACTAAAATCGGAAAGAGGTTGTCTTGCATTGTGCCTTTTCTTACTTTTTGTTAAAAAACAGCTGTTAATCAACTCCTTTTACACTTCGTGTGCCTTCATCTTAAACTTTTACATAAGACTGTCATCTATTATCTTGCATGTCGTTGTTGCAACTTTAAACTGTCTGAAAGTAGAGAGAAGGAGCGTATTATGCCTACCTTCAAGTTTGTAAGGAAAACAACACACCGGGGTATAAGCGAACAACTTATTTGTTAAAGAAAAGTTCCAGTTAGCAACGGAAATAGATGAAGGATTGTAGTGATGCCATTGCGCAGTTGCAACAGCTCAAAAGTTTTCTGTCATTTTGATGAATTTTGAAGAACTGCCTGAAATTTATTAGACCGACAGACGACTCAAAAAACTGTATGCAAATGAAGACGTGCTACATATCTGCACTCTGATGCATACCAAAATTCTAACACACTTTTAATGGCCATGTTTGGCAACATTCTGTTGAAGATGTAAGAAACGGGGGAGAGGAAAGTGAGAGTTGGTGGAGGTTACTACTCGTATTGCATTTCCAATTCGCCAGCAGCTGAATGCAACAGCCGCATCCAAAGTTATGATTAATTTGTGCGTCCCAAGTTTTGCCGTTTACCAAAAAGTTGGCCGTCATTTAAGTTGTTGTTCGTGTTGTTCAGTTGTCGCAATGAAGTTACCAACAACTGCATATTTTCCACTATCTGGCTAAGACCAACATCAGCATCAGCATCAGCTTGGTAGTAATTAAATACACTGCTGCTGCATCGCTTAAAATTCCATTTAATTACGTTGAGTGTTTAATATCTTGGAGAGCGCTAATTAGAACTGGAACTGCCGCAAAAGTTTTGGACAGCAACTGCAGACATCACAGCAGCCACACCCTTTCTACTCTATCCTTCTGTCGGCTACAAAAGGCAAAAGAAACAATCGAATTTAAATAACGGTCTAATTTCTTTTCGGCTTTTGCAAATTGAGACCAAATTGCATTATTTTGGCAGCTGCCTCAAATAGTTTTCACTGTCTACAATTTAAAACTATTAAACGTATGCATCATTTCACTTCACGTTCAAAATTAAATAAGTTTGAATCATATTTTTCAATGTAAAAATAATGATTATAATATTAAATGCTATTTTGTTGTATGGAAAACTATTTCAATCTGATAGATTTGAATTTCCATTTAAGACACAGTATTTATTATATAGTAGGCTGGAAAATTTCATGTTGATTCTTAACCAAATTTAAGCGAAAAAGTGGATTATTCGTGTTTCGCAGAACAAGACGAGTTAAATTTAATCTTCTCGAAAAAGTAATTTAGTTGGTAAATTTGATTTGGCGTATTGGGAAGCTAAAACTAAAATGCGATAATATTGGGCCGTCATTTTGAATTTTACAATTTTATTTATTGGACTGAAAAGTGCCAAAAGCTGTTTGATTTATTCGATGAGCAATTTATTAGCTGATGACACAACAACAACTGCGACAATGAAATCAAAAAACGAGCAAAGTGAGCAACAATTGCAAAGCAAACAAAATCAAAATTTTCCTTAAACCGTGACGGCTTTTCAGCAAGCTTTTCTGACATTTTGTAAAGCTATGAAAACTGCCCACCGCAAAATAAAAAAAAAATAGCCAAACAAAAACAATAAAACTGGAAAAGTATAAAGTCCTATTAAAAATTTAATACTCTCATACAACAATTTGCTGCCACAAGCAACAGCAAGGACTGAATGCTGTCGTTGACAACTACAACACAAAACAATAACAACAACAACAACAACAATAACAACAACAACACAAGGGAAACACGAAAAATACAATTTTTGAAAAAGAACTGAATACTGAACCAAATAAGCCGCAGCAAGAAGCCGGAGGCCGCTCTGCGGGACGCCGTGCATACAGTTAAATCGATACACTATAAACGACACAAAACCAATAACGTGTGACACTGTGCCAAATTTGCTTTTGGCTTTTTCTTTCCGGGGGCCCTTCAAAAATGTGAGGGACCAGATCAGACCGGACCGTACGCTTCTCTGTGCTACAAACCCATTTTGCGAAAAAGCCCCTCAGGCACGTGTATGCCACAATGTGTATGGGTATATCTCTGTGAGAGTGTGCGTGTGTGTGTGAGCCATGTCAGTGGTTGTCACCATCAGCGTCAGCATCAGCAGCGAAAAAAGCGACGTTATTGGCTTTTGGGTGTCGCAATGGAGAAATCTAAAGGCGCCACATCGCAGCCACATCAACATTCATCCGCATACAAATTTGAGAGCCCCTCGTTCTGTTTCTTCATGAAACACGGAGTTTTGCCATTTGTTGTGTCTGCTTATTACATTGTTTTCAACATTATTGAAGATTATCTTGTACGTCCTCAAGCCAAATATACAAAACCAAATTCGATCAGCGTCTGATTTACATTTCCACGAATATTCAAAATAGCCCGAAATGTACTTCGATTTCCCAAACGATTTATAAAAATCTTCAGTCAAATTTTACTTACTCTTTAATGGCCCTCAAAATCGAATGACCTTGTTTATTTCATATAAAGTCTCTAAATATTTTGATGTTCGATTTGCTTTTCAATTGCTTTTCCAATTTCAACTATACTGTTTATTAATTCAATATTTAAAAAATAAATTATTTACTTAAAAATATATGTAAAATGGAAAATTTGTTTTATAACTTTTATGTTTGGCTAAAGTTATTTTAATATGACTACAAATATATTTTTTGCCATAGACCAGCTTATTTCGTTATGTGTTTGGCAAATTGTAGACCACTGTATGTCGAGTTGGGTTGTCAAATGAAATTTCAAATTTGCCTCCTATTTCTGACACTTTTCAAGTGTTGAAAGTTTCCCAGTTTTGAATTTTCAACAGAAAAAATAGCCACGTTGCATTTGCTGAGATGCTTCAAATGTGTGTCGATTTTTTTCTGAGAATTTCCGCAATATGTTTGCGTCACGTAAAGTAAATTATTGAGAATTCTTTGTTGCATGAAATGTGCTGATTTCAGTATTGAATTAATAAAATCGGTTTTAGACCCTTGAATATTTAATTGAAATGTGTAAAAGAAACGGGTCATACAGCTCTCAACACGTGTCCAGCATTTACATTGGCTTTTCCATTGGATAATCTGCGGTTCCATTTTGCATTTGACATAAGGTTTTCCCTATGGTGATGTGGGGGACTCACCTACTTTATGTGTGTTATGTGGCTCCAACAAACATGGCAAAAAGCCATTTGGGTACTAACTACTTTCCGTTTTTAGCCCCAAAACGAGAGATTCAATGGGGGGCGTTTTAAGCGATGGATGGCGGGAAGGATGAGGTAAAGGGGATTTATCGGTTCGCATAGGCTCGTTTTGCTTCGTTTGCTGTCCTATCGCTATTCAACCGGAAAGTCTCCTCACTTGCCCCATCTCCATTGCCATCTGCCGACGATGTTGATGTAAACAAGCTGTCAGAGCGACTAACATCCATTTGATTTGCTAAGGACGATTGCTCTACTCTATTCCCTATTGGGTATTTTTATTAATTTATTTAACGTCTTTTACAAGCATAATTAAGAAGAACGGTAATTGACTTAAGAAAAATCTCCAACTGATTGCGATTAACAATTTGATTAGGGAATTTCATAGAATCAAAAAAAGGGTATTCTTTATCTTCACATTTGTCACATCATCTTGGATGCTCGCAACTCATTGCCTTAATGCGATTTTTATGACGCTTTGAAAGAGCAAACAAAGTTACATATTGAATGGACTTTTTGCTAGAATTTAACTGCCCAGTACTGGATGTATTTATAGCGCCTGTTTGAGTCAGTTTCATGTCGAACTTATCGACGCCATCTCCAACTGTCCGTCGTAGTATTCGGTCCCAGGGATGTAGTGGCATTTTTATTTACTTTTTTTTTTTTGGTTGTGCCTTGTTCCCGACACAAATTGCTTAAATTGGAAAATTGCTGGCGCTGCGTTTGTGTGTCACTCCCCGCACCGAAATGAACTGCCAACTTTGCTCACGATTCAGCTTGGTTTTGCTATACGAAAAAAAAAATGTATATTGCATTTATCTTTTATTGGTCTCTGAGTTCTTTTTTCTGTTGCTTTCTTCCTTTAGTTGTTGCCATCAAATCAATATTCGATTGATGCCAATACTATTATCATTTTATTATGGCCATTTATTTGGCAGAACACGCAGTTGGAGCCTGGCACTTGAGTTTGCCACTCAATTCTCTCGCTGTGCCTTTACTTTGGTCCAGTCAAAGGGAAAAAAAAGAGAGCAGCCAATTCAATTGTCTGAGCAAATTAGCAAACCGAATTGATTAATTGACTTGATCTGATTGAGTCCACAGACCTTTTCCCGCTCATCTATGGCATGTATTCCAATAGATTTCAATCCAACAAGTCCAACAAATCGAAATTGACTGTCCGTTTACTTCTATTGCAAGAGTTCATCAAATGTCGCCATAGACTTAAAGCCATAAAATCAAGCTCAAATCGGAAACCCTTTCAATTTTTTATCTCCACGATAAACATGTTTGAATCCTTCAACGTTTTATGCGATATAAATTTTCGACTGGCATCAGCAGTTACTACAATGTACAGGTCGACCCTATCGTAAAACCTATTGAAAGATTTGTAAAAGATTTCCATAAACTTGTTGGAAATAGGCAATATTAACAAGGAATAGAACAACTCTTCGACAAAGAGTTATCCTTTAATTTAGATTGTTCGATATTTCAACTATCAATCTTGTTTTGACACATGACATTTTGAAAATAATGCTGCCTCTAAAAATCAACCTATTAAAATCATGTCTTTTTTTTTGTAATTTTTAATGTGTTCGATTACTGCTTACAGGGTATTCAGGAGATCTTCCATACTTGCCAAGAAGGCTGTCGGCCAACTGACACTTCGGCATGGCGAAGAAATTGACGGTTTATGCTTAGGCATAAATAAGGCCTGGCCATAAAAAAGTTGGCCAAGTTCAAGTTCGTTAAGGCGCAGCTCACCTTATTGGCTTTTTAATTGTACTTTGCAAATGCTTTTATTAGCCTTTAAATGTCGGATACCCCCAACTCTCTTTACTCTCCCATCGCTCGGAACACGAAATTAAAACAATTGTCGGTTGGCTGTCAATAAATACAAATTCTGAAATAAACACGATGCCGCAAATGTTCCAGACTTTTATTGTTGTTTTGTTGTCGAAAGTTGCTAATTAAAATTTGTCCACCAATTGGTTTAATTAGAGCTGAAAAGTCTTGACAAGTTTATGACCAAATAAAAACAATGTACAGATGAGTTTAGCCTTAACTTCATCCAGACAGACAACATAAATTATTCTAAGCAGAATTTCACGGCTAAGTACTAGGATTTAAAATTCATTTTATTTTAAATTAAGTACCTATTTAAGTCGTTTTAAAGGTTTATTAAAACATTCAAAAAAAACAGAAAAGACAGAAAAAAAGGAAGTGCCATTAGATTTTTCTGGAATTTATTTCTTTTCCTAGAAAAGTTGTTATCGTGCAGCTAGCGTCATCATCATCATCATCAGCATCATCATCATTTTCTTCATAATGTTGTTTGGTCTTATCGAACTCCAAAAAGTTAAGAATATCGTACACTTCAACGTTTGCTCATAGTTTGTGTGGGCCGAGTATAACTTTTCGCAAAAGAATATTTGTGCCTCTTTATTGTTTTGTGTGGTGGAAAAGTTGAGTGTCTAGTTGTTTGTTGTTTTGATATTGTTTTGTTTGCTTATATAATAGAGCTGTCTAAATATTGAGCATACACCACGTGCGCCACTATATAAAAAGATATTGTTCCCATTGCCCCACTCAAAGTGAGTTAGTTATTCATTGAAAGTGACATCGCACTCATTTCACACATTTGCATAGCATTCGCTGCCACAAATTGGATTGCCGGTTGCGCATTCGCATTCGCAGTTAAATGCAAATTTCAAATATGTATTTATAACTAGGATGTGAATTCATCGGTGCTAATAGTCAGCGGAGAACAATGCTACACCGTGTACATCTGCTAACAAAAAGACCACCCCGCTGCCTTCCATGTAATCCACAAAACCACCACAGATAGCAGCAATAGGCCATTTGGGCTGCCTGATGCTCTGCGGCAACTGTGAAAGCCACGCAGTGATGCTCCGATTGTGGTCCTATGTGCCACCTTCCTTTCCCCATAGATTCTCAATGCAAATGCTTTTGATAATGATTTGCATTTACTCAGAGAACCCTGCACAGAGAACATACAATTTGCAGCTGGCACGGACAGTGGTGCCTGGCATTTAGCTGGGATTGAAATAGGCAGATTGTTGGGCCAACATCTGGCTCGATGGTTACCTTTTAATGTGGATGCTGTCGCTATGCCGATGATGCTAATCCTAAACGAATTGGAAAAGTCATTTATCTTCCTCAACTTAAACGCTTCAAATGCAGTACGATAAAGGATCATATTTAAATTAAGCAGTTTATCATGCAGTCCGAAAACACAAATAGAGCTAAAGTCTGATTCCCAAATAAAGGTGAATTTAAGGAAAATGGCCACGAACGATACATATATTAAAAGAATCAGCTTTAATTTATCTATATTATAATTATATTGGTTTGTTTAAAAAAAATAATATTCTTACTTAAAAAATTGTTTGCAGTTCTCTGCTTGAGCTGTAAAGTACTGCGACAAAAAAACAAAGCCTCTTGCATTCAAAATAAATTAAAATATGTTTTTAACTACCTCTAAAAAGAAAGAAAGAAAAGAGTTGTTTACCTTCAACGCTGACTGTCTTGACCTACATATAACAGATGGCTTGCAGCTCCCATGATTGGCTGTGGATGGAAAATCACCTTGAAGCTGCAGATGTTCATTTAGCAGAGTTTCACTGCATAAGTCACCTTATTGAGTTGCTAAAAGCTAATGGCCATCCGTAGATTATTGCTTTTTAAATAATGAAATAAGAAAGGCGACAAAAGAGCAAACAGATATAAAATTAGTTTGCTTTCGATGAGAAGAGGCTGAGCAAACGTTAATTTATTGACTTTCAGCACTATTTGCACTGATTGAAAGTTATTTGTTCTATTTTGTTATTCAATTACATAAAGTTTTTTTTTGCGGAGTTCAAGCCAAAATTCAACAATTTTGGCCAAGAGCAGAAACCACGCTTATTTATTTACTTTGGACATTTAGGACTTTGGCTTGTACTCGCTTATTTACTGTTTGCCGAAATGCGAAACCGCAAACACAACTAAACCCCCACAGAGCCCATCTCCTCCTTTCTAGCCGTAACCTCAGAAGCCCTCCACAAAACATGCGAAACATTCAACCAGGCAAATGGTTACAAAACACAAGAGGTGGGTGGCATGAATCTGTCTGCATGAGGAAAAGTTAAACCAAAAATACTTTACCCAACTTAAATGTATTTCAGAAACTGCCCCAAGACCAAGACTGAGACCAAGACTGAGGCTAAGACTGAGGCCAAGAAGCAAGGAGTAAGAAGCAAAATGCGGACAGGCAGGCGTAGAATAGGCGGAAGGCGTAAAACAGTGAAAGGGCCAACTGCGAAGTACGAAATATGTAAAAAGGCGACCGAGCAAAGCAAAAAGCTGAAGTGATTCCTTGAGAGCCAAGTGGCTTGGTGTCCCCTCAAATAGCAGACATCAAAGGCATAAAACACCCACACACACACTCACATGCACACACGCACACATAGAGAAGTGGGTAGCTGAGAGTTAGCCTCGATCTTAACACAATTAAATGGACACGGAAGTGGGAGGCAGGGGAGGAAGGAAAATGGTGCACGATGACCGACAAGTCAGTGCAGGATGTCATTTTGTGCACTTGCCTTTTTTCCAGTCATTATTTTTATTTTCCTCTCTACGCAATTTTTTTTGTTGCCTCTGTTGTTGTTGTTCTTTCGCAACAAATGGTCTGGTCATACGTTGGCGTGTCCTCAGCTTTTTTTTAACCGAATATTAAAAAATTGTTTCTCAAAATGAACAATAGCAAACTGGGAAAGCAAAGTGAACATAAAAGAAAGTGTATCATTTTTTATGAGATTTCCTTGCAGTGATTTGAATTGACTTTGCAAAGTATCTGATGTCCTGTGTTCTTCAAAGTAATTTGATTTCGACTCAAAAAGACCTCTAAGGTTTGGCTTACTTAGATAATAAATATAATTATTTTAAAAATATCTTACAATTTATTTTCTTTTATAAATATTGACTGCAATTTAAGAAAGTCTTTAAATGAGTTTTTGTTTTTTCTTAACAAGCGTTTAGGCTCAGGTTTTATTTAAAAAAATTATTTGACTGTTGTTTAAGTGAAAATACTTGGCAACATGACAGATTTATGATGTGTGCTGGGCTTTAGCATCTACTCTGTAATTTGACTGGATCATTTGGGATTTCCCAAGCGGCCTCTTCGTCTATCGAATTTCTAAACACCCTTAATATGTTTTGTCCTGAGTAGAGAATTATAACCTCGTTTTTTTTTCGATTCCCTCTGTACAACTCCTCTATCGGAAATGTGAGTGTTCGATTCAGGCAGATTTTACTGTATACAAGTATTGAATACTTCACAGTATGAACGCTTTTAACTGGTTCCTTGACTATGCTAATGGGTTCTTTGTCTAAGCATTATTTTTTTCTTAGACGCTCCCTTTCCTCTTTCCTCTCAGCTCTCGGTCAGTCAACAGCTTCCGGAACACTGTGGAAAATTTTAACTGCCTGTTTTTGTTTCTTCACTTTGCTTTTCTTGGGAAATCACCCATTACCCTTCAACTCCTTTCCATCTTGCAAGCAACGACAAATTTTATGATGTCTCGTATTTTTCTTTTCCTCCTCATTTTTGTTTTGTTTTGGTTGACTGAGATGTGATTTCTGCTGCAATAAAATAGAGTCGTCGTCTACCTTAAAGGCTTTATAGCCCCATTTTGTCGCCGTCTGAAATTCGTCATTTTATGGTTAAGGCTCTTTTTTATGCACTCCCTGTTCGGCTTTTGCCATAGTCGTAAGTGTAAGCCATTTGGTTTGTGTCCCCCGAAGTCCACTTTAAGTATAATGTAGAACGTTGGGTTAGGTCACCACTTCAAGACCCAAAAATATTACCATAAAATATTAAATTGTTTATGTATATCGCAATAGCAAAGCCCGTGAACGACTTTTATGTCTGTTGCGAATGTTGCCAATTTTTTGGACTCCATTGTCGTAAATACCTATTTATCATGCTGAATATATTTGATTAGCTAACGAGTCAATAGAGCCTATAGGAATTGTGTTAAAGTCAACTCAAGTGAGAGCTCGATACAATATGATTTTAATTCCAGACCAAGGGCAATATATATACAAGCTGAATAATTTTTTTTTGATATTACCTAAGCATAACAGCTAAAGGTCATGTTCAGTTGTGGAAGCTCACACATACTTTTAAAAATATATTTTAAAGGTTAATATTTATAAACTTTTAAGCTAACTCCAGTTAAATTTGAATATGCTTAATTTTATTATAAAGGAAAATATTTACAATTATAAAAAGTAAGTAGCCAAATTTATGCACTCACAATTCTACTTTTAATTTTTTTATCAATTGAAATATAATATTGTGCGAAGAATCAATAAAGTATATATTTCAAAGCCATGAAAGGGTAGAACAAGGTAGAAAAGTTACAAAAAAGAGGGAGTGAGTAAAACAGAGTTTCAGTTGGAATTTATTGAATTTAATTTTAGTTAAGGTTCAGTTGATTTACAATAATCTAATTATTGATCTGATTTCACAACTTTAAATAGCAACATTTCTTTGATTTTCTGTTCAGAAATTGTTTGTTCTTAGCCTAGGAATTAGTTTAATTACTCGTATATGTTAGTATATGTCAGGCCTGTTCCAGGAGTCAATTTCAGAAGAATTGGGAATCAAGTTCCATTATTTAGGACTGTTAAGCGACATAATGCTTTACTTACTTCAAGAACAGGTCTGATAGATTTCTTATGCATTTGTATTTTGATTTTTAAATATACAACACACATACAAGCACACATACAGTAAGATTAAAAGTATACTGTAACATTAAACTTAATTATAGAAAGTTGTACCTTCTGACCCTCTTTCCCATTTATCCCCTGCCAGCTATTTACAATGACGCCTTTAATTAATCTCTAACCTAAATTGTACAACTGCACATTGCGCAAAGCTTACAAATAATTGAAGTCCGAACTGGCCTCTCAATAGGCAAGTCACGTCACAAGTCACGTCTTGGGCAGCAGTCTCCATGCCCTTTGCACTCCTAGGGCTCCCAATAGTCCTTGCAGCCTTAGGGCCAAAAGCAGGAACGTGCTGCTCGGGGTTCCTTTTGTTGCGGCGGACTTGATAGCCGATGCAGAGTATTCACCTGTTGGCAATAGGTGTGTGAGTTTGTGGTGTGGTGACAGTTGCAATTAATATGAATCATTTAACTTGCTGACAAAATAATTCACACGCACTCCCATTCGCATTCACACTGGCAATCACAATCACAAACGCAATCGCTCACGTCACACCAGTCAAACAGTAGAGGGTTATATACACATATAGTATATCCAAAGAACTCACCGCTCAGGACGTGCAGGTCAACGGATACGGAGACGCTGTTCGAAGGCTGGCACGTATAGTTGCCGGAATCCTCCTTGCGCACGAATGGTATAATTAATGAGCCGATCTGTAATTAATGTAGGCTTTATTATTTCAGCACTTCAACTAACTGAAAATCGCCAATGGCGTCAATTACAACACTATGCAACCAAATTGTTGATCGTAAAATCTTGATTAGCTTTACTTTATTCGACTTTACAATCAACTTAACAGAACTGATAATAATGCATTGAACAGTGAATAAAATGTTATTTAAAAGTGCACTTAATCATGTTGCATAGTGTAATATAGGAACGGGTATCGATACTTTTTGTCAGAAAATTCAAATTGTAAAAATTCGTATGTAATCTGGGAAAATTCTTAGGAGAATTATCTGTTAAGGATAAGCTCTTAAAATAATATTTTATATTAAATACTACACGTTTTGTATTTAAACGAATTGCCAATTTAAAATCTTAATATACCCTGTGGTTTTTTGTTTTTAACTGCTCTCATATGACGTTAAATAAACAAACAAAAAGACAGGGTAAATAAACAAAATAAAAATGTTAAAATGTTGATAACCATCTTTAGTGCGATGTAATGAATGCAAACTTACAGTATTTTGATTATCGGCAACAGTTCCAAATATATTACGATCTAACTGAGTATACCATCCTGTACGTTCATCACTCTCACTAATCTTTTTCTGTCCACGAAACCAGATTATATACTTGGGCGGATCCAGAGTGCCTCGTACAATACAATGAAGCGCCACCTTGCTTCCGGCTTTAACAAATCGGCTCTGGTCGCCAATCAGCTCAGTCTTTGGTGCTGAAAAAAGGATCTGAGGTATGAGTATGGTCATCTAGAGGATGGAAAAGATAAACGACTTACTGATCACTTCCAGATGCACTTTGGTACTCAATTTGGGCTCTGTGGCCATTTGGCACTCATACCAGCCAGCATCGCTGGGCTCCACGTACTTTATCTGCAGTGACCAAGTATAATCGTGATCTTCTTGGAATATCGACTGGAAACGCTCGTCTGTTATGAATGTGGCCTCATCCACGCTGATTATGTGTCCATCAATCAGACGCACCCATGAAACTGGCTTATCTGATAAGCGATGAATCTGTGAAGCATAAGATATTATTAGCAAAGATTTGATAGACCACCAGAATACCTAAATACCAGAGACTTGAAGAGCTAGCTATAAATATTTTATTCAGGTCAAATCGAATTACAAAAGCTTTAACTAGATATAGTTTTGTCACATTTAATATGTTCGATAGAAGGGACACACTAAAGGTAGATTAAAATTTGTGCTGTGTTTAACCGTGTCTGTATGTATTTTATGATATCTTACAGTACCAGTTTTTGTTTTTAAAAACTTAATAGGCCCTTTAAGCTTTTTTGAAATTGGGACTCAAAATGTGTGAAAAGCTTCACCGTTTAAAGAGAAACGTCTAGAGCTTATAATTAAAGTGTTCTGCTTGGAAAATTCCTTCTTTCTACTTTGCAAGTGGACCATGGACAAAACTAGGTACGCGTATATGGAATATATTAACATACTGGACAGAAATAAGTAAAGACGGAAGCACACTTATTTGCATACATTTTACATATTGCACAATATATATTGTATAGTACAATATATATGTTTTGATATAAAAAAACTTGAACAACAACTTCAACAAGACCACAAACAACAACAACAAGAATAGTAACAACTATTAGAAGAGGCCTCAGATTTACATTTACATGAGTAGCTGTGTCTGTATTTGAGACTCTTTCAACCTGTCCTGTGTTTGTGTGTCTGTCTGTGTGTGTGTGTGTGCGTGTGTGTTTGTGACACACTTTAACAGAAACCCAAAGAACACTCGATGTAAAAAGTAAATTGCAGAAATGTACGGGCTTACGGCAAGTTGGGGCCTTGTTTACGTCATAAAAATAAACGTAAACAAAATAAATTGTTGATATGCAAATGAAATTATGCTGATCTGTTCGGAAAAGTTTAGCTCAGACAGCGAAAGGTAGCGCGAGCCCCTTGGTAAAGGATTGCTTAGAAGCCAAAAAAAATAGAATAAGAAACATATATAAATTTGTACCTAAGGTTGGCATAGATAAAACTAACTTGGCGAATGCCACTTAGAAAGCAAATAGTAAAGGATAATGTGTGAGACGATTGTAAAGGACATATTCCTTTTCATGAACTATAAAATTCTTGATATAAAAAAATTTAAATTAATAGAATTAAACATTAGAAATGTGTGAGGAAATTATATCAACTCCTACATTTGGCATATATACTCGTAGTAGATAGATACGTACGTATATTAAATCGTACTTTTAAATATATATGCCAGGCAAAATATAATTGATAAAATATGTATGTATTTGAAGCTGAATTTTAATAAAATTTCTCCACCTCTTCCTCTTATACAATGTGTACATACTTATATGCTTAAGATGTAAAAGTGAACATATGTATGTACATATAAGCAAAAGGTGAGGAAATTATTTTCAAATTCAGACCGTTATAAATATTATTAATATTAAGAAGTTAATAAAATTTTAAAGCAAAAGTAGATTCTTACGTACTTAAATCCACCAAAGACTGAACATATGTTAAGTGGAACACCAACATTCACTTTTACACACATTTCCACACACATCTACTTACGCTCTCTTTTCCACCCACACTTATTGTGGCACACACTGTGCATGAAACTTTGATACAAATGCTAGGATTGGATTTGGGTTTGGACAAGGACTTGGGCTTGGGCATTAGCTGTAGTATCTCACCTGACATGGCATGTACGCGTGATTTCCCATTTGCGCTGTGATGTTTAGCACGGGCATTGTCAGATTTTTGCGTGGCAGTTGGCCCGGCTCCAATTGCCCGTTGTGGGAGGCCAAGTACGAATGTTGCTCATTAAACATTTGTTGGCGCTGCTCCTCTGGTGACAATGTCACAGTCTCCGAGGCTACGGTTGATGCTGCTGCTGCTGCCGCTGCTGCGGCTTTCGCGGCAGCAGCAGCCTCCTCTGCAGCAGCTGCAGCTGCTGCAGCTCGGTAAGCTGGCAGATCTGCGGCGGCGAACACGGGAAATGGTGGTAGGAATGTAGGTATGGAGAAGCCTTTAGTCAGTGAATCAGCACTAGCCGGATGAGGCAACACCGCATTCTCCTCATCCCCCTGCTGCACTGCCTCTCCTGAAGTCAGTGACGTTGCCATTTCAATGGAGTTGTGGGCATCCGTTTCCGTCAACGCCAACGCCGTCGCTGCTGGGACTGGATCTGGAACTGGGACTGGGACTGGGACTGCTGTCCTTGGGTCTGTTGTTGATGTCGGATAAATTGTTGATATGAACATCGTTGCCATCGTCCTCGCTGCTTTAGATGGTGTTTGCTTTTCAACCACGGCCGTTGTGGGCACCGTAGTTAGCCCAATTTGTGCGGACTTAGTTGCTGCTGGAGCTGCTCCTGTCGCTGTCGTTGTCGTTGTCGTTATCGTTGGGGCTGTTGATGACATGGACAGAGTTGTGCTCCCATCACGTGTTGTTATTGTTGGTGTTGCTCTTGTTGTTGTTGTTGCTGTAGTTGTTGCTTTTGGCTTTTTCGCTGTCAGCAATGTTGTTGAGTTTTGGGCTGTCGTAATTAGATCGTTTTGTGTTGTCATTGGCCTATCTGGCAAAGTGGATCTCGGGAATGTCATTAACTGTGGCCCCGTGCCACTGGCCTGGTCGGAGGCTGAGCTGCAGGTGACAAGGTCTGTGGGTAAACAGAGAGCATGCAAATGTAATGTACTTAGCTGAGCTACTTAACTGTGATGAAGACATTGAGAGGGACATTTTAAATGTTTAAAATTTAAATGAAAATGAAAATATTTTTAAATCAGTTCTAAAGAGACTTTGCAAAGTTTTCAAATGAAACGTACAAAAAATGAGCTTTCGGTTCACAACTCATTTAAATTCATTCAAGAGTTTTATGTATGAAGTGTAAAATTGTATAGCATTAAAAACTTTCTGAACTAGGAAGCCTACAGAAGGGGCTCGAAATGTATTACCATAGCTTATATTAATAAAGCTCACTACAAAATTTAGTAAGCTAACTACAACATTTAGTCTTTCGTGCGGAAAGGTATGGGAGCAATATAAAATAGAAAACTTTAGAGATGTATATGAGATTTTAAATGCTGTTTAAACTATAGATTGGAGATTAAATTTACTTTTACAAGAAATTTAAGACTCATTGCCAAAACATTTTTGTAATATTTTTTGCATTTATGTTGATAATAACAAGAAACTGTTGTTGATTTTATTTTTCATTCCTTCAAATTCATAAAAAGAAGACAGACTTGGGCAAAATCCTATGCAAACAAATACAAATTTAATGTAATCTTTAGATCATAAACGAATCTGAATATGACTGCAGGGCATATCAAAGTGAGTTAAAGAATCTTTAGAAATTTGCAGAATATTTAATCATGCTACAGTTATTCAAAAAAAAAAAATGGTATGGAATGATGGAAAGTATACTGTATATGTGCATAGGAGGGCTCTCACTGGCCTGTTATTCATATATTTTGTTTCAGTTAATTTTCAATTACGCTTTTATGCTAATTAAAATCATAAAAATGTTCAGCTTTTTGTTTCTGTTGCGGCTTTGAGTTGAGCAAGCGGCAGGGGGAAGTAATGCCCCATTGAAAAGTTTTCTCTTTTCTTTTTGGTCGGAAAATGGTCCCATAAATTATATAAGCATTTATATGTTTATGAGCTTCAGAGTAAAATGAGACTCGCTGTTTATAATTAGTTTTAAATATTTCGGGCTAATCGGATGACAGCTAATAACGGCAACAAATAATCTTAATGTTCAACATTTTTTTCCTACACTATTTATTTATTTGTTTTACAAAAAGCTCTGATAATTGGTTTTTCTACTCAATTTTAAATGTCAATACCTTTATTAACATACAAAATATAACATGCAAAAGTATCATATATCTATTCGCATATATTCCAAGATTTATAATTATCTGCCTTTTCTATCAAGTTGATGAGTGTTGATGTACATATTAAAGTTTATCTGAGACATTTAAAATTAAGTTAAGACTAACAGTTCTTTATAAAACGTGCCAATAAAGTTGTTTAAACTATATTAAAAGATCATAAGCCAATAACTTCAGGCACTTAATTTAAACATTTCTCTTTCACTTTTCAAAGTAGTCAATGCTTTTGTGTTGTGTGTAACCGTTTTGCCAGTGATTAGTTCGCCATACAACTCAACTTTTTGCACACAAAGTTTCTGTGACGACCCTCAAAAGAACATGACGCCTTGGGGTCAATAGGCAGCGGGAGGCTGCGCCAGCTACAGTCATCGTAGTAACAGAAAAAAGAGAAGAAAAATAAGGACGATGAGGGCGTGAGGACGTGAGGTCAGAAGTGGAAGTCACCCATGTGAAAAGTTTGGTAGCTTCATAAATGGAGCAGGGGCAAGTTCCCTGCACATTTCGTTAAGTTATTGTTGTTGGTTTTATTCATTTCAAAATGATTGCAATTTATTCAATAAAAACCAGAGACTTTGGGCATCGAATTTCTGATTTTTAAAAAAACACTAACTTGGATTATAATTTTAATAAATGTTTATAATAGCACTAACTTGGATTAAATTTTAATTTGTTTTTATTTTTCATCCAGCCCATGCTTGCGTAGCTCATTCTTAAGCGTAGTTCCGAGCAAAGATAAATGGCTGCTAATTTCATATAAAGGGTTTCAGAAAGAAATGAAAAAGAGTTGACAGCTATCGAACATGATTTATCTTTGCTCGAAACTAAGCTTTAGAGGAAAAGCCAAAAAAAGCATATAGAAAAGACAATGATATCTTGACAGAATTTTAGCTTTAATAAATTAAGAATACCAATAAAAAGATGACCATTTATCAATCAAGTAAAATTTCGTTTTGTTGTACAATTTTTTGATTATTGTATAACATTTGATTCAAAAGTCCTGCGGCGTCTTTTAAAGGCAAACGAGAGGTAGATGGCAATTTCAGTTGCCCTGCGGATGGGCTAACAAACTTTCAGCAGTATAAAGCCAGACAACAATCCTTGGGTTTAAGCTGATTGCAGTTTTTTCTCGGTTAGATTTCAACGGTTTGATAAAAAAAATTTGCATTTTTAAATTATTTCATTTCACGTTCTTGTCAGGTCTTGATTTAGGTACAATTTCTACCTGACGTTACGTTTTGCAGCCAGACATGGCCAGGGGGACGTCAAGTTCACAGCCTCTTCCCAACAAAAAAAAATAGTCAAAAACCGCATAAATTTTTATACGAATGGACGAATGTGAATGTGAATGTAAATGTGAATGCGTGAGATTTTGGTGTGTCGATAAGGTTTTGGGGTTTCGGAAGCAAGCTGTAAAAAAGGTAAAAGCCCAACTTGGCCGGAAAAATGTGAAATGCTGTAAAAATGCAAATTGAAAACGAACCGCAATAGTAAATTTAAAATCCACTACAACTCTTGCCCTTCCGTAATGATATATGTCCTTTTTCTATTTGATTGTTCGATTTGGCAGGATACAAAATAAAAGGACATAGCAAAATGCAATGCAGCAAAGACTTTGTCAGTGCTTGGATTTTCAATTAAAACCGATTATTCAATTAAATGCATTAAGCCGCTTCTAGGCTTAGGCTTTATGTTCCTGCATTCGAGTTGGTCAAACGAGCTCAACTTTTATGTCACTTTTCCCATTCCCTAGCCGAAAACAGTTTGCTTGCCTATGTATGTATTGGAAGAGATTTGGTTGTGATGGCCTCTAAGCCGATTAAATTTCAGGCCAGCAAATTCGCCGTTGTTATTTTGTTTGTTTGTTTTGTGGCAAAAGAGGTGGGCAGATTCAAGTAGAACTCACATGAAGTGTGATCTTAACACTTATTGCACTTTGGCGACAAAATGGCGCAGACAGGAGACGCCATTCTGAAGACGCCCATCACACAGGCAACACAATTTTATTTGGCTAACAAAGCCAAATACAATGAAAATGAAAGAAGAGACCCTTTCTCTGGACGATGAGTAGTCATCGTAGGGCATGTAAGCGAAACGTGCAATAACACTTAAATGGTTTTTGTTGTTTCTGTCTTCCTACTTGAATTGGCTAGTTCGTATGAAAAGTGGCTTAGCTTCAACCTCTTCTAAAGCCCCTCTACATGCACTTCAAACCCGGTCATGAGATTGTTTTAGTAAGCTTGCCACAGAAATACCAAAAGGTTCATAATTTAAGCATGTAACCTCTCAGTCAACTAATCTTCCTCACTGCTGGAATTCTTCTACGCAAACTGAATAGTAATGTTCCCAAATGAGTCCCAAAATTTCTCAAATTAGGACTATGGCATTCGACCAATGCACAAAAACCAAATTCTCACAACAGGTACACACTCTCACACTCATTGATTGTGTGTATGTGTATGTAAATTTGAATATTTGGCCAGACAACATAATGCGACCTACAACATGCTCATCAACGTCATCAGCAACAGCACATAACAGTGGGGCAAAACATATTTGATAAGATATAAAGTTGTATTACAAGAACAGTATTTGGAATTAAATGCCTTTCATTTTATGATCAAATACTTTACATTTAATTGTGAGGCGGTCAATTAAAATACATTTGTTAACTATTTGCTGAGAGTTGCCCATTGTGCCTTCATTGGTACAATGTTTCATTTATGGGTGCTGCCTTTTCTAACAATCATTTCGACCTTTCACTGATACAGGTGTTTAGAGACAATAGCAGAAACAGACATGTCCTTATGGTGTAATGTTCGCAGTTCTTTGACCCTTCAGCAAGCATGACAAATGTATTATAAGCTGACAGACGTTTTTTAAAAAATTAAATCGTAATTAGGATTAGTATACTTATATCCTTTACTCATTAAAAATCAGTCTCAAATAAAAAGTTATTAGACAGATTATAATATTGGTAGTGAAATTAGTAGTGGATTAGTTTTCTCTGATGTAATAAAAGGATATTAGCTATTACGTCAGAGAAAACCAATCCAGATCTCACTACCATTATTATAATCAGTCTAAAAACTCATTTATTTTAGGCCGATTTTTAATCAAGAGGCATTTCTAATATACAAATATTTTGCAACGGCATCGACTTAGTTTACAATTTTCATTTAAAATTATTTCTGTCGAGAACTTAACAACAATAGTTTACAGTTTTGGATGCAATTTCTTATAATGAAGGATGAAAGGTTAATTACCCTGTAACCAAAGAAACAAGTTATGTTGTATTAAATTGAATGGCTCAAGACCAAAATATTTAAATCCTTAATTAAACCGGCTCTATTAAAGGCATATGTTACTGACTATTAGCTTTTTCCTAGTAAATAGATTAATAACTTATCTTTTGCTTTGTAGATTTTTAGATTATATTGCAAAGCTGGTGAAAGTCGTTATCGGCCTCTTTATATTTACCAGAACATACATATTTGCACTAAAAACTTTGCCATAAATGCGCATCCCGACTGGGTGACCTGTTTAAGGTCAATGGATTAATTATGGTTTCATGCTCTGTGACATTTTGTCGGCCATTTGATGTTCATACACGTACTCGTACATCATTAGCGAAGTATTAAAACTGCCATCCACTTTGTCCAATGCGAAGTGAAACTTTTTATGGTTATTCTCATGTAATTATAAAAAATATGCGTCTGTAATTCTGAGCCGCCAAGAGCTAAAAGTAATTACATATCCAATAAAAAGTCATGGTAGCTGTTTGCGACCATAATTAAAAATGCCGCTATCCGAGGCAACTGCCGCAAATATGATATCTATGTGAGAATATAGTCGAACTTCTATGCGACAGTCTAGGAGTAGAAGGTCTTAAAGTTTATGCAGACCGCGAACTAAACACCGTAGCGTACTTCCATAAAACCAAAACTTTTCATTGGGGACTACTTTGGGTTATGGGCGTCTGGAGTATGCATAAAACACGCGCTAGCAGATTGCTCAAGGCGTTTGGACCAAGTCCCAGATCCGTGTACCACCAGATTCCCCCTCTTCCCTCTCAACAAGACGCCTGAGCTATCTAACTCAAGATAGTTGGCTTAACGCTGAAGTTGAAATTGCGTCTAGTTTCTTGTTGACAATTCTAAAGTTGTTATTTCTGTTATTGTGGCTGTTGTTGTCGTTGTTGTTGTTGTTATGGCGGTTGCTAATGCGGTTGCGGATGTGTTTGTTGTGTGGAACAATTGTAAATAACACTCCTTGGGGTGTTATTAATAAGCGATTTCAGCTGTTGGTAACTGGACAAACTCTGGTTTCAGATTTAAGTCTGTCAAGAAAATGCAGTCTGTTTTGCATTTTATTTTAAAGCCAATTCCGTAGAAATAACTAAGATGAGTTTTGTCCAAACACTTTTAAACAAGTTCTAATTTTGAACAGCAAAGCATATTCTTAAGAAAACTTTGGCTAGAAATTCTGTAAATCAAATCAATTTGCACTTATTTCAAGCTCTCGTCAAATATCTAACCTCTAGCCTTTGTATTATTTGCACAGCACTTATTCTGCCAGAAATTGTAATGACATTTCACATATTCGTGATGAATTTCTCATAAATATTTCGAGCTTGCATTTAGAAACATTTAGAAAATCGATCAATAAGCAATTACGAGCGCCTTTTTTTTGGTAACATATTAAATAAATAAACATATTTGCAGTCATAAAATTATATAGAAATTGTATATGTATGCTATGAAAATACAAAATGTTGTCTACGCATTAAAGATACATTTGCATGTGAGTGGATGGGTGGTTGAGTGGTTGTGTGGTTGACGAGAGTGGTGAGTGGGTGGCAGTAAAGACAGTCTGCTGCCGCTGCTGCTGCTACTGTTGGAATTTTGTGTTTAGTGAAAATTGCTTCAACAATTTCCTTGTAGTCATTCAAAGTGAAACATATGTTGGGTGTCACAGTTAAAATATATGCGATGTTCCCCACAAAGAACCGCGAGAGAAGGAAGCGTCTGTACGTTAGGAGAAATTCAATAGCAGGAAAACAACTCGAAACGAATATTCGACTGCCATCCTTGTTGGCAAACAACCGGCTGTCTCAGAGTCCTTTACGCCCTCTTTGAGTTCGTTGTTTTTGCGTTATACTTTCGCTTTTTGGTGGCGCAGCTTCAATTTATTTTTATGGCATCATGTTCGGGTCTGTACGTGTGGCAAAAAGAAGTTTTCTCGCCTTTGGCTTCTCTTTCAGCTGCGTAAATTGAAACTGGAGCATTGCCCAGCGTCACATTACGTATACGCACTGTGTACTCTAGTTAATGTGTGTCTCCTCGTTTAATACAATATATATTAAAAAAGTATTCTTTTAGTTGCCTTTGATGCAAACAGAATTATTAAATTCAACTTTAAAAGTGTATATGAAAAGAAAAAGAATTATTCGCTTTATGGGAAAGGGTTACTTTTATAAGCATTACTTAAAGACTTTGTGAAAGCAATACTGCATGAATTGATAAATTTAAGCTGTCCTCTTAAGTTCACTTTGGAATATGCATTTACTTTAGACTTTTTAAGGCAAGTTAAATATATTGTTATAAGTATAAGATTTAAACTGAAAAGTAGCTCAGAAATGCTGAACACGTGCCGAGCTACTGATTAAAAACAAAATTGAAAGTTGAAATGAATATACAAAGAATTATTTAATACTAATTTGCATTTCAATATTGATTGAACAATAAATTCGCATATTTTAATGTACTAGAAGAATGATCTTTTATACGTTTGCCCTAAACAAATTCGGTTGCCACTGTGGACAACTCCCAAGGGGTCGCGTATAAATCAAGCAAAATAATTATGCGAATCTGCAGGACATTACATTATCTGTTTAGACTTTTCCGCAATGCTCTTTATCTCTCAGCTTTTATTGCTGGTAACCAAATATTGACCCACCCACAGTAGCACAACAGCAGGAAACATTCCGCCATCATGTTGACACCGACGTCAGACCACCACCACCAACTTCTCCACCCCGTTGATGGTCCACAAGCGAAGCCGCCGGCACAGCTCATAAATAAGTTCCAACGTCGCCAAAACAAAACATTTTTCATCAAGCTTAGGCCCAAGTTCGACCGTCCGTTAGTCCGTCCTCAACCGCCAGACGCGTCGGCATGTGCTCTGGGAATATTTCATAAATTTCAACGTTGGCCAACACTGAACCTGTGCATAACCTCGATATGTGTGTGAGCACACACCATTATACTGGCATTTTGGTTAGTTATTTTTGGGCCATTTTCACACTTGAACCAAGAGGAGCTCTCGTAAGACTCGTTGACTTTTGTCGACTGCAGTTTATCATCCGTTGGGCACTTCTTCTATTTTTCAACAATTACACGACCCCGACCACTAATTCCACACTTGTTGTTGTCATTTCACCATTGTTTTCTACTGTTTTATTCTTCTGTTTGCTTTGTGTCTTGCGCCTTACATTTCGCCCGAAACGACGCGATGTCTGCTCTGACAGCGTTGACCCTCTGAATAATTTAGCCCCCTCTTTTTTTAGCCAAAAGAGCATCGAACGGCGTGGACCAGAATGTAATGCTCATGCCATAAACAAAAATTGTTAGTTTTAAGGGTGTACAGTGGTATGAGATACTAAGCACAACAAGTGAAACAGTCAAATACTAAGTTATTAGGCAGCAATAATCTAAGAAGGCACTCAAGGATCTCTAGATGGAATCAGAATGTGGGTTGATCCAAACTATGAACTAAAAATTGTGCTGAAAATAAACTCTCCTTAATAAATTATAGTTTTATATTCTAAACAGTGCTAATTTTGATTGTCCTCATAGATACATAAGCATATTTTAAACTAAACATTAAGAATTACCGCTACATATTTCTGAAGGATGAAATACGACTTATAAAACGAGCCAGAACTGATTAAAACGTAGAAGTTATTTTACAATATTATAAACTTACATAATTAATGATTCTTGATTTTTATCATATTTCTTTTACCACTGTGGATCATAAACCAAAATATTTGCGAGAATGTAGGACAACCTCTGTACTGCAGAAGGCACACAGCTCACGGCTCACAGCTGGTGTTCCGTTTGAATTCGGTCTTTTCGGGTTCAGTTCAGTTGAGTTGTGTAGATTTTTTTTTTGTTTGTGGAAGGACACGTCAAGTGCAGGCTGGTGACAGCATCAGTGACAGAGGTCAACCGACATGTGCCCATGTATATGCCCCAGAACATGCGGGGTTGTTGTGGATTCATAATTTATGAAGGTAAACAAACACTCTTGGCCTCTGGTGGGATGAACATGACCCTTCATAGCTACGCCACTTTGCTGGGTTTTAACGGATTTTATGTATCAAATGACGGGGGGCAATAAGGGCTTGCTAACAATTTTTGCATTGCCTTATATGTTGCGGACCACAGAGGATCGTCAACCTGTAGAGGGCTTGCTGCAAACTTTGGCACATTCCCCAAATTAGCAGAGTACACACAGTGCAACACTCTGTACTCTTTACGCTAAGTCCCTTAATATTACAAAATTTATATAAAAGCAAAAGCAGCATAGAAAACTTCAGTTATTTGGCATAACGAGCTGCACTCAAACTTTTATGAAAGCGCATCGCATCGGGATGAGCTTGTGGATGGTCCTTGTTCAGCTTCTGGTAGCTTGAATCTGAATTGGATGTGCATTTGCCACCCCTCAACGAACCCACAAAGTGCTACGTGCCACTGAAAATGTGTTTATTAAACATTTTTGGCAAGTTTTCAATTTCGTTAATGCTTTCAGCACATTTTCCAGAACTCTCTCAAGCTGTTCCCTGTTCCCCAGCATCAACTATAAATTTATTGTTTTATTTTTCTTGCCATGCATATGCGGCCAGTCCAACGAAAGTTGCAAGTTGCAAGTGCTTTTCCATTTTCAAATTTACAATTTACAATACAACTCCACAGGGCAGTCGGGTTAAGGACCTCACAACTGCGCCTCGTTAATTATCGTCAAGTGGATCTGAAGAGTGCGACGGAACGCTTATAGTTTATTGAAATGCCCGCACATCTGTTTACAACTTAAAAAGGCGTCTGAAAACGAACAGTTCACTGGTTCGAATGAACAATGGAACTCTGCACAAGCTGTTCACAATAAGTTCGATAAAGCTTCTCTTTAAAAGTCGGATTTCTGAATTGAATTTTAAATTTAATATAAGCTCTAGAAATATCAGTTGAGGAAAACTGCACTGTTTCAAGATAGCTTAATTGAGCTTTTGAATTTTATTCACATTAAAACGTATTGTATGTGAGTTGAGGAATTAACCCTTTTTGAAGAAAAAAGTTAATAAATTGTAACGCATTAATATTTAGAATTTATAAAAATTATTTACTTGTTTAATTGTAGTAGTATAGGGAACTAGCCAATTGTTCTTATGCGATAGTCGAGTAATATCTATAAGTTTTATGCATTTATCGAGCATTTTGCGATAAAAAAAATTTCACAATGGTAAGTTGAACTAACTAAGCTCTTGGTTTTAAAATAATTTATTTGGATAATGGATGCCTTTAAATATTTTGAATAAATGTTACACTACTTAACCCAAATCCAAATTTAATCATATCAAAAGCAAAGCAGTCGCAGGAATACAAAAGTCTGCTTTGCTTTGTTGACTTGCATATTTGACTACAATTAAAATTCTCGCATTTTGAGCATAACTTCTACAGTTTCCAACTTATATCGACATGGAGAATTATGTAATAATGGATAAAATTAGCAAAGGCTCTTATAGCATTGTCTACAGGGTCAGAATCAGGCAACAGGAGAGATGGTAGCCATGAAGACCATACGATACTTTATTGAAGATAATGGTGTACCAGCCTCGGCGATTCGGGAGGCATCATTTCTCAGGTAGCTCAAACATCCAAACATTGTCGCCTTACATGACGTCAGCGACGAGGGCAACAGAATTTACTTGATTCTTGAATACTTTCCAATGAATCTGCGTCAATATAACGAGACATTGCCACCGAAGCAGTTGATGAAAACTAAAGAAGTAAGCAGCTATCTATACCAGATAACCTGTGCGATTCTCTACTGCCATCGCCGTCGAGTGCTGCACTGTGACCTAAAACCACAAAATCTGCTGACCAATGGCACTGGTCTTATCAAGGTGGCAAACCGATATGACAATCCCCGGAGCTCTTATTGGGTGGGAGCTACTATTCCTGCCCAGCCGATAGATCAGAATATATATCAGTATATTCAAAGTGCTTCGTGCACCAAATGAGAATATCTGGCCCGGTGTCTCAAAATTCCGTGGCCTTAAGGCTACGTTTCCCAATTGGAGAATCAGTATTCACAATCTTCTGAAGATCAAACCATTCAATAACTACTTTCTTTTTAACCTACTGGCAAAGATGATCCGTCGCAGCGTATAACAGCCCAAGATATTATAGAAGATGACGTTTTCAAAGAAGCCATAGAGTAATGTGGTGGTATTTATTCAAGCCCCGACTTTGATTTTCCTCTAAATGCTTTTTGGTAACTGACCTGTCAATAAAAATATAGCACGCGCTTGTTAAGCCGATTAAATGGTTAAAATCTGAACATGTAAAATTAATTAAATTATTTTACGCTACGTTTCAGGCTTATCTGCGCTTATCAGATAAAAAAAGAAACAAAACAAAAAAAAAGTGGGTGGAAACAAAGTTAATGTGCTAGACTTTTGCATGACTGCCCGAAGGGTCGCAACCTCTGATTCTTGATACTTGCACAGTGGGTAAAAGTAGTGGAATTCTGTGTTTTAATCTTGTTGTTGTATCACCTGAATAAGCCAATTCTTGTATAACTCTTAATATTGTCTATGGTCTTGAATCACTGTGCGCCTGCAGTCAATCGGTAAGAAAAACAAACATAATAAGCAAATTTATCAAGTGGAAATTATAATTGCCCGACAGCCATTGCTCAGCATTACAGTAAAAGCAGGCGAAATAAGTAGAGGTTGACTAATGAATATCCTGTAAAGAATTGTTTTAAATCCGACAAAATTTGCATACCCTTAAGTAATACATACCCAACCGTTGAGGACAGGGTATCTGCTACACGAAACAATATGAGATTGCTGGAGTTTCTGCATACAATTTCATAGACTATTTACTCGCTAAAACTTAAGAAATAATATAATCAATAACTACTGTGTGTTGGAAGAGATGCTGAAATCCAATAATGTCATATCTGTGCGGCAGGGTCAAGTTGATGGCAGGAATCGTTTAAATTAAATCAAAATATATGTATGAACGGTAGTCGAGAATAAGAGAATATGGATATACCCCGAGCTGCACTTACATGTTGCAAAGTTGAAAGCACCGAGAAGCACAAGAATCGGAGCTGCCAACCAGATGCGTTGCCAAGTCATCGTCCTTCTGGTGCGTAAAAATTGGCGACACTTCTTTGCAGTTGTCAGTCGGGTTGTCCTGTTTGCCGTAGCAATCCCTGTGGCACAGTTCCTTGCTGCAATGACACTTACAGCATCTTCTGTCCTCTCATTGTCTGCCGTCTGCCGCCATTGGGGACTCGTTTGTGGAACCATTGGTGGCATGATTTCCAAGAGTTCGGCACGTTGCTGCCCTCTGCCAGCTCAAAATGCTTGCTCTTTCCCCCTCGGATGGCAAAGTTTTTCGCATTCTATGCGAAATGTGTCTATTCCCAGTCACAGTCCCAGCTCTAGTCCCAATCGCAGTCCCAGATAAATAGGTTTATTGAATTAATTTACCGGGTCTTGGAGTCCTTGCTTCTTTTTTATTCACCAAATTGCAACTTTTATTTGCTCTGCAGTTTTTTTTTGGTATTTTTTTGTTGTTTTCTGTATTTTTCATTGATTTTATGACCACGCGATTTTATAGCTTTTCTTTTATTCTTTCTTATTGCTTCACCTTGTTCCACTTACAGTTTTCACTATTTCGCGGTGTTTGCGGTTCTCGAATAGATTGTAGTTTTCACTTATTGAAGTTTATAGTCGAACGACTTGAATTTTACAGATAATGTATTTATGCTTTCATTGTAACACTAACAACTAGTTTTGAATACTCGGATTATTTAAAGGAACTTTAAATAATTCGAATACTATCAAAGTTCTATTGTTTGATTTGAAATAAAGTCAAATCATTGACAATTAAATGCGCTTTTATTCTTCCCTGCGGTTAATGCTTGATGCTGTATAGTTTTATTTTTATAAGCAATTATTTTTCACTAATTTTGCTTAGCGACCACAATTTGCAACCACACACGAATTTAGGATCCGCAGTTATTAATCATAAGTAGTCCAATATAATCAATACGAAAAACTTTAGCCAGTCTTTCGAAATTTCTCTGGGTTCGTAAATTACACGTTCCATATGCCAATCTAACACGAACACTATTTTCCATGAGTAATGGCAAAAGTTTTCCACAAAGACTCCATGACTTGTAGCACTTGAAACTTTTAGATAGTTTTCTCTTAGTATTCAATGGGTTTTTAGCAGATGCACATACATCTTGTTGATTGTAATAAATTATTATCTATTTTTATTTTTATTTAGATATTATTCTTAAATATTTAACACATGAGATGATGTTTACACTTGAGTTGCACTTTATCGCATAATCCGAGTTGAAAAAAATGTTTTTTTCAAGTTCTTATTTTGCCAGGACGATACACAATAATCCCTTTTTACCGCATCGCTTCAGCTTTTCTTTATTTTTGGTTATTTTGTTTTGTTTTTATATTCGGGGCACTTCAGTGTCCTTTGCACATTCGCCTCCCCACTAATATCCATTTTAATACAACAAAACAAACAAATTTCAAAAGTGTTTTTGGCCCCGGCACGCTGACTCAGCCAGGACGACACTTAGGACACCAAGTGGTTCCACTTTATCTTGAATACTGTCAGTTTCTTCCTTAAATATCTTTACAGCTGTTATTCGCATTCGCTTTGCACCTATTTGTGGCACATTTGTGTGTCGTCTCTGTTCGAACATAAACAATGGAATTTGGCAGACGACTTGGTTGCAAAGTCTCGTCCTTTAAACACGTAATATTACTCGTTCTTTAATAGCTCGCACGATTTCAATTCGAACCGCGGAACACGACAAGTTGACTTCCGTTCACACTCTTCCCCCAGCGAGTCACGTCCGCTCGCAAAGGATGCAAATTTTCAACTAAATCGCGTGCAACTAACAGCAGGAAACTCGTGCTTGTCTGTCTGCCTGTCTCTGCTGTAAGTCCTGTACCACTCTACCAAGAAACAGCGGCATTATCCTTGGACCACTTCTCCGTCATTCGTTTCGTTTCGTTTCGTATCGCATCATTTCAGTTCGTTCATTTCATTTCACGACGGGGCAGTTGGAACTGTAACATGGACCAGCAGTCACTCCCCTTAGATTTGCCGGCTGCTCGGCTTGCGCATGTCAGGAAAGACTTAGAATGTGTTTGGATGGCACCCAGAAATCCTTCATAATGTATTTGTTCACAGCTTTGTTGCATTCTGCTAGCTATCAGAAGATAAATTTATTTCAAATATACATTGTAGCTAAATTTGATGAATGTATTAAGGATGTGATGACGGAAACGCTAAACTAACTACGTGTATGATGGTCTTACACAAAGAAGTATTTCAGTTATGCTAACGAAAATTGATAGCTCATGTGTTGCCTTATAATAGATGGTATCAACTGACAGAAGAGCTTCAACAATGTCCAATGTCCACAACCGTTGTTTGGAATTAAGTGAAAACACACATTTTAAAATATAAGATTAAGAAACGTAAAGTTGGTACAAGTATTTTAAATATGATTTTTCGATTTTGAGGGAAGTAAAATATGTTCCCTTGGGTTCAGTTATGCTTAGATAAAATAGCAACAAATTGGGTAGGAAACTCTTGCTTTTTTTACCTTATCCATGGCCTAGATATTTGGATTGCAGCAATACAATTTGTAGAACCTAAATCAATGTGCAGACCACTTTAAGTTGGCGTCTTAAATTAACTTAGGATTTGAGCTTTTGAAATCTTTGCCACATCCTTTGGCCTGAGTCTAATTTAGTGTGTCTTTGTTGTTGCCACAAGGATATTGTGTGCCGCCACTTTTGTGTGACAATAAAACTACGCAACGCCATTAAATCTGACCCAATATGCGAGGCGTGATATACGGCCTGGTCTAATCTTGTGTGCTTTTGTCAAAGAGCAAGTAACAAATAAATAAATATTATTGAACTTTTAAGTCCCCCGAGGGCAACAGCAAGAGGCAAAACGCACAGCAGGCAATTGAGTGAGGGGTGAGGGTGAGGGTTAGGGTGATGGTAATGGAGGAATAGGGGCGTGTGGAGGCTCGTATCGCTGGAATATTTCGCTCTCACAAAGTGCCAACATAAATTCTTGCACAGTTCAATTTATCGTGTATTGACACAGCTTCCGAATAAGCAGACAAAAAAAAAAATATGAAAAAACAAATAAAAATGTTTACAAAATGTGGGCAGAAGATGGTGGTATGAAGGGAACCGTGGATCTGGGGTCGGATCCTCCACAAAGGGCTGCAGGAATAAGAATGCACAGCAGGGGGCAACAGCCATTGTTATTACCTCTTTGTTGTGTTAACACACCATTTGTGGAATTTCCAGTCAATTCCATGTACCACTCACTCCCTCTCAACCCATACTTACCAGTAAGATCTTGTGGCGGCCTTTTGCGCCGTTAAAGTTGAATTTGAAATGCAAATGATGCCGGTGCTCATGCCGGCTTCTTGTAAGTGAGGCCTTAAAAATGTTAAACTTTCGGCTCACAAAATAATCAAAATATACTTTATGTCGCATTTGGAGCCACTCTAACAGCCTCGACAACTGCCAAAGCTCATGAATTGTGCCAAAAGGCAACACATGTTGTCCCTCCCTCGGCCCCATCCCAATTTGTCGCCGTTAATTTGAGTGTTTCGCATTATGCGACTAACTCGTAAATTGTACATGTTTATGACCCGAATGAATGAAACAACAACAACTAAAATTTTATTAATACGTGTAAATGTTTGAGATACATGCTTTATTCACAATACAATTTGAATATTTTGACTGTGTCTTTTCAATTTTTAGTATCGTATTGTATTTCAAGCAGTTTAACAAAGTCAAAACATGTGTTGCTTCAAATTTGTTGAAAATAACAACTGACATTTGAAATTGCAAACATAATTATTTTCTATTTCTATTTTTAGTAGAAGAAGTATTTTGTTGCCATTCAGACTATTTTTGTTGTTTATCAGAATGGCAGGACTTCATTCAAATTGACAATTCGAATGACACAAATAATAATAAATGAATCTTTGATGTTGCTTAACATTTCTCATTGTATCTCTAAATATTGATTTAAAGTAGTGCAACTTTTATTGGATCTATGCATGTGGATTAAAAGAAAATACGTTTTCCTTTAGATTTCAGACTATTCGTTTATTTGTACAGAAAGTACAGATATCATTAAGGTATTCACGCATGAAAAGGTACAATCACGTAGACGCTTTAGCAGTTGAACTGCAGATTCAAATGTAGCTCAAATATGTATTTACTTTAACTGTGAATATACATACTATATAAATGCTATATGTATGTATCTGTAGCACTTTTTCACTTAGTTTCGATCCAACAGGAATTGGAGATGTGCTTGAGTGCGACCAATCTGTGCAAATGCAAGTGATTCGATTGCTGAGTGCACAGGAACTGAGCTCTTGAACTTGTTTTTGTGTCAGTGTCGCACAGTGTCACGGTGTAGTGTAACCTGTTAGACTGTAAGGAACACCAACACAATGCTTTAGCTTTAGAGGAAAAGCCACGGGAATAGAGACAGAACTCGGTAGCACCGTAACTGCTAAGTAAAATGGATGAGTGTTGCAATTAAAAGCAAACAGAACGCGTAATCGAATGCCATTCAAATGACAATTGCGATGCAAATGCTGCAACGCTTAACCAGAGAAAAGATTTAGATGGAGAAAGAGAGAGAAAAAGAAAAAGAGAGAGGTACAAGTCGCATACTCTTTGTAACCGTTTGCATCCTTTGTTGCGACACTGCTGTTTGCTCTTTCTATTTGTTATGTTGCTTTGTGCGCAACCTTCGCTGCAAATAGGGTTTAAAATCCGAGAATTAACAGTAAATATAATTACGATGCTTGCTGGATAGACAGAGTGAGAAAGTGAGGGAGATGAAGAGAGTGTGATCCGCCTCATCCCCCGCATCGGATTACGATAGGTATTTGCCCGGTTCTGTCCTCAGATCCATTTAGGTCCGCGTCCCACCTCAATTTGTTTAAGGTTCTTAGTCGTGTGTCTAATTAGTGTAAATTGCCGCTCATAACCATAACTGTAAAATTAATAATAATTTCGTTACTTATAATAGATGAAACACGTATCCTTAACCCGCCCCTGCTACCCATAATTTAACTTGCCAGTTGTCGAAATTAATTGGGTTTCGTTACGCTTTCGGTTTGTCACTCCAGATTTATGTAACAAATTGCACTCAATTTATCTGAGTTTGTTTCCAAGGAACAACTAAAGTACCCTTCGAGTTTCACACTTACGACTCATTTGTTGACAATGCGATGATGCACTTGTATTTTGTAACTTCAACTTCTTTACACAATTATGTCAAAGTAGCAGTCAAGTGACCTTTGCTTTTAATTAAATCGGTTCCTCGCCAATTTCAGTGCTCTACAAGAAGCTAAAGACCATGAAATGTCGACTCGTTATAAGTAAACAACCCACTCAATGTCGCCTGAGTATCTACTTTGTTCCTTCCCTCTAGGCAACAACAGCAAAAGGAAGGCTTCAGAAAAAATCTGATACCATTTATTTTAATTTGCCAGCCAAAATGTCGAGACTTTAACAGAGAAATGAGTGTGGCGATGCCAAAAGATGGTAAAGCGTATAGAATTTACTCTAAACCTGCCATTCTGACTAATGCTAATTGTCTCTGCTGAAGAGCAAGGCAATTAAATAGATCGTCTTTTAAACAGAAGACTAACTAGAAGTACTTTTCTTAAATTTTTCTCGAATTTAATTTTGTAGGGCTTAGGAGTTGCTTTAACTTAATATTTTAAATTTAATTTGGCATCAAATCTTCATACATATGTTTTATTTTTAATTTTGCTGTAACATAAAATATTAAAGCTTGAAAATATTCTCACTCTAATAATCCTCATGAATCTTCGTAAAGCCAATTTTCAGTCCACTGATTTAATAATATAAATATTTAACATTCAAATTTATTCAATTGGCTTTTAATAACGAATTTAATCTTTACACATTCAAAAATATGCATTCATTAAAAACTTACTTTTTTAATAGTTTTCAACAATTTGCACAAAACAAGTGCGGGTGTATCTACAAGTGTTTATAACATACATACATACATATGTACATATGAAAAGTATGTGCTTTTATAAATATTTATACAGCTGTAAATCTCTAATACCTTGTCTCTATTCAGGTAAAAACAATCCCAGGATGAGAAGTAGAAAAGAACATTTCCAGGTGAGCAAAGTAGAATCAAATCACCTGCTCAAGGCTGAGGCATCAAAGTCAAAGCACACAGCAGCAGGTTGTAGAATATATATACATATGTCTGTATATGTATGTATGTTGGCTTTGGCTACTCTAAAGCTGAGTAATGTGAGTGCTTCCGTTTCCGCCTGCGTAGCCAGCCACTTCCGCTTTCAGTAGAAAATTCGAAAATACTTAATACTCAATTTACTCCGTTGAGAAATGTTATTCCGACAGTCTAAGAACAGTTGCATGCTTTTCTGTGTGGGTGCATTTATCAATGTGTATCTGAGAGAGTGTGTGTGTGTGTGTGAGTGTGTGAGTTGCTGGCTTGTTGTGCTGTGTGTTAACTGTTCGCCACTTGCCCACACTTCCTTTCAGGCTGGTCGACTTCATCTGCAACTGTAAGATAAAAGCTCATCCTCCTTTCCAAAAGAGTAGAATAAGAACTCACTTGGCGATTAAATGATGCTTGAATCCATTCACTTTGATTTTTAAATTATCCATTCTCCATTCGCTATCAGTGTGGCATAAACGTTTTTGAGTGCATTACAACTGCTTTATTACAAACCATGCTCACATATTTAATTGTTACTTTATCATTTATTCAATGTATTCCACAAAAGCGCCAATAATGTATACCTTGTTAAATGAAATAAAGACCAAGGGATTCATGAATCCTTTTTACCAATTACCAGTGCTGTTGGTAATTTGACTACGTATGTGAGCTTGCAATTGCCACTGACACTTAAATTATACACAAGGCTGCACATTTTGCACTGACTGCCAGCATTTATCGTACACTCTACTGGCAGCGAACTTAAATGTTGACCTTTAATAAATGGCAAGTCATTCGTTTCCGATGTTCGTTCGCTCGTGTGGGTTTGGTTAATGCATTTAGCTTGAGCAGTCACCTTTTAGGTGACCGTATTTACTTTTCCTCTTCCGATTTGTCACAATCAACGCCCTCCGGTTGACCTCGAGTCCCCCGACTTTGGTGAGCTTTGAGCTGCTTTCCCAATATAGAAATGACACCAGTAACAAGTTGGACGTGATGTCAACAAAACGACACCAAGAAATCCTTCCACACATCTATTTAACACACACAACCTCACTTACCCACACTTACACAAGCACACACGCACAAATAGTGAAGCATGAACACCTCTTAACAGTTACTTACAGAAACTTATGCATGTGTGTGCAACAATGCTTCGGAAAAAAATTTCATTAGTTGAAATGTCGAAAGTTGTAATATGTCTCACTCTCTTCGTTTCTCTCTCTCTCTCTCTGAGGACACTTATATATGGTCCTTTTTGCTCTTGATGGCTCCTGTGTGTTGCATGCGACATTTTGGTGCAAACTACGGCAATCGATTGGTTTACCAACTTGACAGCAAGTTTCGTATAAAGTAAGTTTTGAGGATATCGAAAAACTACAAACAAGCTGCTGAAGAATTCGATTTGCATTTGCATATGACTTTCCATAATTTTTTTGCTTTTCACTTTTATAATACCCTGTAACTTTTAAAATTGAAGGTAATTCAATTTAGTTTTTTAAATTCCTAGGATGCTTATGTACGTATATTACAAATGAAGACTTTAGTCAAATCCAAATTACGCAAAGTGCTAGCAAGTTAAGATCTAGAAACCTTATTACAGGATATTTATTAGTTAGTACAATTGTCTAGAACATCTTAACTTATTTGTTTATAACTTTGTAAAGTAGTGGTTGACAAAATAATGTGTTGACAAAAATTGCGCGTTAGAGCAGAGTATTATTCTTCCTTTTGGGAACACATTCAATCCAAGTCCGTACTAAATCACTACATATAAAAACTAAATATTTTTCCTTTCTATCTGCATATCTACAGTTATAACACAAAATTTCGGTCTACACTCAACCAAGTTACATTCCTTTATAATTTTTTAATAATTATGTTTTTTGTTCTTTAATTTTTAAGGTGAAAAATGGAAATAGAAATTAATATTTTTCCGATATTAACATCGACCCTTTTAAATCGATACCCATCCCTACCCTTTGCATTTTTTTTTAAGAAACTTTACAGACCCTTTGATCTTTTAAGTACAGTGCTTAAAAATAAAGAGCCAGTACCGTAATTTATCTGTCTGTTAAATATAAGCTTACAAACTTGAACGACCTTCAAAGAGAAATGTAAATAGAAACAAAAAAGAGCCGTAAGTGCAATTTTTATATTTATCTGAATGAGATGCACTTGATTCGTTTAATTATGAATGACTTGAATGGCACTTGACTGCGGCAACGCATTCATTCCGACTAATTGAATGTTAATTAATAAAACGAGAAGCTTATGAAAAACTACACAAAGTACGTGAAAATGTACGAGCAGACTTAGAGATACTCTATAGTCTGGCCTCGGACTAAGGCAGATATGAAACCTATCTAACATAGTCAGAGCTGCAGCCTGTCTGTTACAAACACTTTCAGCAATTTGTTTTACCCGTTTACATACGTACATTTTCAATTGGTATAAAAACGAGCAAAGCCTCAAAACTCATAGCACAAGTAGATGTTGATGGATGAATGGTCATTTGCAGGGTTTATCCCTTTGAGTTTTAATTTTTTATTTGGAGAAGCAAAAACAAAATGGGGTAAATTTTTTCAAAATATGTTTTAATTAAAAGCAAAGTTTTTGGATTGCGCCAAATATAAAGAGAATGCGTCCAAAATCTGTCCAAAATCACAACGGCAAACAAACAAACATAAATTTACGGTCGAATATTCGCAAAATGCAACCCTGAAAAACGGAGCAACTGCCCATAGAAACCCCCTAGATATCACTCCTGTTTCCATACCCACAAACACACGCTCATACACACTCATAGAATGGTACAAATTCCCAATGACTGCGCACAAATAGATATTTAATTTTTGCAATTTCATGCAGAGTTGCCCCGTTGAGGCGCCGCACTGCGTGCAACATGCAATGCACCAAATGCCCCACACAACACAACACACACACACACACACACACACACACACACACACACACACACACACACACACACACAATCACACACTCATTCGGCCGGACGTGTTATACAAACATGAATTAAATTTGTTTGCACCAAAAAGTTTCCCCTACGAAGTACCCTCGAAACTCGTAAATGTGCCACTGACACACTTTACACTTTCGGATGTTGTGTTGACAAACGACAAATGATTCAAAACTAAGCGAATAATTTTGCACTTTTGTTCAAATTTTTGCGCCTTGTTTTACAAATGTGCAAAATTATTAAAAAGTAAATCTAAATTATACTAAAAGTTTTAACAAAATAATTTGGGAAAAAGACTATGGCCGAGTGTGCCCGACTGCGAGAGACCCAGAGCGTATCTATTGACAAATAAGCTTGCTTTCAAGAGTATTTAGCTCGTCGAATTGGGGATGTGAAAAGACGTGGTAAACAATCTTGATCTAACTGCATTTTAAAATAATATTTTAGCAAAATTTGGTAGCTTTATCTCTTAAACCTAGAAACGAAAAGAACCATGATCAAGAAATTACGTTTAAAAAACTTTTAAAATCTTTTTTTTTCATTGCACTTTTCTTATCAATCGTGCTAACATTTCTAAGATAGATAAATAGAGATAGATATGCTACCATATATTCTATGTCTTGCCTATCAAAGTTGCCCTTCTGCTACAGGCATTTTATAAAATCAAGTAAGCTACACATGATTTCTGGTACTTCAGCCTAAAGCGATACTCAAAAGACTTGCTTCCTGTACAAAATGTTGCATATCCATACATGCTGACATGTTGAATCTAAATAACTAACGTTATTTATTTGTGCTAGCACACATACATACTTATAAACTTATGTATATACTCGCAGTCATATAAAAGCACATGTTAATAAATGTATGTATAATAAGCAAGTTTTAATTAAGTCCTTCTGTAATTAATCTGAGCTGATGTTGACATATTCGCTGAAATCCCTTTGAAATTCTCGTACTTAAAGGGAGATGTCTGTTCATCTATCTCAAGTGACATCTGCAGGTTGAATTTGCTACGCACAATAGAATAATCATTTTAACAATTCCATAAAGAAATATTCTTTTGTACTCTGTATATCATTTTACGCTATCAAAACTCAACCAATTTCAATAGAGAACTAATCTTAAAGACACATATTTTCACTGTATTAATAACCGTATTTAGATAATAGTAAAGAGACAATTAACTTGTATACATATTGCCATGTTCGTTATTAAATAAAATCAACAAAGGGCTCAGCATGACGCATAAATTAATTTAATTAAAATACATAATACATTCAATTTCACAAAACTGTCATTTTATTGTGGGAAAATTGATGGAGAAAGTGTGATACCAATTATTGAGATTTGAGTGTGAATGGAAAACCAATTAAATTATTCATTAATTTGGCTCAAAATCGAACTATATAAATGCATTCATAACTGTCGTCACATTATTATCAGCGGATATTGCAGGTCCCTGTAACATTTTACCAGCGGGAATCTAAGATAAATTGAGATTCACTCTTTGCAATCGCAATAGCAATAACAATATGAAGTGCAGTTATGATTATTCTAATGTTTTTAAAAGCTTTCCATCAACTGATTGATTTTTGTTCAGATCCCTTTGTGAGCTGCATTTGCTATTTCTACGAGCATTTGAGGAGTCCTTCAAATGGTGTTGAGTATTATTTGTGCATCTCTTCACATATATACAATTTATATATATCAGCCTTGCTCCGGAAAACGTAAACAAAAAAACCTAAAAGTGTGTGCACTGGAAATCGTAAACCGCCAATATTTTTTGGTTTAAAAATATCAGCATCTGCGAACTAGAAAGTAAATTGGATATTTCTGTATTGTTTGAATCTTTATTGCACAGACAAAATATTTGAGTGTTAATTAATAGTTTAACGACTACTGACCCCAACTCAAATGACACAATATTAAAGTTTTTCAATGCAACATTCTACGATTTTTCATGAGCAATATGAATTACGACGATATTCATAAAAACAACAAAGTCAGAAGAAAATGAAAAGCAAATCGCATAAGTTTGAGATTGCTGGAACATATCTCTATTTTGTTTTAATTTCTATTGTTTCACGCTGGCTTGTTTGGGAATCTATCCCACAGGATTCAATTTCAATTCACATTTGGTTTCTGTTGACCCATAAACCAAATGAAGAATGCAAACAACTCACCTGTTAAATGATTTCTCTACAGTATTAAATTTGCAGTTTGGGTTTAATGTGTTCAAAATAGTCAAATTATTGTAAAATACATTATTAAAACTATTTAGCCGAATAGGGTTTTTTTAGTTAAGTAAAGAAAAGTAAAAATAAATATAAGTTTTGTCAGCGACTTGTAAAATAAATATATTCTATTAATTTCCATTTTGTGAATTATTTTTGTAATTAAATTTTTAGATATAATTAAATATTAATTCCAACTAATATTAATAATACAACATTAATAAAATTAACTTAAATGTTTGCTATTAATTCTTAGCTTAATAATATGCAAGTTTTTTAAATTGTTGATTCTAACGTTGAAGCCTATTAAACAATATTAAAATGAAATCTTCCCTCAGGACATACCAAAGCTGGAGTTGAGATTGAAACAAGAAAATTTGCAAAATATATTATAAAGCAAATGAATGTTGCTGTCAGATACATTTGTATCTAATTATAAAATTATTAAGTTGTTAACTTAATTAATTAAGCTCAATAGTTGCTACGATTAGTTTACCTCTGACAGATTATTAACTAAATGAAATACGGCCACGTCAAGTGGGAAAAGATAAAAAATGATTTTTACGAACTGTGTAAGTTGTGCTGTAAAACGATTTAATAAAAGTATCAAATATATGCTTGTACTTATTTCTGCACAGTTATTTTATTGCTTTACAAAATAACAACAAATTTTTTTTATCGCAAAGCGTTGCGTATGTGTTGCTATGAATTGTAGCTGGTGTGTGTGATTGTTGTTGTTTTTCAAACATAATTTGAAATTGTTTTGGTCGAAAATGCAGCGGCACGCTTTGGCTTTGGCCTTGTCTGACGCGGGGGGGAGAGACAAGTCACATTCAAGCACACACATACACACAGCAAACACACACTCAAGCACGCACAGTTCCACACTCACACACACACACACTCCTGACTCTGTTTACATATATTTCTATACATGTGTGTGCTGCACATCCGCCTCAGCAATGTTCGTCCATGTGGTTGCTGTCCTGTTTTTTATTTTTATTTTTTTCAAACAAAAAAAACAATAGACCATTCCATGTGTCTGTGTGTGCTCATATAATATTTTCGCACATATGCCAAGTTGCTTTCAACCATTTGCTGTAATATTAAAACAAAAGTAATGCTAAAATCTTTTTCATTTTCAGTTTCATTTTTGCCAGACTCGTTCGTAGATTAAAATTGTCTGACATATAACAATTTTTGGTTGCAATTTCAGTTAGGCCTGATAGAAAGATTCAAATTGGCTTTAAGCACTCAACCAACTGTTTTTGGACCTTAACCATTTAATTCACTTCACTTCAGGCAATTAATTAACAGTGTGTAGATGCAATGTATCTGAGCATGGACTAGAGTACCCACCTAATTTTATTCCTAACCATTCAGGAAGTATCTAATTATTTTGTATCTCTGTACTTATAAACCACATAATTAGGACGCAATAAATTCATTATCTACGTATTTTAATATTTATTAATACGGTGCATAATGTATACATATGGGAATCTGTATATCTTTGCATGCAGAACATAATCACACTCACACTAACTTTCGAATGGTTTTTGTGTTTCGCAATTCAGTGGCCGGATAAATGCAATAACTTTCGCGTAGTCAAACTTTATTGTGGCCTTGGCTGTGATTGTGTGTGTGTGTGTGTGTGTGGTAGAGCATCTACTATTCTCATGATAATGAAACTCCACCAAGTCTGTTATTTGTATGTAATAGCCTCGTCGCTGTCGCTGTCGACGTTGACGTCGCGGTCACTGGCACTGGTGCTGTCTCGGTTGTCATTGTTGTGGTTTCTGTATGAAAATATGCGTACTATATGTTCTATTTTTAAAATATGCAAAATAAGTTGAGTTACTTTCACAATACGTCCGCCAAGCCATAGAAGCAGATACAATAATGTACAATATACTCATGTTGCTCAGTAAAAAAGAAGTTTGCATTTCGCAGGAAAATTATATTTCTTCCTCTTCAAACAAAAGCAAAAGGATAACAAACTGCATCCAGAGCACTTGAAGCATTCGCAGCGACCGGGTTCACAGCTGGCAGCTCCGTAGTCTTGGCAGGATGCTTGTTTGCCCGACCATCCGGACTCTCAGTACCCGATTCACATATAAAGCGTTTCTTGTGCTACATTTGCTTATATTTTTTATGGAAATTATTTCAAATTGCCACACTCAAATGCTTAGGTTATTTCAATTCTATTTATGTATCAACAACATTCTGTTCGTATACACACTTAATGCTATTGACTGGAAAATAGTTTAATTTGACTTCGTTTGCGGTTCTTAAAGTAAAATTAAATAAACTTAAATGTAGACATATTTTTGTTGATATAAACATCAGATAATTAATAAGCAACGGCAGAAATTTGCATTTTTATTTCAGGGTTATATCAGAAAAATGTTAAACTTGTAATTAAAAAGAAATAAATGTTAACAGTAATTAATAATAAGACCCAATTGAAATGTATTGTTACTGGCACATTCTAGGTATACTAAACATTTTTTGATGTGCGGCCACACAGTTAAAGTTATTTCTCGATGCATATCTTTTGTATTATTGTTTTAATAAAAAACAACACGAGTTCAATAAAATCAAATTTAATTACAGTTTAATTTAAAACTATCAAATGTTGACTTACGCATATTCCACGCCAGAATCACAGCTTGTTATAATTTCTGTTTTAATTGATTTTTTGTGGGTCAATTGATCCATGATGTAATTACGCGTAAGGTAAACTTTATTTGCAAGCTTATTTATTAATAATTATAATTATGTTCTTTAAAGTTATTGCAATATATATTTTGCTGACGGTTTAAAAATATTTGCTATTATTTTCGTTAAATTTCGACAAAGTTTTTGTTAATGGCTAACAGTTACGATTTGTATTCAGTTTAAATCTCTGCCCATTATAAATTTTAATATATGTTTTTTCGCTTGAGCACTTATCTGAAAAGTCCTTAAAGTCTCTTATTCGTGCACAATCAGCAATCGATGAAAATTCGATTCACAATTGACATCCATTGTGCACGATGAGTGATGAGCCTGATGTTCTTGTTGTTGTTGCATAAATTATTCATGTATGTGCCTGCGTGTGTGTGTGTGTGTGACAATCTGAGATGGTATATCAGTCTGGCCAATAGCTCAAATCGAATGATAGCCAGTAATAAACGTTCTGACAGCTTGATAGACGTGCCGAAAGCGCCCGCATGTCCGTTGAGTATACGCCTAATAGCCGCACATCAGAGCGAAACACAGATGGTAGCCCACGTTGCGTATGAGTGATAAGAATAGCTTAAATTTCTCTTAAAAACAGTATCTGGCAGTATTAGGCAGAAGCTCGACTTTAAAATCGAGGTGTGAATGCTTCTCGAATTGTGGGATGCTTATCAGCTTTGGTTTAACTTTGCAACCAGAACAAACATGTCGGTCTGTACCCTGCTTAGAAAACTCCGTCTTCTTGTCTTTGTGGTTGCTTGTTGGCAAAGTTTGTCGCATTGCTTGGGAAATTTCATACCCTCCCCCTCGAGTTGCTATTGTTCTTCAAATCAGTTTCTGATTAGGCTTCAGTCGGTGTTTATTTGTCTCTGATTACGGCAGCCAACCATAAATCTCGGCTTATCATTAAAGTTGCCTTTGTTTGGATCGCGAGTAATGATTTCCATTTGGCTAGGTCAGTTTACAGACTAGGGCCCTTTAAGTATGCTAATTAAATTAAAACCTGTGTCTACAATTTCAGAATACAATAAGCTTTGCTTGTATATTCAACTCACACTTGCTTATTTAATTAGCTTAACACATTTCTGTTCACGTCTTGTGGTACGTGTTTGTTCTCCAGTGTCGAGAACTCAAGAATGTTAATTAATTTATCATTGTTTTTGCCTTCTGCTTCTGGTTTTGTTTTAGCTTGTGATTTTGTCATAATAGAAAAACTTCATTTGCTTCGTTTACTGACCCAAGCCTTATTTCATTAACAATCCAACATATACTCCGTCTCATACAAGTCAATGCCCAACTCTCTTGCATTACAAGTGGCCAAAAATTTGATAAATAACTACAACAGCTGCTCTTATGAAACAAGTTTCATATCAAGACAAACAATACCAACTGAAAATCAATACTCTTTTGTCCAAACAGTCTGACAGGCTTGTGGCCAATGAAAATGGCTTCTGAAGCGAGCCCATACCTTTGGGTAGATATGGCAAATCGCAGAAGGCGATGGATTGGAATGGCAGCCAGCCTGATCTATGGGCTCCAATTTGTTTCAATTTGTCTATCAAGATGACACAAAGCAACGGAAATTGAAATTAAAAACAATTTGCATTACTTATAAAGATAAATACATGCAAACACTATGTGTATTGTTTATTTATTTAATCTGGTTGAAGAAATGAAATGCTGTCAATTAATTAAAATATTAAGCTGAAATTTTTTGAACATTTGAGTAATTTGCACTTGATTAAAACTGTGTCAGAAATTAAGATTCATTTTGAGATAATTTTTAAGTTATTGTAGTCTAAGCAATCATTAAATTTATAACTTTATTTATGGGACATTTAATATTGGTTCCAAGCGATATAACTTAATAATATAAAAATCCTAACAAAATAATGTCAGGAATTGTGTTTAGTTTGAACTAGTTTGAGCTTGAGTCACAGGTGTCGCAAGTTAGTCTACTAACTAGCAGCAGTCTTAATCTGTTGAACGTAGATGTTCTTAAATGTTGTTTTTACTAAATAATAATATATCGATAAGTCTTTATGCTTTAAGTTCCTATGACACCCTTGCCTTATTTGTATATTAAGTATTAAATATCAAATACCAACATAATCTGAGAAGTTTTTTCATTCAGTTGAACTTATTAAACTGTTTAATCACGTCAGCAGCTTAAAGTTTTCTCAACTGAGATTGTTGAGGGGTTATTACAAAACCCACTTTCAATATGTAAACGTACCCACGTATACATGTGTGTGTGTGTGTGTGTATGCAACACTTGACGTTATAGCATGAAGTTTACCCGCTTAACATAAAGCTCAAATGCATCGCGTGGTAATTTGCATAATTGCGGTTAATTGAAATGAACATGTTAATAAGTTGAAAAGGAGTCGTTGCAACGATGAAGCGACACGCCCCATGTAATTTGTTTGTGTGTGTGTGGGTGTGTGTACTAACAAATTGGTGTGCTATTTGCATGTGGATATAACGCCCTGAAATGACACAGTTTCGCTGTCGCAACTGTTACGTCCTTGTTTTGAATTGGGTTCTAGCCATGTTCTATGCAAATGGTCATATGCTAGTAAACTGCACTGTAACAGCAACATCAGCTTTAACGTCATTATAAAAACAGTTTAAAGTTACAGAAAAGAGAGGAAAAGTTCATGTCCAAAAGACGTGGCAAGTGCAAATGCAAACGATATTTCCAGCCATAAACCTATTAGCCCATATGAATATTTATGCCTTAATCACGAGGCGAAGCTGCTGCTGTTGCACCCTTCAAGGATCATTTGGGGAGCATGCAACAGGCCGAGAGCTGAGTTGGCTATAATAATAATTTAATTATGTGAGAGATGGAAATTTAATATTAAACAAGGAGTATTGGACGGGGCACAGATAGAAATAAACAAGTTTAGGAACTTAAATCCATTTATAAATACAAATTTATTCTTGAAGTATTTAAGTATTATTCAACGTACAAGTCAATGAGATTGTTTTAAAGCTATGAGGTCAATATTTAGATAAATAACATAAAAAAGAGCAGTTTGTGGTAAGGACAACTAGTAGGACAGGTAATTAGTGGCGAAATGAAAATAGTGGAGAGATCAACTGCTATGCAATAATTCTAAAATTTAAAGTAACACATTTTTAATTTAATTAGTTTTCAGAGATTCGAAGTGAATTAAAGTGCAAGAAACTACATTTGCAATTTAACTTTAAAGACATTTCGCACTATTTAAGTTTCTTTGCTGCATAATTGCGTTGTTCAAAAGCATACTGCATTTGCAATATATATTTGTTTTAATAACAGGTAACATTTCACACTATTCTAGAGGGCAATTGTGGACTTGAAGGGGTGAATGTGTGAGCCCTTTGTTATAGTTTATGTTTGTAACAGCATCCGATTGACAGTTCGTGTGGTTGCAACATTTTTGCAAAATTGTCGAGTGTTGTGTGGTAAATCAATAAACAATTTTTGCATCAATATAAATACAATATTTACATTTAAAAGGTTTTTATCGGCGGACAAACACATACAATGTACAATTTATACGTTTCGACAGCAATAAATTTGCAAACATGTCTCGATTTGCATTGTGGGAATTCATTCATCAACATAAATGATGAATGAGTTTTTGGCACTATTCAAAACTCAATTTGAATAAACTAATGAAACACACACTCTCCTACTTGTTTTCCACTTTCCGGGCAATTCAATAGATACAAAACATACTCGCAGTGTAATGGAAGCAAGTAGATATTTGGCCGCTGCTATCCATCACTCGCATTAATGGCCAACTGACCTTCAAAGCAGATACAATGTGAGATTTGCCATACTTGGCTTTGGCTTTTGGCTTTGACTTTGGCCAAATGGAGCATTGTAACTGATTTATGCCTTGAATGGATTAAATCGATTTTAATCGTCCCATAAGTGAGCGCAATGAAGTGCTCAATAAAACACACGCGAATGCATTGCGAAGTCGTCTGGGTGGCTGCCAACGCCAAAACCAGTCAATCTTCTGAAGGACTCTTAGGCACACGAGCTCTATATCGAGGCACATAAAACCGGAAGGGTGGAACAACAACAGCACATAACATTGAGTGTGTTGTATGGGTGTGGGTGTATGCGTATTGTTTCAGTTGATTTGTTCATCGATAAATCTCTTTATCGCCATAATCGTTAAAGTTCATTCGTCATGCTCATTGATTGCTCCACAAGCGATTGTCCAACTCAAACCTGAGACCTAATTTCTACAATGGTATTTTGCAGATATTTCTAAGATCTGGCCCCATTAAGTTTCCTTCAAATGCGTAGAAAAAAACAAAATAAAGTTTAAGAAGATCACTAGATAATAAAAATTACTTTCCTATTAAAATTTTAGAAAATATTTATTATTTCTTTGAAGAAAATGTTATCTTATGCCATTGTATCATCAATGTTTGCTAGCAATATTTGCTCCTGGGTATTGTTTTTGTTTCGCTTTGAATGAGCTCATTGGTTCAGTAATTATTGCAGAATTCTCTTCATGAACACATACACATCCTGATGCCGCATAGACAGCCCTCTGTAGTGCATTGTGTGTGCAGTTAAGTGTAATGTTGCGTGTGTGTGAATGACAAATTTGTACAAGCAAACAATTTAATAATTGATTAAACGAACACTTTCGATACGTTAATAATTACCTTAAAGTATTAACTTGGTAATGCACACCTGAGTGGAGGCTCTTTAATGTTTTATATTCAACTCAAAAAGTGAAAAATGTATAAAGTAAGACGTCAATAAGTATTATTTACCGCTCAAAAGGTGGATTTGTAAAAAAAGAAATTTTATTCTCTCAATAAAAGTGCTTAAATGGCATTATCAGAGTAGGCGTCAGAAACTTCTTTAAACTGAGAACATAGAAAGGACGGATCAGAAAAACCTATTTTACTAAAAGAAAGTAGCAGCTGAAAGCTCCCTCTGCCATGGAGCATTTTCTAATGTTTCCAATGTTTAGTTGAACATCTATTATAAAACAAATATGACTGTTTTAAGCAACCCTTATCTACTATACTTAGGTTATCTTCTTGTTACTAGCTTTCTATTTGAGCGCATTTACATGTTTTTAACTAACAATTTAAGCTTAAACATCAGAATACTTCTTCTGGGTGTCATCTACTTGTTATATGCGCTGTGAAGTAGTTGAAACTGTTGTTGGAGCAGCTGCCTCGGAAAGCATTGTAAACGAATTTCCATTTTGCGTGGCAGAAAGTTTTTGCCTGCTTGTAATGTGTAACAAATTTTCTGATTTATTGTTAAAGTTTTGTGCATTTGTGTTCAAATAGCTGAATACGATATGTGCCGACGGTTACATGCCAGTCAGGACAGTGTAAATTTAGGATCTACTAAATGATTTCAAACTCACTGCCTTCATTTGCAGATAGTGACATAGCTTATCCATATCATTAAATTTAACTAAGTGAGCCAAATTCGGAAACTGAAAATTTAAATCGTCTAAGAAAACAAATCATGGTGTTTAAAAGCAAGCACATATTAGACGTAATATTTCCAGTTTTGTCGCAACATTTCCTTACGCATACGTATATTTTAAAGAATGATTTTAAAAACTCATAATTCTGTTTAAAAAATTCCATAAAAACCCATATGAATCATGTTTTTGTACCATGTTAAAAATTTTAAACATTGCGGAAATTTACGATATTTTAAATGAAAGCACGTGTTTTGTTGAGTTAACGACAAGCTCAACCTCTCAAACGCACAGCTTATACACCTGCACCTGCTTTCGGTCCAGCTCCTTCTACGGCTGCTCTACCTGTACCTCAGCCTTTACCCAGTTCAGCTTCAAGTTGTGCTAGCAAATACAAGCTGAAACGAAACCATAAAATGGTAAACGCTTTCGACAAAAAAAAGCAATAAAAACTAAAACAACCGCTTCGTGTGGCATGGCGCGGGGGAAAGGTGTATGGAAATGGGGCAGGTGGAGCGCGTTACTTTGAAAGCACATTGAGCTTGAAAATGACTTTGTAAATGGTCCTCGACAAATATTTTATTACCAGCGAATAGCAACAATTTACTTTGTATGCTTAACCTTCTGCCGCGTAAAGCTTTCAACAAAATTATTAATGTAAAAACATTGAAAGAAAAATCATTGTTTTATCCACTGAAAATTTCACTTAGTATGCTTCAATAATTTTATTTTAAATTATTTTATATACTGTCATTAAATTATTTCAAGTTGCTTAAATCGGAAGTTCAAATTAAGGTGTGTTTTTCGATTGCAACAACAAGCAACTAAAAACTCTGCTGAATTTCCATCACATTTTAACTTTAACTTGATGTGATTAATTCAGCTTTATTTTAATAGTTTAAGAGCATTAATAAACTAGAGCATTAGTATTTCTTAAATAAAACGTCTTACAGCCTTAATGTACTTTAAACATTTTTAGAAAACATGTACAGTGAAGATATTAACAACAGCATGCCTTCAAAATTTAACCAATATTTAATATTCTATTAAATTTTTAACAATAGTGTATGTTTTCGTTAAACTAAACATTTATTGGAGACTGAAAAATTTAATTCAAAATCATTGATAAGTAAAGAAATTTGATTATTCTGCTAGCGGCAGGTGACAATGGATATGACTCCTTTGGTATTCAATTCATCAGCCACCCAGAGTGTTAGCTTTACTTTTGAGGTTTTCTTTTGCCTTTTGGCCATTGGTTTGGATTCCATTGTGTTTTGGACCCGTTATTAAGTGAACGGCGTTGTTTGCTCTTTGCCATAAGCCATTGTTCCGGCTGCGTGAAAACTTTTTTTCTTTTTTCAATTTTGAAGTGTTGGTTGCCGGTTTTGTGGCTGCTTTTTGCGTGGTCGGCACTGGTTAAACACAGAAACAACTTCATTACTGAAAGAAAACAGAGGAAAAACGTAGAAATCCACAAAATTAACGCCCATGTTGGGCATTTTTCTTAATGTCATTTGCTGACACCGACTGGATGGGGCAGAGCTCCATTGCATACTCCATTGTCTCCGAATCCGTAATTTTGAACACGGGACTGGCTCAGGCTCCTGGGTTGCCGCGTAGTTTGCATTAATTTTACGTTCATTTCAAGCGATAATCGCATTTCTCTTTCAACTTGGCATTGGGAGCCATTCCCGTAGTCGTCTGGGTTTTCATATTGTTTTAATGGCGGATAACGTCCTTAATGGCATCTATTAAACATTTAATTTATGCACTTGAAACTCACATTTAGGCATGCGTTGCCTTCACTTACAGCTATCAAAATGTTGCCAGTTAACTTTGAACAGTATTTATTTGATCATCTGTCTGTCTGTCTTCTGCAATTTGATTATACCCAATGGCGGAAATTCGTAATTCCGGTTATAGCTTGGCACAATTATAGTGTGCACTGAATCATCAATTTATTGCAAATAAAATTTAACAATCCGCCCATGAAAGATACTTTTGAAGTGAGCAACAATTGAACTAAATGTTGTGCCCCAAGGCAAACAACAAAGTAAAATGAAACTTCATAAAGGAAAATAAAATGAAATTGTTAATTTAGCACTGTTGCACTTGAACTAAATGTAGCATGATTCAAGGAAAGAAATTGATAAGCAAAAACTATAAAAGCCAAGTTAAGAAAACTATTGACTACCCTGCATGACATATATTTAAATCTACTCCTAAGTAGAACTAATATGTGATACTATGTTGTATGGAAGTATTTAAATTATTAATAAACTTCTGGTGCGTTAAAGTTGATATTGACAAGTTTCAATTTTTTGTAAAAATTCATGCCAAAAGTGACAAAAAAAAATTTGACTTGCAAAGTTGCCACACCCAAGGGTCAACAGATTTTAAAGATCCATAGCTTTGTTAAATCTTAAATTTTAGTCATGATTTGATCTATAAATTGATTCAACATTTAAAAATAGTTATTTTTCAAAACTCGACTTTCTCGATCTTGGGGACAAATGAAATGAAATGAAATTCAACAGACTTTTAATTTATTTTAATTTTATCGGTCTTAAATAATTATTATCCATAGAGTTATTTCGCTCTAAAATCAATGACTTTAAGGACTAATACTCCAAATTAGTATCTTCCGGTAAAAAGTCAGACTATCCCTGGTATATGTGCAAAATGGTTTCATCTAGTCTTTTTGTCTATTTAAGCATAAGAATCGCCGGCAACCAGTTGATAATCCATGTAGTTTTACATATACCCGTCAAAGCAATAGGAAAACGGGGTATTTAAGTGAAAACCTTCAACAAATTCTAATTATTCATTGTAAACGCGGAGCGATGACAGCAAAAACAATGAACGCACTCAACTGTGAAAACTGCAACATCGCGCATTCCAGACAGACAGGCGGGAAAACAGGGATGGAGTGCGACAAATGCAGAATGAGTGAAAGAGAGAGGAAGAGAGAAAGTCAGGCAGACAGTAAGTTGTAGGGGATTTGGAGGAATGAACATAAAACTGGCGTATCAGGGGCAAGAATTTGAGCAATGAACGAAACATCGTTGACATTTTTTACAATTTTCCAGTCGTTATTTACCATTGTTTCAGTTGCCATTGTTGACAACACAGACAGTCACATAAGCACACATACATAGATACAAATAGATTTAGCTACACAATACCATTGCCGAGATGTAGATACAGTCGCACATATTCGTATCTGTATATCTGTTTGCTATGACAGCAATTTGCAGCATTTTGTGCAAAGTCCATTTAACTTTAATGCACTTGCATTGAAGAGATAACTGGCAATCCTTTAGATCAACGTCAAAGCCTAACTGCGGGCACTCCCATGTTTATCTTTTGTCGTCCAACCTGGAAATACATTCAGTTCAGCCTTAATCACGCATCTCCCATTCAGATATCAGCAATTCATGCGATATTTATCAGTCCCCAACTATGTATTTGCTACTGACCCTGGGCACACTACAAGCAATTGGCATTGCTGCCAAAAATTTGCATCTGACCCACGCGCAATTAATGAATTTTATATTCGGCTGGGTGCCAAAATATATCCTGCAACTAACATGATAAATAAAAGTATAAGCAGTTACATTTATTTTATATAAATGCAAAGTGTAGTTATACATACAAATGAATGTCATATACAATGTGTAAAGCAAACGAGGTTATATTTAATCTTTTATAGCTACTCATAGTTAAAATATACGAGAGAGTGCAATTAGGGTGTGCTCTCGTCGACCATACTTGACAACAACATTGTAATTTGTGAGTGTTTTTTTTTTGCGCATTGCGACATAGAACGAAAACACAAACACATCAATATGCCACAACCAGGAGTAACATGGTTAGCCTTTAAAATATACTGAATTTCAGTAAGAGTTAAGATTATAGAGCGATCGTTTGATGAAAATAGTAGGCATAACCAACAATTTTTTATAAATTTCCTATGTATTAACCAAATTTTAGTTTCTTTTATTTGTAAGTATTTACTTTATTTTAAGGTATTTATTATTTTTTATATCAATCGACTCATCGCTAGATGAATGCTTTTGAAGGTACCGCTGGGAACAGACGAGTGCACTCAAAATCTCAGTAGTTCCGATACGGAGATACACTTAGATTAACAGGAGACCGAATGGCCAATATAGTCGTGAACACAACCTCTCCAATGGCCGCACGCCGCCTGAACCGGGATGTAAATAGGCTATTGGCTGCGGGTTATCACACTATTATTGGCGATGATATGACCAATTTGGATGTGCGTCTCGAGGGTCCCATGGGTACCGCGTATGAAGGTGGTGTTTGGACGGTAAATGTCGCAATACCACAGGAATATCCATTGAAGGCACCACGATTGCGTTTCGTTACAAAGATTTTGCATCCGAATATTGAGTTCATCACGGGACTGGTGTGCATGAATGTCTTTAAGCAGGCATGGTCTGCCAATTATGATCTGATTAATATATTCGAAACATTCCTGCCCCAGCTATTGAGGCATCCGAATCCACATGATTGCCTGAACCATCATGCTGCTGCGATTATGAAGCGCTCGGAACAAGACTTTCGTGACTCAGTGTCAATGTTTCTTAGGATGTACGCCTTACCAATTGTCTTACCGGGTCAATCCAAGGATCCCAGAAATATTGAGAAACGATCTTCGGACTTAAGCTTATCTGAACTGCTTTCCGATGACGATAATGATGATGACGACGATTAACTGTTGGCTGGTCTTTTGTTATTTATTTAGGTATTATATTTATTATTTAAGTAGTGTACTTTTTCCTCGAACTACAACATGTCGTTTTTTCTCCTGATTGGGATTACAAAATATATGAAAGTGTAAATTAAAAAGGTCTAGTAAAGCAATCCTTAAATGTCCTAGTTGTTTTGATTCTGGAAATGAGTGTTCTAAGTAAGAGACAAAAGATTAAAGCGAATATTCATGTGTCTAATATCGTTATTGATTTTGCCGTTGATTTTGTTGAAACTGTTAGTGCGTAAGATTTAAGCTTGAATAAGCCTTCTGTTATGCTCCTTAATCTTATTTGGATGCCATCGATACAAAGGCTTAATTTCATGCAAGTCTGTGGACAAATGCCTTTAAATATTCATTGAATATTCACGAAGGCTTAAGGTGCTACTTAAGTGGTCTATACTCGTATATCAACTAATTGCCGATTAGTTTCCTTCAAAGCTCAGCTATAAATTTTTGATTATCCGCCTTCAAACCTTCCTCTTTTGAGCTGCGAGAAGGCACTCCAAAGTTTTGGACCAGACAATATAGAGTTATAATTAATGAATCAGTCATGCGAAAATAACGATTTAACTGTGATAATTGCCTCTCCACAATTTCATTTCATTTCAGAAAGTCCAAAGAGTGTCAAAGGCCACTCGACAAATGAGCCATAAATATTTAAGGTTTAATATTTTAATGACTGAATGATTCGAATTATTCGAGAAATAAATGCATTTTATTTTCAGTAGAAAATTCATTTTGAGACTTGCTAACATTTATTCATTTTAAAGAAACTTTGAGAGATAATAGATATCCGACATTCACAATAATTATTTTCGTTTCAGTAGACCAAATAATTTCATCTAAAGGATTTAATGTTCATTGGACACAATTGATAAATCCGCTATAATAGCAACTTCTGGCAGATAACTTGGTATTACCTTTGTGTCAATTAAAAAGCCATTAACGTAATATTCAATATTCTATAAATATAAAACCAATAAATTTTCAGTTTTCTATACCGATGGATGATTAAATACCTTATTAAATGGACAGCTCAATGGGAAATTTGAAACACGATGCAATCCAACGAACACCATTTGCTTAAAATATTGTTTGTGAACCATGTGCAATGCCTCACAGTAGTCCATCTCCAATGTAGAATATGGTAGCATATTACTGCCATGTTGAAGTTGAAGACTGAAGTTTCCGCTTAAATGATTCATATCTTCCTTAAATTCGAAACGCACGTAGAGAGCAGTTAGATTTTGAGCTTTGCGATTTACATGATGACTTATCTGTAGTATCTCTGGCCATTCATTATTGAGCTCCACTTGAAGTTTGGGCTGTAAAAAAAATACATACAGTAATATTCACTATAAACTTGAGTACACATATATGTCGAAACAACTTACCTTTGCTCCCTGGACTGTTCGAATACCAAGAGCTACAGCTAATGCGAAAGCGATCAAAATACTAGCATTCATGTCAACTTATTTATGTTTACTGTGCTATGGTTTGAACAACATTAATTGACCATGCGCCAAAAAATTGTCATTTGCTTTTAATAATTGCAAACATTAATCGGTTTCTAATGTTTTAAATACTTTTAATTAGTTGACGGAAGACTGTGCTATTGCGTTTTTGCGAAATAAAATCACAAGTTTCACTTTTTGCAATATGAACAATTAGAGTACAGTAAAGAACAGTACACAAATCTAGTATACATGTACATATTTAACTATTGCGTCACTTTATGAGCCCTAAGCTAGTTATTTTAAAATTTACTCAACTAGTTTTTGTTGTTAAAATGAATTTATAATTGTTAATCATAATCTATGAAGTGAACACACATTTCATCTAATTAAAATACAAAGGAGCTAGGAATTAACGAGTAGGCTCAGTTTGACTTTAATGAATATCAATTTCGGAATATTTAGTTTGACAACCACAGACAACTTTAGACGTCCCACATTCAACAACTTTGTTGAAGCGAATTCCACAGCATAAGCTATTTTTCAACGTCAACAGATCCAGTTACTAGTTGCCAGTTGCCAGTTTCCAGTTAATTCGCATAGGTTCATCGCAAATATTCTTATTAAAATTCTCCGACAGCCACATAATTAGCCAAAGAAATGGCGCGTCAAATGGTAAGGAATAATGAAGGGAAATATGGGAGTATCCGGGAGTGAAAATGGCAGAAAATGTTTTTGTGTTTTAGAACAGCTGCTGCTTTAATCTTTAAGTTAAGCTCTCAATTGTCAGTTTTGGCAATGGTTTTTGTAGTAGTCTGAATGCCATTACGAGTATCTCTTTCACTTTTTGTACCACAAGTTTTTCGGTTATCTCCGGCTGCCACATCAATAGCCATTCGCCTGCAAAAAGGGTATTAACTGAATTCATCGTCGTTTGCTTCTGATCTGAAATTGGTTTAAATCGTTGAAGGAGTATTCACAATCGGTTTCGTATTCGTATTCGCATTCGTTTTTTTTCGACCCATCTCCATCTCCTCCCCTGTCATTTGTCGTTTGCCACTTGCTAATGCCAATGGCGTCGCTGTGCAACGTTCCAGGCTGATGCGCCGGCAACAACAATGGGGCAGTCAACCAACCAACCAGTCATTGAGGCTATGGATGGGATGCACGTGAAATAAAAAAAGATGAAAAACTTAGTCCACATTCAAAGAATTTCGGTATGTGGCCCCGAATTAATGCAATAGTCATTTTCAGCTTGAAATGGCTTTATCGAACATTTTGCGACATCGAAATGATGCCATTCGATAGAAAATCACATCGTCTGCATGCAAATGACAGCCAAATGTAATGAATTTTCCACACGCACTGGGAGATGCAACTTGTTGGCTGCCTTACAGCCTTTGGACCATTCAACTCGGTGGCAAGGTTGAACAAACTTGCATAAATATTTGTCTGATTGTTAAGAACGTGTCATGTATAGGTAATATACTCATATGTGGAAATTATATTTATTTGACTATCGACTTTACATTTCCTTTGAGTTGAGTATGAAATGAATTTGGCACTTTATTCATATTTATAAATTAAAGACTTTGTATGTAAATAAGACTAGTAATCAGATAATAAAAGATATCAATACTGATTCATTTCAAGTAATTTAATGGAATATCAATGGAACTAGGAATGATTTAAGCTTCACTTAATATACATTCCGACCTAAATTGGTTTCAAATTAGTCAATTAAATAGACCGATAAATGAATTAATTAAATACAATTGAGATGAGGTATAATAAAGTTAAGAGACGTCAGCTGAGGTGACAAACATATGACTAACATATATGTACTTGATAAACTTTGTAATTGAAACCTAAATTCGTCCATGTTCGTATTCAATTGCATTTGAAGTCTGTAAAACAACGTTAGACATATGAGGAGATGCACTAAATCCTTTCTCGTTTTCACATTTAAGTGCCTCATTTATGTGCCTTTGAAAGGACATTCGACAAGTCCTGCTCCTTCTCTACTGCCGCTACCTAAAATCATCCAATTCAAAGCTTTCAATTCAAATCCAGACAATAGACATTTAGTTAGGTGTACAAGTCATAAACATTCTAATTAAGTATATAGAAAACGGGGATACTTGAAGTCCAATTCGCAGTCTAGAGACTCAGTCAAGTTATCTGGTGAATGCTTGTAAAGACATTTGAGTACTTGGACGATTATAGTATGTAGCGAGGAGTTGGAGATGAAGTTGCTACACAGGACGAGAGTCGACAACTTTAAATGGTTCACAGGATTCGCCTGCATTGCTCGCTAATTTATTCAAGTGAATTAACTCGGCTTTCGATGGAGCTCAGTTCTGGGTGATGGGGGGAGGGAGGTGGTACGCACGTTGATATTGCGAAAAGCAACTCATTAGCATATTCTAATTAATTTATATTATTCCAAAATGCACAAACTTAATTGCTACGGCCACTTAGTTAATGAAATTGTAGTTCAACTTCGTTCGGTCCGTGAGAACTCAGAGCTTTATGCTACTTGCCAATGACAATTTCAGACCCATTCGACGGCTCCAGATAAAACCTTGTTTACAGGGAGGAAAAAAAAATTATGAAGAATGAGACTTCATATAAACTTTTAACAAGAGTCACAGGAAGCCAACATCATTTTAAGATGACACAACATTCGTGACTTTCCACATTTCTGTGTGTAAGTCGACTTCTTTCATTAAGAATCGGCGCAAAGTAACAGGCTGAGCAGTTTTTGTTGGCAAACAAATTTTAGTAACTCTTGCCATGAGAAAGAAGAGGACTCTGAAGTTGTCTTAGTTGCGGCTATGAACTTTCCAGGCACACAATTTGCATTTGGTTGCCTTGCTTCTGGTAAACAGATTGCGTTGCGTTGCTTTGCGGTGCGTTAAGTCGCTTCGCGTTGCGTATACGCCCAGTTGTACGCCTTTCTTCCATCCGTCCAACTGGCACTTTGTCACGAATAAAGTTTGAGTGTTTGTAAGTTATTTCAGTAGCTCTGTGTCTGTGTCGACTGTCTGTCTGTCTGTACGTCTAACAAGCGACGACACATGTTTTCAGAGAGTCGTTGGATCTGCTTTTGACACAATGCGGCTGCCTTGCAGCTAATTTATGCCAAACAGATTCGTACAGATTGGTTGAATACCAAGCACCTTTGTGGGCCTGCATAAATGTCTTGTTAATAACATGCGCTAGCACAATTCGACAGAACAAATTTGTTTTGGCCTTTACTCTCTAGTCTTGTCTTGACAGCTCCCCCAACATCATAACATGGTTTTCTAGAATCACTGCCGCCTACCTTGTTCTCAGTTTTCAAGTTTTGTTACCTGAGTGCATGACCATTGTTTGCTTAGACAATTGCTACTACGATGAGATGCTTGCTTTAAGCGAGTGAGACCATGCCTCATGTGGCATAGAATGTACAACTTGCCCCATTACAAAAGTGTATGTCTATTGTGCCAGCTGCGATAGCTTCAATTACCAGGCTGTTTTCAACTTCAGTCTGAGCTAAGAGCTGAGAATCTTGTCTCAGTGCACACAAAGACCACTTGTCAGCATCTGAAGAGACCGTGTTGATTGTGGATGAATCACAATTCCTTCACAATCTTATCTAAAGTTACCTTTTTTCATCGTCTTTTCCTCAGATTTTGAAAATGATTTATTCAAATTAATAGAATAAAGCCAAAAAATTAAGTCAATTAAAATAGATGTTTTGTTGTTCAAATTGCATTCTATAAAACAGACATCATTGAACTTTATTGATAATAAACAATGGTCCAATTAAGACTTGTAAATGCAATAAACAAGTGCCAAAGGCGACACTAGAAATATTTGCTGATAAATTAAACAGATTTGTCAGAATGCACATTGTACAGAAATGACTTTTAAAGTAATTGCCAAAAGACCAAGATAGTAAAAATAATAAAAAAAAAACAATACAAAAATAAAATCTGAAAACTAGGTTCGTGTGCCAAGAGACAGTGTGTCGACCTTGCACGAATCAGACAATAGGGAACAAAAAGAAAGGGAAAGATATTCGCAGTTTCCCTACAAATTGTTGGGCAGTAAACGGATGTCGATAAATGAGATTGACAATGACAAACATGAAATCGAATGCAGTGAGGTTAACACGAAGATGAAAAAATGCCAGTTCCTGAGTCAATAAAAAAAACAAAGAAAAAACGGATAATAAAATCGTGCTGAGGTCAAATGCTAAATGCGAACCAACTGAGATAGTAAAAACAAGATAACAGGCAAAAACCGAAAAAGCGAAAAAACGAAAAACCAAAAACCTTAAACCAAAATGAACCCATCGGAGTGACAGCTGAATGTCTGGGTTAACAGATGGCAGAACATTTACGGCCACAGTGACCATGTGTCAGCCGGTGTCCGAGTAATTCCGGGGAGCACAAACAAGAGCAAAAAAAGGGGGAAAATCAAATAACAACTGAAATGACCAAACGTCAAGTGCACAAGGTACCACTTGCCCTCTTTGGCAAGGGAAACAGCTTGGTTCTGGTTTAAATGTGAATTAAAGAATCCCCAAAGGGTCTTAACTGAATAACATATGAGAGATGGCTTATTTGGCACTAGTTGCCCACTTCTAGTCAAGGGAAGTGCGAGGAGGCCAACATGCAAACATTGGCTTAGTATACGCAGCTTGCAACTCGTCGCACTTGCCATTTGCATAAATCAAATTTGAATATGCATCGCTGACTGGTAGTGGCACCACCAGTCGCGAGTGTGGATCCAGCTGTTGATGCGGATGTGTGGCTACAAACTCAAAGCAGCTGCATAAACACGTACCTGTACCATGCTTGTGTCTGAATGACTGTGTGGAGGTGTCGTTGTCGGAGTTGGGTCGCTACCATGAACACGGACGGAGCAAAAGCACGCACCAGACTTACGCAGACTCTCCTACACACACACACATACATACACACACACGCACATAATACTCTAATGTGCTTTCGTACAAAAGTGTACATGTACAAAGCACCAAACTATGACATCCATCCACCCGACAAAGGCTTCGAAAACGTATTCGTATTATAAGTAATAACTTGTTTATTATAAAATAAATTAACTATGCTTTCATTTTGGTCTATGTTTATGTTTTTCTGTCTTTTTTAGATACTTTGAAATCTAATTAAATATGCTGCAGTGGTTTGGTTGGCTTTATTAATTGATGATTGCTGCTAGACAATGCTCATATGTTCTTCTGTTGTCTCACCTACTCACCATGAGTTTATGACATGTAGATCTACAACAAATAACCCTTTCAAAATTGGCCTGTTAATATTTACGTACCTTATAAGTGATCCTTCCTCGGTCTTATTTATTTATTTATTTTTACTCAAATGAACAATATTGTATCTAAAACGAAAATATTCATTGGGTGGATTCCACAGTGATTTCTTTGCACTTTCTGGCACGTTAAGATTAAACATTCTTTGCTAATTTACGATGTGTACACACAGTTGAAATAAGTATATTATCAGAGCCGAGTGCCAACGGGAAATTGGGGACTGGTATGGAAAGAAAATTAAATAATAAATGTGCATAGTTTTACTAACATATACTTGAGAGTTACCAGCTCGTCTGGTGACGTGTTTCTGGATCACGTTCTACTACTGGCAACTTTGATGTTGGTAACGTCTGACAAAAAGAAACTAGTCAGAGACCTGAAAAAGGGAAAAGGAATTGCTCATAGCCAAGTAAAATGTCAGTGACTGAATTCATAACACAGATTTGCTTCAAGAATTAGGTATTCGGTTGTAGAACTAGGTACCAAGCTTAAGCAATAATATCTTCAGTTTCAAAGAAAAAAGTCCATTTATATTTACATTTACATATACATTAATTGGCGTCAAAATTACATAAATTTACATTGTCAAGTTCATAATTACATATTATACTCAAAACTTTGTGCTGTTAATAATTTATTTTTTCTAAGACTTAGTTTACCTAATGTTGACCGAACTTTAGTTTGTCCATTTAAATTCCTGAGAACTCGACCTTCAATCTTCAAAGTTGGTTTGAGTTGATTTTGTGTTGCCATTTGATTCCGCTGAAAACAATTAATGTAGTAGTCAACTGTAATTGAATAACAAATTTTTCTTAAGAATTGAAAAAAGTATCATACAATTTTCAATTGAGTTTGGGCTATTTTGATTCTCGGCGCTTGCCTGTGGGGACCGGGATATAAGGTCAGGACTACTTCCAAGAATTGACGACACAATGGTTGAAAAAAAATGAATTAAAGAGTTTGCAGACGATACATTTTCCGTTTCGTCTCTATTATTTGTATACACATTCTTCCCACTTTCGGTAAACGGTGCCATCACCTCCATGGGAAAGGGATATACTATGGTTAGATGATGCTCTTGTGCCACCGAAGTCAAAGTTTGCAAATGCCGTAACTGAACATGTGATCCGTTAAATGCATAAGTTACACAAAAAGTTATCATTAATATCTACTTGACATTACCTGCAGCGTAATTTCGTTTTGAGCCATAACATCTGATGCTTCCTGTAACGCTTTTGAAGCATTAAGTTCACCCTCAGCAGATATGATCTTTGCTTGTGCATTCCTCAAAGCCTCAGCTTCGCTTGCTAACGATCGTTGAAGAATTTCCGGCAAACTAATGTCTTTTCTGAGGATATGCATCCGTCAGTAGGAAACTATCTTCACAATTTCAAACTTACATTTCAACTCTTTCAATTCTTACTCCCCATTTTTCAATAGCATGATCTACGGCGATTGTAATCTTCTCAGATAATATTTGTCTAGAAATTAGCAGGTCGTGAAGTGTCATAGAGCCCACCATATTACGGAGTGTTGTCTGTGCTAAGAATAGAGTGGATTCATGCACATTAGAGATCTGGATCGTCGCATGCATCGAGTCTTGAATACAATAGAAGAGTACTGCATCGACGCTTATCGTGACCGAGTCCTTAGTAATCACATCCTGTGATGGAATCACCTCCACTCTGGTGCGAAGATCCACCAATTTATAGCTGTCAATGCAAGGTAAATGCCAAACTAGACCCGGTCCACGTGCGCCTTTTCTGTTCAAATGGGGTGGATTTATTATATGTATTAATTATTATCATACAACTAGTATAATAATTATTACCTAACACGGCCCAGACGAAAGATTATAGCTCGATCAAACTCATTGACAACAAAAAAGCAGATAAATATGGCGATGGGAAATGTAATAACAAGGATAAACCAAGATAATGCAGTTCCAATAATTTCAATTAAAGATTTTGGGTGATCCTCAGCTTAAGTAGAATTCTAAAATAAATTATGTGAGCCTGGGAAATAAATTTTATAGGTTACTCGTTTTAATGTATCTTTTTCCTTCATTTCGTCTACTGCGTCTTGCCCTTGAGCCTTCATCGTCTCTTCCTATGTCTTTAGTTTGATTTGAGCTGTCCTCCGTTTTCATTTTCTTTGTCTATATGAATTGTAATTTTCCTTTAGTTACTATCCGTTGCTAGTCCTGGTTCTTTAAAGTTTTAAGCTTACAGATTTTGAAAAAATGGTATCCAAACATTCTTGCTTAAAATATAAAAAATAATTTTTGGCTACGACATAAAAATCTAAGCAATACTTTTATTGTTAAAGCAGTTAATGTTGCTGTTGTTCCAGGAGGGTTTTAAAAATAAATTAATACATACAAGATCAGTTTGCATTTCCAATACTTTTATGGGTCTTACTTTCTTAGGTCATTGGTGGTAAAATTTCTGGACTTTCTTTTTCATTGGGATAAACACTTGAAGCTAAACTTGTTGATGGTCGCTCTGTCTTAAAGCTTTCATAATTTCCACCACCATCTGATCTAGATGAGCTTTGTGGCATGTTTTCGTTGTTTGTACTCAACATCGGAAAAATAGACCCAAATCCTACAAGTGCCCCACCTTTTTTACGATCACTATTTTCAAACGGTTTCATTATCTCCAAAGGGAACGGATATAAGATCTTAACATTGCGATCTTGAGCTATTGATGTTAAGACCTGCAAGTGCCTCAACTGCAAAATATTAAAAAAATTCTTTTATTTAAAAAAGCCACTTATACTCTTTATATATGTATATATACCTGAAGAGTAATTTTATTTTCCGCCATTACATCAGATGCTTCTTTCAAAGCTCTCGAAGCATTAAGCTCACCCTCCGCAGATATGATTTTTGCCCGAGCTTCCCTTAGTGCCTCAGCCTCACTCGCCAAGGACCTTTCCAGACTATCCGGTAAACTTATGTCCTTTCTGGAAAAATATATTGCGCAAAAAAATAAACTTTCAGATCTATTAACCTCATGGGTTAAATAAACACTTTTGAAGATCTGAAGATCTTGCAGTCTCAATAACTAATCAAGAAATTATAAACTTTGTAGGGTCGGAAGTGTTCCATCTACGTTTATACGCCTAACTTACATTTCAACTCTTTCAATTCGTACTCCCCATTTTTCGATAGCATGATCTACGGCGATTGTAATCTTCTCAGATAATATTTGTCTAGAAATTAGCAGGTCGTGAAGTGTCATAGAGCCCACCATATTACGGAGTGTTGTCTGTGCTAAGAATAGAGTGGATTCATGCACATTAGAGATCTGGATCGTCGCATGCATCGAGTCTTGAATACAATAGAAGAGTACTGCATCGACGCTTATCGTGACCGAGTCCTTAGTAATCACATCCTGTGATGGAATCACCTCCACTCTGGTGCGAAGATCCACCAATTTATAGCTGTCAATGCAAGGTAAATGCCAAACTAGACCCGGTCCACGTGCGCCTTTTCTGTTCAAATGGGGTGGATTTATTAAATGTATTAATTATTATCATATAACTAGTATAATAATTATTACCTAACACGGCCCAGACGAAAGATTATAGCTCTATCAAATTCATTGACTACAAAAAAGCAGATAAATATGGCGATGGGAAATGTGATAACAACAATAATCCAAGATAAGGCAGTTCCAATTATTTCGAAAGTGGTGTTAGATTGGTTCTCACCTGCAAGGATGGAATTGGATGAGTTCTATGTAAAGAGTACATGTGATAAAATTACTTGTCTTAATATATCTTTTTCCTTGACTACGATTACGTGAGAATTGTGATTCTTCATCGTGTGATTCTGGAACATCTTGATTATACTCTGCGGACAGATCTTTTTTAACTTTTTCAACTTTGGTTAAAGATTTTTCAGTATCCATAACAAAAAATTTTAGTTCCCAAAGTGATGTAATAAATTCTTGAGATACTTTGTTCTCAATGAGTTCTTGACTATATTTAAGCAAATTCTTGTTGATTAAAGTTCTTGTATTTAAAATGCACCCTACGCCTACAGATTTGCATAATATTCTAGGGAAAAGTAACTGAAAACTTTTAGATTTATATGCAATTGCATTTTACCCAATTTTATAGCATGCAAACTTTAGAAAAATAACTGACTGCGTTTAAATACAGATTGCATGAATACTAGATACCCTGTAGATGAAATAATATTATTTTAAACAGACCATGCTATGCAGTCAGCATAGGGCATAAAACAATCTAAAGAAATATGCGAAATGGTCAAAACAGAATGGGTCAGAGAGAAAAAAAAATATTTGTCACAGCAAGTTGCCCAAAGTTGACTGGCTAAAAACTAAAAACTTTTGTTTTCTCGCCTCTTTTTTATGGAGCGACAACCAAATGGTAACTGGCAACTGGCAGAGAAGACAATGTCCTGTTGGGTGTAGGTAGGGGTGGTGGATGGGGGTGTAATAACTTCAGAATGACTTTTGTTGCTTCCTTGTAATGCATTGTGTGGCAGTGGGAACATTCAACTTTTTCACTTCATGACCACATGTGCCGCCCAAAAGTTCTTTTTTCTTTCGTTTGTTTTTCTTTGCCAGATTCATGCGATCCTATCATAAAGTAATTTATGTGATTTGCCCTTCCTTCGTCTGATTGCAAATGCAGCGACATATGGTCAAGTGTCTGGTGACCAGAATTGTCTCGACGATGGCCAAGCACATAGAAAATTACTCTATTATGATTTGGAGTCAAATAAGAAACGTACTCGGATGATGTTGATGGTGGAGATAAAGTTATTAGTCCCCAGGGCACATGGTTGCCTGGACAGCATGTGAAGTTCTTCCAACAGCTGAGTAAATGAATGTCAACTCAGAAAAAACTAATCCATCATTGTCGGCATTTGTAATGGAGTACGCGTTGACGACTTACATCACAACATTGAGATCCAGCGACAACTGCAGCAAAACCTTCATCGCTAAATAAAGAGTAATGTACATCAAATATAGAAATAAATTAAAGAACTTTAATGGATTCCGTGCAGAGTTGGGACTTTTAAAATGATTAAAGCAATGGGATATTAAATAAATAACAATGCACACAACATGCATACACAAAGCTTAATAAATATTTTTAAGTTAAAATATTTTGATTACTTTCAGTATGTGTAAGGTTTTTTAAGCTGTATTTCGCTTGTGATTTTTAACATTCTTGTTCACTTTTAATATGCAAGTTCAACCTTAATCCAAGTAGGCCAATTATATATTAGAAAAGGTTTCTCTGTTATTGAGTACTTAACACTTACACAAAACCAATCAAGAAAAAAAAAACAAAAAAAACAAAACAAAAACATTCTTTTTAGATAAAATGTCCGGAAAGATGAGGGAAGATAACGCTGAAGAAGATCTACGAATAACTCTCATTGGTAAGTAATCTGTAAAAATCCAATTGTTGTTGATTTTGTCCCTGCTTCAGATTTTAGCTCCAGACGTCAATCGCTAATAAATGGAGTAGTGCGAGTAATTTCGAATGCAATTGAACATCTAAAAATATCGATAATTTTGCCAAAAATGCTGGAAAAACCAGATACATTGAACAAAGTTCTGAGTGGTACACAATTCGAGCCAGGCATAAAATTAGTTGCAGACTTTATACGAAGGCGTGAAATTATTCTGAAGGAGCAACGACCTCCCTTAATGGATCATGGAATGATTCAAATAATTGATTACTTTCAAAGCAACGTAGAGATCTATAAGCTATTACACTTATATGTGCATCATATGACGGACCAGGATCGAAATCTCTTAAACGCTTTTGAGATGTTGCTTCAAACGGCCAGGCGTCATCTAGATCAGAAGGCAGCAGCGCAGATTGATGAGGAGCGTCGACTTTTTAAAATATACAAAGAAAGCAAAAGTCTTAATAAGAGCATTGAAGGATTTAGAAAGAAAATCGACTCCTATCAATCAACGCTGCGTTGGAAAAAGGCTGCCAAGGCGATATATCTAGAGAAACTTCAGAATGATATCGATGAGAAACAACATGACATCGAACAGCAAATCGATCGTGAAGTGTAAGTGTGGATAAAATGCCAAAATCTAATAGTAATTAAAAAAATTATATATAAAACTATTATAGAGACAAAACTCGACGCATGACACGCAATTATAAAAAGATAAGTATAGAGAAGCAGAATCAACTTGAACAGGAGCTTTACAAAGCGCGAACTGACTATACTAACCTGACTAAAGAAAATAAAGGTTTAGCGAAACGCAATCGTGAAGAAAAGTAAGTGATTTTAATCACAATTTACAGAGTATGAACAGAAACAATTTCTATCACACTTTTAGAAACAAGTTGTTACTGCAGCTCGAGGGTGCTATTAAAAAATATGATACTGCGATGAAGGAGAAAATTATCGAGAATTTCGAGCTGGAGGACAAGTTGAAAGAAGCCACAAAAGAGCTGGCTGAATTTATGGTAATTTATCACAAAGAAGAAAAAGTTTATCATGAGATTGTTCTTAAGCGCGAAGAACGTGAAGAGCGCGAAAAGATGGATAAAATTTTGAGATACATGATGAATAGAGCTGCTCGCACAATTCAAAAATATTGGCGAAAATGGCGCAAAGCGCAAAAATTTAAAGCGAAAGGAACACGTGGCCAAAAAAGGAAGTACTGAGGACAAATCAGGTTTGAAATATATTCCAAATTTGAATAAAATCCCAAGTTATAATACGTTAAGCATTCTCTTGGAACTAATTTAATTTAAGCCACAGTCTAAAATTTCTCCGTAATGAAAAGATTACAATTTTGCTTATATCAAGTAACCAGTTTATACTTAATCAATTTACAATAATATCACAGACAGTTTACTACTTATAATATATGTTTAACAAGAGCTGTATTTACCAATATGAAGTCCTCGCAGATAAATCAGAACTTAAATGAAATCCCAGATAATGTTAGAAATGCTCAGTTCGGTACAAATCCGCTAACTACTCAAATTAATTGTGTGATACGTGTTCTTCAAGAGTCTATTGAGCTTGTGAAAATCTCGCTGATATTGCCTCAAATTCTGGAAAACCCAAATAAAGTCAAGAATGTTCTATCTGGTACACAATACCAACCAGCCCTACGCCTTCTCGACGATTACATACTTCGACGTGATATAATTATAAGGGAGCAGCGACCGCCTTTGAGTGATCATGGCATGATCAAGATAATCGATTATTTTCAGCTCAATCATAAGATGCATGAGCTTTTTCCGGACATGTTCAAGAACTTGACAGTAGATGATCATAACTTATTTATCACTTTCGAGAGGCTTTTAAAAGTATGTGAGCAAAATCTCCTACGCAACGCCAAAAAGGAAATAAATAATGAGCGCCAACTAAATAAAATCTACCAGGAAAACGAAGCCGTTAGGAATGGTATTATAAAACTTAAGAGCGATCTTGCTTCTCAGATTGTCAAGGAACGCTGGAAAATGGCTGCCAAAATGGCGTATTTGCAAAGGTGTGAGGAGAAACTTACTCGTAAAAAACAACAGAATGAGCAGCGAATGCGAAATGAAAGGTACGCCTCATAAACTTATAACTTTTATTTGTCACAAAAATGTTTAAACATACTTGCATAACAGTGAGAAATGCCAACGCATTATTCAATCAAATCAAAAGAGTGCCACAGAGGAACAAAATGTTCTGAAGGCAGAACTAAAAGAACTGCGTAAGGAATTTGATAAGCAAGTGAAACAGAATCATCGCGAGGAAAAGAATTGTCGAGACGAAAAGTGAGTATACACTAGAATATGTGATTTGCGGGTAATGCTACACTATATTTATCACCGATTTTCTTCTCGTTTCTACATTCCAAAACCTCGTATTTATGACTTACCTCTGCTATAATTTTACCAACAGAAGCAAGTTCGAAATACAGCTTCAGTCAATCATAAGAAAATACGATGAGACGATTAGTCAGAAAATAATCAAAGGTATGGACCTTCAAAAGCAATTGGAAGAGACGAAAGTAGAAATGGATATATTGATGATTAAATATCGAGAAAATGAGGTCATTTACAATGAGATTGTTGCAAAACGCGAAAATGAAGTAGAACTTGAGAAACAGCGTCGCATTTTGAGATACATGATGAATCGAGCTGCTCGCAGAATACAAAGGTATTGGCGCAAGTGGCGAAAATATCAACTAAAGAAAATTCGCCGTCAGAAAGGTTTTATGCAGAAAGTGCTAATGTAATCAAAAGATGTCGCTATTATCCACGGGAAACCGGTGAAATTTCCAGTTAAATGTGATAATATCATGACCATTAGCCAATTAAATGGATAGTCAATGTTTTTATGAGTATCAATTCAAGTAAAGCAGATTGAAATGTTAATCGTAAGTTCATTGAAGGTCCTGACAAATCAACAGACAAAATAAATAAATCTACTTTAAAGTTGAAAATTTCTTTGAGATGATTCTTAAAGATTGTTTTTGTGGGAATTTTAGTGGCTCCTTTTATTTAGGTAGTATTATTAACATTAACTATTCATTTATGTATATGAACTGAATAAAACAGAAAATTTAATTAATGAAGCGGCATACAACTAAGTGGAAGCCATGGCTCAAAAAGCGCTAGCAAAAGTTCATTGAAATTACCAAGCGTGAAATGAGCAGCTGTCACTGGAGCACAAAGGACATTGAGTAGACACGACCACGGCACACGCAATCACACCCACACATACACTCACTTACACACACAGACAGACAGACCCAATCTCATAGACAAAAAGGACATGGACAGACAGAGAGACATGCATACATTGACACGCAGACATGCTGACAACTCAAGAGAGAAAACGAGTGGCAAATTTGAAATTTCATTAAAATTCCCTTTTCACGTATTTTCCTTGGCAACAGTTTGAAATCATCCTCAATTCTATATTGACTTCTACTTTGAGGAACATCTAAATCTCAACGTATGGAAATTCATAGAAAATGCCTGGGTACATAATCATTGAGACCAAATAAAACTTAGTACAGTCAACATTCTATACAAGCAAATAACTTAAACTTCTTATGATGAAAACAATGCTTTAACAAAAGTATACATATCAAGATAAATCAGCTTTGTGGGTTATAGAGAAATAAAAAATTGTATAAGTTAAACTACTTAATATTATTTAAGGACTGTTTTTTCTCTGATGTATATATTTCAAAATGGTCACCCCGTATATTAAATTCAATTCAGTTGATCAAAGAAAACAGATGATAAATTTAAGACATGCTTACGAGATCTTATGAGATTTTGGTTAAGTGTTTGCTTGTACAGAAGTTTTGGATCTAAAATGTTCCTTGTGTAAATGGTTGCTTAAAAAGAATGCTTACTGTATTAAATTCTTAGCACATTCACAATTGGAATGTTCACGTGCAGATGTGCTGTTCCTTTGCAAATTTCGTGTCGCCATAAATTAATGTTGAATAAGCGACGCTTTTAATCTGCTAAGTCAAACGGGGCACTGAGCATAGACTGGACGGCATTGTAATCAGCACATTGTGCTTTCAACATAAATCCAGACAACTCTGATAACTCCTGCTAGCCGGAACAGCTCGGACAATTGCTTGAAGCGCCATGGACTAACAACCATATCAGCGCAGCCTGAAAGATAAAATCCCTCGCTTCAAATGGATTTACGCGCTCCCCAAACGCCGGGAGAGACAGCTTTTCCCTGGAATGAAAGTAGACGTGAATACAGAGGTCGAATAAAGCAGGTTAGTATAGGATGCCAGAAGGTTGCGTAAATTTGCCAATCCGACAAAGTACGCAAAGACGTGTTGGCATTAAGACCTTTACTTAAAGTTGACCAGGTCAAACGCCTTAAGGACTTTAGATACTACTCGAAATTGTGAGTGTAAGTAGTATTATTTCTGGTATGAAACAGCCCCAAATGGATTCATTTATAAAGCAGCAATTATTAATAAACAATAGACTTTTTTCCTCAAAAGGAGATGTAAAGTAAATGGTAGCTACAAAATTAATTGAGTTATGATACACTAAAGTCAACTCTAGTATTATTAAAATAGAGGATGCTTGTTTTATGACTAATCGAATGCCCAACTTATAAATTTGATCTTGTTAAATGGATTTTATCTTATTCTAAGCTTAATCGTATTTTAAGAGATGTCTGATAAACAATGATCTTAATTCCTTTGTTTTTTCTGACCCCGAATTTAAAAATATTCAAAATATACTGAATTTAATCTAAGTAGTAGGTACAAGTTTTTGTTGTGGCGCTGGAAATTTGAGATTTCCCTTAATGGAAATGTAAGTATTCAAAATGTAGTTCATTTTCATGGTATAAAAGCAAAATTTTAGCCTGTTTTTGGCAACTGCTTTTGCCAAAAATAATTTTTATGTAAAGTCATGCACGAAATTTACACTCCATTTTATGATTACATATTCGCAAACAGTTTCGTCTAGTTATTTTAGACTATGCTGTACACCCACAAACATTAGTGCAGAGAGGGAAATGATAGAACCACTAACGAGCCTAGTTTACTAGTTGTTGCTATTGCTGTTCCTGTAGGGCTTTTGAATGGCATATTCCATTCATGACTTCCACTTCATTCATTTCTGAATAGTCCGTTTTTGGCTTTACCAGCCATGTATTCAAAGGAGATGTGGTCAAAGTGGCTAACTTTATTTGGTTGTACGCATGTTGTTGGCTTTCATTAGCACTTGCAGCAATGTATATCTAGTCGCATATTTGGTGCTGCTTATTTTTGGGGCAATAAGTTTGGCCTACTGCCATAAACTACAAAAACTGCCCAATCACATGGCATAAGCTGCAGGTCAATTGAGAAGTAAGCAGGAAATTGACTGAATTGTCGATTTAATAACAAAGACTTGTCGAAAAGCAAAGCAATTACACGATTTCGTTTTCAATTGGCTTTCAGATTGTTTTGAGAAATCAATTTATTTTTACCAGCCTGCTAATCTTTAGGAAGATTAAGCTCCGATAATTATCAGTTTCAAATTTAATTGCAATTTATTTTCGAATTGAAATTTTAAGCTTTAAAATCAATTTGTTTTAGCTTTTTATTTTGAATATTAATAAAAGTGTTTATATCAAATTAAGAAATCGCTGTATGAGTATAAATAATTTATTCAAATTTAAGTGTTAATAAACCTGATTTTGAGAGCGAAATATAATTTAAATAAGCTTCTGAATCCAAAACTAGTACAGAAATAACTTATTTAACTTAAATTAGGTTTAACCCAATTATAAATTGATATTAAATATTATAATAAATGAAAATCGTGTTCTTAGCGTATGAAAACTACTATTTTTTGAAAGTATTTCATTCTCGGGAATTTCACAATCATAAATTCATTTCAAATATGCTATCAATATTGTTTTCTACTGATATTTGAGATATTTGTATTACAACCAAATCCACTTTAATAACTTCTAATGGGAATATTATCTGATTGGCTTAACGATTTAAAACTCAAATTTGAGTCAGCATGCGGCGAAAATGAGCAATAAAAATCCTTTAATTGGAATTTGTAACAAATCGCATTGCATGTTAATTTAAAATTGCCAAATGCTGCCGACAACCAACAACCAACAAGCAACGGCCGTCGACAACCGCCGAAAAACAGTCAATGAGCATAAAATAAACCAATTTCCCACCGCATTGCCAGCGGTTATATGGATGTATAAGTTGGAAGAGGAACTAGGGGTTGGGCCGACCGTTAGCGCGGATGTGGAAGTTAAGCCGAAAATTGTTGGCATGAAAATGGAAACTTTACGCCCAAAAGTTGTGTATATGTGCGGGTTCAAGGCGGAAGCATAAATTTCAATATAGCCAAAATGTCATGCATCCGCCTGGTTGACCAAAAATTGCAGCACAAATTGAAACAAAAACAATTTGAAAACGGTTTGCATACAAGGTACACGCATTCACCTCGACCTGGGCACGTTTTAACCCAATTTTTTGGCCAATGTTTGGCGGTTGCCTGTTCGTCGAGCCACGGGCTTTTTAATTGAGCCTGAAGCACCTCCAACACATCTAATTATAATTGCCTATGTGTCCTTGTGGCACAACATGTACCCGGTCCCCGGGCCAGGACTTTATAATATTTCAACGCTATCAGGGCAAGTCATCGGCACGTTTACATGTATTATCATCATCGGAAAACCACCGTCGGTTCCACCGAACAGCCATTCAATGTGGGACAGAATCGGTGCAGGTGTTGGTGAACTTTCTACCGAAATTAGGACCTCTTGCGAGTTCGCAAATTCATTTTTCCATGTCAGTCTTTGACAGGCCAAAGTGTCGGAACCAACCATGAAGAAAAATACTTACGTCCCAGTTCCAAACCCTCTGCTCGTGTTCCATGTTGCAATATCAACCTTCGCCGCAACTCTGCCACGAACTTGGTATTACATTTGTTGAAGTAGTTTATTCAATTGCAAAGCAAAAACATTATATTTGACTAGCAAATACCACATGCTCACATATTAAAGTAGACGAAAAGTTTTAATTAAATTAATAAGACAAACCATAAATATAAGTAAATACAATTTTTATGAGCATAATGAACATGGCAAACCATACCCTGTTAAGCCACTTTTAAAGGGTATAACAAGGCTTAAGTATTTGTGTTTGTAGATACATTTTAAACATACTAGCATTTGTTTGTCCATATACATAAGCATGTGTGTATGCAACCAAAAGCGAAAAAAAATGTTGGGAACTTGCGTGCTTTTACATTTTTGCTAAGAGGTTATCTTTTGAAAGCATTTGCAGTAATTGCATGTATTAACTCACAATGTAAACATAAACTGAAACACAACTATAATACCTTATTTTCTCGAAATAAAAACTGTCAGAATAAGTTTGTTCTCTTTATATATTTTATAATGGATTTGAATTCGATCTGTAAACGGAATCACGATAGCCCCTCGTGCAATCATTGGCAACGTAAGGTATGCGGTCAATGCCCCATCTGGAAAGATCAGGATCAGGAACCCATTATTGGCAATCCTGCACATAAACTGATGACAACGGCTGAATGTATGAGATTGAAGAGAGAACTACGGACTTCCTTCTTGACAAGTAACGCCGGATCAAATTTCTGGATATTCCTTATTGTGGTCTTTTTCATAATATTTTGTATGACGCTGACATTGTGGCTATTGGCAAAAGCATTTGTCTTTTCAAAGCCAAGGCATGATGATGGCGGGGAAATCAATAGTCAAGATCGACAATTGGGCGGACGATCTTCAGTCGATAAAATAATGCAAAAATTGCGAGAGAAATGCACGGTTTCCACACAGGGCGAAGGTAATAAAATCAAAGATTCTGATGATCTCTATGTGCCACCTATGTTTTGGGACAGGTTCCCGATGAATGAGTTCAAACAGAAAAAAAGTAAAACTAAGCAGATATCAACGTCGAATAGTGAAGTTGATAATGAGGCAGATAGTGATACATCAGCTGAATTGAGTGATGTAGAATCAACTGAAACTTCGTTAACCGAAGTACTATATGAGAGTGAAGACATTAGTGAGGTCGCATCTGCATCAGAGGAAACACTAAGCTCTACCGGCGGTGCATCTGAAAGATCTACAGACAGTGAAGAATCAACCTCTACAGCTATGCATAAAAAACTGAATACTCACAATTCTCTTGGTCAGATGCCGACATATTATAGCCACCCTGCGATAAATTTAACTCCCGATCAAAGTCGTCCTAAAAAGCGATGGGTGAATTGGCTAAGACGCTCTAAGACCGCCGATTTCCAAGTCTAAAAGTAGGCTGAGAAATTGCTGCTTCACAACCAGTATTGAAAAATGTAAACACATTTGATTTAGACTTACAATGCACCCTAGTTGTAAGCAAAACATCAATAGCACCGAGTGCCAAAATTGGATGAATAAGGTGTTATCGCACTGTAGTCGCCTTTTGGCAGATAAACGATTCGAATTCAGGGACGAGTGGTGGCTAAACGAGTATCCAGAGGCATACTATTATCTACCACACTTGATGTCAGCTTTGGATTGCCAAGAACTTGGAAAAAACACAACACAACAACTACTGCTTCCTTCGACACAGGGACTACACATATGGAGGATGACCGAATAGAGCTAACCTGGCAGACTGCATTGATTTTGATTGTGGCATGCCTGGCTTTGATCATTATTATGTCTATGATTTGTCTATTAAATAGCACTCTTCGACGCATGGCATCGCCTTCTGGTTTCAAAAACTACGAGTACCAAAGCTTACGTAGAAAAAAGCACCATGGAGCCTCGCCCAGATCATTCATTTCATTTGGCAAGCCATTCAGTCCCCTGACACGTTATGGCCCCTACAGAAGCAAAAGTATTGCAGTGCCGCGAGATACCTGCACCGCCTTTAAATGATAAGTGGACTCATCTCACCACAATGTCCAGTACTCCCTTGACATTTGACCGACAAACCCATCATAGAAGCGTGAACTCAACGTGCCACCAAAATAAAGTTAAAATGAATACAGAACTCAAAACCAAACTCAATTCAGAAAGCACAGCCAAAAATAACAACGACAAATTAAAAAATAAAAAAAGGACAGTCGCGGTTGTGCTCAATCGCAGAGAAGATTTATGAAATGTGTTCCGCCCCGATTTGTATTTTACTTTTTTTTTTGCGGGCCAACGCACACAAGCACATAAATATTGTCCCCTGACAAGTACAATGGCATCGAATTTAAGTTTTTCTATTATATATTTTAAATAAAGTTGTTAACCTCAGATTTTTGTTAAACTTTTCTCAATAGCTCTGAGTTAAAGCTGAGATTTTCTACACACAGACCTTAGTGTCGACAATCAAAAATTACGCTTCATGGCACACCACTTTTTATGTATTGATGTATTGATGTACTGAACAGCATCAAGAGAGACTGAGATTGCAGACCATCTTTCTCATTTACTATATATGTATACTAACTTCTTACTGTAGAAGACTATTTGCATGTGCATAAATACACTTGCACATGTATAAGAGTGTGAGAGATTGTTATTTTTTGGTCAATGTAGTTTGTTTATTTTTGTAAGCAATTTGCAAAGCAAATATGAAAATAAAATAAACATTGTGTAGTGTACGATGATTGTATTTTTATTGCTACTATTTTAAAATCACATTTTATGAAATTGACTTTGAAATTTTCAGTCTCGTTCCATTGTGCATTGAGCTCGTAGATAAAAATATTGCTGTTTCCTGGCCAAATACAAAAAACAGCAGCAAGTCAAGTGCTGAGTCGCTGGCAGCGTATCAACATTTGGCAGCCATCGCTCTGTAAACACGATGAATGAAACAGTTTTTAACTATTTTAAGCGGCACAAACGATTTGAACGCTTCTAATCTGCCATACAAGCAATTTTCCAATAAATGCAATGAAAGCGGCAAACAAAAATGTTGATCGCAAAAATAGCGCGTTGAGTCAAAGTGCACAAAATTGGCAATAAAAAATCAACTGAATTGAAATTGAATTGAGTGTGAATTGAATGTGCATTTAAATGAAATTCAAGCAAATAATTTAGCAAAATGCATTTGATATTTATGTATGTTATGTTTAAAAGATTGCTTGCATTAAAAAGCTTGGCAAATAAACTATTTTGACGGATTTTTTACTTCTTTTTTTTTGTGAATTTTTCTTATTTTACGAATATATTTTAGTGGCTGCGGCGTCCCAGCAGCCCCGGCACTTAAATCAAGTCACACAACTGCAGCGAAATTGAAAATTTTTGCTATATTCGTGTATATACATATAGATATATTTGTTTGTATCGTGTGTTTGTTTATGCTTTTAATTCATTGGACACTGCAGCTGCCGCAGTTGCAGACTCCTGTCCCTGTCCCTGCCACATGCCACCATATTCCACTGTCCACAACACAAGCCCAACATCACTACCATACCCCGCACGACTTTGATTTATTTGTGGGTTTCCCGGCACAAATGGAATTAAAAGTTTAACATTTACTGCGTCTGTTCTTTAACAAAAAATATTTCATATAATTGACAAATTGATTTTGCTTTAATGTCAATATCCATATTGCTTTTAAGTGAAGCTTTATTAACAATTGCCATTCAGATTATGACAGATTGCCATCGTAAATTACGTGGTCCAACCACAAACGGGTCCAAACAGTTCACTTGTGGTTCCAACTCAATTTCTGCAGATCTGCTTAAACTATACATAAACTTGACTAACGATCTGATAACGATCAGTTTTAAAATCTTTAAATAACTTTTGAGTTCTACAATGTACATGCCCAGAACCATATGATTCGAGTCAATTTTGTTGTATAATAACACTCGTGAACGTAATTTAAATACGGTGGGATTATAATATAATAAAATCGACATGCATTTCATATGCTCACGTATTATTAAGCGTCAACAACAAAGCTGTCAAGGCTATCAGTTAATTGTTAATATAAATTTAAATTAATTTATTTATATGAAAAGCGAATATTTTGATTTGATATCAATGTGATTTTTAATTAAATGATGAGCACTTTTGGAATTGGCACCACTCAAATGATAATTCCAGTTACGTGCACGGAATTATTCTAATAAGTAATTGGACACAAGGAACCAACTGAGAAGCCATCTGAGTATGTGCAAATAAGTTTCTAGTACTGAGAGTTACACCGCACAGTTTGGGAGAATTTTGTCTGTGGCCAGCACACATATGAATTTTATTACCGGGAGTGGAAAACAGAATGTCAGATGCGATAGCAACAATAATGCCAGATATGCAACTGGAACTGGAAATAGAGAACTGGCCTTTCATCTTACTGCATTTTCATGCAGCTTTCTTCTTTTCATGATTTAACTCGTTGATTTTGTGGCTTGAAGTCATTAGGCCAACATGGCTGGGCATTGTTTGAACTGGTTTCTAAGCAACACACACGGCCTCCACAGCTTTGCTGCCCATTCTTCAATCCTTCAGCCACCCGTTGACCATTGGACAGTTGGTGGTTTCATTGTCTGGATAGTGGTACCGTAAGGGAGCATGCGTGCAGCATGTTGACGAGAATTTTTATACTTGGGGCTGATTTATATCCATGCTTCCGCACTAGGGCAACTGCTGTGAATGTGGCTTACATTTCAGGAACTCAAACAAAGCAGCTGAAGCAGTATGGAAAATATTAATAATCCCCTCTCAAGGCTGTCTTTTGTAAGATTGAAGCGGGGTCCATTAAATTTATTACGGCTCGCTCTTTATTTATGTGTACGTCAATCGTTGCCCAGGGAACACGCCGTTTATCTTCCACGCTCTAAGACTTCCTGCACAGACTTTAAAAATATCGGTGCACCTCAACATTAACAATCAGTCAATGCAATGATTACGGTAAACACTTATATTTGCTTTTATTTTCAAATTGAAAAAAATAGAATCATAAATAATTTATTATGCAATGTGCGTGTTTTCTTCAAAGTTCGCCATCGAATATGTTAGCGTCATGCAAATCGATCCAGAAAGAAGACATCATGGTTTATTCCTAGTCCTTAGAGCATCGTCCACACATAGCTGAGCTACCTGATGGATGTTGATTTTATTGAATTCACATTCGAATTTAAATTTCTCGCCGTTTTTGCGGACATGCACACAATCTGCGGATAGTGTAAATATGTGTACTTTATTAGATACCCAAGAGTCATACATATACGCTTATGCTATAAAATGTTCAAGTTGTGTGAGAATTATGTAATTACTCAAATGTAAGCTTCAAGCTGTAGTTTGAACATTAAACACTATTTTTAGAAGTTAACTATGCCTGGAATAATTGTCTGGTATTGTTCTTTTTAGACTATGCTGATAAAAGAAGTACATTTGTATGTGTAAAAGTACCTCCTATTAGTTTGCTATATCATTGATGCGTGCTTCAAATTTTTTTTTTTTTGCCTATTTGTTTTTTTTTTTTGCCGTTAATTTGTGTAGTGTTAATGTATAGTCAATCATGGTTGCTATTTCCTATTACACAAACATACATTCATAGTTAATAAGTTAAAATGAAAATGATGCCATTCATTATTTAACATTAAATAATAAAAAGACAAAACCTTTTAAATGTAATTTTAAATGTTTTTAATTTGAGCTTATTATGTAATTAATAAAGAAAGCAAGAGAACAATGCAATTAATAAACACTTGTTTTAACTTTAACCTCTATGATATCAAATGAAAAAGTTCACAATCATTTCCATTATGTGCAAATCAGCTTTCACAGCAAATTAGCCAGTCCAACAGTGAAACTTTGACAGACACACCAGACATAGACACGAGTTTTCCCTGCGGTTCTTTAAGTACATACTTACATATGTACATAAAAAGATATGTACATATATATATATATAAAAATGAATACTCCATAAAAGTTATAAAGTGGGAACGTAACAGGAAAGGGTGAAAGGAAAAGAAAACGCTCTGAAAATGTCACAGAGAGGCCAAAAAACTTTTGTGGCGGTCACAGAAGCATGAAAAAGCCAAGGAAATTCAAACAAAAGTGCAACAACTTTTGAGAACAACACTGTTGTCACATGCCTCTACTTCCCATTCTGAACATTTTTCTATGCGTACTCTGTCCGATTATCCAAAGTTGGGCTTTCAAGGATTTTCCTTTGTCATTCATTAGACAGGCACCCGATTACATATGCTGGTAATATCCGCATCAAAAAAGAAGAGAAGCTAAATCCTTAATAAAAAAGTTGAATACAAAAAATTCTATTTTTTTTCCCTTTTTTATACGTTTTATTAGGTTACGGTTTAATTGATTGAGCGTTTAACTCAAATGACGGTAATTTAAAAGCATTTAAGCCGATTATGAATTGAATGGGCTTGTGGTTGAAGGGTTAAGGATCACATATCCTTTTTTCAATTTACACACACAAATAAATATATGACAGTCAACATCTATTGTGTTGGAACTCTGGTGAGAATTGTTTGCTTTTTGTGCCAATTGTACTTCCTGCTTTTAGGCCGAGTTGACGACAACTTCTTAATCCACAACTGGGTGACGCCCTTGGCGCCATTTAAGGCCATAATTATTCGCTATGTCATAGAAAATTTCGACTGTCTTCGAACATCCAAAGAAACCTCACTCTGTACATGCATTTATTTTTTCAGCAAGAAATCCTTTATTCCCCACCATACCTTAAGTTTTGTTCATAATCTCCTTCGCAGACACATTTTTCGCACTGTCATCGCCCTCATGATGTAACTGCAGTCAGCAGCATCCCAAGCTTAAATTTGGCTTGGTTTTTGTTTCACGTGGAGATATCTCATATCGTTGTTGAGTTTACTTTTTATTTCGGGGCTATTCTCCGTTTCTGTTTCCATACCACACAGTTTTTGTTTTGAAGTTTGCTTCTTAAAGGACAAACTGTTGCATTCGTACCCCGCCTTCATACTGCGCATGACTGTTCCCACTTTCCACATACTGTTAACCGATTCAGCACTGCTAACTGTTAACAGTTTTTTAAAATTTTAATAACATGCCGTTGATGGCTATGTTAAGCGTTCTCTTTAAAGTATTTCGACAACAATTTTTAAAAATTGTGGAAATCTAAGAGGTTTAAATGGAAGTGCTCTTTACTTTGCTGAAATATTGTAGATCTTTTTTGAGTTTTTTAAGAAAATATATAACTTAAACAACCTAATCAGTGTCAAAATGGTATCAAATTCTTTCATTTTTAGCGTAGGAAAAAGTCTTTAAAGTAAAAACCATTTGAAAAATTCAAATTTAAAACAATTTTTAATAGATTTATTGCTTTAAGGATGTTCAGAATATTATATTATTTTGACGCAATTTAAGTACAATTTTATATCACAACCTTACAAGAAAGTATGTATATATTATAACAATATTAACAAATGAATATTGAAACCTCATTAGTTAAGACCATACAAGAATGTGTGTACACATAATTTCAACGTTAACTCATACATCATTTAAAGCATATTAAGAGTCTTGCGTTAAAGCATGAAGCTAATTAATTTCTTATTGACACCGGTCAATGGGTCAATGACGTATCCAATACCAAATTGTGTTTGTCATTTTACTAATTAAACATCTTGTAAGTAAATACCTACAAGACACCAATTGGTGCTTAGTCCACCTAACCCAACCATCCCACATAGGCTACGATTTCTAAATGACAAGGTCGCCGGGACAAGGTCGGTGGGGGCACAGTTTATTCTTCATACCGAAAGATTTTCTGTTTAATCACATTCATTTTGAATACTCAAAAAACCTCCACATTTGTCAACGCTATCGATGTGAGTTTTAATTTAAAAGTAACATAACGTGCATTGCAGTTGATGCTTGTTTCATTTGCTGCCCTTGGAAACTGTCAATGTAGAATTGCCTGTAGCCTTTCAGTAGAAACTCTTATGTCTGATGTCAATTGCTGGTGCAATGAAAGTAATTACAAATATTCTACGAAAAGCTTTTTGGCGAGACCTGCCAATAACTCGCCATAGACTGTAAGAGGCAAAAACAGGATTGTCCTTAATTCACAAGAAGTCGTCTTCGTCGTGAGAGAATCTCAAATTTAATAAAAATAATTTATTACAGGCAAAATGATAATAAATGATAATAATATCTTAATATTATGTTGTATTATTCTATATAATTGACATCTTTCTTAAAACCTTAAAAAATGAACCAGAAATCTTGAGATGATTTAAAATCTCTGAAACCTTAGCATTAGCATTATATTTTAAAAATAAAATTATTATACTTAGCTTTATGACTTATTGCTTGTAATTTAAGTATACACAATTGGACCCCGTTGAAAACCAGCTGATGATCACTGAACAGAATTTCGAAGGTTTAATGATAAACTGACAAGTAAAGTCAAACCATAAGGGATCCCTTAAGAATGAGTCTTGAGTCATTACAGTTATTAAAAGAAATACTTAAGGATGTCAAGGTTATGTCTGTGGCAGACTTAATGAAAAGTCGTGAAAAAAGAAGGTTTCCTCTGGGGCCATCATATAAGTATACAATATATATATTTTTGGCAGTCTGCAGACCTGCAGGCAAAGTGTCTTCGATGGTTGGCGTCTCGGTCGAGTGTATTGACTTTTCTTTTGCTGGAAATTGGGTACGTGACTTGACAATAAGTTGGAAGACACACGGCCGACAGGCACGGCGACAGCAAGAACCAAAGGAGCCGCATGAAATGCAAATTCGGCAACATTAACAGGCGCGACAGCTGCTTAAAGGGGCAGGGAACTGTGTGGGAAACAACTTTTGGCTTAATTTCGTCACAGGCAGCTTGTTTTCATTAACTGGCCGTTGAGGAGCAACATTCATGCTCCATAATGCTAGCACGACCGCTCGTTAGTCCAACGCTGCGTATGAGCAATCGATTAAAATTAATGCGTTTCCAAGGCACAAAGCCAGAGCAGCAGCAGCAGCAGCAGCAGCAGCAGCAGTAGTAACATTCAATTTACAGGCTGCAGTCTTGCCAGTGAGCAATCAACGTTAAGCGTTTAGCTGCTCGGCCTTCAATCACGGCTGTCAGGGCGTATGATGGTGAAATTAACAACTCAGCATATTTTCACCAAACACTCTACGCATCTAGCCCTCCAACCCTTCGGATCGATCCCCAAGACAACGACTCCCAAAGTCTGCAGTCAGTATACCAGTATCTACTCACACTCGTACTCGTATCTGCCGTCCACATGCAGTTGATTATTGCGGTCCTTGGAGGCGGGAGTTTCTTTTTGTTGCCTCTTAATGCACCAGCTAGCTGCATATTTCTTTCCTTTATCCTTGCCGCAGTTGCCTCAACGCACTCGCATTGTTGTTGTTTATGTCTGCCCAGAACTGTGTCTGCACTTCACAAATATTTTTATTGCGCTTTTATTTAGCAGTCGACGTCCGTTTAAGCCTCGTTTACCTTTTCAATATATCCACTCCATATCGAGCGTGCGGATTAACGATTTTCTGAAAAATTCCCTTTCTGGCATCAATTGCAAAATGTAAAATATGTATTCAATTTTTAAATACTGAGAATCTTTTCTCTGTATACAGCATAAATGCATATGAAAATGTGTACTTCTCCGTTCAGCTATTAGTACCAAGAAGAATTTTCATTTAACTAAATATGATTTTTGAAGTATAGCAGTGTTAGATAATGTGCAATTCAAGTTATATAAAAGCAAAAAAATAATAACATTTTAGTAAATCTCTATTCAAACTTATTATGTTTTGATAAAGGTATGATTGTTATAAAACTATTTTGAAATCCAATTTTGTTTCTAGGGGCTTTACACTCAAAACTTAATGTATTTTAACTCGTAAGCTATCAAAAATACTTCAACTCATAAGTTTTACATATTATTATCTATTTATTTTACAAACCGTTGAAAAGCTTTTTCTCTGAAAGTTCTGAAGGCTGTCAAATGAGCGCTCAAAGCTTTAACATGCTTTCTTTTTATAGCTTTATAACAAGGTTGTAAAGCTAGGAAAAGCACTTCTCTAAAATATTTACGAGCTTTAAGTTTACAAGACTTTTATTTTTAGATCAGAACTTGGTGTGAATCTTTGATTTCAAGTAAAACGTTTATATTCTAGCAAACCTGTATTAAATCAGATATGTTTATAATCCTCCCAAAAAGGCTGAAGGATTTACGAAGGACCAAAGGGCTAAATCAATAATAAAACAAAATCCTACTAGATAATATTATTTAGTTTTACACTGATTTTCTTTTGGATGACCAAAACTTTGATAAGATGCATTTAAAACTACTTATAAAGAGATTAGATTATAAGATTAAAGTAGACAGAACCCAAAACTGATTCACTCATGTTTTTCAACAATAACAGCTATGTCAAGTTTAAACAAAGGTCGACAGCAAAGGTATTTGGAATTTAATCAATGCTCTTCATATCCAATTAGACTACGCAAATAGAACAAAGGTAGCGAGTCCCAAAAATTTCTCCGCAATTTTCAACTGTATGCATATGTAGGTGGTCGTATTCATAGATGTAATAGACTCCTGTTTTATATGACAACTTTTTTTTGAATAGCGGCGCTTCTTTGAGCACTTGGGTTGAATATGTTGTAATAAATATTGCGTGTACACGGGGTGCGAGTAAATAAAACAAAAAAGAAAAACAAAGAGCAAATGATAAATGGTGAATGGCAAACAAGCAAGGAGCGATTCCGGCAGGACATATTCAAAAATATGAACAAGCTATCAAAGGAATGATTCAAATCACATGATGTGAACAAGTTGTTACTTTTTTTTTTTGTCGAACTCACATCTGTCGTTTGTCCCAATGAAAAAAGGGATATGGACACACGTGGTGTGGCTACCCAAAACCTTTCCCAATGTGTCCATCCAATGTTAAAGAACAAGGGAGCACAGGGAATGCACTCACATGGTGGTGTGAGAAAAAAAACAAATTCAAATTCGCACGCGATTTGCGATGTGGAATCCATAAAAGCGCTTCGAACGATTGGATTATAGTGTGAAAGAGTCACGACCGCTGGGGAATTGGACTCTTCGTCCTTTTCACCTGATTACAAGGCGGTCCGTGCTATCAATTGCAAATTTATTTGTGGCACTTCATTCTAGACACACGCACACTCACTCACACCTTAGCATGGCAAGAGGTGTGTGCCTTATGCAAATACGTGTATGAATGTGCTCTTCGTATAGCCTTGACCCGGCAATGACTTTTCATTTTTAAAAGTCATCTGACAACTACTATAGACACCTTTTTATGTCTGGTCCCCACAAACAAAATCACAAAATTTACGAGCTGACTTGCTAATTTACTCAAATAAAATTCGATTTTCCAGCAACATGTTGAAACTCATCTCTGATTTTTTTTTATCAGTTTTCGCTTAAAGTAGAATCAAAAATTACTCTTAACCAACGTCTGGAGGTCAGGCAGATCCATAAAATTGTATGCAACGAGGTGTAATGGTGCCATCATCCTTTTGCTCTTATCAGCTATTTTGCATAATTCATGCTTTTATTAAAAATTCAAAAGCTACAACAACAGCAGCAAGTAAAAAGGAATCAGCGCATTTTTCTGCACATCCTTCGAAATCTCCCTTGACTGTCAAATGACTGTTGTCAACTAGATGCTTTATATTCATTTATGCCGTTGCGACTGAAAACTGGCATTCATACAATTCATGAATAATGAGAAACTGAATGCAACACAACTGTTATTGGGATTGCTCAGCTTTTGTGAGTGTTTGACGAACTTATTTAGTCAGGAGACACGATCGAATCTATAGAGGAAATGAGGTATAAAATTGGAAGAACTGATAGTAAATGGTTTTCAATATTTGTCTGTCTTGAGCTGAAGGAAAGCCGGTAAAGCTTAAAAATCTGAAGAAAACAATTAAAGTTTTTTCAGAACATTGAAATAAGAGTTGTTTCTCAGATGTAATTTTTAATTAACTTACAAAAGTTCTACAACAATTGCAGAGTCTTATGTTTGTATAGGTCTACAATTAAAAGAGAAAGGTAAACATTGTTGCTTGATAATCATTTGCTAATTGCTGTTACTAAAACAAAGTTTAAAAACTGAAGATTGAAAGATGATAAGAGTCGTGCAAAAAGACAACTTCCTGTCAAGCTGTAAGGACTACTATTTAAAGTCACGCGAAATCCCCTTTATTGTAGCGCAACGTTACGCTCGATAGAAGCGCAAAGCCAACAAGGAACAAAAAAAAAATAACAACAACAAAAATGAAACAAAAAGAGCAACAAAATGAACAACAATAACAATAGCAACAACAAGATGAACAATGTAACACATAAACCAGGCACGGCGCCAATCAATAAAACGAAACAACAGCGAAAAATGTGAGCATCAAATATTTGTAGGTCTCGGCCGGAGTTAAGATGTGGAAAATCCTCGAAACAGCCGCCGACCATTAAAAGCAAACGCTGTGGAAAATGGAAGCTGCTGCCGATACTGCTCAACTGAAATGGTTACACGCCCACAACCTACAGCCCACGCCCCATTCCCCATTCGCCCCTCTTGCCACTTGCCTCACAAACTTACGCGGCATTGAACGGGATTTGCTTGTAATAAAGACAAACAAATGAAATAATTTCGACTGCAAGCAATAAGACATAAATTTATATATATAGTATATAGTATATACTTATATAATAACTAAACAGAAGGATGCGAGTAACATGAAATACACATAGACAACAGCAGGCTGTCAGGCAGGCTATCCACATTACGCATACGCACAGTTGCCTTCATTTTAGGGGCGCCATAATTCACGACACACGGCGCTGAGCCGCTGCCAAAATGAAGACATCGGCAACGTAAATTGGTTTAAGCTGACGTCGGGCAAGCACCACCCGCTCCCCGCTACCCACTTCGTCGTCAACGCTGAATGTTTGACCCAATGGCTCTGAGGGGGAGGAGTAGGCTGAGAAGGAGAGCAGAAACTAAGCCAACAAACAGGGCTGAAAACCCGAATAAGGACCAGGCCTACCACGCAAAGGTTATGCCAAATTACGTAAATTTTTGAGGCTCAGCAATAACAAGAGAGGCGGTGAAAGAGACGAGGAAACCGCCCGCCGTCTTCAGATATAAATCATTTAAATTAACAACTTTTGGTTTATTAACACAATTTATTGGCAGCAGTTTGTGCGGCATCAGCGCACAGCTCCTGTCCGAGGTGAGCGAACGCACGATTCGGCTATAAGCCCACAATTTCCCTACCCTTTGTCCCTGCCTCTTCGAGGAACAGGTGGGTGGGTAGGTTTATGTTCATGTTGTTGTTATTATTGTGTGCTTTTGTTGCTCGATGATTTGTTATTTGTTAGTGAAACGATAATAGCAACAAATGAGCTTTTATTGTTCAGATGGGCAAACTCTTAAAGCCGCATTCGCATTGAGTTTACCGTATTCGATATAAATTCATGAAGTATAAGCCATTCAATGGGATTTGCATAATTTGTTGTCTCTTGTATCTCAGACGCACTCAATTCACTCGAACAGAGGAGACCAAACCCTTGAGATAATACTTTATGCTTTCATATTCAAAAACGGAAAACGGAAAAACAATGCTAAAAAGGACTATTTACATCAAGCACCGGTAGCTGAGAATCACTAATGAAAGAGTATTAGTTGTGGTTTGTCTTTTTGAAGTAGAATAACAGGTAAATCTACATCTGATTCCTGATTCAATTAACTGTTAGACCTGTCGCTTATGTGAACTGATTCATCAAGCATTATTTAATCAAATACAATTATTATACACTCAGATACATATATACAGCCTTGAATCTGTCTGTGTTTGGCACAAACAATTTGAAAAGACGGAAGGGGATTCCAACTTGAGGTATGTCGTTAAACATGCCCAAAATAGGGGCACGCGCCATTGAAATTCGAAATTGTTTATGCTGTAAAGGGAGACTGGGGAAAACATTACATGAAAAGTAGTCAGCCTTCGGTGCCTTCACATTAATCAGCCATTGATATCTGGGATCACAAAAGAATGTTAACAGGCAGGAAGAGTGGGAGCAGCAGTTTCCATATTCCCTTTAACCTGTCTCATGTTGCCTGTGGGGCTTGTATGCATATGCGATGCTAAGGAGAATGTAGACGAAAGGAAAATATGATTGTTTTGCTGCTGCCTTCTGAAATTAAATTTTCTCCTACCGAGCGGCTTTTGATTTTGCATTTAAATTGGCACGTGCCTCGCTGCCAAACAGCTGGGAAACCTTCAATGAAACTCGAGAGTTAAGCTCGTGTTGTTGCTGCAAAATGAAAGAACAACTGACTGTCGCCTAAAGGCTTTTCCAAAATGCACGTTGTATACGGTTATTTGACAGTTATTCGATGACAATCGGGTTGCTTGGGACCCAGTTTACTCTGTGCAGGGACCACCACAGCGCCAACTGTGGATTGTAGCTTATTTTTGGTCTAAGTCTCGCTTGACACAACAACTTGAATGTGAAAGCTGAGATAACATTGAATTTTCCACGAATCCATATTCAAAGAGAACTGCTGATCGACCATAAGTTTTTAAAGACCGGGATCAAAATATTTTTTGTCTAAGTAAATAAACGAAAAATTTACTTAAGGGAACATTTATTCAATAATGTTCTGTAACATAATGATGTCTGAATTCCACAAGTGTTTTGATTGCCTAGGTGGAAAGTGCAACAAGCTTATAATATCCTTTTTGTAAAAGTTTTAAGCCGTATTTAATGCTTACAATTCACATTCAAAATTCTCGACACTGTTCACATTTGTCACAAATTCAAGTCCCATCAACTTTAAGCTGAGGGCAGAAACATATTACAATACATGAATCGTTATACATAATTGAAATAAATCGCCTGACAAACGATGTTGTCCGCAAAGTCAAGCCCAAAAAAAAGAAAGAAAGGCAAAATAGCCACAATAAAACCAGGAAAATAAAAATGTATCAAAAAAACCTCTTAACACTAATCATGAGAACAGGGCGAGAGAACAGATGAGAGAAGCGAGACTTCTAAAAAGGACTTGCAACGTTCGAATCCACTGACCTCCCCTATAGAGGCTTAAAACAGCCGCACAGTCAAACAGTTCAACAACAGTCAATGTACAACTGACTCACACTAACTCTCATTCACATTCACATTCGCACTCACACTTCCTATTCCGATTTCTATTCCTCTTCCGATTTGACTTCCGTCTTCACACTGCGGCCTTTATTGTATTGCCGATTGCTTTAGCTTGTTGTTAACTTTGGCGTTGCGTCACTGGACATCATCGATTTTGGGGGAGAAACTGCTGCCTGATATTGAAGCTAAGAGTTTATAAAGCTCTTTCGAAATGTTTTGACAAATGATTTTGTTTGTATTTTTCATTTCATCGAATTTGCCAATGGCTACAGATTGCGGCCAACGGCCATCGGCCAACACATAAACAGGCCACGTGCTGGAGGACTTCGGTGGGTCAGAAGTAGAAGGGGAATTAAATAGATAGATAACCGCCAAAGTCAGACGTTTGGTAACTTTTCACTGGCCCCAAAATGTTTTGAACAGATCATCAACATTGATTTCAACTTGAAGCCGTTCCATCAACAACTTCCTCATCTTGATAACTGTCAAACTGGCCCAAAAATTGTCCTCAATGGCATTGCGCATGTCGTTTGGGGCGTTACTGGGCTGCTGACTGTTCCAATTTCTAGAGCTCAAATAAATTGTATGTCATTACGAGTTTCAAGTTGTTGTTAAAGCTTTTCCAGTTGGTCGAGGAGACACATTTGTCAAGTGCCTTAGTGCTATTAAAATGCAGTCATCATGCAATGTAGACTTGGACATAACATTTAGATTATAAAGTGGGATTTATTCTCAAAATACTACCTTCTAAAACAAGATAACTTTTGATTTAGCAAGAACATATTTTTTTTAACTATCGAAATTATTTTATGGTACTGGATTATACTATTTACTATATCTTTTACTATCGGCCAAACAATTGAGATTTTTCTGTAGCTAATAGCAATACTTACCAATTTAATTTTAATAATTTTTTTAAAGATCCTATTCATCTATTAACCATGAGATCAACCACAATTAAGATGTGGCGATGCCAGCCTATTCCCTAATAACAGAACATTTTTGCAATTAATTTTATAATAATATTAGTTGAACAAAATTCTATGAATTTCCCCACAACTCAATTAACTCAACTCAAGATAGCAAACTGGTTTTAGCGAGCAGTTTCTGTAAAACTATGCTCAAATTACCGACGGCTGGCAATATTATCAATTTAAAATAATAATAACAAACGCACACAGACTAAAATTACGCGATACGAATTAGTTTACATGCGGGTGAGCTTTACAGATTCGGGGTCTACCCTATTCACACAAATGTAGCAAAAGGGTATGACAATGAAAGTTTTTGATTGTCTAAACTAATTATTTGTTTTTTAAATGGGATATTTGAAAACCAAATCGGATCTGGAAAAAATACGCTTGAAATTAATAAAAAATGAACTAATTTAAAACGACGAAGTAAAATTATTTTAATCCAAATTGTATTTCTATCACAATTGAAAACTGTTTTTAGAAAATGCTATGTTCGAAATGTCAGGTAAGCCCAGAGATAAACTTGAATAATAGACTGTTTTTTGAAGATCATAACTCTAACATAGTTCTAAAAGTATCATTGAAGTTGTTGTTAATTCCAGGGCATTTCATTGGCCATTCCGTCCAGTTAAAGCCTTTCAATTGTTTGGAGTCTGCGGCTCTGTGGAAATGTTGCCAAATTTTGGCAATGGCCATTGGTGATTACGAGTGCTGGTATAATTTTTGAATGCGAAATACATTCGCTCAGTTGCCATTTGGTTTTCCAGCAAACAATTTTAATGATTTTCTGCCGTTAAGCAATTCATTTATATTATATTATGTTAATGCTGCAACAGACGAGACTGAACGATCGACTGTCAATGCAAATTTAATTTGTAATCAACATTTTTGCCCGCATATGTCAGTATGTGGACATGTGTCCAGTTTTATCATTTCACCTACATAAATGAACAAAAAATCAATAATGATTGGTCATCTTATCAAACTGACGGCAGATGCTAAATGATTTGGGGCCTTGTTGGTTACCATTTATTAATGACTTTTTAAGTCAGTCAGTCTCTATCTTAAGTATTTATTTTAATTTTTAGTTTTGCAGATAAACAAGACAAATATTTCTTAATCCACATAGTCTATAGCTTAATTTTTAATTGTGTATCAATTCAAGTGTATTCAAAACAGATTATAAGAATTGTTTTCTTGTTGCCAAATTATTCTCTATTTGCCAGCTTTAATTTAAGAACGCGACATATCTCACAGTTCATTAATATACATATGTATACGTATATTGCAGGCAAATAAATGCGCCACAGTGAAAAAAATAAATAGAAACATCTCTGTCATACAAATGATTAAACACCATAACACTGAACTGTATAAAGCACGTAAATATAAATTTTTTAGGTTATTTTTAAAATGAGAAACAAAAACATCAAGTCATACATTTTTGTGTGGTTTAAAACCACACATGTGTTAATAATATCGTTAAAGAATATCGTGTAATTGTTGCTTTTATTAATGGTAAGATATTGATTAAATGAGTCTTTTGAGATTTTGGTATCACTATGGATAACACAGTTTGAATTTGCAGTTTGAAATGCATAAATAAATATAATATATTGAAGTATGTATTACAAGTTAAACTGTTGTGAATAAAAAACGACCAGGTTAGATAAAGATATAAGCAAAGTATATGTCAAAAGTATGCTTTCAATATTATGCTTGTATTTCACCTTAGGAGTGTAAAAGAAAAGACAACATTGAATCTCTCTGGAAATACTGACTTCAGTTTTTGATAATAACAGCAACAGACTATCAATATAATTTTTAATGAGTACGATAAGTGATTAAATATGTACTTCGATATTTGACCTGTAGTTTTTTCCATATTTTAAAAGGAAATGTTGAATTAATCGCATGAAACATTTAATTTATTTGAATACATATTTAAATAAGTGAATGTCAAAAAAATTAATAATCCAGCTTTATTATAAACAAAATGCGTTAAATGCAATGGAAAATGAAATTCATTGACCCCAACTGAATAAACGAGAAGCATATTTAAATAAAATATGCAAATAATGACCTAGTGCATAGCTACAAACACATTTGATTTGTACATATACAAATACATACAATTGTAATATATGTACTTAATGGGAAAGCATGTATATGGTACATAATTTGTATTTGTTTTATATTTTTGTGGCAATACACGGATTCTATTTAAATGCAGATTTACTTTTGCATATGAGAGTACATAAGAGAAGGTGTGTATAAGTTATATGTATATATAGTTTATCTGTTAGCTTTATTCTAGCTTGTAATGAAACACGCACAAGCACACAGACACAGACATATGTATATATATATACATATATATATTCACAGCAAAGAAAAAATTCTGGAATAAATGCAGCCGGCGGCTGACTTTTCACAGTTTGTCTGAAACGTAAACATGAAAAGTCGAAAAACGAAAAATCATGTTCTAAATATACACAACATTGCTCATGAGAGAGACTATCCAAGAAAATCAGAGAGTAACAAAGAGTATGAGAGAGAGAGAAAGAGAGAGAGCGAGAAAAACAGGAACAGCTAAAGAAATGCATTTGCTTAACAAAATTAAATCGTCAATCGCTCGATTTAAATTGATTTTCATATTGTGTGCAACTTAAAAGATATAAAATAAGGAAAAACACTTATATGCCGAAACAAAAAACACTCTTTTAGTAAATAAGTATTAAATCATATATATTTGTTTGTAGAAAAATAGGGAACATCTTGAAATAATTAAGTATATTTTAATATTTAAAAAAAAATAATTTGATTCTTTTTGTTCTCGACTCTTATAGAATCGTAAAATAAATTATAAGATTAAGTTTGCTAAGAATTTGCAACAAATCAATCAAATACAACTTAAACTTAGTTCTTCAATACATACTTAGTATAAGATATTGCAATTTATTGTTATGGTCTCATATTATTAAGCAACTAATAGATGGTAACAAGTCTGTTAAGAAAGTGTAGTTGCCCCTTGTACAAGTGTCTCGTGTCGTAAAATAGAAATTTGTGTAGGTTTTTAGTCATGTCCAAATGATATTTGAACAGCAACAGCTGTGGCCACTTTGGAAAATTGAAAAGCGCCGAGTCGAGTCGAGTTGAGTTGATTTTTCGAAAACTCGGGACCTGCGATCAGTTCAGTGTTCGAGAGTGCGTCGTCGAGTGAGGAAGCCCAAGAAAACAACAGACGGAAAGAAAACACGCCGGGAACCTTGTGTAGTCAAGTGAAAGTGTGAGACTTATTTATAGAGCGTGCACATATATAGACGCCTATATAAAAGTATATACATATATGTATACTTAGAATCCACAGATACACAGATATAGATACAGTTGCATAGAAAGAGAAAAGAAAAGAAAAGAAATGACGGACGTGCCGGAGCCCGTGCGCAAGTGCGCCAATCTATTGAAGGGCACACGCAGCGATACTGAAAAGTTTGCGGCCCTGTTCATGGTCACGAAGCTGATGAAGGGCAAGGATTGTAACGCAGAAGGCAAGAAGCTGCTCTTCGAGGCAATTGGATTTCCATTTTTGCGCAAGTTGCTCGTCTCCAAGGATTTGCCCAGTGATTGCCCACCGTTGGTTTACAAGAGCGTTGCATTGTCGATACTCACAGGGTTCTGTCAGGAGGAGGAGCTGGCCACGCATAAGGACATCATTGATGCCATACCCACACTGTTGGAGATTGTTGAGCAGGCAGATGATGAGGACTACGAGGATAATCTGATTGTGGTCAGCGAGGCGTACAGCTGTCTCAAGAGTATTGCCAGCTATGAACCTGGACAACAGGCTCTCCTGGCAACAGGAGCCATACCCAAAATGTCCCAGATCTATTCGGCACAGAGTTTTCAAACGGATGAGGCTCTACATTTGATTGTGCTGCTGGTAAAGAAGTTTGGTGTGATCTCATGGCCGGAGGATCCCACAGCCTTTCATGCTCTGATCCAGCGCATTGCCCTGGACATGGAGACGGATCACACGGAACGCAAGTACGAACTGTGTCGCATTCTTGCTGACATTTTGATCACCTGTCGACGCGAGATTGTGCTCAACTCGCTGGATGGCCAGATCTGGCCAGAGAGTTTGTTCAAGGGCTGCGGAGATATACTAAAAGCAAAGATTGGTCCCAAACAGCGCGACCCAGCATTGCATCTGATTGCCACCACGCTGCAAGTCCTGGGAATGCAATGGGCCTTTATGGATGATCAGAAGCAGTTCTTCCTTATGCTGTTGCAGCTGGCCGCCATCGAGGTGCGTATGCAGATGGATGAGAAGAAGCTGGAGACAACTTTTAAGCAAGCCGAGTTGCTTACTTGCTGCTTTGTTATATTGGAGCAATGCATCGAGTACATGGCCACCGATCAGTTGGATCTCGAGCCCAAGGAGAAGCAGACGACCTATACGGCCCTGAAGGGTGCCTTCAACCAGGTGCTGTCCGTGCTGACCCGCGTCAGTCAAGATAAGATACGCGAAAATGGCAATCCCCGTGACAAGGCCTTCATTGTAGCCACAGTTCGCATATTATCCGCTTGGTTGGCCCAGGAGACAACCGCCATGAGACCGGCCATCTATAAGTTGTTACCGTTTATGCTCAAGATTGGCAATGACAGCTTCCATGAGCTAAAGACCTGGCGTGCCGGTCCACGTGAGGGCACTCCACCTGTGGATATTTTGCGTGTAATGATGCCAGCTTTGTGTCACTTTGCCGTGGAGGATGAGGCGCGTCGTGTGCTCTTCACACATAAGCAAGATGAGGTGTTGCTGGAGTCCATCGAGTTGTACTTTAGTATTGCCCACTGGAAGCGTCCTCCCATTCCCCGTGCAGAGCGTCTCAAGCGCATGAATGAGCCTGATCCGGTGCCAACGCCGGAGCAGCAGGCACAGATGAAGGAGGCACGAGGTGCTATCGTTGCTCTCTGCAACATTCTTATGAATTTCACTGTATTGGAGCCAAAGCGGGCAGAGGATGCTCCCACCTTTGCCAATCTGCTGAAGTTTGTGGTAGAGAATCTGCCCGAGCTGAAGGATACACCCGAAAATCTGGTCATTCATGGCAATCTGGCTGTACTGGGTCTGCTTCTGCTGAAGCAACAGTCCAAGAAGGTCAAACAAAACGACTTCTCCATATGTCGCTATATACAGGCGACCATTCGCTTCCTTTGGGATGCCTACAACATCGATGAGAGCAACGATCCCACAGCCCTGGTGGTGTCCATTGCCTACAAGGGCTTCTGGTCCGACCTCTCAGAACTTTGGTTCCTAGGAATGCAGACTATGTGCGGTGTTCTGCCTTTGGTTCCATGGCTCTCTGAGTTTGCCCTCGAATCTGGCTGGGCTGAGGGAATTGTGAAGACGCTGAAGAAGGTGAAGATTGGCACACTTCCGGCCAATGTTAAGTCTGCCTACGAAGACTTCCTCTCCCAACTTGTGGATGTTAATCCCGATGTGGTAGCTGTTCTTACAAAGGCCGATGCTCTCCGTGTCTGCCGCAATCATCGGATGATGGATTTGGGCAAGAAACTTTTTGGCGACTAAGATCTTTAATAGACTTTAGGATCTAGACTAGATCTAGACTCAACTATTTTTGTATGAGCTTTGTTTTTATTCGGTGTATTCTCTCTGTGAGCATTTTATGTGTGTTGGCGTGATGTCATTTGACTTGACGTTATGTGATGTGACGTCACGTTCTGCTTTTGATATAAAAACAAGAAAAATGAGTTAGAGAAAATTCTTTTGCTAACCGAAATGGAAATATTTTGTATGCACTTTTATGCTAATTCACTATTTTATTAACTAAAACACTTTTAGACAAAAATAAATATAAATTTTAAAAGATAAATACTGAAAACCTAAATAAATTTCACTTTCAACCAGATTCACCAGTTGGTTGTCATTCATTAAAATTTATATTCAGAGAACATCCGGATATAGATGCTTGCATATATATGCTATACATGTATGTATATGTGTCATATAAACACTTATTTATACTTATGATACGTAGGATTAGTTTAGCTTTTAACAAAGAACGTCACGTCATGATTTTGTTTTGTCCACACACAAAGTCAAAATAACAAAAACATCAAAAGTTATTCTAGCTTTTCAACCGGAACATACTCTGTAAAATGAATTTTATGGATTTCTGTTCTGTTTGACAACAACAATTTTCTTTTCAGCTTTGAGTATCTTTATAACAAAACAAGGACTTTGGTGCGTATACGTCATATGCACATATCAAAGACCTTGTTGAAACAAAGGATACTGGCAAAGGCAGCAGCAGCTGCACAACCTGCTAAAGCCGTCGATAAATCTGCTATAAATCTTGAAGCATTGCGACAATTTTCCAATGTATGGCCATCGCCAGGCAAACTCTTATCCTCTCATCCTGTCGACAGGCTCAGGAAATATTACACGAAAAGTATTACTCAATCGTATGATAACGAACCACCATCTCCATCCCGACCATCCCCACCGTTCATCGCATTCCCTTTGCTTTATGCTGCGTGTTTGCTTTTTATTACGATATAATATTTTATTGCATACCTTTAGACGTTTGAATATTTGGCCGAGCTCAACCGAGCACGGGCAAGCGGACGACCAAAAGCGACCCAAGCTATAGATCTACCTTTGGAATCACCCTTTTTTGTCTACCAAAATGTGTAAATTTGTTTTAGGCCTCTTCTGTTTTGTCACGGATAGCTGTATTAGAGAGCTGAATGAGTGGAGTGGTCTGGTAGAGGGGACAGGTGGGGTGTAGAAAATGCTCTAAGCGCTGTGGATTTCAGCTATTTGTGCATTTGACAAAGGTAATAAAAAGGACATTTGGCTTTTGGCACTGACTGCTTGTTGATGCTTAACACAGCTTCTAGCTACAAAGTATTTTTCAACATTTTCTGTTCATGTTATTTGCTTATTTAAGTTTCAAATAAACCTTTTGAATTTTCAACAAAAATAGAATAAAATTAAAGTCGGTAATAGCCTAAAAGAATTTTAATTAGTACTTAACTATTGTATTGAGCTTAAAGAAAATGGAACAACTTTCACATCAATGGGCTCTTTAAAAAATGTTATTTAAAAAAACTTTGAGAAGCTAAGGAATAGATAAAAAAATTTGATTAGAATTTAATATTTTCTGAACAGAAAAAATTTTATATTTATTTATCTGTTATGAGTTTTCCGCTGGATCTTTTTTTTTTCTTTACAAATTCAATAATATGCTGGTGCAATTCAATGCTGGTTCAGATCTACAATCAATTGGAAGCTACAGTAATCTGTGCCAAGTTGTTTACAACGTGCAACGTATCAAACTGAAGTAAATGTGAATATAATTTAACTAAGGATACAGTTATTTAGTAAGTGTGCTACGATATCAAATAATATGAAAGCTAAGACTTGTATAACTATTAACAACAACCGAAATCACTTACTCATAGCAAATCCATTTTTAATTCGCTAATTAAAGAGTTACCATGTAACTTTATCCTTTATCAGAGACAAACACGCATTTGCCAAGCGTTCAATAAGCCAAGAAAAGATAGAAAAAATTGATATATCTTCCAACGTTGCTTATAAGTCGTCGGTGTTGCACAAACTCAAAAAAAAGAGGCACTGCAACAAGTTGAAACTATCTTGATTGCAATTAGTAGCCTCCTCATACATTGTTGCTGCATTAATGAAAGGAAAACAAAAGAATTTCCCTCCGTCTTCGCTGCAGTCATGGCAACATTTAACGTTGTTTCTGTGTGAGGCAACTGATGCTGCTATGGTTGCTTCTTCTCAAATTGTTGTTCTAGTTGATGGCACTTCATACAACTCGTTGTCTGTGTTGTAAATTTCTTGATAAGTCCTTTAAACGGCGGTAATCATTTTATAACAGAAAACTCAACTCAACTCGACTTATCTCAGCTAAGCTGAGCTATACGCTCAAATAATGTTTTTTGCGTATTTTAATTAAAAGTATCTTAACTCCTATTATATAATATGGGAAATTTTACTGTCTACAAGTATAAGCTATTAGTGCAAAATAACAGGCAGAGAAGATTTTTAAAATGCTGAGATATTTGAGATTTCTGGTAAGAAAGTAAATATTTCATAAATAAAATTCGGTATCAAGCATACTATTAAATAAGTTTAGACTCCATTCGTTTGATACATAAGAGAAGATAAAATGGTAATCTGATGATCTTTATCTTGTCGTATTTCTCCACAACGATTTATACCAAAATAATGCCTTAATATCCTATCGCTTATAAAAATCAAATTGAATTAAGTATATAACATACAGCGTATCACAATTTACATAACACTCCCTTGCAGAATATAAGTATATGAATATCAAATCAACTGAACTGCAATTACATTCATTCTTATGATTCTCAAGCACTCGAATAAAATCGAAGAGATGCATAATCAACTGTTTCGAAGTTCATTCAGCAGTTTCTTCTCACACGCTAATGCACAAGCCAAGTACAACAGCAGAGTCAATAGAAGGGGATTTCATGTGATTTTGATTGCCAGGATATTCAATTGTCATTGCCACTTGTTGGTCCCCCTTCATCTGAAGATGTGGCAACCTCCCAACAGTAGCTGCAAAAGCAATCGCACTAAGTAAAAAAGGGGTGGATACAAACAAAAAATGCACGCACGATTGGGCGTCCTTCCTTTTCATAGTGCGGACCCGGGTCCATGCCATTAAATACGATGAAATAAAGAAAATCCGGTGCGCAAATTTCCAATTGAATGTTTGCTTTGGCGTTCAGACAGCACCACGTAAACTGCCATAATTGAGGGTGAGCTTGGAATTGATATCGATATAAACAAAGAGAATACAAGTCAGCGTTTTATTTTAAATTGATTAAGCTTATAATAAGGATCGTCCCCCTCTAAACAATACAAAGCTAATTTAGTCTTCATGTCCTTGGACCCAAGAGGATTCGTAGTACAACACGCAGCTGCGGGTAATTCATAAATTATTCAAGACACTTGACAGCTGCTAGTAGCAACTGTTTCTGAAACATAGTTCCTACTGGTCAGTGTCTCATTATATAACATGTGTACTTGACTTGTTATCTCTTGTTCCCGACAAGTTCTTAGCTTCCTTTCTCTATATGTCTGCTTGTATCTATATTAAGATGCCCTTAACTTAACAACCATTTGTTATAGTAATCAAAAAGTTACTTGTTATATTGTCAGTATCTTCACCTGACTGGAATTTCTGTAAATCTATTTTAAAACAAATGTTCTATATTATGGAATATAAAAAATACCTTTTTTACTTACAATTTCGCTTTTCTAAAACTCTTCAAGTATACCGTTGAAATCATAGACACAAACTTACCCATTCCCATAGGAATGCAATTAACCTTTTGGACCCTTAAGTGAACCCGTTAATTAGGTAGCCTTTGAAAAGTGTGTCATGCAGATGATATACTCTTTGTCTGTCAACTTTGTGAAGTTGTTGTACCTGAAAACGACCTTGGGGAATATTTTGGGTGATCAATGCGCAGGCATGCCAAAAATTTTAATGGCTATCAATTTTGAACGATTCATTGAACTTCGGTTATCAATTGCATGCAGCAGCTTTGCTTTTGGTAATTAAATTTGTCGTAACGTCCAGATGCCAAATTGGTGTTATTGTGGCAGTAGTCGGAAGTGCGAGGAGGTAGAAGTGGAGAACTCCATCGCCCTTTAGGACTGACGCCTAAAAATAGGCAGTAATTTCTGAAAGATACGAACAAAAAATGCGCTATAAAACTTTCACCAACGCTCTCTTAAATTGCGCCCTCTCTTTTATGAGCGAAAGCTTCTGTGAAAGCTCATTTGCCGGTTTTGCTATAAACGTATCTATAAAGCTTTGAACAAAATTTTCGTCTGTCTCTCGCTTGCCGCCGTTAATGATGCGTTAAATTTAAATGGCTATAACAATTAATGATAATTGCCCTTAAAGTTATTGTTAATAATATGTTGAGCTTAAGAAGAAATTTTAAAATTTATTTGTCTGCGTTTATCTGAATGATTTTGACGTTTTTTGAAGGGTTTATAATAACGCATTCGTTTTGTGGCACAAATTGAAGGGTAAAATAATGTGACAGAGAATTAAATCTAACTTGATTGAATGCTGGGTGCATTTTGTAAGCATATGCCTCACATTTTTTTCACAGAGGTAGGAATTTCATATTTTATTAAATTTATATCAGGTAAATAGCTTAAGGAATCAAATATAAGATTAAAATAAATTAAAGTAATTAAGAGGTCACTTATGTTTACTTAACTAAGAAATACTTAGAAGTAAGGATTAAACAAACCAAAAATGTCAAAAAAATGACGTAGATTTTATATAATACAATGGTATTTTTTTCTTTCTAGTTATTTGTCTGCAATACCTTACATTCAGATTAGTGGACATTTACATTCAAAGTCCAGGAGATTTATTATTATCAAAGCAAGTAATATTTTTAAAATTTTGAAAACTGTCCATGGTACGGCAAACATTTTAACATTCCACTTTATAAGTTAACCACTTTTAATTTATTTAACTTATTATATAAATTGAATCTGTGAAGAGTTCCACTTTGTAATGCAAAACTGCACTTGCTGCAATCATGACCTTTGCAATCGAACATAATGGAAACTGTGCCGAGCACCATTTTCAATAACCATTCGTAATTCACTTCCATAAAATAAAAATCAAAAGAAAAATGTTCACTGCACTGTTGAGAAGGGGGTGGGTTGGCGAGAGGTTACAAGTTGAATGCCGTTGAAACACGAAGGGCAGGCCGTCCAATAAGTGCACTTGTTGCCATTCAGAAAACTGCTTTCATTTTTGCAAAAAAGTTTTACTCAATGAGTTGTCGACTACCAACAGGTAACGAAAACTAATAATTCAGAGCAACAAAACTATTTTGTGTTTACGGGTTTGGATTACAATTTTGTAATCGAAGCAGAAAATAATGCAACAAACTGGCAACACACTCAAAGGGGCAAAGAGACAGGGCACTTTGGGTTAAAGTCCTTTTACTGTCGAGTACTTTTTGCAGCAAGTTTTGAATCGTTGCCAGCAGCAAAAATGTAATTGAAAAAAAAAACACAATTGAATTTATTTGTCCTTTGCCAGTAGCACACGCTGCGTATACGCAACAGCATAACTATTCAGAGTGCTGGTGCAAATTAAATTCGTATGCTTTCCACATTGTGGGCAACACTTTCAGACAGAGTCTGGCTGAACTGCCTCCTAAAGATTTGTGTCAAAGGTTAGTTAATGCTTAGAGTGTCTCTCTCTCTCTCTCTCTCTCTCTCTCTCTCTCTCTCTCTCTCTCTCTCTCTCTCTCTCTGTCCCTATATGTCTGTTTGTTTTTTTGTTGGCTGGCTCAGTTGATTAGATTCTATGATAGGATCTGAACGCTAAAAGTTCCTCTCTCATATTAAACCAAATCGGATACAATAATTTATCTCGCTCGCATTGTGCCCATTTTTCTTTGGCTTTCCAATAAGATACGTAAACGTGTGTGAGTATATTGAGTTTCCCATAAGATAATCGACTGAATACAAGGCCTGATTTCAGATTGCGCTTCCATCGATGACGTGTTAATGGTGCACGCTTCCTCTGGAAGTATCGCATGCTGAATTGTTACGTTCTTGCCTTACATCAGTTACAAATGGTGGAAGGCGGGGTCGAGGTTGGGGTGCAGGGAAATGGGTTACGCCCGTGCGAAAGTGCCAGCCTGCATGAGTAATAATATTATAAAATAAATAAAATATGCACAGCAGATACACACGCACGCGCACAATTATTTCTTACATGTGTATTTAATTATTGCCAAGTAGAGTTGTCAGCCTCATTAAATAAATTGTCTACATTCAAACGAATTTTCTTGAATTCTTAGTTATCCCATTACAAACCAATTAATTTTATTTCTACTTAGAATTTCGCCATAATTGGACTTCAGTTTCAATATCGATTGAGTTTTTGATTTTCCTTCAACATTGTTACGCGTTATAACTTTAATACTTTTTTCATTTTTCTCTGCTTTGTTTAACATATTTTCCGAATTCAAATTAGCTGACAACCCGTTCTTGGAAATTTCACCATCCTTCTAATATTTTCTTAAATTATTCTCCTCATTTTTTTGTTCGCATAAAACAATGCCTTTTATCTCGGCACGGCAATGAGACTCTTACACATTTTATTCTTTACTCTACCTCTTCATCTGCTTCTTTCATTCAGCTTTGCAATAAACCCACACGCAGACATTGAGACGCTTACACGCCAACCGACTGTCGCTTAGAGTGGACCAACTACCAATATATTTAAATATTTGCATTTCTCTATACATATATATTTTAAATGCATTTGCAATTTTGGTTAATATAACTATTTTAATATTTTTTCATATTTTCTTTATAATTATTTTAATTTAATAAATACGCCTGCTATTGATATATATATTGCACATCAAGCTTAAATCGTTTTAATAACAATTTAACTGTTTACTATAATTTTGGTTCACTTTACAACAGCATTTAAGTATTGCCAATGAACAGTGCATACACTTGCAAATCTCCCACTTTCCCTTTCCATTCCTCTTTAGACCTTAACCAGATGCAAGGCGGTGGAATTCACGTCTAGCTACGTTAGATACGAGAACTACAACTAAATACTTAATTTCGTTCTTTGCTGTTGTCTTTGATTCTTTTAATTTTCCAACAACAAGACAGAGCAAACCCTGGGAACAAGGAACGAGGAAAGGCATAGGCCAAAGGGCCCAGACTAGAACAGAATGGAACAGAACATAATAAAATAGAATGCAATAGGACAGAATGTAAGGGAACCGCCTCATGCTGTCTACGATGTCTCGCCTCATTTACCGCCTACGCACACTCACACGCACACACACACCCGCACCCACACATATGCGGGCAACACTTGAGGCTGCCTGGAAGACAGCTGTTATGGAGCACTGTGCTGTGGCAAATGCAGTCTGTTGCAGAGTAAGTCGGTCTTTCAAACGCGGCGGACGCATTGATGCCTCAATTGGCTTGCCACTGGCAATATCGCTCATACGTCGCGTGGCGCGATCGATTGCGAGCAAATGAGCGAACGTTAGATTTTCGTTGTTGATATTGTTGTTTGTAAATTTGATTGAAATGTAAATAATCAACCAAACGGGCGCCAAGACAAATATTGTGCGACGTTAATAATTTAAAATGCAAAACTTTTTTGCCCAAGTGCAGGCCAATTGACGCCGAGCGTCGAAAGTAGTGCAAGCCGTCCGGGTGACGTCTCTGTTTCTGTTGTGTAATAAATCAATTTGCGACTTTAATGTTTCAAATCATTTTGCCAACATTTTTAAATGCTCAGCCATGCACAGTTGAAGGCCATTCACAATTTCCCAAGAGTGTGCCTGTGTGTGTATGTGTGAATTTTGAAAAATCATTTTTAAAAATTAACTTAATGCCATTTGTCTATTTAAACTTATTGTTTTTTATCAACAATTGGTTTTAAATTACAAAAATTGACTGTCAGCCTTAATTGGTGACGTGCTGCCATTTGGTGGTTTGCGGGTGATGCAGTGGTTTCTGTATCTGCCAATGGATTCATTATGAAAATATGCTGTAAAATGAAATTGAGCAGAGTTTCTCGAAAATTGAATTAAGGACATTTACTAACATTTGAAGAAAATTTTTACGATGTATCTTAATAAGGGAATAATAATTACGCCCATTGAAAAAATGCCAACAATTTTACAATGAAAATGTTTTTGCAAGGAAGATACAGGAATTTTCAATCATTTTGATCTCAGATATTCGATTTTCATATACAGTACATTACCTAGTGCTGAACATTTCCAGACGACTGGATGATATACCCTAATGTTATTCAAAAAACTATTTTATGTTATGCAAAACAGAGGAAGAGACTTGCATTCTGTTTTCGTGGTATTACAGAATGTAGTAAGAAATATGAAGAAAATATCTAACAACTAAGCGCAGGGTATTTCTTGTCAAGAGTTCCTTTTTTTGATAAACGAATTCTATCCAAAACCAAATTAAATATTGACTAAAGAGCAAATAATCTGTTCTTCAGTATTAACTCACGAGCCACATCTACAAAAAAAAAAAAAACTATTAAATAAATATTAGCCATAAATTAAACGTTTCAATCGTTTTCATTTTTATTCTTTTTTTATATATCCGCTAAACAATCAAAGCACAGAAATCTTTATTAATTAACTTCAATAGTTTAAGCAAATTTGGGTTTTTAATTGGGGAAATTATAAGAGTAAAAGAATAATGGTAATATTTAATTATTAGTCATGTTCTTGATTTCCCGAGCTGTTTAATAAAAACAGATTCAAGATTCATCGATCATTTTGACCTGGTGTTTGATCACCTGCTTAGAATTATTTATGCAAACTGACTGTTAAATAAATAATCAAGCTGTGCGAATGAGTAAGATGAGCAAAATTTATATGAGATAACCGAAAGAATACTACGAGTATTTTGTTGTTTTGGAACACATTTCTAATGAACTTCAAATACTAAAGTGCCCACATACTCACTGGTATACTGTAGGCTACAATCCCATATCTTTTTGGCTAAAAGTTGTTCGCAATGAAATCTCATTGAATACGTAGGCAGGTATGTGAAAGGCAAATACTAATTCGTATGTTTATGTCCCGACATGTCTAAAAGGAAATTGGCCAGAACTACGACGACGACCCAATCAGACTGTCTGATGCGGGTTTGTCGGCCTTTCCGTCTCTAAAACGGGGAGCAGGAAGATGTGAGAGCATAGAGTAATACTAGAAAACAATTCGAGCGTGTATAAAATAAACACAAAACAAACAAAATAGAGAAGAAAAAAGTACAATAAATTGAGGCGAACTTATATACAAATACATTTACATATTATTCAGACACGTATGTGTACTATGTACGAATAACAAAAGTAGAAGAAAATACAAATATCGAACACAATGGAAACAATAACGTGCGAAGCGATTGGAAACGCGCCACAGACGCTGCCCACAGACGTTGCCGCATTCGCAGCCACATCCACATCCACAGCCGCTGCCCGGTCAGCGTTCAGCGTTCGGCGTGTCAGTCAGAGTCAGAGGCTGAAGCACAAATAGCTTCGAAGCAGAAGCAGCAGCAGAAGCAGCCGGTTAGCCAGCGGGCCAACAACAAGTCGCAGGCGTCGACAAATACAGACAACAAACAAAATCGATTGGAATTATCGAAAAATCGCGTCAGTCTTCGTGTTCCTGCTGTTGTTGTCGTTGCTGTTGTTGTCTCGCGATTGCTCTAAAAATAAATTTTCCTTTAATTGAAATGCAATTGCAATTGCAGTTGCAGCAATCACAGCCACAGTGCAACTGGAAATAAGTAATAAATTGCGTGTGTTCTACGCCACTAAAAGTGTTGTCGAAAGTGCAATGTGCTAATTATGCGGGTGCACTGGGCGTATGCGTGTTGAAAGAGCATCAAGTGATACGAAATACGATACGATATATGTGCATATACCAACAGACGACAAACTCTGTCAAAGCAGATAGAAAAAGCCAAGCCAACAGACTTGTTGCCGGTAAATACATATCTGTTCTTTTTGTCGTCGAAGGTGTCGGCAAAGGTGTCAACTGTGGAAAAGCCAACGTTGAAAATGTGTTGAATGTGAAGAATGTGAACGTTTGTGAACGAAAGTGTCAACAAATTGTATTGGAAACTAAAATGTTACCATGTGATTTAATAGTCAACAATAATCTAGTACCTCTGTGCATATCTTCAGTTTAGTTAATTGAAATAATGTCATGCATTGGCTCGACGGCATTTCCTTGGATGACAATTTAATTAGCGGACGAGCCAGCGGCAGCAACGGCGAGCATAGCGATACCAATCAGCGCAAGTCAGCTCAAAGCTCATCGCCATCAAAAGCAAGTAGGTTACACCACAGTTACCCACAGTTATACACGTACACAAACACAACAGGTTTTAGATTTGATAAATGAAATTCCAAGTCTGTAAGCGCAAGTGTTAAAATTCAAATCATTCGATGTACAACTGAATGGTAGTTCATACTCTGAAAAATATTTAACGCCCAACTTGAAGTACTCTAGAACTAACAGGTAATGTAACTGACAAACTTTAAGTTGAATAAATGAAGCAATTATAAATATAGTTGCAGGGTTTAGAAGGATAATCTGTATTGATGAGGTTAGTGCTTCATACTCCAAAACAGACTTTGTTTCAGTCAAGTTTCATATCTCAATGATAACTTCTGAGATGAAATGCTTATTTAAATTCATAGCTTGAGAAACCCACATCGGGAAATCAAATCTGATCAGAACAATATGGCATTAAATCCATTTACTATTAAATCTTATTTTGGTGCTCTAAATCTATTCGTGTTTCTTTTCCCTTGAGTAATTGATTTGATCACCTGCGTTTAAATCAGTTTGCCACATCCAATGGCAATGTCTTTCATCAGTTGTTGCTAGTTCGAAATAATGTTTAAAAGCATTATGATATTTATTTCAATTACGCCGTAAAATGTACTTGAGATTGTTTATAAATTAATATATTTGTTTTATTTCAGTCGTGTACACAATTTTGCGATGAATTTATTATACGGCTAATTAAACTACGAAAGGCAGCAGTCAATGTTCGATTATCTGGCTGTTTGGCCGGACAAATTTGCCTTTGGCATCAAAAGAAAATTTATTGAATATCATTTTAATTGGGCAACCCATTATTCTGGCTTTATGTCCACCATATTGTCAATGAGAAGAAAGTTTAAATGGATGTTTTTGATCAATTTTCTTATGCTTACCTTTCGCATATCCAATTAAGAAATATACATATCCATATATTCATATGATTATCTCAATTTGGTTTTTTTCACAATTAGCAGCGAATCAAAATATTAATGAAAAAAGCGTGAAAAACTTATTTGAGTTTCATTTGCGCTCATAAAAAGCGCTATCGGAACATTGAACCCCAAAATACTGGCATTGCGTTAATTTTCCCTGTTGATTTTCAACAATAACAGCAACAATTTCGTATATTGTTTTATGACTGGAAAAACTGGGCTCTGCTAATTTTCGATAATTAAATTGATTTCGCTTCCGCCACCTTGATCGCAGCCTCCTCCACAAGGAAATCGAGACCAAAATCGCATTAATTGAGCGAAATTCAACTGTGTCTCGATACACTTACGAACAGTATCCGCATTTACTCATCAAACATGTAACATAAAAACTAAAGTTTTAATAAAGATCTACATTATCTGATATATGTATATAAAAGGACTTGGCGATAAATCAGATTAACATAATCACATATGATAAGGACAGATCTTAAATAATAAGGGTATTCAAGATTTAGCAGTCGATTTATGAAAATTCCCTGGCGTATTTAATGTTTTTCGGTTGGATCGCTTCAATTAGCACCAACAACCGTGTGACGCATTGTTTTTATTTTCGAAATTATTTACAAAACAGCTTGGAGATTGGGTCAAAAGCGAAGGGAAAGAAAAGGGAATGGTCAAAAGCAAAGGCCAAAATGAGTGTTACTTGTACTTGGATGTAAATACATATCATTCGCTCAAATTGTCGGCATATGGCGTACAAAGTTTTAGCATTTTGTTTACAAATGCTTTTGATGCACATTTGGCTAGCCAACTGGAATGTTGTCCAACTTTACATCTGACTCGTGAGTCAGACAAAATAGAGTAGGATAGAGAGATTATTAAAATAGATTCTAGTTGATCTTCGCACTCACCTTTGGATAGACATGTGTCCACATTCACATTGACAGGCCGGAGAGTGTCAGGCCGTACAATATAAACAGACCATTTGTTTGGCAAGATTCTAATTTAGTAGAAATTCTGACACATTTCAAATAAATAAATGTGTTGCGCCAATAAACAACTATTTAAAATACATTCATAGAATTTATAGAGGAGAATTAAAATTCCACACCAATTTGAAGACATTTCTTTTAATCACTTTTCGACTATTATTTAAGTGTGAAGAAAGACTTCTATTTTATTTTCTTAAATAAATATAAGTCTTAATATAAAGGCCCTTTTGTCACTAATTTTTGTTCATTTTATTATACGTTAAAATATTTCTCAGTTTTAGGTAAATATCTGAAAAGCATAAAGCATCAATTTTTATTAAATGGTAGTATATGGAATCCAGTCAATGCCTGCAGACAGAAGTCGTTAAAAATCCCATAAAGTTAATGATATCTAATAAAAAATATTCAAATCCGACGACACTCGGATCACACCTCCTTAAGTCTATAAATTATAAATTACATGTTCTTTATTATGAACTTTAAATGCAGCAGATACTGCAGGAAAATTAAGAGCGTATACGATGCCAATTCAAAGGGGTGTTCATAATGATGATGAGTATGTATGAGTTTGTTTGTTTTTTAAAGATTTCTTATCAACCAAGAGACAACATTTTTAGCAGACTTACAAATAAGAATAGGAAACTTTGAGATGCCGAAATTTGGATACTCCTACTAGTTGTTCTCTTATAGTATAATTATAAAATGTGCATTGGCTTAACACGATTTGGTCAATATGTTAAATCTTTACCTAAAAAGCAAGGCGTCTGCAATGCGTTACATCCTTTCTGACTAAATCGAAATATCCTGTGCAAATTCACGGAAAATATGAACGTGCCAGACAGATATATGGGGGGACTGGCCGCCATATAGAATGAATGGCATGAAAGCCAACTGCAACGGAGAACAGGCAACAGGCCAATAAAACATAAGCAACTAAAAAACAGGCAAACGTTTTTTTGGCTTGCTTTTGGTTTTTTCGTCGGATTTGAACTGTGCATTTGGTTTTGGTCACGCTCATATGCCGTGTGTATCTCTGTGTATGTTCGTTCTTGCTCTCAATTTGTTTTAGTTTGGCTAACGGATGGATGTAAATTTGACTTGGAAACGCACGCACATTCCGTCACTGAATTGGCACGCCGCTCCGTATGCAGCGGCTGTTTCTTTTCCCACCCCCTTACACCTTCATTCCATCAGCATGTGTGTGTGTGTGTGTGTGTGTAGAGCATAACAACAAGAAAAATAACAACAAATAAAATGTATACGCAATTATTTAACATGAGAAACAACGGCACACACATGCATAAACATACACACACACACATATACATATATATAAAAGTGGCGTGCGTTGCGTCGTCGCGCAGTGGTTGCCACAATCGCAGTGGTGCAGTTACCAGTCGCGTGCCTGCTAGGCCACAACGTATCCGTATCCGTGTCTGTGTCCGTGTCCGTGCCCGTGCCCGTGCCGAGTTCGACCTGTGCCCCATTCCCGATCCCTCTGTATTTTGTATTCGTATCTAGAAACTCTAGCTGTATCTTCAACTTTTTCTGTATGTGCATCTTTATATTGTCAACATATTTGTCGTGGAGGTGTATCGACCGGTCGTCGTCGTCTTCCAGACTTATTTTCGTCTGGCCACATATTTATTTATAAATTCCGTTTATGATCCACTTATTTTAAATATGCCGAGCATGCGCAAGTGCCCAAATAATAATCCGAATTCTTTGTTAACTTGATCGAACTCTTTCTCATCGACGACATGCTAGTTGTTGTTGTTTTCATCAAAAAATCCACGAAAATTGAATTAAATTCGCGTGTTTACACTTATTTATGAGTTCTTATTACGATACTGAGTAAGTTTATAAATAAACATAAATCTGCCCAAAGTGTTTGACTGCAAAAATGAGCCCATAAATTGGGTGTGGGATCATTTCAATTAAATTGCGTTCATTTTGCGGATTTCAGGAAAACGAAATACGTTTTCTGTAATATTGTTTCAACAGCTAACAGAATCCTTTTAAAGAAAGTATAAGGTAGTGAAGTTGGTGCCGATCCATTTTCAAATATAACTATAGTTTTTAGGAGATTTCTGTAAGGTATTTTAACAGCTGGTTTTAATAAACTAAAGTTTTCTACTTAACTTTCCTGAGGTTTGTTTAATATTGATTGTAGCATTATAAGATTGGAATACAATATTATCAACATAAACAGATTCTTCATTTAGAGCTTTCTGAAATTTTACTTATGATATTAAAGTTTCAAACATAACTTTAAAATTAGTGTAATCTAAATTGGAGTGTATTCTGCTAAGTTATATATTTATGAACTATACTTAGTACTATTTAAAAACTATGTTGTCAGGATTTGAAACCCTTTAAATTTCTGACACTATACAGATGTAGTATAAATTATTCAATCAAAGTATTGTCAATACAAATCTCTCGGCATTTGCAATTGTTGATGCTGTTGGGAACTTTGCTGGTAACGTTTCTTGATAGAAGCACATGTAAATACTGATGAATGATGACAATGAGTACTTGACAACTTAATCGATAAATCAATTGCTTTGGAAGATTTTGCTGTTTTCTCTCTCGACCCTTTTGAATAAAATGACTTAACGACCTCACATACTGTCACCACTCCCCGCGCCCTACAAATTTTATTGTCTTCACCATTGCTGTTGTGCGAAAGGGAAAAGGGGGACAGGCTGGGGTGCTGTTCGAAAAATGTCTTTGTATGTTGTCTGCTTTTAACATACAAACATACATATTTTCATATTCTTTTACAAACGTATACATAATTTTATGCTTTGACATGGGCATTGTGTCTGAGGCAGACAGGCGGGCACTATAGGATGTATGTATGTGTATACTCGTACTACATAGTAGAATGTCATTGAACATCAAGATATTAAAGTAGCCATTAATATTCAGTACGTCAGCTTCTGGGCGTCTGTAAAGTTTTTGCATATCTATCAGATGCAGTGCCAAATATCATAATAATCTGTATAATTTGTATATATATATTTGTTGTTCTCAGTTTATTTACATCAAATTTAAAGACATGCGCTTACACACTTGGTTTTTGTCTAAATAAACACTCTCTTAAGTATTAATAAACAATGTAAAAGAAAGAAAATTAGATAAACTAAGAATTGAAAGAAAAGCAAAGAAACAAAAAAAAAACAAAGAATGAAAATTTAAAATCATAATATTTACATTCTCTCTACTCACATTTACATACATACAACAAACACGAATAATTTTTGTAATTTTCTTGTTGTGTCTTTTGTTACTCTTTTTGTTGTGTTTTGGTTTTCCTTTCGTTTTTACTTTACGTGCCTTTTGCTTTTCTTTTGTTTTGTTGGTTTTTTTCATATGCGGGAAAACTAACGTACGACTATGCTCCGAGAACGAAGACGTCATGCACACTATAAGCTAAATAGCAGGTAACTCAACCAATCTAAATATATCTAATAATCAGCTTAGACTAAATATATGTTTTGATAAGTATGAAATTTGAAAACAGAACGGTTTCTATGATCTGCAAAAGCTTTCAAGCAGTTCAAAGCTCTGCCAAATCGAAGAGAGAGCTTTTCTTCCCAATAAATTATAACCAATCTCTTATATTATATTTGTATAAGTCTGTCACAGCTTATTGTACTTTGTCTTTTATTCAGTGTAATCAAAACAAAAAGAAGTCCATTGCTGAAAAAAAGGCTTTTTTTCGATCCCCTGAACTCAAAAATATTTATTATTTTAATAGTCAATTGAAATCTGACAGTTAGTTTATTGTGCATGCATTTCAGTGGAATCCCAACAAAATTAAAATAATACTAAAATAATATCTGGCAAGATTAAACTGTCGCCGTCAAATTTAAGTCAAAATAAACAATAGATACAAGCAAAAGGAATGACAGATGCGATTAGTTGAGATACAAATTGCCGCATATTTGAAACAAAAATACATATATATATATAATAATGAAATAAAATACATCGCTTTATTGTCTGTTATTAATTGGCTCGCATAACCTCGGCTAATTTTTTAATGGCTGATAAATAATTTAAATTCACACATTTGCATAAGCAAATATGAATGAATAATATTATTTATGTCGGTCGAGGATACCCTGTGAACTTTATAATATAACAATATGCTAAAATATTCGTGCCTTTACAAACGAGGGCTGTCAGATAAGTAATCAAGAAAAGAAAGTCAGACAGATTATAGTAAGAAAGAAATGCCTTATATATAACAAAGTTATCTTCAAGGTAAAATCTACATATTAGACATCCCTCGCGTGCTAGAATATAAAATATGGTGAATATGATCAATGTGCCTTTAATCGTCTATATAGTTGCTTTATTTGATCCTAGCTGACAGACTATTCTTTTTATGTATGTCTAAATTATATGTGAGTAGGCGTCAAAGATACTTTTAATTTGCATCACACTTATAGTTAGCCAGTCATGACAATGACACATTTCAGATGCTTATTTTAAAATTTTTTCATTTTTGTTTTTGTTTTGTTTTTTTTTTGTTTTTGGCTCAGCGTTCAGAATGTACGGAGCCCGGCTAATCAGTAGCCAATGGAAATAAAATAAATATAAAAAACAGAAAAGATTGTTAAATTATTTACGAACTAATTTAATTTGATCTCGGTAGCTCAGCTGTAAAATTAATTGAAAATGCGGTGCAGTTGCGAATTTATATTATCTGCTGCTTATTGTTAAAATAAATTAATTTTTGTTGTCCTTTGGTAATTGTAATCGAATTGTAAATGGGCAAAAAGAGCACTTGCAGCTATAAACCAAGCCGTGCGTCCAATCCGATTAATGGGTTGATTAAATTTAATTTATTTTCTACGTAATCAAAACATATAGCAAAAAACTGTGTAAAAATGCAAATCGTAAATGACATTTAACCAACATTCATAAATAAACTCGAACTTAATTTGAGTTGAGTTTTTTTTTGTTAATTGTTACTTCTTATGTACATTTAACAAATAGTAATAATAAATAAATCATAGTCCGATTAACATCTGGGATATTAAGTACTTACAAAATTATGTTAAGTCTATAATTTAAAATTTTAAGAGCAGAAATATTTTCAAAATTAATAATTATAAGTTAACATTGTGTACATTCAAATATGTGTTTATGTATATGGATATATGTAAATGTCTGGTTTGAAAAGCTTTTTTCGTTTGAATACTTGCCGACTGAACGAATACGTCAAAAGTTCAATTTCTGACGTGAAATCTTATTTGCATACCCTTTAAGTGTCTCATACACACTTCAGCATCAAGAAGACTCCGAAGGAAAGTATTATGTCTCACGGTTGAACAATTCGTAACTGGGTTAATGAAACTTTTGAGTGAAACACTTGTTTAATTTTCAAATAATATTAAACTAATTAAGATTTCATTTCACTTTGGAAACATTTTATTTTCATTTAAGCCGGTGGTCCATGGATGTCTTTAATATTATAAAATTAAACGGATCAATCATATCAAACTCTAACAATATGTTAAGCTGTGCTCTAATAAGTTTGATATCATCTCAAGAGCGTAGGGAATTATTGCGTCGATGTTGACTTTTTATACTTTTTTATATTTAATCTCTGAGCAGTCTGCGCACATTTCATTGAGAACGATGATTTGTTGATATTGGTAGTGCTTTAAGATTTACCCGTCGTATTTGCTTTATGAAACTTTTCACAGTTTTCTTCTGTTTCTATTTTTTTTTAATTTTATTAAAAATTGAACTAGTGGCCGTCATAGACAGAGCTTGTTGCTCTTGGCGGCATTCAATGCCAGTCGTTGGCGTTGTTCGTTTGTTGCTTTTGTTCTGTTCTGTTCTGTTCTGTTGTTGTAGTCGCTTGTTTTTGGCCAAAACTGATCTCGCCCAACTGTCAGTTTTCTGCTTATAGCCGACTCGTGCGGTATTGCAAACGAACAAATTCTTCGTTTCGTTGCGGTGAAATTATTTTTGTTATCTAATTTTTCATATTGTTTAAAGTATTTAAAAAAAAAATAATGGTGTACAAGATATAAACAAATTAAAACAACTGCTCAAAAGCTGTGGTATACATAATTAATTGAGGCTATATTAGTTGAGCACGTGTAGTGGCTTATGTGAATTGTGTGACATTATTGTCAAAGTTTCGTAGTTTAAATGAAAGGCGCGAAAAGTACCCGAACACAATATGATCGAAACCGGAAGAGTAACAAACGCTCGGAGAAGTCAGCTAAGTAAGCAGTTGCCTTTGATATTCTTAGTATTGCAATTTTCCATTTTTACGTTCACATTTTTGGTCACGAACATCTGGCTTTCGATGGCCTGGTATCGATTAATATTAAAAGTCATTAAAATTTCTAATATCCATACACTTTAGCGATCGTAAAATAAACATTTTTCGCCTCAAGCTGAACCGAACAAAATATAAATAAAGTTTATTGTTTACCGTCGAGTCATGTACATTGTCCAAGTTGATTTTACACGTCTACTAAATGTTTTCTCGCCATTCCAAACGTTTGTTTTCATACGGTTCGATTTTTTGTTCCAAAAATCAATATCACATTTTATGAATAAAACTGCCAAATGATTTCTCTTTCTCTCTCTCTATCGATCATACCTTTTTATCGATTCACTATATTCTCATGAAACGCTCACGCATTTTCTCTCTTGCTTTAAAAATAGAATGTCAAAATCAGGGCTGGTGTGTAGTGGTTCCGGAGCGGAATCAGCTCATTCATATTTTAATTTATTCAAATAAAATAAAATACGATTTGATAGTAAGGTTGTACATATTTAGCTAAAGACGATTGTTTTCACAGTCTTCTATTTAGGCTTAGACACTAAATAACCAGATAGAGAATTTCTCTAAAAGAGAACAAAGTACATATATTTCTATAAATCATAATAAATATAATTTTATTTTGTGTGGACATGAATATTGTTTTGTTGGACAATTTTTGTTTTGATAAAAAACAGCAAAAAACCTTACATATTTGCAAAATTAGCTATACAATACCCTGTATATATATAAATATATATATCCTTCTTATTCAATACCAAAATAATCAAAATTTATCAACAGATTTTGTTTTGGTTTTTTGTACAAAATTGTATTCTGCATATCACTTAAATCAGGCTCAAGAAATAAAGCTGGATAACACAAGCAAAAGATTTAATTAAGACATCAGAGACAAATTGAATTTGAATATACCCATTTTTTTTAAATGTCTACAGGGTATCAACATGCTTAGCTTGGTGGCAGTTGGTCTAACAGCTCGACAGTTTTTCAAAATTGTTCGGACGGCAGTGTCAAAAATAAATTCACGCGCATATTTTTTATTTGAAATAAAAATAAAATAAACAGCGTAAGTTATGGAAAATTTGTAGAGGCTTTTTTATGGATCATTTGGGATTTGCGTATAGCTTTTAATTGGTATCATTTGATTAGAGACAATAATGATTATTATCCAAAATTCAAATGCAAGTCGAATCGTTCTATACTCTTTGATTTCTCCAATAAAATCGTTAAATTCGAGTACTTATATATGTTTGTATATGATACTGAATGGGATGGTTGGACTAGCTAAAAAAACTTATTTATGCTTTTGAAGCTTTTGTAATTTATGGTTTATTTGTTGTTTTCCTATTCTAGACAGATGGGGCATATCACCTCCAGTTTATTGCTGGGTTATGCCTTTTTCAAATATCTTGAATTTCTTTTCACATTTCGGGCGCGTTCCAAGCTAAAAAAAAATCGGTGCCTATATATTTATTTGTCTACGTCGCTTTTATATTATTTATTTATGTTTAGCAAGTGTTGAAAGAGCACAAATACAGCCCCTATAATTGGTCTAAGAACATAACAAAACTGGAACTAACCCATTCAGTTGACTTACAGCATTCGTTGAGGCACCATCTCATTTTTCATATCCCCATATAGTCAGTGATTAAATATATCTATTAGATAGATAAATACTAACGGAATGCTGGTCGGCACCCGTTCGCAATGGCAACCCTTGACAAATCGAAGGCAATATAGTCTATAAATACTATACCTTTTTTTTTTTTGAAAACTATTAGTGTAATGCTAAGTCCCTATCTCCTTACAGATTGGACAGAAAGTCGTCTCGTGGCATGATATATGAAAATGAAGAACTCAGATTGCGCACAATCAACATAAATGCGGAAGTTGAACGAGGTAAATATTAAAAAACCCTACAGCAGTATTATAAATTCTCCAGGAAACTTTCTTAAATGAATAAATTTTGTTGAGAGATGTTTTGTACAGGAAGTGAAAATAATCATAAACTAAATGTGTGAAACACACAAAAACATCAAAAATCCAATTAAAAAGACATCTGAACGTAAAAAAGATTCGTTAAACGTAAATCTTCAAAACAAAATAAAATAAAGACATAGAAAGAAATTGTTTATATGTATTTGAATAGATAGGTTTCTGTATATGTGGTTTCATATAGATATATTGTTTTCATTGCCAAAACATTTGACGGGCAAACATAAACAATAAGATTAAAGGTGATCAACCGGTCAGATTATCTCTAAGTGGCGCAAGAATTCCATGGACTTGCAGATTTCTAAATGAAACAAAAAATTAAATTGTCCTTTTACAAATAGATTCCTTTGTTGAAAAACTAAATGTCTTATTTATTTATTTTATTTTATATTATGTTGTTGGATGTTATATGAAATACTAAACAATACAGGGAAGTACTATCAACTAAATTAGGCCTTTGACTCTTAATGAGTTAATAATAAACTCACTTAATCTCTTAAGATAACTATATTTACCAATTTCCTTTCGAATTCAATTCGATATTGTTTTAATCAGGTCAGTCGGATATTAAACGTTTACGGCGTGAGAATGAGCAGCTACGTCGGGAGATCTGGACACTGCGAGACGAATGCGATCGGCTTAACAAACGATTCAAGGCGAAGCTGAACGAACACGAATTTGGTGGATGTCGTGGGAGCGGAGGCAGCGGAGCTCGCTGCAGCGGAGGCGGCAGAGGGAGCGCAGGTTGTGATGGAAACAGTGATGTGAGTAATTGTATAACATAGTCCTCCAATGAATTTAATTACTTAACTCCATTGGCAGGACTCTGACTCATGTGATACTTGTCGCTGCGAGGACGATGGACACTGCAGTGACGAATGCTGCCAGGAAGGTGGATCTAGTGGTGCTGTCAAACCACCATTACCATCAGAGGAGCCTACAACCCCGCTCGATGAGTGCAATGCCCCGCCCAAGTCAGGCAATCAAGCAATGCACTTTGATCACCTTTCGGTGGTGTCGGAGGAAACGCTTAGTAATCCGGAGATGATGATGTCCCATCAGCCGGGGCATCTGATGATTTGCACACCCGATCTCAATAGCTCGCAAAGCACGCTGCCCAGCTTGGTGGGTCCTCTGACGCCTCTCACACCAATTGAGCTTGTGGCCAATCAGCTAAATGATCTGCAGGCAACAGTGCCACCGCTATCCTACTTTGAGAACATCCTGCAACAGCACATGGGCGCCAGTACGGGTAAGACAACCTAGAACCCAGGGAATCTAACGGAACCGGTTTTATTCCCAATTAAAAGTAGCAATAATTTTGGAATAGTAATTGCAACTTTGCTATTACAGTGCTGACTCCACGCCCGAACTGGGCACCAGCTCGAGCACCACAACAGGAAAAACCATGAAGCATACGAACGGCTGGGATTACAATCTGCAGTCGCCGTTCTCTCAGCGCAAATACTCCAACAACTCCTCGCCATCACGTTCTCCGCCACCGCCACCACCGTCGTCGCAATGTCAACCCACATTGACGACATTTGTGCCGACAGCAACGCTGCAGGCATTGCCCAAAGTAGCCCTTAATCTACCAACATCATCAACCACCAACGGCATTATCGAGACTGTGGCCATAACCACAAACGCAACACAACAAGCGCTCAACAGCCCAAAGCATTTCTTTGCCCCCATTAAGCCGCGCCTCAAGCTCAACACCAAGCTGGCCAATCAGAATTCAGACGCACTGCCTCCTGGCTCACCGCCACCGCCGCTGGAAACGGCAGCACCACTTCGTGAGCCACCAGACATATTTGTTAACAATGCACTCGCATCGCCTTATCAGCGACCAAGCCAACGGCTCTCACCTCAAGTAAGTCCACGACACCGAGCGCGAACGCATTGCCAGCTCCACCACCAGCCCTGCCAGGCTCATGCCCGCGGCTCACATGTGACCCAGCAGCACCACCAACGCCAACAACAATGCCAGCAGCAGCAGCTACAAAGACACCAACAGTTGCTGCCAACGCAGCAGCAACATTGTTCTTTGCATCGGGCGGTGGTCAATGTTGCAGCTGCTGTTGGTTTGGGTGTTGGCGGTGCTGAAGGTAACACCTACACTGGGAGTGTGGTTGATATTTATACTGCTGCGCTTGCCGCTGCTGCTGCTGCTTCAGCTGCCAAATCAGCTGCGAAATCAGCTCCTCCATCTCCGTCTCTATCCTTACTACCCCTGTCCCACACCGTTGAGCCTGTCTACGCAACCGCACAAAAGAGTTGCCACAGCACTTGTATACCGGCTTCTGTCTTGACGAAGCCCCTGATGACCGTCACCACAAGCACCACCAAGACAACAACAACAACAACCATTGCATCGCCATTGCATAAGGCAACAAACAACAATACCACCAATCCAATCTCTACAGCGAACACAACTACCAGTATCACGAATATTGGCAGTCAGGTGAGGATGATCCTCAGCAGATCATCAGCAGTCATCATCGGCTTCCAATCCTTACAGAAATTCTTCATTTTTGTAAAACTTTGTCTCCACTACTTAAATGGATTTAAATGTGTCTGTCTATCATTTGTAAATTATTATTTGTAAATAGATCTCTAACTTATAGGAAATGCCGCATTAGGTGAGGATGATCCTCAGCAGATCATCAGCAGTCATCATCGGCTTCCTATCCTTACAGAAATTCTTCATTATTTGTATAACTTTGTCTCCACTACATAAATGGATTTAAATGTGTCTGTCTATCATTTGTAAATTATTATTTGTAAATAGATCTCTAACTTTAGGAAATGCTGCATTATTTCATTTGTTGTAAATTCTATGCCCTCTTTTACCTTTTTAACGAGGCTGGGGCTTCTCATTCCATTTTCGGATAGTATATCTTATCGTGTCTATAATTTCTAGTATAATGATTGCAAACTACTTAATAGAAATAGTTGTTTAGTTTTGTGTACATTTAAAAGTAAACAATTCATTCTCCCACTCTTATAGGAAGCCTGCAATTCGTTAGGTGTTTACAACCTTTTTCTTCAAATTTTGATATCGATGATACGATGAACCCCTTGAAAACTAATTCAACTTTATATACATTTGATATGTTTCCTCAAATGTGATATGTATTTTACCCTGTAGAAAACTGTTTAGCTATCCTGCTTTTAATCGCATTTAGCTTACTCAAATTTCATTCGCTTCTATCCATTTTCTATTACTTAACCGAATGCAATTTCTTGTTAGACGGATTCAGTGAATCTGGAATCAATACTCAACGACATTGAAACAATTTCGGAGGATATATTGGCCATTCAGTTGGAGAAGAGTAAATCACGGGATAATCTTATGTCCGCTAACAAGGACAAAGATGACATCAAGAAGCCCTATCGCTCCGAGATGAACTTGTATCTGCAATATGATGGAACAAATCCGACCATTTCGAATGGCACAGTCACAACTGGAACAACAACCACATCGGCTAGCCACGTCTCTGATACGAGCAGTGGGCGTAAGTTGTCCAGTCGGACGCGTTCCCTTGAAAGAGAGCACACAGATAGTCCCGCGCCTCATATGCCTGATCCGATGGCTCCATTTCCAGAGAATTGCAGATATCTGGGGTTCGAGCAGCTTAATCAGGCATCGGGAGTGTCAGGACAGTCACCAACTGGCCAAAAGCCACCAGTGGCTGCCAAGCCCAATGTGTCAGCAAAGCCGCCACCACCACTGCCACCTGCACGCCGTCCAGCCATGCCCACAGAGCCACCGCCATCGCCACCAGTTGGATTGTCGCCAAACAAGAGTCATCTGTACAAATCCCTGGCCGCGGCAACTGCAAAAAGAGCCATCTTTCGATCCACACCATCGCAGCTGACCCGCTCTCTGGACGTGGAGTGCACGGCGAATGAGCCGGCCATAGAAGCAAGCGAGCCCACGACATCAAATGAGGTAGGACAAATCCCTAACCGTTGGTTATTGTATTCCGGAATCATACGTGTTGTTCCCTTTTGCCAGGATGACGAAGCGGCCAAGCGAAAAGCCCGTCGGGTTTCAATTGTCTGTGGGGAGGAGCAGCCGGTGGCAGGCGGAGTTGCCGCCTTGATTACTACCCCTACAACAACAGCCAGTTGTATTGACCTGACCAGCGCTGCGGCAAGCGTATTGACTCATCCGAACATTAAGGCCTTCAAGCAAATAAGTCACAGCACACCCAGCTCCCCACATTCCTCGCGCCGGCGCACCAACAGCAACACAATGACAGCGGCTCATGGTGAGGTGGCGGCCACAAACTCAGCACCACCAAGCACCACGCACCACCATCATCATCGAAAAGAGGGCAGTGATCCTGCACCGATGACAGCTACCGTCAATCGGACAAAATGTTCCCGACGCCACTCGGAGGGCACAGTACACAATGTGAATCGGATAAGCAACTCGAGTGGCGGGACAGGTGGTGGGCATCATCATCACCATACGCACCACCATCAGCACAGCAGCCTGATCAACCACAATCCGCACCACAGTCATCATTCCCATCAGGATAGCAATCACGAGACAGTTACTTCCCTATCCGATCGAAATTCCAATAGCTTTGGCTCATCTCGAGAATCATCCACTAGCTTCAGTATGCGATCCAATCGACGGAAGATCTCGATAAGTTCCCATACTGGTGGCAAGATACCTTGGTGCGGATGTTGGGGAAATGGTTGTCTATAAGGCGTATGTATAGAGAGGGGAAGTAACATGAGTTTAACAAATGTTTAATTATAACCTAGGGACCTTTTGGGATTGTTTTAGATTATGCCATAACAAATAGAACTGGAGTGGAGTTGGAGCTTGGCTGCCGTCCTGAAACAATATATTTGCATATTTGATTCACTAAGGAATCATTTCCTTAAAACATATTTAAAAGCATTTTCGCCAAGTACAAACAAAAAGTTTACAATTTCATGCAGTTCAATTCAAGGTTTTTTGTTACACGCGTACTTTAGATTTATTTATGAATTCCGTTCATAATTGTTTGCAATTTATTACTTATACGTATATTTGATTGTACAATGTATATATGACATATAAGTATTTCAATTTGATGTAGAGCATAAATTATTTATTAAATATATATTGAATTGTAAAAAAAGAGAAATAAAAAATGATTGTTCGACTTAAAAAAAAACGTAAATATCATGGACAAATGTCGACCTTTTTTCCTTGATATACGTATTAAAACCAAATAAAGCCACTCTGGGTGTTTGGAAATACAAGAGCATTTTATGCTATATTAAGAGATATGTGAAGCATTTTTGGAAAAGATAAATAGGCAAAAGTGGCAAATAAATGGAATACTTGGAAGGGGAATTAAATATGTGTAAAAGTTGCACTTTTTAAAAACTAATAAATGGTTTGCTTAACTTTTAACTAACACAAATTAAAATATATTGAATAGCATTGAAGAGTTCAGAATTCATTTTTCATTTCATTTCATTTATTTTTTCTGAATTTAACTGTCAGTTAAATTATATCGAAAAGTTACAAAAAATGTAAGATCCATAAGTTTGTTTTAAGTTGGTTTTCATTTCGCCAAAATTAGTGCAGCTGTTGATTAAGAAATTTTCACATGAAAAATATTAAAAAAACAAAAAGTATACAGACGAGAGCGAAAGCGATAGGGAATAAAATGGAAAAGACTGTTGGCAAGTGAAACTGCAACAGAAATTGCGCAACAAGCGAGTATATTCGTATTCAATATGCAAATTAGCTTCAAATTAAGGTGTAAAAATGCATGACACACAAACGCCTCTGGCAATTCGCAAAACAAATTAAATTTTCGCCGTGAAACTACCCAAATTGCCGTTGCATAAAACAGACCAGAATAAAAATATATTTATAGCATGAAAGCGAGGAAAATGGAGAAAGTTTTTTAAAAAAAAAAGAAATAGTCCTCATGTGGCATGTGGTCAGCATGGCAACTACTCGTGTTATGAATAAGAGTGAATACTAGTTTCCCGCTATCTTCTAAAGAATTTTTAAACAGTACAGTAGACAGTTCACTGCTGGAGTAGTCTTGACCAATTCATTAGTTAAATAATTAAGGGTATAACTTGTGCCTTCTGCATTGAATTTATGACTTCCCATGCTGCCAGATTGCCATAAGCTTGATTTTATAGCCTACTTTATTCCGAGCACTTTGCAAAACGATTCCATTGTTCTGCAATGGATTGATTCCAGATGCACAAATCCCATCAATGCTAGCGTTTAATGAGAAGAGACAATAATAAATTTGTAATCATTATCTATTGTTTACATCAAACAGCAAGCATCGAGCATTGCCATTTGGCTGTGAAGTTCAATTCATGACTCCATCAATTCTTCATTCTCTTTTAATTTCAATTTGCAGACAAACGTTTTCTGTCTGCAATAGAATGAAAAAAAAATTACTGAATAGATTACAGCAAGTTCATAAAATAAATAATAAATGTCCTATAAATTCAACAATTATTTATAATCATTCTAATTCAATTATAAATTCTGAATTGATTGCTATTCTCTTGGTAATTACAGCTAATGAGCGAAAAACAAAACAGATGGCTGAACATTTGATCAAAGGAGAGTGCTCTGTGGTGTGATCAACTGTACATAAAATAATCTATATTATTCTCCATTATATTAATAGTTTAAACTATTTATATTATGTTATGTAAAGTAAAGGGCTTTTAATATAATGTTATTTAACAAACTGCCAACATTTAAAAAGTCCGAGTCAATTGTTCATATAACAAGTCTTTAAGTAATTGTTTCGAATGTTTGCCGTCATAATTTGAATGAAGGAAGGGGCAGGGGTCGTCATTAAATATAAATACTCGAGCAGGTGGCCAGCATGAAATGTTATAGCATTCGTTCGTCTTGAATTGCGCCTTTTGCGTTAGAGTGATTTATGCTCGACGCATACGCGGCGTATACTTGTTTTATGAATTCTTTAAATGTGATGAGGCCTGGCATGGCCCCTCATATCAGCGTGTCGTGTCTGCATACACAAGTTCTTAATCATTACGACCCACACGTATGTATGGAGATATATACACATACTCGTACTTGTTCAAAGCCAAGTCTACGACTTTTATTACCATAAATTCTGTCGGCATTAGGCAGTCGACGGCGACAGCAACAACGTTGCCATCAATTGCTCATACATACATATGTATGGCTTTATTTTTTGTTTAGACTTTATTTTTGTTGTTATTGCTATTGTTGTTGTTGTTTAGTCCTCGGCATGCTGTTTAACGTCAGCGCTTTGACGTATTAACAATTTGTCATGCCAAATTAGGCAGCAGCCGGCGTTGCGGCGTAAAAATCAATGCACAGCAACTAATTACTTGGGCTAAGCACATGGTAGATGCTGTCACGCCCATCCTTCGACTCTTTCCCCTATTATCATTTCCCTCAAGCAACTTGACTGACTTGCTGATTACTTTGCAGCAGCAGATGAGCTCATTCCCCACTGTTTTGCTGCTGCAGTTGCAGTTTTCGACCGTATTAACTCAGTGGACAGGGCACACATCTGCACATCTGCTTGGATCTGCTGAATATTGCAAGTAGCAGCTGATGATGTCCCAGTTGGCACACACAACACAAACACAACACCCACAGTTGCCAGTTGCCAGTTGCTCAGTAGATGTGTGGGCAGCAGCTGCTGCATCTGCAGTTTCCAGAGCCAAACACTTACTTTGATCATTTCTCATTTTCCCAGTGACACATGAGTTTCCTTTTTGTTTTCCTCTCCTGTGGCTCCGACAGTTCACTCTGTTGCAGCTGCTTCAATGTGGCATTGTTGGACTTGCGTGATATTTTTATTAAGAAATATATCAAATGTACATAATACACATCATTTGAAGTTGGCTAACACAGACACCACACCGTCTGCGGCCAAGAGATGGTGATGGTTAAATGATATGCTTGTATGCTCATAACATACAATAAATGGAGTGTAATTTAATTTGTGTAAATAAATGCAAACAGCTGGGTTTAGCCGGCTTTCCCGTCTTTTTAATAAAAAAAAACATAGCAATCACGGGCTTTAAGAAAAGTGTTTCAGTTTTCTAATACATTTTTCGACTTATTAGCTTAAAATGCAACAGAGGGGAGTGAAAAACTCTTACTAGATCTAGTTATTTTAGTTATTTTACATTTTCGAGCAATTTAAGAAGTTAAATATCTCTGTGAGCTCTTCAATTGCTTTTGTTGGCATAAATAAACTAAAGTTTTATTGCGTGTTCCACTCATACAATAAACGAAATCTAATTTATTCATGCAAATCTCTGTGATGGCAGTGCGGCCCTTAAAAAAAAAAAAATGAGGAAAGAGCTTCGGTTAGGTGACCTTTCGTGGCGACAGTAGACCCAGCTGGATGAGGATCTGGGCCAAAGAGCCTTTGCCTCTGCTGCATTGTAGTTAAAAGCAAAAGCGAGTGAACACTACACTTAAAATTTGCATAATCGCGTGAAGCTTATTTGTTAAAACGAAGCTGAGCAAAACAAAATGTCACAAATTACACGGTCGAATGACGAGGCGGTGTTGCCGGATTGCAAAAAGGTCAATGTGCAGGATACCAGTATGTGTGAAGGTGCGAATGTGTGGTGGTCTTCAGCAGGTGAGGGAAAATGTACGGGTATTTTGAATAATTTACATTTAACATGCGCGACATGAAAAGCAAATAAACAACGTCTTGCCTTGGCTCTCCTTTCTGGCACCCTTTGTGCCCCGCTGTTCCCCTGTCCCCCTGCTGGTCATAAAGCTGAGTGGCAATTTGTCAAACTGCTAACTGGCATGGCCAACCACTCGGCTTTCACTTAGTTGATTTGTTGCAGTCGTTTTTCGTCTGCCTAAATGCCTCAAATGCGATTTGATATGTGGCCCATGTGGCATGCAGCGCCTGAAAGCGTCCATTTCCGCTTGGCTGCCATGACGTATACATAATCTCATTCGCCCTTCCAACCTAAAGCCTTGGCTCTAATAACTTTCTCTGCATTAGTTATGAGTTAAGTATGCGCAGCAACTTGGAAGTTTATTGAACTAACTTTAACTACATCTTCATCTTTCATCGTCATCTCGTACACAAATTAACATAATTTAGACTAAAAGCAGGACTTGCCCTAAGCAAATTGTTAAACTTTTGCATGTATCGCAGCTGCAAGTCAATAAGCTGTAGTAAACTTTTTCCCAACATGATCAATTCTCCCCCATACGAAATGTATTCACGAAATATGAGAAAGAGTCAACGTATAAATTTGATTAATATTAATGTGGGAGGAATTGAGGAGGACTCAGGACAGGACACAGGACATGGATAAACAATGCCATGTAATACTATGACTACAATATCAATAAACCAAATGCCACCGACTCTGCTGGCACATTGATGATTTATTGTTATTTGGTCAGCGGTCATCCAGAGAGTCCATGTCCTGACTATGTCCTTGCTCTTTCTCGCCTGCTTAAATACATTTATATTGCATATTTCACCTATGCCAGGATCATGCTCCATTAAATCTTTTGCGACACATTCAATGAGCCCCATAACGTGCGCCCTAATACCTTTCAGTTGTTTCTGTTTGTGTGTGTGTGTGTGTGTGTTCCCCCAGCTGACCAATATTCCCAGTGCCACGCCCTTGGCTTGCTTCACTACCAAATATTGTTGCCACACTGCAATAATCGCTTGACCAGCGGCTGCTGTCGTCATGTGGCGCAAACAAGCGCTTGGCACTAATATCCCTTTGTTTATAAATGTTCTAATGGGGGCAAAATTATACTTTTTTTTTGGTATACTAACCCCTCAACTCCATGAACTGCTGCCAACACAACCACATCCATAGCCGCATCCGTAGTGCAAAGGACACAGGACATAGGACACAGTGCAAGCGACGAGCTTGTCGCTTTTCAAGTGATAAATTGATTGGACCTCACGCATACCCACGCACATGTATACACATACGGTTTGTGTGTGTATGGCAAAACCAACATTCATATCGACGGTCAGGCGTAGTTTACCCCCATGTCAACCCCTGGTATGTTGCGTGGCTATTTAGCCAATTTATGGTTAAGGTTAGTAGCCCGGCAGCGGTCAAAGGATAATAGTCACACAGTTCCTGCACATGACTCGAGACCATGAGACTATAAGACTGTGAGACTGTGAGAATATAAGGGCCACATAGCCCATAGGATTGGGCAAGCTTTCGAGTTGGTTTTGTCTTTGACTCGGTCAAAATGTTTGCACAAGATCAAATTGCACTCGCCCTACTAAGAATCTCTCTCCCTCCGAGAGTGTGTATACAAGTATGTTGCCCATGTTAACGGGCATATTATATTCCGTTTATAAACCTATATGAGATATCAACGCAGAGCAGCAACTACACTGCAGGAAACCATTAATTAGCTCAAAAATAAATACATTTATCATTATTTAATATGGAAAATAAAAACATTTCAGATAAAAACACATCTTCTTAATTTAAAGTTTAACTACATTATCGTCAAGGAAATATATATGAGGCGTCTTCGGAAATGGTACTCGACAGATTCAAAATTAAAATTTCGGTAATTAAAAATATATTGAATAATTTATACATATTTGGCTATTATTATTGATTTAATTCGGTAAGTGTTACTATACTTTATTTTTTAATTAACCGCGAAACATCATACATGTAATAAAATGTATGATATACTTCTCAAAATTTAACCAAACAAATTTTGAGGCTCTCGTCAAAGTAAATTTTTGACTCCGAAGTGAATCAAATCAAATTATCGTTCAAATCTCATTTTGCCTAGGGAAGCCTTGCAATTCATTTTCCTTTTCTTACAGTGTAGAGATATTCTAATATATTATGAATATGTGTGTACACTATGCATATATGTAATTTTTGCTTGTGCGTTTATTTTGTCTCATTTTTCGTACACGCTAAATTATAATAAATGTCATTGTACTTTTCCAAAAAGACCTAATGCCACATTGTGAATTAATTTATGGTGTGAAACTTTTCTCCATGCATACAAGTGTATTTTATACCCCTTACAATGCCGGGCAAACCCAAGGTAAATAATCTTTAATGTCATACTGCGAGTATATGAGTATTTGTCCTATAAATTTCCGACCTTCCCCCTTTATTTGCTCAGAGTGTGATAAAGGATAAAGGCCCTACTTCAACTCAGCTGAAGTGTGGCCATTGGAAAATATAACTTAATAAGCGTAGACGACAATCTACGAATAACCATAGTGCTTATAATAGGCGGAATTAATTGGAGCATAATTTCGAATAAAATACAAAAGAAGGGACTTTTGATAGTTTAATATAAAACATGTGTATGTTGTCTTTTAATGTCTTTAGAGAACAAAAATATATTTATAATTATTTTTTGTTGCAGACAATGTTAAAATATTTAAAAGCCTGTACAAACTAGTTTGTTCTCACTGCAGTGCCGAAACTCACATTCATAGCCAAATCAGTCACAACCTTAACATATTTTTCATATTAATGAGATGCCATGAACTACATACCAGCCGATCGTAAAGGACGCTTAATAAAGGATGCATAATGTACGAGTGAATGTATAAATATTTTAATGAAACTGTCATTGTTTTTATTGTGGCTATCAAAGTCAACGCTGGAGCTGGCCAACAAAAGTATGTATATGTTGCGCTTGATTACACTTATTATATGCCTCATTAAAAATAATAAACTGTCAGCTAAATGAAAATGTTTTTCTTTCTGATATTTCCCTTAATTTGTTGTGCTTGTTGTTGGTTTGCTAAATTTGAAATTTTGCAAAATTAATTGCGCGAAGTGCATGTGTAAATGTACATTTAAAATATAAAAAAAGTTTCACATTTTTGTGAGCAGCTGAAACAGGACTCTTTCTCCTGCACTTTCTCTCTCGCTTTATAGCCAGGCAACCAGGCTTCGCTTTGTAACTGTATCCTTGAAATGCAAGCTCGTATCTGCCATTTGTGCACACAAAAAGCATTGCTGCAATTCTCCCTATGTTATGAATACTTATGCTGTATGAATATGTACAGATATACCATATCTACTATATATGTATATGTGTATTATATACAAATAAACATTATTGTGTGTGGTGCTGCTAAATGTGGTTTCTCAGTTGCCTTTTGCTTTCATTTTTATACGCTGTACTCTGGCTATTAAATAAGGGTATATCGGCATTATGCAAATTTAAATAATGGTTAGAAATAGATTATATATAATTTACTTGAAGATTGTCATAACTTCATTTCAGGAAATGGGCTGTTAATGTTTTTAATTGCATTTAAAACAAGAACCTTTCGTATATTGCATATTCTTGTATATTCTTGATCACTTTATATTTCAGGGATAGTTTGGTCTGTCCAAGTTATCAAGTTTTAATATTAGTAATTAAACATAGTGTAAAGCAGTGAAAACAATAGTAGCAATCATAACAATTTAGATTAAGATTATACATATAATTCTTTTAAGAGTTTATATTTTGTGAACAAAAAGAAAAAGTAGCAGATGAAAATCCTTGGTATCTCGTAGTCAATCACTCTCGATTTAAGTATTTTTACTTGTATTCTTTCCACATTTTTTTTGCAAGTGCTGCATCCAGTAATGGGGCATGCTACTGGAATGGGAACTTGAGCTGAACAGTGTTTGGTCAGGGGAACGGGGGGTATGTTGGTGTTTATGGCAGCAGAAAAGGCCATAAACTGAACAAAAAGCATATTCTTCTGTCAGAATATGTGTATGTTGTGCTTGTGAGTGGGTCCAAGCTAAGCGGTATTTGGGGACTGCAGCTAAAATGTACAAAAACTTAGATTTCATAAACTGTACCCTCTGCTAGAGATGGTAGCGTGAGTTGCCATTCAACAACACAATGTATGAATATCGAATTATTATTATTTGTTACAACTAAACTGACTTTTTTAATGGGTTTTCTGTGCAAAAATAACTCTCAATTAATGTCTCGCATTTTGATCTCTTGTTATGCCTTTGGACACATCTCTGTCAACAGATGAAACCATTGAAATTGAAGCTGGAAATTCAAACACGGTTGCCCACAGAAATACAATCATCGTCTTGATGTTTTCCTCCTGCTCCTGCACAGAGAAATGACAACCAACATTGCAGTGGGATTGGACGACCATGGTCCACATGGAATGAATGTTATTTTGGGTCCTGCTTGTACCGGCATTAGAAAACAGAGTAAGGAGGGAAGAGGGGACAAAAGGAGGATTGTGGCTAAGACTGAAGCTGTGGCTTTGGCTGCTGCGCATTTGTTTGCAGCAGAAATTAAAATGTTTACACAACCGAATGCCCGAATGCCGACGACGTTTTGAATTCATTTGTTGCTGCTGTTGTTGTTCTTACTGTTGGTGTTGTTGATGTTGTTGTGTGTTTCATGTTATCCAGTGCATGTCCTTCAACAACATTTTGCTGCATGTGGCAGGCTGCAGCTGCTGCTGCTGCTGCTGCTGCTGCTGGAGGTGTTGATGTCGACATTCCTGCTGGATGCCCCTCGTTGCCCCTGACTCAATTCTTTTCAACTCATAGTCCTATAAGAATTATATGCTGCACATAAATAAAAGTTACATGCTTTTCACATTTTTTTATATGTATGTAAATGTCGTCTGCTTATGCGCAATACGTGCATGTTGGCAATGATACCCATTAAAGATACATTTCAGCGCAATTACTGTCAAGTCGAAGGACGGAATTGTTGGATAGCCCCTCGTTTATTCTGCGTGAACGGCTTATGCGTTCACTTGGCAAAATCTTAAGTACTTGACTATAGTTCCGCTGCCTGCCGCAAGTAGCATTTGCGGCAGTCTCAACTTAACACCGTTTTAATCTGCCATTTGGCAATGCAACGATTTTCACTTCCTGTGTGCAATCTTCCTGAGTTGGACTGCTCTTCTACCCACAACATCACAATCTCTACTTCCCAATGGACTTCACTTGAAGCCAAGGTGCTGCGAGGCAAACACTCGCAATATGATTGCAGGCCGGCAGGCAACTTCTTAGCGCCAGTTTACCAGGATAAAGTGCAGCTGAATATTTTATGAAGTTGCCAAGTACTTCGTCTGAGACTTGGACATGCCGGAAACCACAGCCCAAGGCTGTCAAAGTAACTAACATCGCAAAAAACAACAGCAACAGCAACAGCAACAACGACTAAAAACCTGAAACAGTCACCGGAAAGTTGTCGTCAAGTATTTATACGTACATATGTCACTTCCACTAAATAAATAAAAGTTACGGGTACGAGTACATATTCGGGTTAATCATCCAAAACGTAATTGCTTCAAAAGACTGCATTTATCCAAGACTGTTAGCAATCATCTCAAGCACATCTCTTATAAAATTTATAGAATTTACTTACAGTTTTGTCAAATCTATAAATAATAACTGTTGAGGATGCTTTGCTTAATGGCTTGACTATTTCAGGAATAAGGATGTTTAAAATATATGTTTTTCTATTATATATTCTATTATTATATTTACATAAGCTATTTGTAATTTATGTAAGTCTGAACCTCCTACAAGCAAAAGTGCTCAACTAGAAATCAGAGTTGTGGACCTGTCCTTTAGTGCATAGCATTTAGACTTAATCGAGTGTTGACCTTCTGCAAGAGTCAAGTCTTGACCATATGATATCTTATAACACTGTAATTATGAATTTATAAGGCTGCACAGTTTAATTAAATTTAAAATTTTCTTTAAATGCTCAAACTATAATATCTTAAGCAATGATTTAAATATGCCTCGTCCTAAGGCATGCACTTGTCAAAAAGCCCAACTTTAACATCATAAATTCATAAGAATTTTCAAACAAAATCCTTTAAAAAGGAATGCTATAGATATAATTCAATAACTTAACTGCATTTTGTTAGCATACAAATAAATGCAAATTCGAAGAAACACACAGAAATTGATTCAGCAAGCACTCAGTTCTCGAATTTAACATTTAAATAAGCTTTACCGAAACAAGTAAGTAAAGAAGTAAGCTTATTTTGTCTTTACGTTGAAAAAAATATGCATAAAGAATTTTATTTGCATTTTCTTTGAAAGAAATAGCATTTCTGAGGCATTCTTTTTGCTGTCGGCAAATTGCAGTTGAATTGCATTTTGCAATAGTTTGCCTAACGATTACTGTTGACCAAGTTAATAATAAACTTAAGATCTTTATTAGTTAGTATTTCATTTTAATTTATTAGACTCATTTCTGAACCTTATGAGATTTAGAGCTTTCAATTATGTTAACACTTGCGGCAGTATGTACAAGCCGTGTTGTTTGCGCGGTCAACGACTGTTGCTAGGTTTAGTTGCTCAGGTAAACACGGAAGGAAGAGATTCCCAGTTGCCCAAAAGGGGAATTGAATTCGCTAAAGCAGAAAATAAACAAAATGAAAATACAGTATACAAATAACGGCCAAAACATATTTCTTTCATTTTGCCTCGATTCGGAGCCAAGTTTGGGGTTTGAGTTTGTGTTTGAGTTCTCATTTTTGGTGATTTATATGGAATTCGGGTCTGAGACTTTTGCTGCTCGCTTATTTGTCTCTGTTTTGTGGCTGACTTCTGGTTCTGGTTCTCGTTTCGACTTCTTTTTCTCTTGCTTATTCGGGCTCTTTTACTTTTATTTTCGTTTGCCGTTTTCGTTATGGCCGCCAATTGAATTTGCTTTTATTGCATTTATTGCGGGTTCTGGCCGGCTGCTTATTGTTAGTAGCCTCCGATGTGGCTCTCTCTCGTCTGTGCTCAGTACATTATCTCTAAATAATTTATGTTTGTATACATTTTAATTTAATTTATTTGTACAACCAGACTATTTGTTTTTGTTGTTTCTATTGTTGTCCCTAGTCTTATGTTTGGCCAGCAAACAAACCGCCAACAAATGCAATAAATTCTTCATATAAATGTGTGTGTATGAGTATGTGTTTGGCTGTGCGTGCTTGTGTGTGTGTGTGTGTGTGTGTGTGTGTGATTGCGGTAAAATCCAATATTGATTGAGTAGCCGCAATGTTGGCTTGCTTCAGCAAATAAGTAAGATATCGTAAAAGGCCTCGCACAGTAATTGCTTATATTATATGGGTACATACATAGTTTTTATGAAGATTGTTTCTTTCTGAAGACTAGAATTGCACTTTGGAGATTTTTTCATTACACTTAAGAGTGATAAAACTACCCAACCCATACGCATTATATTAGACTTGCAACTTCTACACGACTTGCACTCACTTCATAGCCATCTGGAGACGGAACTAAAAGCAAAAAAGAAAACTGTATACCTAAAAAGAATACTCTTTTTTTAATTTCATCAAACATCTTGCCAATGATTTGTAAACAAAGATAATAAGAGAAACATTGAACAATAACTATGTTAATGTCATTCTTATTCGTTTAACTCTAAATATAAAACAGAACAACAACTAAAAGTAACTCAAGGAAGCGCATCCACCTGAAGATTCTCACAGCCATTTTCAGTAATCGAAAGCAGTTGGATTTTGTTTTCCTTTAAGTTATCCTTAAACTTACAGTCCGCATAAGTTAGGACTCCATCAGAGCTTTGTACAAAGTTTTCCATCATTTCAATAAAGTTGTGTGATATGTTTCTCTTGTCAGATGGCAGTGTGCTTAAAGATTGCTTGCCAAATATAAGAAAGAAATCATCGCAATGCACAGTTCCTGAAATTACAAAAAGGGAAGTCTTCGTTAAGATGGAATGGTAAGGTTTCCATTTCAAATAGTATACTACCAAAGTGAACATCACTGCGTCTGGCCAGCCATTGAGCAAGTCCTTTTTCCGGAGGATTGTTGTAAACGTAAGCGTAGATAGGACTCTTTCCAGACTCCTTATACAAATCAATTACTTTCTTGACACTGTTTTTAAATAAAATGTCAGTAAACATGCGCTGGACATCCCAATAACTGTCTAGGCTAAAATTGTGATCTCCCAGATAGTTTTGTTTCAGATCACAGGAATGATTATTCATTTTGTCTATGCTGTTCATGGATTGCCTATGGAATAGGAAATCAGGCGCTAGCTCGTACCAACGAGTGTTCAACTCTTCAATTAGCTCCTTGCCATTGGATTGTTTTGCCAACAACATGGCGGCATTAAAGCCTCCATCCTCAGTCGTGTAGCTAGTTAACCAGGGAACCTCAGCCAAGTTGCCGCTTCTGATAATGTCTTCGGGATGTTGGACAAGAAATGTTTCGTTGGCATCTTCGGGCTCTATCACGGAACCAAATACAACAAAGGGCACATAGCCAATGACCAAAAAGTTCTGCACAGCACTGACGATGTCCTTAGCATCCTTAGATTTTAAACATTTCTTAAGCTCTGCACTTCTACTTAAATTTCCACAGTCCACAAGATAGGCTAGCTCGAAAGCTCTCTGTCGTCCATTTTGCTGTACAACCCAGGGATCCAGGGCATTTCCACTGATTGAGATGGCTGCCTTTATAAACTGCTTGATATCCTTTTGAAACAGTTGCAAATGCACCAAGGCACCGCCAGCTGATTGACCAAATAACAGTATATTCTCAGGCTCTCCACCAAAACTGGCAATGTTATTTTTAATCCAATTCAATGCCAGACGCTGATCTTTCAGTCCAAAGTTACCCGGCAAATCAGCATCACCAGTGCTTAAAAATCCCAATGGACCTAGCCGATAACTCATCTTGACTACAATCATATTGCCACTGGAAAGGATATACTCATGGCCGACGTCCTCTGGTCCGCCGAACATAAAAGCACCGCCATGGATGACTGCCAGGACTGGGAAGCTGTTTCGACTTTCATTCTTCGGCTTGTACACACTCACAGTGAGGCAATCCTCCTTGCCCACCAGTTTATTTGACTCATCTATCAATATGGACCACTGCAAACAGAACTCTGGTGGTTGAGTTGCATTGAAAGTATCCTTCCACTGGCGAAGATATGGCAATGGTGCCTCAAATCGAAGATCCCCAATAGGAGCTTCTGCATACGGTATAGATTCGTAGCTGTAATACCCTCCGTTGTCTCGGCCTCGCACTATCCCATTTTTTATCTCCACCAACAGAGGATCAGTTTGTCTTTCAGCACCACACAGGACACATATAGTTGTCCACAATACCACACAATGTCTCATGATGCGCTATCGATGATGCCTGTGTCAAAACTATGGAGAATGATGGCAATCAAGCCTCATTTTATTGCGATCATCAATTATAAGTGGCGTTTTAGTAAAAGCGCTCAGTCGTGTCAACTGAAATACAAATTTATTTTATTAGAATAATGTAAATGGAGTTGCGTGATGTAATTATAGTTGATACAACAAAGAAAAGATTCTATCACAACTGATAAGTGTTAGATTATAAAATCTGAATCACGCAGTTAACTTCTAACTACAACAATTTTAAGTTGCATGCACTCATTGTAGAAAAAGTTAAGTCTTAAAGAGTATAATTGCTACTCAATGAATACAATATATTCACTGATTACTAGTATAATTTTATTCATTTGAAATCGTATCATATAAACTCATTCATATCTTTTTGTTGTATTTATATTCTAATTATATAGTTCCCAAGCCATGTGTTGACAAAATTTAACAATAGGCCTTTAACTATCTTCATGACAATAGCACTATCATGATCGCATCCAGGTATGAACAACTGCCCCCTAGAGCACCTCAAAAAGAGAATAATTTTGAAAAGTTACAGTTACTTTAAATCTACAAAATAAAACATAATAAAATCCATAAACTACTTCTTCGAAACTTCAACATCTAGAAATTATTAAAACAAAAATCAATAAATTTGTACATAGTATTGTAAGGTAGATTCAGATATTCACTAAATGGACACTCACTACAGTTATTACGATATCAATATCGAATAGTAAATATTTAGCTCCTTTTATTTCATTGCAATTAAACGTCGAGTTGATAGTTTTAATTCTCAAAGTATTGCAAACGTATATATTATGACCATGGCTGCAACATTTATTAACATCAGAGCTATAAATTAATTTATTAACATGAAATTTCCATGGACTTACAATAAATTCTTCTTACAAGTTTTAAACAATTTGTTCATTTTAATTTTGTTAAAGTACTGCAATAATTTTCATAATTTGAACATCACCATCGCTTGGCACGTTAATGTTTGGACTGACTCTCATAATGAGCTTCACAATGGGATTTTTACAACTAAGCGGGATAAGAAAAGGATGGGGTATCAAAATGGTCAAATGCAAATGTAGTCTTAACTAACGAAATACTTGGTTTTTGTGTATATACGCGAGATATATAGGAATGAAGAGGTACTCAGATCTGTAGTGATGTAAGCTAGTGCACTGTGAATAAATTTGTACTTCTTTACAATTCGCTCACATTTCATGTTCAGCTTGGCAAATGGAATTCTTATGTAGTTTTGCAAACTACTATACACATATTTATATAGTATATGTATATATTAAAACGTACATATGTACGTATATGGATACATTTGCACAGTTCTTGTGTTGTTTCAGTCAACGTTTTAAAGTTTATGTCGGCCCCTAGGTTGAAATGGCTTTTAACGGGCGATGATCATATTTTGCACTCCGGATGCCGTTGTACGAGAGCTCGTAATTTACATAAACATAAAGTCGTTTGTTATCCATGGAGCGTAGCAGATGTATTTACACACACATCTATGTATGTTGGTTGTTCCCACTGGCATCTGTACGTGTATTTGCTCATTATACAAGTTTAATGCTTCGTGCCTCAAAATCAGACACTCTTCTGCAGCTGACCTATGGCATGGCTTTGGTAACTGTCAGCTTTACTCTGAATACAGACTGTAACTTGGCTGTGAACTTTGTTTTGCATTTGCTTCGAACTATACTCGAATTCAGTTCGGATTTAACAACTCTCCCTACAAATCTCCCCTCATCACCATCCACTTCTCATTGCTTACAACGGATTTCGCAACTCAAATTGGTGAATATGTTCAATGACCTGTAAGCGGCTTGGCTGGATAGTTGAATCTGACTGCCAATTAGAAATAAGTCTGTCAGCATATCTACTCCTCCCGCTCCCAATCTGGTCTCCAAATACATTTAAATGTTATCTTGCAACGAAGCAAAAATGTGTATTAGATATGATATAAATAAAACTTCTTTAATTTAACTTTTGTACATGCAGCTCTACGCATTGCAGTTTTATCCATTTTATACATTATAATATAATATTAGTTCATCCAATTAATCGATAGTTCACAAATCGTCAAAGTCTAAACTATATAACATTTGAAAAAGCAGACAGACATGTTCAATTGGTTACTCTTCTGTGCAGCTTAACTCTTTCGACTGAATATTACATTATAGTTGTCATGTAGATATTTACGAATGTCGTATAGGTTGTTCTATACTGTCTTTCTCGATGTATTGCTCAGTGAAGTGAACATCTTGCTGGTGACTGTGAGTTGATTTCCCAAAGAACAGCAACAACTTGGACTGCAGAGAAAATTGCAACGTTGTACTTACTTGTAACAGATTTGAACGTCGAGCAACCAAGTCTTCAAAGAGACAGTCAGTCCAGACAAAAGCTCTTTCTTTCTGTGTAATGTCGACGAAGATGTTGGATGCCTGCGGATGGGGCTTGTTAGCGTTGATTTTATGCAGATTTCTACGGAAAATTTATGTAGAACTACGCAGACACAATATATGTTCGACTGGTAGAGGGTGGCAGTTTCCCAATAAGGCAAAATAAAAGCAGCAACACCCCGACGAAAAGTACATGAAGTGTAAGTTTCATTTCAAATTGATTTATGCAGCTTTTTCTGTTCAAGGTTTTTCTTTTATTCTTTTTTTTTATTTGTATCTTCGGGTTTGCTAATAGACAAAGACCAAGGATGTATCTGCTTGATTGCATTTGAAAACGTTTGCTGTTAAAAACCGAATTGTGGGAAATACCACATTGCTTTATGCATAGCTATCAGTTTGCTGAATATTCAACTAACAATCTGTTCAAGCTAATTAACCCCTCTATTGATATACGACACTGTATGAAGTGGGGGACACACAAATTTTGCCTACATCGACAAACAATATTTCAAATTGCGGTTGAAACATTTCAGTTGCAGGTACATATTTTCAATAGATGCAAACATCAAATTTATTGCTAATTAGCAACAAAAGTTCCCACGCACAGATGTTATTAAACGATGGGTGAGTGTGAGTGTGTGCGTGTGTGTGTGTGTGTGTGTGTGCGTGTTTGTGCGGGTGACATGCAAATTTGATACAAAACTTTAGCTATTGGCAAATTAATTTGGATTTCAATTGGGTGGTGTCATAGGTAATCGCAGAATAAGATCGCTCCCCCAAACTTCAACCTGCCAGACAGATTAGCTTATTGCCGGGGCTGATAAATTTTGCTGATGCCAGGCGATAGCGATAACTCTCTCAGTGTGTGTGTGTGTGTGTATCTGTGTCAGTGTGTGACATTAAGGTTAAGCATATGTGTGTGTTTTGGGGCAACCGACTGCTAAACGCCTCCTTCATCACAGAGCTCTATTAGGCGCCATAATTAATAGCAGCTTAACTTATAATTACGGTCACCCCAAAACCACAGACAACCGTTTTGGCTTAATTGTTGAGGTAGTTTTGTTATTGTTGCCTTCCAGGCTGTGTGTGTGAGAATGTGTGTGTTTGTGCTTAGTTTCGAAACACATGTAAATTTAAAAGATATTAGCTTAAGACATCGCAAAAGAAAATCAATATCTTGCTGTGAATAAATGCAGTACGATAATGTTAATTGGATTAAGTAAAGGAAAGTAATTTAATTATTATATCTAAGCTGTAGTAAGAGCATTTGTTAAAGACTGATCAAAGAAATGAGTATTTTGATTAAGAGGTTTTAGAGAAATTTAAGAATATTATATTTCTATAAACCATTCAGAGAAATCACATTGTATGTATGCTTTAATGGCTTTAAAACTAAAGTCAAGTTGGTCAAACATAAATAAATATGTTTGTAATAAATTTTAATTTGTCAGCAGAAAATCAAGGTAAATAAACAATTACTTGTTGTTGCTTTCAGACAAATTGCATAATTTTGCTTTTAACATAATTAAATACAAATGTAGACGACAAAAACAAAAAAACATAAAACTTTCATGTTTATTTGCACACTAAATGCTCTGCCAATAAAGTTTTATAGGCTAGTTCGAATTTATAGTTTTGTTTGTTTTCATTACATTTACCCGCATTTTATTTGCCATTGTTTTTATTGCCAGATACTCGATTTATGCATCAACAGAATACCCTTAAAATGAGCCTATCATAATATAGGGTATGTTTCAATTTCCATGGATTTTCAATAGTCCTGAAAAGTATACTTTAATTTTGAATAACTACCACTCGTATGGTCTTCATAAATTTGCATATCTAATAAAGAATGACTCTGAAGGGGGCGTGCCATTTTGAAATATATATTTGTGCATAATCCTAGCGTAATTGGAAAACATTGCCCAAATTACACCTCTGTCAATATTGAGGGTAAACAAATTTTGTAATTTGAAAAATTGCGTTGGCAGCCGAAATTAATGGAAGGCGATTAAAATATTGACACTAATTGAAAAGAAGGCAAGGCAAAATCGTTTAAACGCTCTCTAATTGAGCTGATAAGGAATGAAATATGAGATTTATGCGCGGTTTTAAAGCAATTCAAGAGCTGCGTAGTCCTAGTCTCTTTAATTTCAAACAATTTATGTGGCACGCTGTTGAAAAGAAAATGTGCACAAAATTTGGTCGGCAGTAAAAAATCTTACGAGATTTATAAGAAGTGAAATTAATGTGGCACCGCGTCTTGAAGGCAAAGGCATGGCAAGGAAAAAATAAACGAATCCAAATGCTCAGCAAAAAGTGTGGCAAAAAAAAAGAAGAAAATCAACCAACAGAGCGATGAATGTGGTGGAGAAGAGGCCTCTGGCCAGACCAGGCCAGCTTCAAGCCAAGTTGGGTAAGGGCAGGCCATGACTCCCCAGTGCCCAAGTACGTTCACAGCTCAACAAATGCGAATCGAATTTATTTTATTTAGAACACCATCCTCCGCGTCTTTAGCATCTCCGTTGTTGTTCTTACCAGCCGAAAAGCGAAACTTTTCGCGCTTAGTTGCCTTCTCAAGGCAGAGAAGAGAGAAATAGACTCTGACCACTTTTACTGAATTTTCTTTATGCCTCATTCCGCCTTTTTCTTTTCCGCTCGTATTTGAAGTTATTTCAAAAGTTTTTCCCTTTTAACATTGTCCTCTCTTCTCTCTTTTTCTTTTTCTTTTTCTTTTGCTCCAGTCACCAAATCGCAACTTATCAGGTCCTGCGCGAAAACTGCGGAAATTGAAATAAAGAACTTAACAAAACGCTAGCACTTGGTCACTTTATACGGTCACTAACCATTAATAACAATACCCTAACACAAAACCTATTCAAACATATAAAAAAATATATATTTTAATGTTATGGTAACTGAAACTAACCAAAAGCTTACTTCACAATTGTAATCACATTCAAATGTCCTAATAAAATCTCAAATTAGAAAGTCATCAATATGAAAGCCATTTCATTTCATAACTTTGATTTTTTTTATTTCGAAAAACCAAAAAACTTTATGTATAATCTTTTTGTTACGCCTTATTGCAAAAAACAGTTGTTAAGAAAAACCTTGATTTAAAAAAAACCACAAAAAATCATTTAGTGGCTTCATTTAAGCCAGAATAGAATAAAATAAGCCACTAACCCTAGTATTAGTTATTACTTCGAATATGCTCAATTTTTGAATTCGAGACCCGCTAATTTTGCAGTATTTTCTAAACTGAAAACTATTGACAGTTCTCAATTCCCTTCCATTTACTTGATTACATTAGTGCAAAAATTCTATATTACGGTATTACAGTTCACCTGGGTTCAAGTAGATGCTGACAAAGGAGAAGCAAAACAAATTTAAAGGCAATTTTCATTCAACGAAACGAAAAATTCGTCCTTAAATATGCAGACGACATGCTTCCGGGTTTCTCATGCTGCCCGAATATCTTATCCTCTTCAGTTGTAGTTTGTTTTCCCTCTTTCTCATCTATGTGTTGTTGTATCAGTTGCCATTTTCTTTTGGATGGATTTCATTACTGTTGTTGGTGCTGCTGTTGTAGTTGTAGTTGCGCCCAATGGGCTCTCTCGCTACGGTTCTACCAAGTATTTATCCATCACTGACAATGTCAAATATATTACCCATGATGAATGACTCGGCGGATTTGATGAATGTGTTTTGTGGCTTTTCGCCTGCTCCATAAACGGCCGCCCTTCAGCATATGTGTGCGGCGAAGCACCAAAAAGATGGAGTAATACATACAATACAGAAAAAAGGAATATATATAAAAAAGATTGAGGGAATCTGCACATGATTTATAAAATTTCAATGGCATTGCATGCAGATACTCGTACGTCTGATGTAGGCGTTCAAATTGAACTTTTTGAAAAATCAAACAATAAGCGGCGCACAAATCATTTTATTTCTTGCACAACAAAAAATGCTGTACTGAAATAAGCTGAAAGTAATTTTCTTTCAATTGAAAACATTGTGCTCAATTCAACACAATTGATCAAAAAATTATTGTAAATGCTATGTATAATATTAATTGAGTGCAACTATTAAAGCATTCACAGCCGAGAAGAAGGATGCGTCGAGGGTTGGCAAGTGAATAAATTACTCAGAAAAGAAAGGCACGTTTCTGTAATAATGGCTGGTCAATTTTAATGAGTCTACGTAGGAGCACGCACATGAACACACGCACTTTTATATAAAGAGACGACAGACAGACAGCTTGAGATGGTAAAGTCAGGCCAGCCTCAAGAGGAGCGTTGCCATTGTGGCAATTGAACGAGTTTCTTGCCTGGAACTGTCAGTTAAAGCATGTCCTGTGTCCTGCGTCCTTTGGCAACATATCAGGGAGTAGCACACATGTTGGGGTGTCTGTGAAAGCTGAAGAAAAATGCTGTGGTAATTACATTAACAGTAAGGAAATGTTGTTTATTGAAGTCAGCTGAAATGTAACTATTTTCATTAAGATTGAAATATGTATCTTTATTATGGTTACGGAAAAGTGTTACGACTTTCTGTTCCTCTTTTAGTTGCAGGTAGAAGCATCTGCAAAGAATACGAACAAAGCATATTAATTTACGGCATATTAGCAGGTTGATTAGGGGAAAGTGAAGTGCCGAAAAGGAAAGTTTGAATGAAGTCATGTACATATATTATTTGGGTTTATCGGACTCTTGGAGAGTTGATAAGAAAAGCCAAATAATAACAGCAGAGATACGTTTTAACAGAGTTATAATATATGGGTGACTGGAAGGAGGTGTTTAAGGCTTTCTGTAAGAAATATGTGTTGAGTCGAAAGGTTTTGTTGTGACCCTCGTCCAAAGCTCCGCCTCTTCCACCTAAATGTAAATGCGCATGATACTGGCCACAATTCTTGCTAGGTATGTAACTCGACAAAGTGTGCTTCAAAAAAGCTGCATTTGCTGTCGAACTTCACCATCAGGCATCATCCGAATATACAGAAAAAGGTAACGAAAATGTTATTTATTTACTTCACATAAAGCACTCTAGCTTCAGTAAAAAATGTTGTGGTTCAGCTTCGTATTATCCTGAAAAGAATCAGTATAGGATATTTTAGGATCCAGCCCTAGCTATGCATCTTAATTCTATATCTTGAGTAGTCGTAAAATGATAGTTGAGTAGGGATAGCACAATTCATTCAACATTAATATTATTCAAGTTATAAAAAACTTACTGAAACTTATGCTTAAAATTAAATTGTTATTTAATTAACAATATTTCAAGGTTTAATGATATTTAAGCTATGTTTATTTAATTCTATTTAGTTGTTAGGTATTATACCAACTGATAGCTCTTAAAGTTCCATTTTTAGTTGAATTGCTGAGTGAGTTTAAATATTCAATAGCAAACTAAGTCAAACGTTGCAATAGCTTCTGGTGATGTGTCTGTCCAATAAACATCGAAAATGTTGAAAATCATGTTGAGGGACACAAGTGCGTTTAATGATACCCGGCTAGTCCGTTGTCCATTGGATTGGTCATTAAGTACAGTCGCTGCCATGTTTTATGGCCAGGAAACATGCTAGCGCCTGTTTGATCAAAAAACTTTTAAAAATTTACCATATTTTTGCTCCTTTATTCTTTGCCTCTTTTTTTTTTATTAGTTTGCATGAATGTTGTCTGACTATTAAAATGTTGTGTTTATTTCAACGTCTTTAATTAAATTTTTATTGCATTTTCAGAAAGTTTTTCCGTTATTGTTGCTTTTGTTTTTTGGGTGCTTGCAATTAGAATTGTGTCTCAAGTTGGGGCTTTGGCCACGTGCCAAGAGCAAAAATGTTATCAGAAAAACATTAATGCGACAATTACGACATTTTTAATTGTTTTCAAGTCGCACTCGTTTATTGTCGCATTTTCGTATTGTCACATTGCTATATTGCCATATTGCTCTCGCGTTTATGTTTTTCTCTTTTGCTCTTTCCTTTAATTCCTCTATCTCTTTCCTTCTATACATATATCTTTCTGTCTTTCATTGTCCTTGTTGGAAAACGGGTAATTAAAAACGTGTTATGAAGCAACTGCGTGCTGTTCTGTCCTGTGCTGGGCTGTGAAGTGGGAGGTGGGAGGTCTGCTTTTGACCAAAACGGAAATGGAATGAAAACAGAGACGCGTTAATTGCAGGCTATTCGCTGGGTCGGAGAAATTAATGTTTATTTTAGGAGCATATTACTCCATCAAATGAATGACTGATGACATTATAAATGTTTGCAACCCTAGTAGATACACATTTCCGCAGTCAATTTGCACTAAACTTTGCACTAAAACTTCACACAGCTGGTAACATAAATAGCTTCTACCAATAGTTTTGAACTTTTCCCAGAATCTATTGACACTTTTCACTAATAACTTTTCCAAAATCGATGCTGCTCAGAGTTCATTCAATTATTAGTTTTTGCATTGGATGTTTAAAAGGGTCGCGGTGTGAACTCTCTAATTGCCTGGCGTTGCAAGAGAAGAAATGAAAAAAAAACCAAGAAAAAAGTGTGGAAAATATACGCAAATGCTGGCAAAGTTGGTGGAAATTTCATTAAATTTTCATTTCTAATTTTCCAAATGGATTAACGCTAAAAGATGCAGAAATCTTTCATCATAATTAGCACGCGGCGCTGGTCAGGAACCAACACGCAGCGCACATAGTTGTCGACTGCTCACACACACACACACACACACACACACACACACACAAACTTACAAATATACATACATATATATACACACTCACACATATATATTCATGAGCATGACCAAGCAATGCGTTGCTCCCTAAATCCCCATTCGTTTCTCATTCCTTACTTGACACACTGCCTGGCATTTTTTCCTCTATACCCTTTCCATGGTTGTCATGACTTTTCCATACATCTAAAAACTAAAGTTTAAATATATGTGTCCATTTATATTTTTAAGCATTTTTGCTGATCATATCACTACTCATATTTTAATTTTTATGGTTTTATTTGCATGGCTTTGTTTATACGTAGTTGTAAATTAAATTGAACAAAACTTATACTCTTCTCTTACTTGAGGGTATTTAAACTTCATCTTAGTGAAAAAAAATTATTCTGTTCTCAATTTTTTTCCACTTTGCTTATGCCTTAGCTTCTTTTTCAATGTAGCCGGCGGCATGGCCTTGCGCCTTGTTTGACTAACTCATTTTGAACAATTTGCGAGACTGCCTAGCCCACACCCACACCGCCTACCGCCCCCAGCAACGCTTGCTGTTTAATTAAGCGCCAAGATAAGATACTGTAACTTGTAAATTTGCTACAATCTGTTGAACAGAAAGTGAAATCTAATTACAGTTGCACAAAAGCTACTCGCAATGTTCATGGTAATCAATATTTAAGTAGTTCAAACAATTTTTTTATATGCATATTAAGTGTTTTCTCATTCGTTGGCGCCTCGAGTCCAACTTTTTTCGGTGTCGAATTCACTTTTTTTCTATATAAGTAATTTGGGCGTCATATCAATACGAAATGTCAGTTGTTCTTTGCGCTATAGGAATTTAAATTACGCATCAAAGTATGCTTTACAAATTTTGAATGAGCTCTGAACTTTTATTTAAATATAAAATTATAAATTGGAAAGCATAAGCGCTTAGATTGGGATCCTAAAGACATTACTTGTCCGCATTTCTAAATCCAATTTAATTGAAAACAAGAACAGCACGTGGTCACCCACAACTCCACAACATGAGAACATTTTTTATTTAGAATTTACTTTTGTTATTACTGCAACTTAAGTCCACATAGCTCTAGGATTTTGCAGCATACTCATAAGTCTGCCTTGAGGGGAATGTGTGTGTGTTTTTGTGTGGGGAGACAAGTGCATTTCCTTAGACGAAACTTGAAATGAACTCATTTCGTCGCTGTTACGCAAAATTACAAAATACTGTCACGTATGTCGCTTTTTAGAATATTGCAGTATGTTCCACAGAAGCAACAGAAGAAGCAGAAGGAAAACAAGAACTAATGCTAAAGAAAATATCAACTTCTAACATAAATTTGGGTCAGAAACTTTAATTTAAACGAGTGCCACTGTTGCCGTTGCCTACATTGTTGTTCTTACAGTTATTCTAAGCAGCATCAGCAAAAGCAACGGCAAAAGGAAGTGGAAGAACGAAGCATCACGTATACGCACTGTAACACAAACACAAAATACAAATAAATTAGATGCACTTATAACCAGCAAGCGTCGACCAACAGCAGAGTCTTGTAGCCAAAAGGGATAAGGGGTTCTGGAGGGGATTCAAGATTGCACCAAGTTGGCAGCATTGCGAATGCAAGAAAGGAAATTTACTAATTTCAAAGTTTCGCACGCATTAACCTCGAAAATCTGCGCACAGGCAAATGCCGATTTGTAGAAGATGAAGTAGAGCAGCAGTCGGGTGGGGTTGACGGGGGTAATCATGAGACTGCGGTACAACTTGAAGACACTTGCAACTGCACAACACACATGCACAGACACACAATTACCGCACACTTCGCTCTCACGTTGTATTTGTGCAAATAATTTGGGTCACGATCTGCACAGGGTCGAGAAGGGCAGGGTTGAAGTAGGGTGCGTTGCTGGTCGAGAGATGCCTTGCATATTGGTTGACATTGCTTAGGGCAGAGGATAGGGACGCAGACAAGAGACAGTTGCCGACGACGACGACGACGACGAGAACGACAAGTTAACGTGGCGTATACGTAACCTCTAAGCTAAGCCGTGGCTAAAAATGGCTAAGAACAATAAAGACGTGGGAGTGCAGCAAGTCGAGTTGAACTATTGTCAAGTTTTAACCTCGATATCCAACGATGTCAGATTAGGCGGCGCTTTCTCCCTCCTCCCCACCACACACACACTACATAGACACACGTCATACGATTTGCGTTGTTCCTTTTGGAATGCAGTGCCGCTGGGCTCAGCAAAAATATGTAACAATTGCTACACACGTCGAGCAAACGAGGATTCCAGCGACAGGCCAATGTAGAAGACGGGGGAGTTGCAATCGTCAAGCAAATTGGGATGGAATATGCGGCACGGTGACAGGGACCAGTCAAGTAATCATGCAACGTCGTCTACAAACCCTTGAGTGCATAACAACAAATGAAATTGTGTGACAAGGGGTCTGCATGGATAACACGAAAGTACTAGGGACGAAATCAAAGCAGTGCAACTCAAATTTAACGTTTTATTAGACATTTTTTAGTAGTTGTTGAACCAATCTATAGTATTGTAAAAAAAAACGATTGTTATGCAACTTTAATACCCTGTTCCCACTGAGCAACATTTAACATGTAACATCTTCTGACATGATGTGCCTATAACTTTACTTTGTCTTTTCTTATTATTATCAAAGCACTACAACTCACACTTATTGTTATTTTAGAATTTTCAATAGTATTTGTTAGCGCTATCGAGTTCTTCAAAAACTAACTAAATAACCTTTCTCTCCACTTTGTCTTCTCTTGTTTCACATCTATTCAATCAATGAATCGGCTGGGGCACTTTTTGGGCACTGAAATTTGGTTTTTGACTATGGTTATCGGTGTGCAGTGAATGAGGTTGAGGTTACTGAAAAGCGGGAGGCCGCATCACGTGGACAGCCCCAGTATTATTATGGGCGTGGCAGTGCGCTTCACAGCCCGAAATGCATCACGAGCAGTCGACATGTGTGCATTTAGGTATTTCCATGTCAGTTCCAAATGAGACTAGCTCAATGGCAGCCCGCGTTTGCCGTTTGTCGTACAAGTTCAAAATCATGTCTCGTTGGTTGAGTTTTTGGGCCAGGTCAGGACTGGCTGCGGTGGGCCAGACCAGCGGACGAGCCCATAAGAGACATTCACTGGAGCTCTCTCATTCAAGACATTCGCATTCTGAGATATGTAAAATAGTTTTCTCAACATGTGTGTTAGCAAACTGTATGCAATTTTGTTCAGCTCATGTTGTTTTGCTAGTGAATTTATTAAAGGAATTACCATTTGAGCTAGTTTTAAATCATGGTAAGAAATAATTTTTTTTGAGTCCTACATATATTCGTAGGATATTGTGGCTGTTTCAATAGCTACCTATTCGAATTGGTGATTCTAAATGCTTCTTGCAATTCATGATTAAGTTTTCTAAGATGAACAAGTTTATGTACAAGGATATATAGACCAAATGAAAAAGTTCAAATAAACTACGGACAAGAACATTCAACTTGTAATGCAGTTTCAATATACAAATCAATAGACAGCCCGAGGATGTTGATGTTGAAACTGAAACAAAGGCAGTTTGCTGCGGTTGTGAGTCTGAAAGGGGCAGCTGCCTTTGCAATAACCACAAACTGGTTGACTGCCCACATTGCTGAGAAAGTTTTTAGACATTTTATTTTCCTAACTTCCAAATGGCAAGCCGGCAAAACGGAAGGTGAAACGAAAAACTGCAAGACCATAATGTATCCAAGCCGACTCGGAGAGAGAGAGAGAAAACCAAGAAAAGTTAATGATGTCACTTGCACTTGCCATAGGCTACACCACAGAGACAAACTTAGACCCACAAACATATACCAGTAAAGAGCAACTCACAAGTTCCAGCAAAGCTGCAATTCTCTGGTTAAAACCACATACTAAACTAAGTGAGTTGGGAAAATATGAAACTATTACATACTTACTGACGATACGAAGAGTTTGTTTTTGATTCTAATGTTTAGTTGTAAAATAAACCAATCAGTATAAGTATAGATTTTATTTCATTCATTGATTTACTCAGCTTCTTGTCTTTTAGCGTACTTTTCTATATTTTATATTTAAAGATATTATCAAAGTAAATCAAAATCGAGTTTGTTCCGATATTCTCTTAAGAGAGCGAGTTTAACAAGTTCATTACGTATAACATTTAATTATATTTTAATTGCGATTTATAGGGAATATACTATGACCCTTTACTATTACTTTGTCCATTTTAAACACGTTATGCTGTCCAGATGTTTGTATTTCATATAATTTGTAATGCCTAATTGCCTATTCGAAAACAATCACATTAGTCGAACTCAAGGCTGTCTCTGGGGAATGGTAAAAAAGACTATAATCGTGCCAGACACTCAACAAAATTTCAAGCAATTAAATCTTTAAGACTCGTTTAAAAACGTTTTTCTTCTTTTTCTCCATTTTTTGTGTTTTCTGCAGGGCAGCGAACTAATTATAAAACGGATGCGAAGGCACCAAGGGGACCCGGGTGCTCGGTGCTGGGTTTGTAACGGGGGTCTTTGTTTAAGGTCCAAAACCAAAAGGACAGATAAATGCGACGGTCTGCGCCGCGAATAAGAGAATTTTGCATAATTGTTGACCCAGAAAGTCGTAGGAAGGCAACAACAACAAAATAGCACACACACAAAAAAAGAGCAACAACAAAAATGTAATTTCTCTGTTTCTCTTTTTTTTCCATTCTTTCTTATTTATTTTTTGTGCTGCAAGGATATTTTTTGGTCTCCTTTCTGGGCGCCACCGCTGATTTGTAATTAGGAAACGGCCGCCAACTGTCGCCTTCGTTTTGGCCTGGGCGTTGAGACTGCGGCAAGAGCCACGCCCCATTTGCACCGCAACAGCGGCAACGACTGGGGGCATTAGCGAACGTTAAATACCCAAGTGCCATCTGTTGGATACCCAGCCAGTAGTCGCCTCTTCTCTTCCCCCTTCCCCATCACATCCATATGCTCTTGAGTGGCAGCTAAGAATAGGGGGCAAAATTAAATGAATGAAAAGCGCTAGAAGAAAAGTGTAAAGCAATGACGCCTCATTCCCAGAGGACATTTAAGCCAGCCAGTGGCAAAGGCAGCGCCACTTTGCGGCTTTTATAAAGTGGAGACACGAGCCGGGTAAGAGGGGATGTCTTCGTAAATTTTCCCACAACAACTGCAACTAGTCGGAAAGAGAAAAAGGATACAAAGTCAGAAAGTTGAAGGAAAAGTTTATTAAAAATTTAAATTCAGTTTTAATATTTTCTTTGACTTGTGCCTTCTTCAAGCAATCTGGTGCTCAAGGAAATGCACAAAATTGAAATTATTTCATGTCCGGTGTCACCATTTGGAGCTTCCGTTCGGCACCCTTTTTTCTGAAAAGACGGACCGTACTGGATGAGAAACTTTAATCCCTTTTCCATTGATGCAGAACTTTTCAACTCCACTTTTTATGCGGAAATTCGTTATTCTGTCCGATGACCTTCAGAGCATGTCCTTTCTGCTCCATCTCTTTGTTTACTTACAGCTTGGACGATGTTACATGTTTCCGCTTTTTGACATCTCTTCTGCTCCTCCAATCCCATTCACAAGTATTTCTGACGAAAAGCCAACCAAATTTACGATACTTTTGCATAATGTCCAAAAACTCCGTTGTGTTCTTACCCAACCCATAAGCTGACAACGGTTCTTTATTGTTTTATGTGATTTATGGTATGACAAAAAGTTTTATTGAAGAAAACGAAAGAAAAGAAGTATTACTTCATAAACACTAAATAGACAACTTAAGTTAAATATCTTTTAAAGAAATATCACAAATATTTCTACTTCTGTTAATGAAATGAAAGGATTTTTATCATTAGAACAGACTTTAATTTTTTTAAGATTACCACAGGGTATTAAATATTCGGTATGACAAATCTTAATCGAACCTGCACGTGATATTCTAAGACTATAATTGGTCTGAAACACTAAAATCAGTGAAAAGATATTTTTGTTGGCTCTTAAATCGCTTTTGGAGTGATTTGCACAAACGCAAATCCCTTTTAGAAACCACACGGCTTTTGTACAAAAAGCCCAACTAACACTGAAACCCAAAAGTTTAGCAGCTAGACACTGAAATGAGTGTTTGGCCGTAAGGTGCTCGTTGGCTGTGGCCAACTTTTCCGGCTTTGCTTTCTATAGGCATTAGCTCACGTCCAGGTTGGCTCCTTCAGAGACATTTCAATGCTTTTACCTTGTGAAGAGAAAGTGTGTCTGTGTGTGTGTGTCTATAATAGGCGCCATAGAATGCATCCCACACACATTTGGAACACGGAAGTCAGATTTGTAGTTGAGCGTCCTTAGTGAATGGCAATAATGAAATCAAAATGTGAATGCACTTTGCATTTCCTTCTTAGTTTGACCCTGTTACGAACACAAAAGTCCTCATCTCCAGCTGTGCGTCTCATCTCCCTCTAGCTAAGAAGTGTAATAGCCTCAGTATTCCTGTAAGTTTCCTCTGACTGAATGAGTGCTCATTAGTTCTCATTTACAAGCTGTTGCAACTTCTTCCTGAATTTCAAAACTGCCATGGCAAAGTTCATAATATGCAGCGCATCCTTTTGCACGTGACCTATTACAATCTAACAATGAATTGCATATCATTGGAATCTACTTGGACTATCTAAAATATCACATGATAATTCAAAGTTGCAAATCAAACTCAATGATAAGCGGGAATATTCATTTAATATAGGAATCAATACAACACATGAACCCTAAATATTACTCACCTTATTTGTAATAGATATTATTAGCTACGTTTACATCCATATCGATGTGCACTTGACTTATTAAGCTGGTTAGCTGCCCTAAAACAAAGCTGGTCTTCTTGTTAGTTAATTAAAATTAACTCAAATCAATTTCATTTGATTTTAAATGCCTTGCAATTTCCTAAATTGAGCATTCGATTTTCCTCTTGATATTTAGAATGTCCCTATTGATTTGGTCAGGCCAAGGTATTGCTTCCTGCAGCCTTTTAACATTTAATTTGATTTTTTGTTGTCTCTGTTGCAGTTTCGAATCCTAGCAATGATTCATTTTATTGAAATTTTCATCAAGTTGCTTCAATTTTATTCAATCAAATGACACACAGAGCTGCAAAAGGGACCCAAATCAAATACCCTAAGAAAACCCTATAAAGTGTTTGTGTCCGGTTTAGATTCATATATTGTTGGGCACTTGAAATACCCTAATAATTTGTATATCATTTCAATTAAAGCTAAATAAAGGTCAATGCTGAAAATTGCCTGTATGTTTATTATAAAAACTATCTTTTCAATTCGTGAAAAGCGTGTCCAAGTTGATGCCGTAGTTTTTATATTCTTTACAGGGTATATTGCGTTTTACTAATAGAACTTTAGATTGCATTCGTTTGACAGTTTTCGACCTTGTTGCACAGCATTGATTTTATCCCAATTGCGCTTCGTCCTTGGCAAACTTGTCGCATGACTTTTTTTTTTCAATCAGGACATAAGCGGTACTTGCATACATTTTCTATATATATACTCACTTGACACATATGTAAATTAATTTTTGCATGAAAAACAATTCAAAGTTTTAAGTATTCCAGTAAAACAGTTGGGGATCTTGCTAAAATTCTTTCATGTTCAATTATTCTTACTCGTCATACGTGTTTAATTATACCATTGATTCAAAACTATTTATTTTATTTTTGAATAGTTCATGTATAAAACTGAATATCCTTTGTGGCAGAATTTGATATTAGAAATTTGAAAAGAACTTCCATAAAATGAGATTGTTCGCCAATTAAAGACAACAAATAAAGGAATGCAGCAGTTGTTGCTGAACTCATCTGAATTGATTCACTTTTACTAACCCACTAAAGCAACTTTTAAAATTTTTAAATTATAAACATAAGTTAAGTTATTTGGATTATTATTTATTTAATGCAATAAATTTTCTCAGTTGAGAGTTTCACATAGTTTCATGCTCGTTTTCCATATAAGTATTTAGTTATTAGTTGGTACTTAACGGTAATTTCGCTATATGTTTACACATAATTGAATATCTGTATGTATATGTATAGTGTACGTTTATGTATGTCTGTATATGTATTTAAAATGTATCTCGTATAATGTTCGTACTTTTATTGTGGTTTATATTTACATAGAAGTATTTTAACATTTTGCTAATGCACTGAAACGACTTTAGTTTCCGCTTTTCATTTTTCATTACAATTTTGATTACATTTAATTATACGAATATTAAGTTTTAAATTAAATTTATTGCGTGCCCAAGCTTACCTTGGGTCACGTTTACTTTTCGTAATCGTAATTAGTTATATGAAAAACACTTAAGAGCTTAGAAATGTATTTTGATTTCGTTTGAAGTATTTTCACTAATCACTTACAATCTAATTGTAATCATCGTTTAACATTGCAATGGATGCTGATTAAATAGTTAGCTATGGGAGTGTGAATTGAATGGGGTTCAATTATTCCAATTGATTTGTTCAAAAATAATGGTCATAAAGTTGATAGGGGTTGGCTCAAAGACGGCTGGTTTACCGCAAAGACCGCAAACATTTGATACGTGATTATTTGTAAGAGGCAGAGGGCGGGAGGCTTTAAAAAAAATTGCAAGGCGCCACAGGATGTTGACCACAGTGTTGCCTCATTTACGCGCAGATGATTGCGGTTGATTTTATTAATGACCGACAAGTAACTTATACATTTGCCGTGTGACGCCATTTGGCATTATATTCTTTATTATTTCATTTTATTTTTCATTCATATCGAGTGTAATTAATGTACATTCGATTATTTGGACTTTAAGTTAATGCGCAGCGACTAATTGCAATTAAGCGTTTATTGTTTATTGCATTGATGTCAACATTTTGGCTTTTATTTGGCTCTCTCTCTCTCTCTCTCTCTCTTTCGATTTCAAGTTAATTGCAATTGTGAGCAGTAATCAAATCAATTCAAACTAAATAAATGACAATGCCAGTGGCTTGATGTTATTTTTGGGAGCATAACCTTGCTGGTAGCATTTAAATATTTATTTGGTTTTCATGGTTTTTTTATGGATTCAAGTATGTAAATAAATTCATGCTCTCCTGCAATTCGCCTGCTGTTTACACAACATATTTAGTCTATATTGAACTAGATTTATATTTTTTCATTTTTTGTATTGTTTTAAATGCAATTTATTAGTATTTTGAATACTCTCAGCCCAGGGGCAAATTTTGTATCGTTTCTATTTGTTATTTCTATTTTTATATTAAATTAATTTACATTTTTGGTTCGCTTATATACACTTGACCCCCACCCTTTAATGCTTACGTACAAATTGATGCGAGTCTCCTTTAATCAATTAATTTCGTATATTTATTATATCATTGTTTGTTGTTATTGCTGCTATACAAATTAAAAGGTTTTTTTTACATATTATCCAGTTTATTTGTGAAAGGATTTAAGGGAAATTGTTATTTCAAAAATATTTAAGACCCAACGAGTTACACAAATTAAGTGTAATTTTTCAAAACATTCATATTATGTTTTGTTATTGTTTCTTTTATGAAATCAAATTAATTGTGTGCAGCACTTTCTAATGCAAATAAAGGTTATGTGATATAAAAACCAAGTCCCAAATTAACTTACCCTTCGCAATTTTATATATTCAAAGAAGGAATTTACAATAAACATTAAAAAAAAACTGAAGTTCAAAGTTTTAACCAAATTGATTTGTAATCATAAATAAACAATCTTCATTTCATTAAATGTTGTACAATGAAGTACTTTTAGTTTATGTTACAAAAAACAAACAATTTTAAAAACTTCCTATTCGAAATTTGTTTTAGTTGACCACGAAAACTTGCTTTAAATTTTAAATTTCATGTATGATTCAGATTGCAGCAATTACGAGTATGTGAAGGATGATAGGAATATCGATGCAATTTCATTTCATGCTGCATAAATATTTATGTTTATGCATTTATGCAAAAGTACGAGAGCTCGTACTATTTCTCGTATTTTCCACACAACTGCCACAAAATGCCAAGACAGATAAATGTGAATGTGTACGAATACACATACCTTTTATCTGCTTATGTCTAAAGTTTTACGACTAGTTGCTTAGAGCTCGCAGAACTTACAATTAGTTGGATTCTTTTCTCAAAACTTTGCTTTGCACAATCTCTGTTGTTACGACAGTTTTTCCATGTTTTGTAAATTCTCTTATTAAGATTATTAGTTAGCAGATAAAACCAACTAGCTTACAACATGCACTCTTTATACTTCACATGAAATATTATTATTTTAACTTTAAACTTATTAATTTGCTGGTTTTTCTCTTGTTTTCTTTTATTTATTTATAATTCTTGTTGGCCGAGTATTTTGCTTACTTAAAACAATGGCTCCGCCCCCATTCGTATTTTCCATTAAATCAGTTTATCCTTTTGCACAGTCTCAACATGTCATGTCCTATGTCCAGACCCAATGACAATGACGCTCAGCAGCAATCCCAAGATGCATAAAGTGTACGCCCGAGTTACGGGAGCTGATGACGTGACGGCCGAGGCAGATGATTCCCCTACGACACAAAGAGAAAATAATTTCTCAAAATCAAATTTAGAAATTTAGAAATAATTTATATTTAATTTTTAACATAAAAAAAGAATTAAGCTTAGGCAAATTATAAAATTAAATTGATAATAAGAATTGTTACTGTTGATGCTACTATTGTTAGATATAGGCTTTGATTTTGAACAAAATTTAAGTTAAACTGAGTCAAAACATTTATAGTTAAATCATTTTTCTTTAAATTTATTTTGTGCATATAAGATAATTCGATATAGCTTACACACATATGTCTGGAAGTACTTACCATTTATAATGTTGAGCGTTACTGTCGCACTGGGACTATTTGAGGGGCTACAAGTGTAATTGCCATTGTCACGCTTCTTGGCCGACTCGATGATTAATGAGCCGATCTACAATTCAGTCAGATTCATAGAGATATGCGGAAAAAATAGAAATGGGAAATGTCAACTGAAGTGCTTTTTATTTGTCCAAAGAGCCAACATCTTTTAAAAACTTAGCGAAAAAAGATAAACAACAACAGAGGAGGAGAGAGAACTTCATTTATAACATGTCTGTGGCACATTACTAAATATTTATAGTATGATTGTGGCACGTTTGTAATGGCCAGCTCTAATTTCAAGATATTATGAATATTTGGCTAAAAGACTTTGCCAGACTTGGTGGGCTGTTTGAACGCGGCACGAACTTATTTTCCGGCAATTTGGTAACTGAAATGCGACATAAATGAAACTTTTATGAAACAATATTGTAATTTTCTCAAGTAGACAGACAGTCATAGCAGGTGGAATACACAAAAGCCGACAGAATACAACACACGGACCTTGGAGCACGAACAACGATGCGCAATTTGAAATCAAGTGTAATTAAATTAAAATCAACAAGGGAACAATTGAACAGACTCACCGTGCTCTGTCCCTCGCCATTGGCCTCCGGCAGATTCGGATCCAATTGTGTGCGATGGCGACGCGAATCTGCGGCCAACTGCTCGGCACCGTGGTACCACATGATGAACGTTGGAGGCTCCAAGGCGCCGCGCACAATGCAACGCAGGACAACATTGCTGCCAGCCTTGACATAGCGATCGGGCTCACCCAGAATTTCGGTGCGTGGAACTGCAAAGACAAGCCAAAATATACGTACAGCATGATGATGATGTTCATAATTTTGATGAGGATTATGATGATGATTATGATGAGGGAAAAGTCGTTGGGAAATGGTGCGCGTGCCTCTGTGAAATTGTGACATTGGCGCTAATCTATTGAATTAACAGCTGCTAGTCACGTCGCACACGTAAATCTGCGCACCTTTTGGGGTCGAGTCGCACAGCACAGCACAGCAGAGCACAGGACTAGGAAAATCCACTTTTCAATTTTTCACTTACTGATTCTACCTCCCACCCATAGACACGCACATGCATAACGAACTATGCCTCAGTCAGTTGCAAGTTACTGCTACAGTTACAGTTACAATTTACAAGTTACAAGCTGTGTCAAAATGTGAGAACCTATATAAAAAATACATGAACGAAAGTTGAAATTGTTGGCACATACATTCTCACATCACTCGACCCCACTATACTCCACTCCACTCCACTCCACTGACTGTCTATCTTCTATCGGGCAGCAATGTGCGACGTGTGCTTTCAAATTCGACAAAATCACGTATACGCCGGGTTTTCCCTGCTGTTACACACACACACAAAATGAGTGCGCGCTGAGAATTTACACAAAATGCTGTCTGCGCGTGCGAATATGTGAATTTGTGTGTGTGTGTGTGTGTGTGTGTATTTGGGGCTCTTTGCTTTGCTTTTGGTTTGACACCAAACTGTGTCAGCTTGTCAAAATCGTCATGTTGTGCATGTTAGTTTTCCAGTTGCTTGACTAGAGATGCGCGCCGCTGCAAAAAGCGTATGCAATGTTATTAGCCAATGCCACTATCGTCTCCACCCTCTCGATGTTGCCCTTATCCCTAGCACAGTTGCCACACACCAGTTATTTTTTTTAGTTCTCTTATTGTTTGGTGAAAAACAAAGTAAAAGTTATTCCGCTTCCAGGCAGGTGTCAAGCGGCAGCAAAAATTACAAATTTGTTTAAAAAAAAATGGCTGTATATACCATGGAAAAGAAAGATAAAAGACTAAATTGTTGAATATTAAAATAATAATAAAATAAAAGAAAATAAAAACTTTCATTGATCGTAAACATTGACATACATATAGTACTACGAGACAGCTGGCCTTTTGTTTTATTTACAAGGAGTAGAAAGTAAGTTTGGTTACTTTCGATAAAGGTTTGGAATTCCAAGTTAATGTATCATATGATACTCGGAGAAGGAAACCACAAAAACTTCCCCAAAAGAGACAAAAAGTTTGTAAAGCGGTTACCACAATTTCAGCTAATTCTCAGCTGAATATCACGAAGTGAAACGAAATGGAAAGTGGTTGGGGAATAGTGTGAAACAAATGAGGGCAACTTAAATTAATTGGGTTTATGGCGAAATGCTTTTAGTGAAATTAGTTAAGTTTCAAATGTGCAGCCCGGATGCAAAGGCTGCGTATAAACATCACTGCGATATTGTCACTTTTGATGGCGAGATAAAACCGAAAGCGCCAAACCAAAAACCGCCCAGAAGCCATCCTCAGGTCCGTATACACAAAAAAAATTGGCTTTGACTATACAAGATTAGCAGCAAATTAAATAAGCAGACGAACAGAGACCAATCCTGTAAATTAAGGAGAATCGACCAAAGAGGGGGAAGAGAAGATGAGAGGAAAGAGACCGAAATCCAACGAGACGAGCAAAAAACAAATCTCATAAAACCAAATCTAGTTTGTCGTTCAATGATGCAGAAAAAAATAAATTCATTCATTCCGGTGTGTGTGTATTTGTGTGACTCACAATGGGTGAAAATTGATTATTTTGGAAAAAGCTTTTAAGTATATTTAAAGCACTAATAGATTAAATAGATGCTCTTAACTTTAACCTCTTTCTAACAGGTGAACATTGTGAATAATACTGTAGCTTATATAGAGATTTTCTGGCCGATAACTGAAGCATTGACTCTACTTTCATTCTTCGCTTTCTGCTTTTTTTCCATTGTGCAGCAAAGCATCAAGTAAATGAGCCAAAACCAAAGGAACTGGCGCTTTAACCAACAACAAAGAAAGCAAATACACACACGCATTGGCATAACAAATTGACCGAAAACTACGATCCCATTACCCCAACGAGCAATGGCCAAGAGGGCTCAGAAATCAAGCATCAAGCATCAGGCAGAGGCAACATCAGAATCAGAACAAGAAGCAGAGCCTAACATAAAATACATTGGCATTGGACGGTGGTACTGGTAACATGACCACCAGTAGCAGTACAACGAAAAGAGTCCACAGAGGCGAGAAGGCGAAAATCGACAACATGCAAAGGGAGTTTTAGTCGTTTGCACAGACAAAACGATGCAATAAATACAAATTACATGGCAGGGCACAAAATCACAAAAATAAGAAAGAAAAAAGGGAGCTGAAAGAGAAATGCTAAAGGGGAGGCAGAAGGAAACTAGGTGCTGCCGATAATGGTTATGGCAGACAAGTGAACACCACAGCCAGCGACCATTCCAGCTCCAGCTTCATCTTCCGATCCAGATCCAATACGAATTCAACAGACAAAGCCAAAGTTGGTGGCGGCGCAGTGCCAAATGACTGCAAATAATGGTTGTGCTGTTCCTGGCCCAGAATAACCTCGAAAATGTAAATGGAAAAACGCCTGCAGGCCGACTGACAAAAGTGAGTTTTGGGCCCCAAAGAAAAAAAATCTATTGTATTCGAATTCTCGATGGCAACGCATAGAAATCCTTTATGCTTCAACTTGTCGTTAGATTAACGCAAAATGTGGCCGCGCATACATAATTTTCTCCTCAAGTCGACCCCTTTTCTCACTTCTTGCCCCATTTCATTCTACTTACCGCTCGGCCTATCAAACAGTTGGCACGAGTTTCCCATTCGTTTGACTACCTGTTGGACACCACTGTCGACATTACAATGACGTCCTGCTCTTTGTCATCTCTCTAAACCTCACACACACATTCACACAAGTGCTTAGCATACAAATTAGCTCAACCGGATATGCGAAAATCACTTTTGGCAGCGGCTTATCGAGTCTGCGCTCTTTTTGTATCATCTGTACTATTATAGATTCTATAACATGCCACATGCCTTGCTTTTAAAACTTTTTTACTTATCTTCTAGAAAAATCAATGAGCTTTTTGCCTGAAATCGTATTCTATTTCATACTTTTTTGTTAAGTCATTTTCCCATCTTGGAAACCATACAGTCTAGATGAGATGTCCGCTAAGAGAGCAAAATATCATAAGTCTTACCTTTCATATGCTACATTAGATCCGAATATTTGAATGTCTATTTTAGTTCTTTTGTTGGTGTGTTAATCTTTGAGATGGAAAGAATGAAGAAAATTGGCTGATATCCATTTAAAGATTCAACAAAATGCTTTATACTTTCAATAGTTGTAACAAGCAGAAAAATATCTACTTAAGTCCCAATAAAATTAATATATTCCTTAACTAGGAAAGTCCATATCAATTGGGTAGTCTAAAAGTGACTAAAGGGTAACTTACAGTCTTTCTGACTTCACATTATCAATCAACAATCAACATGAAATCTCGTGCCTATAATTAGAGTAACTACTATGTCCATCTGATATGCTGGTAAACCCGTACTTCCTATTAATACAAATTTATTTTAAACTAGTTATGAGTGTTGCAATTTACTTACAGCCCAATGTGCAGTGGTCATTCGTGTGTGATTGTGTATATACATATGTACATATATATGTGTCTGCGACTGTATTGTGTTTGCAAATATGAAATTTAATTAACTCGTTTTAGCCTGAGCCTGAGGATTGTGCCTTAGAAAACCGTCGAAGAGCTCGAACAAAAGTTTTCTCGTTATAAAAAACTTTACTGAAGCTGAAGTAAAAATTTTCTTTATGCTGGTCAGTAAGAGTTTTCAGATGTTTTTTAATGAAAATGCAGCACAACCACAATTTGCATGCATTTTTGCGAGCAATTGCAAAAGCAAAAGCAAAGCGACCTCATAAAAGTTCTATGCAAATACACACAGTCTGACCGAAAAGTTTTCACATATGCATGTAAAAATACCGGTTGCGTATATGTGCGTGTGTTTTTGTGTACATTTACTGGCACTTGACCTTTGACATTATGCATTAATTGCAGGCACTTTGTATGTAACAGAATAAGGACCAGACTCATGCCCTTGTCCTTATCCTTATCCTTGATTTTGACCATGACTTACCAACAACTTGGAGCTGGACACGTGCGCTCACTTTGGGCTCCGTTGAGACCTGACACTCGTAGGTGCCAGCATCCCGAGATTGCACATATTTAATCTGGAGGGTCCAGTATTTATCTGGCTGTTTAAGCGCTAGAAAACGCTGATCTGCGATGAAGACAGCTCTGAAAACAGAAATAAATCATGTAATTAGGACTTAATACTAACTAAAAGTTGGTTTTTAAATGAATTTTGTAAATTGAAATTATGGCAATCAATTTTAAGTTTTTAGATATATTCCATATTTTGTGTATATGATCATTTAAGTTTTCTTGAAAATTCTTCTAAGATGAATTATATTTATACTATAACTTTAAAATGGGCAATAAGATTGAATTTAAGTTGTTGCAACATAGCTTGTCTAACCAATGGAAATGTCTTGAATAACGACTCAAGATAAAATGAAATCTCTCAAAAAAGTGAATAAAACTTTTGCAATTATTTCTTGACTTAAATGGATGAAAAGGCTTTGGGTTTAAAAATCTCAGACGAAATGGTAGTAAATATTTGAAGTTGTACATTTGTAATGAGGAAACCATTTCTGGGCGAGTGCAGCAACATTCCAAGTGGCAGGAACAAAGGCAACAACAGTAGTGGCAATAAAAACAGGCTCACTTACTCGCTAAGCTTCGCTGCTAATGGCCACTCAAAGGACACTCAGAGTTATTTAGTTGCGGCATTTAAACAGCTCCAACCATGCCCATAACCCTTTCCCCCCTCCTCTTGATCTCTCCTTCTGTTATAGTCGACAACAAAGTTGTGTATGAACTGTTGCAGCAACAATAACAACAGTGGCAAGCTACATCATGCAAATTAGTGGGTGGGAAAAGGGTGGAGTTGTCGTGCTGAGAGGGTGGAGAGAGAGGGTGTCACTGAAATAAGTTGCATTTAATGTTATTGTTGCAATATTTTTGTGCGGCGCTCGCTCGGAAATTTCCCTCTGCCATTTGCACAAAGTGCAAAAATGCTTCCGTCTCCAGTTGAAATTGCAGCAACTAAAGCCGCCCATGCCACACCCACTCTCCGTACACATGCGATGACATTGCTTATTAAGTGGACCTTCCCATATTCTCCCACCCGTTTCATCTCTTGCTCTTTCCTTGCACTAACAAGTTTTGATACTAAACCCAGATTAGACCCTTGCGTTTTGCACTCGTAAAACTCGACATTTTATGACTTTTGCCATTTCCTTTTGTGCCCCCTTTTTTTTGCGAAGTTTCTCTTTCCTCACTTCATCTCTGGCTTCAACTTCTATTCCAACTACTGAGCTTTGGCTGTATTTCTTATCCAGATTTTGTACATACTTTATAATTTTCATCTCGTTTTTAAGTTGATTTTTTTTTCAGTTGACTTTTTCCCACATTATTTTCAATATTTTTATAACATTTCCCTTCATTCTCTATGCATTTTTTTTAACGTTGTCCACTTTTTGCCCCCAGAAAAGAATGGTCAAGATTTTGTATGAGAGCTACATAAAAAGGTTCCTCAAGAGGATTCGTTAAATAAAATCGCATAAAAATTATGTTAATAAAACAAAAAAATTTACATATGATTTTGTTGGTGATGTCATATACTTTTTATACTTATATGGTGTAGGAACAACTCCGTCTCTGGAAAACTCAAAAGATATTGAATCTTTAAGTCTGCTTGATGCCGGAACTTTCCTTAAAACACTTTAATAAACATTATTTCGTTTTGTACCCTAATCCTTAATGAGAATCGTCTGGTCAACTGTCAAAGTTAAATATTTGCACAGCTGAAATGTATTTGAATCTTACTAAGAAATTGTGTGTTGATCTAAGTGCCCCCTTTGGTAATAAATGACACGCATCCCAGGTGCAAAGATAATAGATAACAAGTAGACACCAGCTACACCTGACGTAATTACCCAGCCCCATGAAACAAAGTGGACCGAACAGAACAGGACGTGTGTCAGGCATGTGTGTCCTGTCTTGGCCGCACTTAAGGCCAAGTGCAAACAGAAATAATCTATTGTGTGAGCGGGGCTATAAATTTAAAGGGTTGTGTCCAACGGACAAACAAAAGGGCGCAAAGCACGTGACATTTATATGATAGTGTAAACACATCATTTGAGCTATTATACAATACACATTCCCGTACCAAGACCCGTACACTGGACACGGACTGTGGAACGTGCAGTAGCTAAAAGTTTTTGAAATCTATTTCCATTATGTGTGATGTAGAAGACATCTTTCGTTGCGAAGCTGAATAAGAAAACTTTCTAGATAAATGTGACATAAGACATGGGAGCCGGAAAATACACGCACACAATCAACCGAGGAAGACGACAAGAACAAGTATGAGGACGGAAGTGGCTGTGCAGGAAGGCAGACTGTCAGTGCAATGGCTGGCACACAGGAAGCAATCAGTAAAGACACTATCTGGGCTTAATTTCAATCGTACTCTATGTGCTTCAGCTCCTTCCACAACTGTAGCATCATCGTCAACCTAAACTCCTGCAGTTCGGTTGCACTTGTCCCCGGCTTGGACAGTCATTCAGTCGGTCCAGCCATTCATCCGTTTGGCAGACAAACAGGCAGTCGCCTTATCTAATGTGAGAGGTTCATTGGTTTTACTTTTCTATCAAAGTAATAAGCTGGAAATGTTTGCTCCCCTCTGCCTTCCTCCTAACAGAAGCAAAAGGCAAACGTTGGCTAAAAGAAAGCAGGACAGGAAGACACTTTCAAGTAAAGTTTCTATTCTGGATTTCGCAAAAATGCAATGAAATTGCAGACTTGAGTTTCTTTCGTTTGACACAGACACACACTAGTGAGATCGACAGGACACGGTACACAGGACAGGACAGGACAAGCTGGTTGTATGTGAAAGCCACCTGGTGAAACGGTTAGCTTGTTATTGGACACGCAGATTGAAATTGAAATACATGTTGCCACTTGGCACACTTAATTCATTTTCAAGTAAATTGTTTTCGTTCCAAGAGGATTTTATGCAATTGCCAGCAAGCTTGTGAGTGTTCTTTGACAGCTTAAGCTTTTTGCTATTCAAAAGCATCTTGTGTCTTTACACATTGGAAATTGTAATTATTCAGCAATTGCACTTTCTAGGGATTCATTAGTATGCCATTTAGTTGGCAATAGCTAAGAGTTCACATTGATCATTTATAAGCTGATTGGTTATATATTAACATATGTTTATATGTATTTTTCATAATCATGATAATAGTCAGTATAATTTTTACTTCTGTAGTTGATAATTCATTGGAAAGTCAACAAGTTGATGCTTGTTATAATTAAATTAAAGCAAATGTGTAGTCTATAAGTATGTTTGTTATTTCAAAAGCCATTTAAATAAACGATATATATGTAAAATGTATTGTTATACGTTTTGTTTGCTAATTACCTGTCTACTGTGAGTATGTGTCCATCACGAAGCCGGACCCAGGACACGGATTTGTTTCCGAGTTGCTTAACCTGAGGCAAAAATAGAATGTCAAATATCAATAGCGTTGAGAGAAAACAAATTATTGCTAAAACTATAAGATTATATTGAGGAGTAAAAGGTTTCTCAGTAATGTGCAAAAGAGTTAATATTGTTATTCATGTAAGATTCCAATTGAATAAGGTATTAATATATGCAAATATCGAAGACTTGTCCACGTCATTTGCTGTCATTTGTTAGATAAGTGTCACAATTACAGTTGTCTAATCAATAACAGGACTAGTAAAGGTGCTAGAAACTTTGGAGATTGATATGATTATTACAGCTACAAACGCATTAAATTATTCAAAGGCATAGCTTTTGGCAATTATAATTGAAGGTTTCAACTACTAAACTCAACAAGTGACTGTTGTTGATGGCAGTCAGGGACCAAGGGAGGTCAAAAGGGCTACACCAAAGTGACCACAGATGAACCGATTGCAAATTACTGCGCCAAATTCTATGCAATGCATTTGCAAACAGGACTCACACAACAAAACAAAATTGAAATGTAATTAAATACCAAAATGAACATGAAACCTATCAAGCAGAAACACACACGCATTCACGCACACACGCACATTCCTTTATCTAATATAATCGAAATGTGTCGTAGTTAGTAAATCTAAAATACATTTAGACAGTGTCGTACACAGGATCACACATACTTGTATGTGAGTGCATTGTGGTATTCACATTTACATGGAAATTATTTTGTATATTCAACACTATGGCACTGATTTAACTATCTACTCCATCTCTTTCTACCTCTCGTCTCTCTCTCTTTTTGTCTCTCCCTCATTTGCTCACCATAGGCAGTTGATCCAGTAAATGTGCTGGCTTGTCGCCGCTCTGTAATTTGGATGAAATGGACTCATTAGGCACTAGATGCATGTGACAGATTTAATTATAGCAGAGCACCAGCAGATATTCTCTAATTTAATACATTCTGAAAATACAGCAGCCAAGTCTGTGTGGCAAAAATACTTTAAATAAGCCAATTGCTACCTGAAACGCAGTCAAAAGGATGCTCAAAGTCCTTCACCTGACGACGTCAGCATGGCATTAAACAAGTGTGTCCCATTTTGAAAAGAGATCCATTCGGTCAGCTCTACTTTGACTATGACTGTGCCTGCGACAGGCATGTGGCATGGTATGGACGTGGAATGGAGGCATGAGACAAGTCGTCGCTCAACTGTGCCACTTAAAAAGGCAATTGGATAAAGAGATGCATGGTATGCCAGGCGCAGCAGCTCCAGCTGGACATACCGTGTAAAAGGAACGGCTATGAGAAGGACTACGAGTACTTGTAATTGACAAACATTGAGATGCGAGCTATTCACTTTTCCTCTTGACTTGTGAGCGGAAGCTGGTAGGCAACTGACGTTGAAATTGTGCCACTTAATTGACCATGACAACGAAAAATTAACATTGTTCCTTTTTGAAAAGGAAAATTTTAACAAAAGAGGCCATGCATTAAATATTTCTCAGGCGAGTCAGCTACCAGCTGGTTGTCTCACGATTAATAGTCAAGCTGCCACAATTTGTGTGCCATCCACACAAAAATTTAAATTATATTCTGCTTTTGAGCTATGCCGTTTAGGCCAATTAGTGGGCGTGCTGTTTGTTCTGTCCTTCAAAAGAATGCCAAAAATTTACTTCCTCTACTTCACTTTTGCTTTGTTCTAAATATACATTTTACTGGGGCGTGAAATTTAGCTCTAATGCTCGAAGCTTATTGTTGTAGAGCACATGAAAATGTATATATATTTTCTTCGAATGTAACTGTAATTTTAATTTTATTTTATTTTTGACACATTTTGCTCAAAAGGAAATGTCTTTTCAAGTATATATTGGTAGTATGTACAATATACATATTAAGGTTTTCGTTACATTTTTTAATGAAGAGAAAAATATTATTTTAACTTTTACAGATAGTTTATAAATTGTGTCACTATTCCCTTAAATTAACTTAAGTGAACAATCCTTCTAAAATCTGCATTCAGATTACTAAGAATAAGTTGGGATTAAATCAAATCTAATAGAAAATATAATAAGTAAATGCATTTCCTTAGTCATTAAATACAAGACTTTCGTTAAATTAAAATTTTACTACTCGCTAGTGACTAAAGCAAAGCTTTATTTTCAATTTGTTCTCTGAAATACAGTTGGGAATCCACTTGAATTGCTTTACGTGAGCCTCACTTTAAAGTTCTCCAGGGATATTATATCATTTGTGGAAATCGGAGCGAGAGTAAGAGTGAGGAGTGAGGGAGAGAGAAGCAGTCACGTAATGCCATAAAACTAATTTGTTTAAATTTAATTTCGGTTTTCGGAGAGAGCAATACAATATTTACAACTTCTAAGCAAACAATTTGCATGTTCGCCGGCCATACCTGCCGGTCAGAGTTGACCTTTAAACACCTGCGCAAACAGAAAACGAACCTGCTTCCGTCCCTTGCACGTCTCTGTGTTGCCCCTGCCACGCCCGAGGGTCATAATTTGGTGGCATTTGTTTTTGAGCTTTGTGTTAAATACACGATGCGGTCACACCTCATGGTCGAGAGCCTCGAGTTGCTTCGCAAATATTTACGCAATAAAATTTAATGTGTTTTCTATGGGTGGGATGCAATGTTAATGGTAAGCTAGGGAGTGGGAAAAGGAGGATAAATATAACAATAATTACAAATAAAAACATGCACGCAAAGTCCGAGCACGCAAGCTATAGTAAACACTCGTAATAAGAAATCAAATAAACCAAAACTAGGAATTATAGAAATATTTGTGCCAGATAAGCAGCCTGATAATAGGTTAACTGAACTGATTAGGGTTCAACTTACCCGACAGGGCAGATACGCGTGTGTACCGATCTGTGTGGTCACATTCAATGTGGCATAGCCATCCAGATAGGGCTCCACAAGGACACCACTTGCCATCAGGGCGCCGACCTCGGGCATTAAAGATGAACCCTGAGCTCCTACAAATACTGCCGCCACCGCCGCGATAGAAGCTGGCGCTGAGGAGGATGATGATGATGATGACGAAGAGGATGATGTGTCCATGCCACTCTCATCAAAAGTGGCGGTGGCTGTGGCTGCTGCTGTTGCTGCTATCGTCTGTGGATGTGAGGCTGAAATTGATTTGGTCACAGAAAAAAGAAAGTTGTTTTCTTGTTAATCTAAATAGCAATTTGAGCTACGATTCGGTAAAGCTTCTGTCACGTACATGGCACACATGAGAATCAAAGGTGTGTGTAGTGGGGAGTAGTGTTAAGAAGCCAACCGGCAGCTTTAAGTTCGACATATTAAAGCTAAAAGTTTCCATTTACTAGCCAAACTATTTGATTAATGTCACAGAAACAATAACGTATCTTTTATTTAATTATTTATTAACAACTCATCACTTTATTAAATTACTTGATAAAAGTAAATAACAAAACTACGAAAAACGTAAGCCAATTAGCCAATTTTACAGAACAGAGTTCTCACAAAATATTTGTAAGTTATCATATTAAATCGGGTTTGGGACCTATAGATATTTGCATTAGGAATATTATTTTATTTAAATATCGCTACAAGGTTTTGATATAGTCTGTTTAGCTTTTATCATATCCTTAAAATAGTTCATTTGTTGGGAATTATTAAATGATTTGTTTGTTTTTGATTGGCTTGATGTTCAGATTCATTGAGCACTTCAATTAAATAATATTTTTGACCCAATTATTTTCTAATACATTTATAATAACCTAACTACAGTTAACAGAGCATGGGCTGCTAGGGACTTTGACTCTCTCTACTTTCTACAGAATTTAGAGTCTAAATTATATAAAACATGTTGCTTAAATTTATACAATATCCTGATATATCGTTTGTTTAAATATTTTGTGACATAAATTAATAAATAATTTCGCAGCTCGTTTAATGTGGCTTTTGAGTTTGACAAACTGGTCTCAGTGGGAGTTGCAAGCCAACAAACACCCAACAACCACCTCCAGCGACAGGAACAACCACAACAACAAAAAATCACATAACAACATTAATTGACGATGTGGCAAATATGCGCATGACGCATATTCACACAGAGCCCGCACCGCGAGCTAACAGCTAAACCGCCAAGTCAGCCAGACATGAGGACCTGTCCCACACCAACACACACCTAAACACACACCTACACATACAGGCACAACAAGCAGCTGCAGGTGACGGCACATGGCGTGTCTGCTTTTGTTTGGTGGCGACTGTCAGTTTTTGGTTTCGAATTAATCAACGGCGTTTAAGTGGCTGCTACAAGTCGTCACCACTTGGGAAACACCACCTCATCACATGCATCAAATCAAGCACCACCCACAGAGAGGGAGAGACGCACCACTCGCTTTTCCAGTGCTGTTGTGATTTTCGCGCTGCAAAGTTTTTTTTCTCTTTTTTTTTTTAATGAATGGCGTTCATTAAAATTGATTGTTGTTTGCGGCGTCACCACAGCCGATGACTTGACGATACGCAGAACCAACCACTCATCTGTGTAGTGGGTTGAGGGTCAGGGGTCAGAGTCATTGGTAATGGTGGCTGCTACGCATGATATTTGCTGAATCGCCAATTAACCAGCAATTTCTCCATATGAAATGCTTTTCGCCTAAAACGCCCAATTTCCATTGATTTTCTGCGCGCTTTCGACGTGATTTGGTTGACTTTATGTCTGCCTGCTGACTGAAAACATCGCACCCAGAGCCACTTTTCGGTATAAATTTATTCCTCGTAATGCTCCAGGCCCCAAAACGGGCCTTTGTTGTCAACTTTGACTTTGACGCTTTTGCCGCCTGCCACTGACAGTTTCACTTGATTTCTTTTTCAGTTTTGCTTTTATTTTAAGCTGCGATTTGAAATCAATGTTTGTTGAAATTGAACTCGGAACCTATCAACTTTTAAATGCTTCGATTGCTGGGAATTGGAATCGTGATCTGTTTTGCCCTGACCCCAATGCCCATCCAGTTGGAAATGCAATTTTTATTTTGAAATATGAAAAATGAAAAAAAAATTAATTGAAAATATTCATTTTCGCATATTTTTTTTTAAATCGCATAGTCTTTGTGTGAAATTAAAATGTGCTTTTTGGTAGAGCTTAAAACTAAGTGAAGTACTTAAGGAACCAACAAGTAATTAGTTTTGAGATGCCCTGATATAGGTTGCACTTTTTACAAAATATTTTTAATTTTAGACTAATCTATTAAACATTAACTTTCTTAATGATTTATTGACTCTTCTTAAAGCGGCATTTTGCAAAGGACCGTGCCAATTCTAAACGTTATCGGAAGAATGTATGTATGTAGTTATATATTTTTTAAGAATTAGCATGACTGTATTTTGTAACTTAATAATATTATCAATAATTTATTTAACTAAAATGCGCTAAAAAGTATACCACAATTTAAATTAACTAATCGGGTGACACCAGACAATTTTTAATTTATTCCCATCTTTTTCTGACACTACACAAAAAAAATGAACAACAAGGATGACAACAAAAGAGCTTTGCCACAACATGTCAACTCTCAATATGCCAAATTCTGTTGCCGTTTGGGCAAACGATTTGATCGGAGTTTGTGTTCCAATTAAAACGGCGAATGAGTTTGACAACTCGTACGTCAATTTAATTGCAACGACCTTTTGATGGAAACGGTGATGGTTAGCATCAGTCGAGTTAGAGTGTTGAGAGAGATCGGGGGCAGAACATGGAGGAGTCAACGGATGTGTTTGCCATACGCCTAGAAGGCTGACAGACAGTTAAGGGTGGAGTAGGGTGAGGGGAGAGACATCGCTTCGTCTTTACCAGAAATCAGCAATCATTTCATCTTTGCCTATTTTTTTTTTTTCTCTTCAGCCTTTGGCAGGAACGCTCTGGCGGTGACAGATATGGCAGAGCCACAAAAAGTGGAAGCAACGTAATTGACAAAAGGTTTCATGCAACCAATGCCACAGCCAGTGCCCTATCCCAAAGTTCGACAGTCGCCTTTGCCTCGCTGACAAATATACGCCCGACTGCCTACATAACGTCCCCAAACACACACAACACACACAGTTACAAAACTGCTATCGGCACCACACCCACTTACACACACAAGCACACACTCATGCATTGCAATCGACACGCAAAAATTGGAGACGCGTTGAAAAGATCAAAGCCGTTCAATTGTCAGTGACGAAAGCTTGAGAGCCTCGCAGGTGACATGGGGCATAAGGCATGGGGCATGGGGCACGGGGCTGGAGGCAACAATACGGGTCCCGGTCCTTGGTTGAGCGACAATCGCAGTGTGTGATTTGTCAAAGCACGCCATGATTTGTCCGGCCCCTGGGCCAGTTCGCACTCAAACAATTTTCCTAGGCACTGCTCAGCTCAAACTCTGCCACTGGCAAAAATTTGTGACGTTTGCAGTTTCCACTATGAAACCGGCAATTATGCAAGAAGAGGGAGAATAGGAATTCTGGACAGAATTTTAAAGAAGTTAAAAGGGAAGAAATTTAATAAGAAACGATTACGATAACTTTAGTGCAAACTAAAATTAGCGTTATTTATATATACCTCCAAGAAGAGATCTTGTTTCTTGTTTTTCTATTATATTCTTCAAAAAAAAACTTGAGCTTTACACTTGGAAATCAGTGTCGTGTTTTATTTATATAGCATTATGAAATTCTAATCTCAAAAACAGTTTGTATAGATCATTGTACGGACCCACAAAATTAAAAGTCTGTACTCAATTCTCTAACGGGTGGAAGGTAAGAAATTTAAATTTAGTAAGCTGAATCGATTAAATGGAATGTATTTATAGTTTGCGAATTGAAGATGTGCAGCTCTGGATCATGTTGTCAATCCTGCTGCCTACCATGCTGTCAACCATGTTGTCAACCCTGCTGTAGCCCCTGCTGTCAACCATGCTGTCAACCATGTTGTCAACCATGCTGTAGTCCATGCTATACTCCCTGCTGTTCATACTGCAACAGTTGCAATTCCTGTTGCAGTGGTTGCTGTGGTAAATGTGGACCGTGTTGCCCACCAGCGTGTTGCGGTGGTTGCTGCGGAGGTTGTTGCGGTAGCTGCTGCGGTCCATGTTATGGAAAGTGTGGACCATGTTGCGGACCATGCTGTGGACCTTGTTGCAGTCCTTGCTGCGGGGCCTGTTGTGGTCCTTGCTGTGGACCCTGCTGTAGTCCATGCTGTGGATCAAAATGTTGATAACCCACCGATAGTCACGAGTACTACTATAGATTCGATATAACCCGTTAGAGAATTGATTTTACATCCACACTTTGAGCAATAAAAATAGTATATGATTACAAATAAAAATTCCAATTGTGGTGGGATGTAAGTTCAAAGAGAACCTAAGGAAAAATTTTGAACATTTCTTGTCGGTGTGTTTTGGAAGGAAGTTGGTTTCCCCCTTCGATTAGATCGATCAGAAGACGGCCATTAATGCAGTAATCTTAAATATTTCAGAAGCCAATAAGACGATTATGATATCCTTTGGTCGAAGGGACTTAATAACTGGGACGATTACTGAAATTAATATTTCATAAAACTTCAGAGCGTCATGAAATATCTCGAACAGATAAACTGCACTCGACAAAAAAAAAAAACATTTTTGGAGCTAGTAATTTAAAAAAGATGTTGTTCAACAAATATTAAGGTTTCTTTCATGAAAAAACTTCTTGGGTCTTCTTACTGTTGAATTGTGGCAAATACTTATAATGGACATGATATTGCATGTTTGGCTTTGTTGTGGGAAGATTATATGCTGTTGGCAGATTATTTAATAATAAAACAGAACATTTTATGTCGCTTTGGCTAAGGTAAAAGTTGGTCATTTAAAAGTTATGTGAATTTGTAAACAAAACTTTGTGTACGAAGTATTAATTAAAATATCAATTTCAGGAACATGACAAGGCCACTACACAGCACGACAACAAACTACACATGTATACACAAACAGAAGGAAATACACTGAAACACTGAAAGATGAGTGCCACAAAATACTTGCAAGCATTTTGGAGAGATACGTATAAAGCCAACGATGACAACTACAAGAATCTGTGAGATACTCGTATTCGCATAACCGGATGTTATTTACAGCTGCTGTAGTCAGCGGCAGCTGACACAACTTTGCATACTTTAATTAAACATTTTACATTGCAGATGTTCACACACATACAGCGAGGGAAACACATACAGAAACAGACCACAGTTAGCGAGGGAAAAGTTTAAATAAATGCTTGTTAAATGTCGCAAAATTGCCCGCAGACTTTCCCAGTACTAACTAAGTAACTACATTCGACATTCTGCGGCAGTTACTTAACAATTTCACTGGGAAACGCCCAAAAGCATTTTCCGGAACATTCTGCGGATATACATATACAAACACAGATACCTACGATTGCCACAGATGCAGATACAGATACTTTCGTAGTAAGTTGTGCGGCAACTGTGCACCAGCGTCCAGCTATGTAAAGCGAACTTAATTAGGGTTAATTAATGCTAGAAAAACACACACACACATACAGTCAGAGTTATTGACTAACGACAAATTGGCAGACAATTTACATTCTGCAGCTTCAGCTGAGGCAGCGAAACCGGAAATGAGTTTTCAAAAGGCCGGAAGGCAGCAATTATGCAAGTTGCTTTGTGTAAAAAGCTGTCTTTACCATCTTCCTCCCTTTCTCGCTATCAGTCTATCCTCACCTACATATTTCTCCCACTGTTTTAATAAGTCTTGAAATTGGCATTTTACTGTGCTCGTTTCTATTTCATAAAGTTTCATATACACAAACGTAAGCTTAAATTAGCTGGAGCTATCCATCAATTTGTACACCATATTCCGTAGGTAGATGGGCTCAAAACCCTATTTGCATATCATCTCCCGCTTCAGATCCCTTTCTTAGGCAGAAAAGAAATCTAAAAAAAAGTGTTTTCATGTTTGTGTACTTTGCGTATGTTTACACCATGTAACACGGCAAATCCAATTTGGGCTGATTCTCCATCTTCTCCACCATTTCACCTTTGGCCTTGAGGCACTGCAGGCCCTTTTTGAGATAGCTCGTTACCATAGTTCACTCAAGCTCAGTACGTATGTACCTTGATTTTATTTTATTTCACCTTTGATGCAGCCTGGCAAAATTGTTTGCTGAGCAGGAGAAAGGAAAAAGGGGGTCAAAAAACTTGGATGAAACCAACAAAATTGGTTAAATGAAGAACTAGCTTTCAACTAAACGAATTTAATTCGAATGCATATGTGGATATATAATCACAAGTTTTTAATAAATACTTTTAATGCAGCTATAGACTAATATAAAAGTGGAATTTGAAAATCAGAAAGAGTTCCAAATAGAATTTAATGAAATGAAAAATATTAAACAGTTTGATTGCTATGAATTTGGGTTATACGCAAACCAATTTATTCATATTAAACAATGAATTAAGTCAATTTATTCACTAGCCAAAACGAATGCCATTTTGAACAACCTGACATATGTGTCTCTACATTCGTGTATTGTACAAAAATCTGAAAATGTTGACATATCTGTTGCCTGAAGTTGTCATAAATATTTGATATGTTGTGAATAAATGTTAGAATTCCAATCGTGAATTATTTTTATATGCAACCAATTTTAATTATGCTTTAGATAAACGTGACGACCAATATTTGGGTTTATATTACGAAAACATATTGCAAGCTCGTCTGCATTTGACTCATTTCATCGCGAGACCAACTTACTAAATAAACAAACAAATATTTATGCTGAAACTCACAAAAAACCACAAACATGTACAATGTACAATATGTAGATAAAAACAGAGAACAAAAAAATATATACAACAGAATATTGAATACTGAGAGCTATTAGATCACGCTTAATAAAACCTAATAGTCTGTGGTTTCGCAAATTGTGCGCCTCGCTCGAATGAGACTGAGAGACTGTCCATCAGAAATGCATTTGGAGCATCGATTAGCACGTATTTTGCATTTGTCACTTTGTTTCAATTTATTTATTATTCTATTTATTTATTAATTATGCAACAAATTATGTGTTTATCATTTTCCAGCTGAAATTGTCAGCCTTAACCGCATACGAACATACAAACAGATTTGCCAGCTTTAATTTCTATTTCATGGCTTGGTTCCGGTTGCATTTAACGTTTTGATATTTCCATTTGACAGCGGTTTATGCAACAAATAATGAATAATGAAAAAGAGCTTTTAATACCGAATCATAAATTATCGATTCTGTCGTAGAAGCTTCAATAATAGACTTTTCATAAAGTTTCCAAAAATCATTCGATTCGCTTAAGACCCGAATTACTTAAGTCAGAAATATGCTGACATGAAATTCTACATAACAGATAATGATTTAGATAGTAATGGAATTCTATATTATGTAGCAAAAGTTATTCATTTTACAAATTAGCAAATTTACATTAATTTACAATCACATTAAGTTATTTTTAAATAGTTTTATGTTTACTACGAAAAACAAATTTAGCTTTTCATATGCAGAACATATTTTTAATCACCAGTTTAGTTGAAGCTAGTATCTAAAATTCAAGTTAATGCTTATGTGAAAATTAAATAAAATTAAAATTTTTGTTTGTGGAAGTATGTTTAATTTATGAAATGCAACGTTTATTTCACAGCTTAGCCGCAAACATGTTGCAATTTACCAAATGAACGTAGTCCAACATTAGTTTTCAATTTGTGAGAGGTAAACAAATTGTTGTAATGTGAATGCTGTTGGAATTAACAAACTTTTCCGAATTCGCATAATGCATTTGATAATGAATGAATCTAATGGTATTTATTTGAAATTTATTCAGTTGTTGTGGCGAATTATCCGAGTTTAGCTCAGCGTTATGTAATTTCCTAATGGACTTTGACGTGAGTGCTCTAGAACCAGATATAATAGCACTATAGCTACACATGTAGCTGTAAATCTCCACCTGTGGCTACATTCATTCATCATTAGTTCAACACAAAAAGGATTTTATGATGCGGTAATGGTGACATAAAACCACGCACCTCTCCACTCGACTTCTTTTTGAAGTAAGGTAAGGAGTGATAGCATTCCGGTTGGGGGTACTTTTTATGTTTTATGCCATTTGAGCTAACAAGTTGGTGTATTTTTGAGCTAAGCTCAGCACATACTATGGACATAAACTGTCTACAGTCGGCTGTCGTCTTTTCACACACATTTTAACTAAGCCACAACTTCCGCAACGTGTCATTCAGGCCGCTCGTATACTTTGACGTTCTCTTTTACCCTCCCAGCCCATCTACTGATCATAAAGTGCATGGCAGCACCACAGGCAGCACGTATGTTTGCTGCTTATCATACCCTGTATCCTCAAGTAGGACTAAGAAGTTATTACCAAGTTGTGACATTTGTTGTCATGCAGACCCCATACTAGCAAATGTATTTCTCAGCTCATTGTAGGAAGAGACTTACGCATACCCTTTATGAAGGGACTTGAATTAGATAAGATCAATGCGATCAATAAGTATATTAAGGTCACGTATACCCTCTTGTTTGACTTTAGTCTAATAGTCAAATAGTGTACACTTATTTGTTGTTTTTATGAACATGTGGGCATGTGATGTTCACACGTAGTCGACCGACTTTGGCCGTAACTCAACGCTACGTCGCATAACTTAGTTTTCTATGCTTAATACAGTTTTACGGGCACTGCACAGCATCCGGACCATGTCCTACCCCTACCTCTATCCCTACCATACACCATTCCACTTTTCCTCACTCCTCTGCTGAAAATGATGCCCCTTTTCCGCTGTCAAGAGTCAGAAGCGACAACATTGCCGGATGCTCTGCAAATACTTTAAAACGCATAAAAATTCCAACACGTCGTAAACTCGGAGCTTTTAACAGTCCCTGCCCACTCAGCTATTCCCCCTTAAACAGTCAGCAATCAACTGCATACACACAAGCACACACAAACACACACACACACACACACACACACACACACACACACACACACACACACTTATACATATAGAGATATGACCACCCACAAGGAGAAAACTCGCTTTGTTGCAAGTCATGCACATCAAGTGAAGTTGTTGGTACTAGTTATTGTTGTTGTTGTTGTTGGTTGTTGGTTGTTGCCTATCGCATTTGTTGTTGTTATAGTTGTTAGTTGGACTCGTCTCGCCACGTCACGGACACCTTGTCTGTTCCGCTGCAGTTAACCTGCAAAGTAGCGCAATTTGTTGATAGCAGCTGAAATTTCATTTGAGAGCAGTTTATATTTTTTATGCCACATAATGATGCAGCTACGAGTACAGACCGGGGGCATGTATGAAGAAAAATGTAACGTGCTCTAAACACGTTTTGCAAAAAAATGAATATACTCGTAATACTAAATGGAATTGTTTTTTATGTCAATTATACGGACTGTTGCACTATATGTAGACTGTCACGTAAATAACTCAAAGATAATTGCAGAAAATGTATCTCACGGATATTTACAAGTATAGTTTGCATGTAAAATTGTTGAGATACGTACAAAATACTGACTGATACTTGAGAGATTTTTTTAATTCAGTGTTCATGTATTAGTGTACTCAACAAGTCTGAGCAGTTTCCGTTTCCTTTGCTAAGCTTTGAGCTTCAGAAGCTTCCAAGTGTGTGTGCTGTCTATGTGAGTTAAACCTTTGAAACTAATTTACTTATCCGCAAGATAGTAAAAAATAAACTCCTTCTCGTGAGTTTTAAAAAAAAAAAAACTCATGCAAAGTACTAACAAATTTATTTAACTGCATGTGAACTTTTTTATAGAGTTTTGCACCCTACAGAGACATGAAAGTTTCGCTCAGTTTGCTGTTGTACCATGAGTAGTTGGACTATAGCTAGGTTCACCTCAGCAGCATCAACATTAATATCACTTTACCTCAATCTGTCCAATTTACCAATAAAACTACAGCTGAATCTCAGCCGAAAGCGTTTTAAACTGCAATGGCAAAGTAAAAGCGTCATAGCTTCATATTGTGGCCTAGTGTGTGTGTGCTGATGTTGTTGTTCTTGATGTTGTTGTTGCTGCTGTTGTTGATGGAGCAACAAAAATGCCTTTTAACTTTAGCATAAAAACAACGCAGCCAGCAGCAGTTAGTACAGCAGAGTCAGCTTCAGCTAAGGATGCAACTTTCAGCTGCTAAACGAAAATATAAAACACTTAACTCGACTGCAGGCAACGATGTTGAAGCTGAAGCTGAAGCCCGCGCTGGGGTTGAAGTTGCCCTTGCCGCTGATGGTTACGGTGACTCACTCAAAACTGTTGAACGGAACGTGCCAGAGATGCCTCAAACCAAACCAAAATACACACAACATACACAGACTAAGTGCTTGCCCCAACTCAGTCTGTCTTTGCCCTGTGGCAGCAACAATTTGATGGCACTGTGCGACACTCTGACTGAGGGACAAACCGACAGACAAGCAGGCAAGCAAACAGGCATCAAAGTCAGCCAGAATACAGGGACAGAAACAAGGAGAGAGAGAGAGAGAGAGACATAGCAAAACACCCGCTGACTGGTTGTAAATTTAGGTCAGTTTTTGGCAACAGACAGTAGCCAAATGCTGTTCCATCGGGGTGCCAATAACAAACAGTGGAGAAAGAGTAAGTAAATAAGGCTAAAAACTACAATTTGTACTTTTTCTCTATTTGTACATCATATGCGATGAACCAAACCAATTTCATATGTAAGTCTGCTTAAATGAAAAATCTACATATCAAATCTACAAACTAGCAGTTGACAATTAAGCGATTGATTCAAGCAGTATTCTCATGGACTATTTTTCTATGAGTCATTTCATCCCTGGGTTTATTAATCTATACAGTTATATATTCGGTATTTATTCTTTACCCTTTTAATTTTATCAATCAGCTATTCATCAAACTATCAAATTATTTATTAAACTCTCGTTTATTCTATTTATAACGTTGCTAATACTCTTTGAGTATTTGAAGTGTTTGAAACCCACTGTGCGACCATTGCTTTATAGAAAGCCCGACTCAAAATAAATGAGCGAAGGGGTTTGTAGGGAAGTTTGCGCGGCTTTAATAAATAACGGGCGAAGTTTAAATTGCCGTTAGCATAAATTATGAGCAGTTAGAGCCTTTGGATGCTGTATTCAGTCAAAGTCGACGCCACTGTGGCTGTGTGTCGCTTTTGACGATGAGAAAGAGCAGCACTTGGGAAGGAAATGTGGAGGGGAAAAGAAGTCAAGACTCGCTGCTGTTTTGGTTATGAATTTGGGCAGCTTTGCTGCCAGACTCGACGGGGAGGCAGAATGAAATTTCAATTCGACTGCACACTGTTTATGGGGCATAGGAAACGTCGACCAACTCATAAAGCATTTCCTGCACTCATGAATCGACTGCAACCGCAGTAAAAGCAGAAGAAGCAGCAGCTGCCTTGCAGTTGTTTTTGTCGTTACTTTGCTAAAGTTCTTTACATTTTCATTTTTCTACAATTCTTAGAAAATGGAACAGTGGTTGGCTGCTTCCTTCAGTGTTGGGTTTGGTATTATACGCCGCGGGTGGCCATTATGTTTACCTATAGATTTCAAAGCCAGCGTCAACTGCGGCCAACATATCCGGCTTTCATAGCATACTTTCTGGCGTGTTTCGTCCCACATTCAGACCGCAAGTATTTCACATTGTTTGCCAGCAAATAAAATGAATAAAAGAAGCCTGCATCGTTTCTACTTATTTGTTTCCCACTCACAATTCGTCTGGGCTGTGAGTGAAAGAGTGCCATTATCCCGACTCTGCAATGGACCTTCAGGAATTTCTGCGTGCAATTCCCTGCGGCTCACGGCTTACATATCAAATATTCTCACAGCTCTCGACCTTAATTCCAGTTTAAGTGGTATACTTTAATAGCAGCCGTGTGATAATTTAAGTATTAGTTAATGTATTTTATAGCGTGCCTTTAAAATCAGATTTTCCTTCATAAATGAAAGCGATAAATTATAAAGTTATCAAATAAACATTCTTCTTTTATACTGTTTTGTGATGACAAAAAGTATTAAACCTTTGTACGTAAAATATTGAAATAATATTGAATAATAAAACTTGGCAAATTATTGTTGCAGCCAACATCAATTTAAAAAGAAGAAAATTGTTTCTGCCTTTAAGATTTTTTTTCTTAAATGCAAACTCCAATTTCTTTCGAAAATCTAAGATATTTTACAAGTTTATGCTGTTGCTAAGCAATTCAATTATTGTCACACCACGTTTTAATATTCTTTAAATTTCTAAGCAAAATTTCTTTCGAGCAGCCAGAATAGGTTAAAATTGTTGAAAAGTTCCGTAAAATTTCAAATTAACAATAACCGAAAGGTGTTCGAAATTTTTTCATTCGTAAATCCACTAGAAGGCTTCTAAGTGTTTTCCATTGCAATTGATGAGAAGGGCTTCTCCACAAAAAGCAAAAACCATTAGCCAATATGGCTTATCTGGTTCGAAACGGATCGGACAAACTGATTTTACCCAACTGCATTGGGGTTATTAAAAGAAAACTAATTTTGTTTTTAATCTAGCAGTTTGAACCACAATTTGTGTGCTTGACTTTGTCAACGCTCAATGCAGCCTGTTCAAATATCTCGCCCATCTCATGGTCCGGACAACACTCAACCTCCTTTGGGTGTCATTTGCATTTAAAATTCGAACGAGTTTTCTTTTTATTCAGATGCTAAAATGCACTGAAAATGAATTTTTGCATAATGTCCTTGACTGGATGTGTGTGTGTCAAGTTAAAGCCGAACTGGGTAACAAATTCACCAGAGAATTTTGTGGCTTGGCAAAAAGAGCAACCTGGGAGCCCAAACGACCAACAGAGCCAAAGAGTGGCCCAACCACCAGACCATATATGCAAATTACGCGCATTGCTCTGTCATGAATTGTCACCCATTTTCCAACTGAGATGCTCCGACACGCGTCCATGCTGCACCACAGTGGCGTGGTGAGGCCTGCCATGTGGTGCTGTGTGGGAGTGACATTAGAAATAGACGTACACCCACAGTCAATGGTACATTGTCATTGACAGCGGCCCCTGGAAGGCGAGGCCAGACCACAAAACACTCACCCAGCTGCATTCACAGCTGGAGCGACAGGGATTGCCCCAGTGTATAACAGTCTGAGTATGCAAAACTCATACGCCCCGTGCAACGGCTGGCAATCGGCATGAATATATCTGCTGCTAATATTGCCCACCAAATGGTTCGGAATTGCTAATTTGATCAGCATGTGCAAGTGTGTAAGGGCGATTCTTTTATCCTTTTCGCATTGTAATTTCATGCAATACATTGCGCATACGCAACGTTATCCTATCTTACTTTTGCTCGTTCCTATCTTTTGGCTATGATTCATTTTATGGGGGCCATTTGAGCTGGCCATAAAGATTGATAATTATGTCAGGCTAATATTGTGCGCCATAAAAATATACATCAAAAGCAAAAATATTTTATGGCAAATATTTTGATTTTGTCTGTTTTCCCATCTACTTCTTCTGTTTTTGTTGTACATAAAATGTTCACTGTAATGGACAACATCAGCCGTAGCAGCCGCATCCAATGAATATAAACAATAACAATTGAAATAATAGCAAAACCGTATCCAGTTTTATCCTATCCTCGCACTCGGCGGCGTTGATGTGGAAGGACTGCAAACCAAATCCTACAACGACACATCCTCTTTCTATTCATCTATTCTCTTTCGCTCTTGCTCCCACTCCCCTTCACACTCTTTTTCCCATCACCTATCTATGTGGCTGCCCGGCGATTTAATCGCAGTAATGGAAATGTCTTTTTTTATTATAGGTTTCCATTTGAACGTATTTCTTTTTGAGTATTTGCCGTTTCAATTTGTAATAACTTTTGTGTCCTCTATTGTCGTTGCCTGTCGCGTTGACAAAGAAATATAGTATAATACTCAATCTTAAAATAGAAAACAATACTATAATTTGCATTTTAACAAATATATATATTTATATTCAAAATTATCTCAGAATTTAGCGAATACTTTAGTATTTATTATACATTTTAACAAGTCTAGAAGAGTTTTGGATGCGGCAAAAGCAATTTAGATATTTGTTAATTTATTAATTTATTAAGATATTAAATGCTACCAACATTATGAAATATAAAACATTGATATTTATTGAAGCGACTGTAGTAATTGATTTTATCAATATTTTTTATTGGACACTGCCATATCAGTTAAAAATGCAAAGAACAGTATAGATTTCTTAACGGATTGCTTCGATTAACAATTCGCATTTTAGATCTTTAGAAATTGCCAGTACACATGTAACTATAACAACTAGTAACTTTAACTATAAATGTAACTAAGTGATACGTCTAGGGAACTGCAGTTGAATGGGGCCAAGTTGATATTAAATGGCGGGTTTTCAGTTTCTAAACAAATGACAGAGTTTTCGAGTGTACAAATGCAGTTCTCGATGGTTGCTGTTGTCTGTGCAGTTGCGTCTCGTGTCGCCAAATTTATGGCTAACAATATTTTTGAGAAGTATGTATGTAGGGTCGAAGGAGAAGCAGGTTAAGAAACAAACAGGGAAAGAGGCGACGCACAACAAATGGCAAACAACGTAAATAAACAACGCGGAGATGGGTGGAGTTTCAGTTCGAGTTTTGGTAGTATTGGGGACTATGGAACTGCTGTGAACGGAAAGAGAACAATGCGGCTACGTAATTTGAATGCACAACGCGAGCCGGAGCTCGTACTCCGTTATGTGCTCTGCCTGTAAATGCAGAGACATTCAGCAGGATGCGGCAGTGCACCCACTCGTTCGGTTTTATCTTTATGTTTCCTGTTATTTTATTTTTTTCTTTTGCCCTCTTTCTTTTTTTTTGCTGTACGCTTATTGCATTTGTCTCGATTCGTTTGGTTCGCACAAAAACAAATTGCCGGAAGTATGCAAATGTATGATGCAGCTTATCAGATATTGTTTGAGAGCTTGGATCTGGCTCTGATTCTGGTTTGGGGGTGTGGCACTTGGCACTCATTTGCCTTGCAAAGGGCGCTCACCGCTTCAGGATCGTTGTAAACAAAAGTAAGGCGACAGCATATAACTCTCAGAGGCACTTGTTCCGAATTGAACTGTCATCTGCAGTGGGTCCTCCATATCCCACTTTCCATCTCGCTTTCCTCTCTTACACTGTTGTCATTGTTGCTCGCCCAAAATTGAATTACATTCTCACTTTACTTTATGCTAAAAGGCCCGTCACAAGTCAAAAGACCAGACAGGCAGCAAAGATAAAAATTAATTAAATATTTTTATCCGTGTCTGCGGCAGATTCTTTTTCTATCTTTTTGGCTGAAGCTCCAAAGATTGCTCATTCTAGTCATTCGATGTGAATTCTTTTATATTCGTTACACAATTTCATTGCATGCAAAAAAATTAAAGGCTTTCGACTAAAAATTACAGCATTACAAGTTGTCATTTATGTGGAAATTGTTTATTTATTGTATATTACTTATTGTATTTAAATTGAATAAAACAAAAGTATAACCCTGAAAACATTGAACCAATTTAAACAAATATTTACATTAATGTAAGCAGACAATCAACCTATTAAATATTCCAAAGAGAAATTTTAAGCTGATTAAAAGTACGTTTTACGGAAATACTTTTAAATAATTTTACAATATATTCATTTTCAGCCCAATTTACAAATACCTAAAATTATTTTAGGCATTTCTTACATAAGTTTGAGAGCAGTAAATGTAACTGAAAATCAAAATATTTTAGCTGGAGATTAAATTATTTACACAATTATTTATTTAACATACATATATAGGGAGGTATTTAGCAATAAATTATATGGAACGATTTGCCACAGTTAAATTGCTATTAAGTTTATTTATTTAAGCCCATTGAAAAAGGTTTTTGAAATTGAAATTATTTAATTTCTTTTGCCTCACTGTCAATTGTTTTAATCAACTGCTTTCATACAATATTCCAATGTTATTCGTTGTCATTTATAATCGCTCGAAATTTGTGACGCTTATAGAGGCTGACAGGGTCCGTAGACTGTCCAGTCGATGAGGCTGTCCCCAGCAAGCACTTGCCTTACATACATATGTACTTTAACTCATACATATAGAAAAATATGTTTTTTTTGCTGGATCTATAATGATTATTTATATTTCCATACTCTTACACAGTCTCATATTTTGCGTCCCGAAGGGATCACTCAAACCCTTGAGAAGCAGAAACGAGGGTGGTCTATTGTTGAGGGCGTTCTATCGACGCCCTGTCCTGAAACTTATTGATAAATGATTGTGAAGGATTTTTATTGGCTGTGCTGTCACAAGGCTTGTCTCCAGCTTGACTCTCTGGAATTGATGGCACTGACAAACCCTCCTGGTTAACTGAGATAGCCGGATGTGGACCACACATTCCGGCACACAGTTGCCGGTCCTGTCTTTAGCTTATCAACGGTTTAGCGGCTTCTGACTCTGACAGGTGAATAAAAGCAGCTGTCAACACTCCTTTTTTACATCCCACCTCATGTGTGTAGAGTTGCAGCTTCATTAATATTGATATAAAACATATTGATTTAATTTATGGCTCGTTTGCTGTATTTTTTTCAATAAACAATAGATAAAACGTTTTAAGTTATTTATTTACCATACATATATCTCTAAATATTCTCAATCATGCTCAGCACTCATAGTTTATTACGTTTTCTAGCCAATTACGACAAATTGGCGCATATTATAAGGCTCTTAGTAAAGAAATTGGCAATCAGAAGTCAATATCATGGCTTAAAGACAACGTCATTGAAGGTGAATTGAGCAACAATTCGATAGAGGAGAGAGGAAGAATTTTGTACCAAGTCGACTGTCATAAAGCAATTCAATGGGCCCATAAGGTGCCGACAGAGCTATTTAAGCTGTGAAGTGGGAAAAAATGGTGAGAAGCTGATGCAGTTTTGCTTTTAAATCAGCACTTTGCTGTTAAATTTATTGATACACTCTGCTTGCAATAAAAATTGATGGCAAAAACACATTTACAGTCAAAAAGCAGGACGCACTGCGAGGATGGGCGAAAGCCGGGGTGTTAGCTATAATTTTTCATTTCATTGTTTTGTGTTTTTGTTCGTATACATTGGGTGTCATGGAAAAATGCGCGAACGCAATGGATAAACCTTCGAAAAGCTAAAGTAGCAAAAGGCAACGGGCACAAAATTCGTTCTATGTTGCAGAAGAAAAATTCGTGAAAATGGCAGACGGAACTGGAAACGAAATTTTTATATTTATTTCGGTGGAAAAGTGTGAGCGCACAAACAGTAAGTGGATCAGCAGAGAGAACGAGATGAAGTTGAAGGGAACTAGGGACAGGGATAGCCACAGCGACAGCTGAAAACTGCAATAAAACCAAACAGACGGAAATGAAAGCAGAAAAATAATGTCCCAAGCTAAAAAGGAAAGTGAAAAGTTTTCCAACAACACAAAATAAGAAAAAATTATAAGTAAAACGCAGCGAAGAAAAAACCAAAGCAGCGCGTTGTTGATTTTATTTTCATTGGCATAATTTATATGCGAGCAGCAGCGAAGCAGCAATGTTTGGACTACGTTGAGTATACGTAACCTACAACATACGCACACTAACAAGCACACACACACACTCACACGCATTATCTGCGCTTTTGGAGTACTTAAGTGTCCCAAGGTCCTAGTTTTTCTATAGCTACGACTGCCAATGGCAGAGTTCAATTCGAAGCCAATGCAAAGGAAAGTGAGAGGGAGAAAGGGAAAAAAGAAAGTTTTGACCCAATGCAAATCATTTTTAAATGCTAACAAATTTCGGTCAATTTAATTTACGCTGCTTGGAAATAAATTACAACAAAGCCGCAGCGCATGAAAAAGTTATGAGAAATGTTTAAAAATAAAGCGAAGCTTCCAACGAAATGGCAAATAAATCAATCTTACGCCAGACCAGCAGCAGAAAAATCACTGACTCTGGCCCAGCCTGCTCTGGTAGCCTAGAGAGAAATGTATAATAGAGTAAAAGAAGCAGCAAGAGACTTGCAGCCATATATAGTCCGAAAAAATCAATATAATATTTTATAAGTACATAGTTAACTTGGTAGTTGGGTCAACTATAAAGTTTTCTCTCGCACACTTAACAACGACCCAAACCTAGTTGTAGCTTAAAATCCAATACGATACTTTTGTGGCCCCCAATCACTGTGCTCAACTTATTTATACTTTTTTCGTACTATCCATTCTGCTCCAAGTCTGCTCATTTGACTTGGTTTAAAGTTTGCTTTGCCCTGAGGTAGTCTGCCTCTGTCTGATCATTTACAATTCAACATTTCTGAAGAGCTCATGAATTATGTTTTCATATTTTGCTTTTCAGTTGCTTTCCTTTTGTGCGTTGAAGCCCTTCAAGTCTGTGGTGGCTGCAAAAAGTACTTTAACAACTTATTATAACAGCATTAGGGCGAAATAAAGCGAACATTTTCGGTTTTATTTCTTTTTTTACTTTAACTGCAACTTTTACTTTCATTCTATGTTTTTACACTGGGCTCTGTTCCAAATATTGAAAATGAAACTGTGCAACTGATTCCAGATTTCTTAAACATTAGGCTATCATTATGGTTGACTATAGCTATGCTTAAGCATAATTTCGATTATTTGCCATTTACACTGCAATTTGCACTCCAACTGTTATGAAAATATGCAATAGGATCTGCGATTCAATTCACGAAATTATATGGTAGAAGAATCACAATGTCAGCTACTCTACACATGACTAAGTGTTAACTGTTTTGACATTAAGTGCACATACGAGTGTATATGAGTACACATTTGCATAAGTGAACGTGGCAAATGCAATCATTGAAAAACAGTTGACAGCTCGATGCACACGAGGCGTATGCGTGTTCCAAAAAAACGATTTTATGTTGAGCCCTCGAAAGTGCAGCAATTACAGTACTCAATTTTTGTACACATAACTTCAAGAGTTCCTCATAGCAGAGGGAAACGTATCAGGCTGTGTAACACCCAAAAGTCAATGATCCCTAAAAAGTTTTGAGCATCTTTTGATGTTAATGAATCAAATCCGATTCATGTTTAAGTCCTTATTCGTACAATATATTTTCATATTCGTACATCTACATGGTGGGACTGTAATTGATGTATTGTTTGGATTTATCGCTTCTGAAGTTGAAATGCGACGCTAACAATTGTAAATTTGTGAATTGCAGTAGTCAGAATTGCATAACAACAGCTGGCACAGTTCTCTGAGGACGGCAGTCGACATCCATGTTACGACAACATCAGCATCAGACAGATACTCATTCATTTTTAATGCGTGTTCTATCTACACATACTCATACACTTATACATATCCTGCTCTTACTAGTTGAAATAAAAGTGTCATCAATTTGTGGGGTTGTCGGAGCTCAGGCTTAATGTTAACCCAACTAACTGGACAACGACTGAGATTGCAAATGTCATTTACCTTCAGGAAAAAAGCATGTAAAATTAATGGGCAATTGTGAAAATGGAATAGTTACTAATGGACTCTCATCTTGTTTCTTTCTATCAAACTTACACTTTTAAGGAACCATTTGAAACTAACTATTCCATTTTAGAAATTGGCAGTTACTCTGTCTTCAGTAAGGCTTGTTAACAATAGGTTTCTTAATTTTCAAATCTTCTTGATATAGAGTTTTATTTAAAAATCTTTAATGATATCCCAATATATATATTTAAAGTTTTAACAGCATTAGTTTACAACTATCTCTTTCTGATTCAGACTTTTTTATACTGAAGACAAATTTCAAGCTGAGTTAAACATTTTCTGGTTCTCTCATTAAAAATAAATATGTTTATATATGCATACTTAACTAGCAAATTAACTCAAAAACTACCCTCAACAACTTAGATTTATTTTGTACAGACTTAAGAACTTACCAATTGTCATATAGAGAATGCTGCCGATAAGTAACTGTCCCAGTTGTGGGTAATGGTGGTGTGCGGTGGGCACCATGCCAATTGTGGCTATTCGCATTTTGGATCGATTTTTCCACAAGCGCATGCTGTGCTCCCCCAGAGCGATAAATGTTCACCTACGCAGAAATAATGCAAGTCTCGGCACTTTCACTCGAATCCCGATGCACTGAAGGTGGCGGCAATTGCCGCGTCACAGTTGTAAACACATTTAACACCTCCCTAAAATGGTTTTTTGTCTTTCTTCTTTTAGTTTTTTTTTTTTTGCTGAAACTGCACGACGCGTTCACGTGCTAATACTGGGGCGCATGTGGCGTATACGCAATGAAGAAAGATCTATTCTAACATTTTTTAATCTTGATTTTTGCACACGTTTACTATTTCACTTTCGGTTGCTTCTCCAACAGACAAATTTTGGGTAACTGAAAGTTATAGTTGATATTGTTTATAATATACATAAATGGCAATAATCGGCGATTTATGTAGGACGGTTTCGGATTTTATTGCCAATTTTATTGCGTAATGTTTTCACACTTGATTTTTGCATATTCACTCGTTTATTTCTACTATCTATCTATTGTTTTAGTTTGCGTCGATGATGCATTTGCTTGTTTGTTTTGCCTGGCTTTTCTTGTATTTTTATGAGCTTTCTGTTTGCTGCGTTATAAATAACCTTTGGCTATTTGCCATGCTTCAAGTTTCTTGCCTGTTCTTTCACAACTCCTTCCACTCACTTGAGTTGTGTGCTTTCCTAGAGCCAAGCCACTCAGCAGTTAAAACAACAACAGCGGCAACATCTGTCTGTTTTTGCCAAGTTTCGGGTTTGATTTTATCCTTTGGACTCGTTGCTTTGTATGTATTGGTGGAGTATCTGTGTGCTGGGCGCTTTTATCTGGAATGAAATAAAGAGCAATCAGGATATTTAACGTTTCGTTAATAGAGAATCGATTTATATTCGACTGCTAAATGCCAAATGATTCTCTCTACTTAGCTATATGGTTGTTGGGGAGGGTGTGTGTACATGTGTGTGTGTGTAAGCTTACATGCATGTGTGCGTCTATCATTGTTATTGTAGATAATTGCTTTTGCTGCTTTCGTGTTTAGTTTTGCGCTCAATTAATTATCTCAAGTTACGCCATTTGCGGACTTAGTGCCCCCAATTGGCCTTGCCACATGCCACTGCCACTGCTTTTACCACTGCCAATGCAATTTGTATTCAATGCCACAGAATATGTTCCTTAAATGCATTCATGTTCTTGTAACCTGCCAACGAATTTTACATGACTGCTGCTTATATGTCGATTTCAATTTAAAGACAATTTAAGCTTAACAATTGACTGTAAACACAAAATCTATCAGAGGTAATATCTGACAATCGTAGTAAAAGAAAATATTTAAAAGTACTAACAGTTACTGCAAGTAAAATTTATTTTTAATACTTTCTATAAAAATATAAAAGCAAACATTATTAAAAATAAAGTATACTTAATTAATCTTAAAATAAATTGTATAAGACTTAAAGTTCCTTCAATCTCCTTTTTTTTATAAATTAAATTGTACTACTTGATTTAAGGACTTGCACTGACTCCATATTTATTTTAAGATTTCTGTGTGTTTTATACAGCTGTGTGAGATTTTTAAATTCAACTTTGATGCTCTCAAGAGATTTCAACACTTGCCTTGGATTTGCTTAGTAATTTTTCACGGAATTTCTGTTCATTTTGCTGTCTGCCAACAGCATCTGTTGACCAGCAAGTGGCTGACGTTGTGTCCGTCTGTCCGTCTGTCGTGAGTGACGTTCTTCGAGCTTCTCACGATTTTTGCTATTTTCATACGCTTTTTGTTGCTGTGAGTCAAAAAAAAAAAAAGACGAACACAAATTCATCTTCATAATCTTCCACACGTTACTGGCAACTCATCTGCATAAGCACACCTACACACACACGCATGACATAAGTAGGTAGGTATGTGTGTGTGTGTGTGTGTAACGCTGCAGAATGTCAACGAAAGTGAAAGACTAAAACGGTGGCAGAGTGCGGAGGGCAGAGTGTTGAAAGGACACTCCCATTTGCAGCAGCAGTAGCAGTTTCAGCATCCGATTCAGTACCCATTCCAGTACATGTTTCAGTACCCATTTCAGTAACTGTCTTCTTCCCAAACCTTGTGAGCAAATGCCACGCCTCGAATGTAGGCCACTGGCAAAATGTTGACTTTAATGTTGCTGTCGCTTAAAATTTATGCAGCTGACGGTCACAGCTCGTCCGGGCCTGTCAGCCTGTCAGTAGAAATGGAAAGCGGAGGGAAAGTGAATGGGAAAGGGGAATGGGAAAGGGGCAGACGCCGTGCATCCTTCTTCTGGAAGAGGCATAGACAAGTGGGCGTTGCACGAAAAGGCAGTCAAGCGTGCATTTTTCACGAAAATTTGAGGTCCCAACCACATCTGAAGATTTATGCGGGTCGCTTAATAACTCACATAAACGCACATACACATAACAAAAGATACCCCACACACACATACACAGACATGTATTTATTACGATGAACGTAATTAAAAAGTTTGTCTAAACAATTCTCTAATTAAATATTATTTGCCGGTCGCCCACATTGAGCTGTTGTGTTGCCTTCTGTTGCCGCTTCTACCGAATTGTCGAAACAGTTTCATGAGTTCCGGAATGTGGGGTTTTACGGTTTGAATATTAATGACCCGACATTTGCTCCGATGAAATTTTCGAGCTCCACAACTTTCTGCCAGCAGCTAACGAAATGCCAAAATGCCACAAATGTTACTCAATTTAGTTCTGTTTTCCCTTTGCTTCTTCTGCCTTGCACGTGTCATTGGTTTTCCTTTTCCATGACATAACAGAATACCATCAAACAACCAGTTCCATTACCCCCATAATAGCTTAATGACTAAACCACCAAGTACATAGTTGAGCAACCAAATTGAGCAGCTCTTACTTATTCCAACTGAGCGACATCATGTCAAACTCTCTCTCCCTCTTTCCTCTCTCCTGTCCGGTGACATTCAACTATTGTAAAGTATCCAGGTATATGGCAGTTGTATCATCTGTGGCATAGACAAATTCAACAGTACAGCTTGCAAGGCTCACATCACAGAAGTTGAATACACGTTGCACAACAAAATGAAAACTAACTGAAAGTTCAGTCAATTAGTTGCAGTTGTATTAGCCAACTCGAAGTTATCTCGGAAAACGCTTCAATTACAGAATACTATTAAATTCGATTTGGATGAAGATGCTAATTAGCAAAGTACGTTGAAATAAAAAACATTTATTATCAAAAATCACTGCAGTTGAAAAAAAGATTGCTTCAAAAAAACATTTGAATTATTCTTGCAGAAAATGTATTGAATAAAATAATCACTTGTTGACAACAATACATTAAACAATTTATTTAAATTACAATTCATTATAATCAAACAAATATTATAATAGTATACATGACTTAATTTCATTAAAATCGGTCAAATAGATATATAAGACTTATTGCAGAAAAACGGGATAGTGCATAAACAAACCATATGTTTTTTTCTTATATGCTTAATTTAATTTCGAAATATTAATGCAGTGAAGTTTCAGAAAGATAAAGAAACTGTAAAGAACTAGAATTGGCAAAGTGGGTAAATAACTGCTTAAGGAACAGTTAATTCTTTGTCATACCAACAAAGTTAATATTTCATTATCTAAACGCTTGAATTTATAGAATGAAATTGAACTTTTCAATCGATAAGATAAAAGTTAGCAAAGTAACTTGAGGCCAATTCAGCTAAATAAAGTCAAGTATTTAAACAGAAGTCAAAAGTTACTGTAATTGCGCATAGTTGATTAATAAATAATTAATGTGGGCTTATTTCAATTTCAATTTGAATAATAATCAAACTTTAATTGAATTTCTCATCAAATTTGACATTGATTTGGGACAACTGATTAGCTAAAAATTAGCAAAAAATTAAACAAAATAAACAATATTTAACTTGAAGCTCTTTTATGTAAATTTAATTCGTTTAATCATGTCCAAGAAACACTTTACAAGTGAAGTAAATAATATCTTGATATTCTTTTTGTTTTCTATTTCAAAAACAATATTGAAAGTTGTTTACTCAATTTGGGAAGCTAACTATGTGCATATATATTTGTGTGTATAGACTGCAATTGGCGAATAACTTTGTTTTTATTTGTTGTAACAACTACATCATTCTTTCAGCTGGTGTTGGCGTTTTTCTCTCGTTGCCCAACGCTTTCGCCTGCTCTCTGGGGAAATTTATCTAAATGTTGTTTCAAAACTTCAACTTGTATGTATGTGTGGCACCAGAGGGGAACTGAGAGAGAGAGAGAGAGAGAGAGAGAGAGATAGATTTGAGGGAATCCATTTTTCGCACTCTCTCAGAATCTGTTTTTGTAGCGTACACTGGCTATGCCTTGTCCAGGGTCTATTCCATTCCCTGTTCATCCTTTTTCCACCCCTCATTTTCCTGTGGTGCCAAAACACGCAGCGCAGTTGACACAACTAAAGACATTACACAACAGATTACGTGTACAGGGCTGTAGTTAAGTTTGTGTGTGCGTGTGTGGGGGTGTGTGTGTGTGGGTGAGAATGTATAAGGGGCTATTAAACTCTACCACTCTCACGCACAAACTGCCTCAGCAGATTTACAACAACAAATTTTTATGTTCTTGTTAAGAGAGTGAGAGAAAAAGCCCATTCTCAACCTCAATTCTTGAATAGACCGAATATAACCCACAATCACCCCCATTGGCTTCTAACAAGCTCTATGCTCTGACCTTCAAGTGAATTAATGTTTGTTTCTTTCACCCGACCCCCAGCATCTGCAAAAGAAACTTGTTGTGACAGCGTCATGAGATGCGTATGGTATCATCACATCTGTATAGACATATCTACATACATCTACATACATGCATACATATGTAGACAATGTCTACTAGACATGTGTTGGCACGAGTGACCATTCTTGTTTCAGAGTTGTGCACAAACTTTATTCTTTGACACTCTATGACTTCATCTCTCTGTCCATTCTCCGATTACGATGAGATGGGAAGAAGACCAAAATAGTTTCATCTTCCTCTGCACACTCACTTTCATCCAATCTGTCTGTCCGTCTATCTATCTGCCTGTCTGTCTAACTGTCTGACTGTCATCATGTTGTGTTGCTTCTGAAGAGTTTCCGCATGGAATACGAATATATTTTTTCCTGACTTTCATTGTGCTGCCTGAAAACTTCTTGCAAATATTTACAATGTTCGTCATTTACCTCAAATATAAAAACATAATTTTCCCAATCATTTTTCAAGTTTACTATGCAAAATCAAGCAAAGAGCTGAAAGTGAATACTTTGAAGTTGCAGATTATATTTGCAAATACCTTTGTATAGTTATGATCAGAGTCACTAGCCTTTCCAGTTTCTCTTAGTTATTTCAGGTTAAAAACTTAGTAGATTCTTAACTTAAATTTTTATTCAAGCAATCAAAAACTAGAACAACTAGGACCAAAGAAGTGGCTGTGCATCTTTCTTTCATAATCCATATGGCCGACCTCAGGTCAAAGACAGCTGAACGCTGGTCACGTTTTCTAAAACTTTGCTCATACACACGAATGTATCTTTATATTGCACGCACACGTGGACATCTATGTATATGTATAACCAATATAAATTCAATACTTTCTTTTGTAGTTAAGCGAAAATATGTCTGAAGAGGTCAATTGGTTGGGCAGAGGAAGGTGTATTCAACTGGGATATAAAACGTAAAGTCTATAAAAGAAAATATTGCTCCGTCGAGTTCACAAACCAGATGCTTGCCAGCTTTCACAAGCTTACGAGCAACAACAAACAAAGCTGACAGTGGCAGCAGCAGCAACAGAATTAAGTTGACTATAAAAATCTAAGGTTTATATATATTTTGAGGGCAAAATGTTAGAAATGAACATAGTTTGTGGTTTGTTGTTTGTTGCCGTTGCTCATCGAAGTTCAAAGATGGTGCTCACTTAGAGACAATGATTATATAAGTTACGTGCAATTCATCCACTATATAATCAGAAGGTATGAATAAATTCTGTATCTTATGTTCCGCATTCCAGGGTATTTCAGAGTCGAGTGAATACTGTTGCAGATGCTGACCCATCATAACTCACAACTTGTGTAGAATATACTACAAATGTTGATCTCTTAATAAATGGGCAGTGCTTAATCATTTCAGGTAGCTAACAAAGTTTTACTTTACCCGTGTACATATACTTTTGTTCTCAACTGTTTGCTTTATCTGGGCAAAATATCTAAGCCATTATTTATTTGAAGTTTCCAACTGCCTAAAAAAATTTCTTAAACCTAATAAATTTTTTATTTTATCTTTATTTTCCCGTACAAATTTTGCGTACATGCAACGTTACCTAATGTTTAAGAAGAGCTTTCATGTTATTTTTGGCGTTAGTTTCTAAACGCATACTGTAGCATAGTGTGGTGTCAATGCCTCCCCAAGGCCCCAATCCAATTAAACCATCTCCCTGCCATTGCCCAACTGAACATGCCACTTAATGGCAACGAGGTGGCAGATTGCGTATACGCTATGTGCACCATGAAGTTAGAGCTCGTGGCCAATCGCTGTTAATTTTTGATTGGTACCGGTTTTGGGCAGAGTAACGCTCCATGCTGTTCTCTATTTAAGTGCTGACTAATGCCCTTGCGAGTAAGACAGAAACTTAAAGTATATATTTTTCCATTCAAAATTTTACTCAAATTTATTTGCACACACACACAGAGCCTACGTCTAGGGTGTAACTTTACTGTTTGCTTAACTAGATGCAACTTAAGCTTTATTTGTGTGCTTAACACAGCAGCAACAACAACAACAAAATGAACACTATCAACAATGGGGCAATAGCAAATGCAAATAGGCTCGACAAAGCTGCAAGCTGCATCTGCAACGGCAACTCGCTGAGGCAACAACTTTGTTTGCTGATGCTGCAAATTTTCGCATTAATAAATCTTTTGTTTGCTAATAAATTTCTAAACAGATTTGTTCAGTGTTTATTTGTTGGATTTCCACCATTTTCCACACTTTCCTCTTATCGTTTAATGAACGAGCGCACGTATCAGTATAGTTTATTTATTTACTTATTTACAAGCAATGCCCGTTAAATTTCATTCATTAGACAGCACATTATATGAAGTAGATTTATTATATGTATGTAACAAAATTGATTTGATTGCCTACTACGTTGGCCAACGGTTTGATAAAAGTTTTGATTTAAAAAAAACAATGATATATAAAATGTTAATTGAAATTCAATTTATACGGTTATTGAAAATGAGCCACATCATTCTTTTATGTCATTTATATTAACCAAATAGTATAAAGATATTAAATTTGGTGGCCTATAAATATAACAAGGACTCTTCTCTTTATTTAAAAAAAAAATTTATTGGGCAGTAATCAGTCAAAACGGCAGTTGACATTCATGGCATTTTCGATGTACATAATCATGTACATTCTCAAACGTCCCATATACATATATTAATGTATTTGCACACCTTCTATGTGGGTTCTAAATATTTATTTGCATATTTTATGCTAACCAACTGATTGTCCTGCGCCTAAAAGCATAGGAAAATAAAAGTTTAACTTTTCACACTTCTCACGCGTCATGGGCCTTTTTCGGGCAACGCTGTCAACTCTTTACACAAATTATTAAACCATTTTCCCACGAGTGTCAACACTTTTCGCCGACTGCCGGTCGACCATTGGGGAAGTCACAGTTCGCCGGTACAGCGATGGTAACCGCAATAAGCACTTTAATATTTAAGGCGGCTTGAAAAATGCAGAAGACAACAAACAAAACAAAAGACAAAAGGCCCACAAAACAGCACACAAAAGACAGAAAACAGAAGACAAAGGCTGAAGCGCGGCCCAGTTAACAGTGTTATGTAAAATATGATGAAGGATTGGAATGCTTTGGGTAAAGAGCGAAGCTGGGCAAATGCGGGAACTGAAAGGGCGAAAAGGGGACTCCGCCTAATGTTGCGAAGCGACGCCAAGCGGATTTGGAAAGCGTCATAAAAGTAAAAGACAGGCAAACAGGCCGGAAGGTCGCTCAACTGTGTCAATGCCTATGTCTACATGTGTGTGTGTACGTGTGTCTGTGTGTGTGTATGTGTGTATTTAGGTTGCCTCGCTGGATAACTGCTAACGGGGGCAGACAGCTTCATTAAGATAAACCAATGGCTGCTAAATTGTTAACATTAAGCATACATAATGAATTAAAGGCAGCTGCGTAGTCAAACTTTAAGTTACTTTTACAGCCACAAGCAGACACACATACACATATACAAACACTCCATTCCTTTCACATTTCACCTTAACCTGAACAGCGTCAGCATCGGCAGATTATGCAGTCTAAGTTAGTAGACCGCCGCCTCCTTTCATTCCTCCCATTCTCTTCATTACCACCAAGTCCCAACTGGCTCATACATTCTGAGCCATGTTGTTACCTATTTGGGGGCCAGGTCGACACTGGGTCGAGAGGGTCTGAAGACTGAAACTGAGGCCGCTGCTTAGTCATTCGTTTCGCTTGTTAACAATCCAGGACGTTAAGAGAAAACGGCTTCTGGAACGGAAGGCATTTCTACGGTCTCATCCACCTTTGCTTCAAGGTTGAATTGCGGCTGCCCCTCTCGCCACCCACACAACACCTCCTTATTCCCATCTCCGACGAATGACTAGCACTTTCCAAATGCTTTGTTGCTGTTGTTGTTGGTTCTCACTGTTGTTCGCCGTTTACCAGGCTTATGTATTAATAATTTAGCAGCAAGTTGCGATTACTCGACGCTCGGCGGCATTTCACATAATTCACTTTCATTTGTAAGTATTTCCCACTTCCTTCTGACAGACACCTCTATACAATTTGCTGTACTATACATTTGAACAATTAAATTTAAATGGGCTTGCGGTGGGCTGTTTAGGGAGGTAATCAAAACAAACCTTCCTGATAAAGAAGACAGACTAACAGATGAGCAGACAATGTTATTATTAAAGAGTTGCATTTAAGTAGTGATATTGTTTCTACAATATTTTTATTTACAATCCCACGGAACAAAAATTTCACAATTTGAAGAATTAATTATGACTGCCTATTTTATCAATAGTTAAACTTTAATTTTGAATAGGAGATTCATGGACATGGTGAGAAATCTTTGGTATTTAGAAATTTAAATGATTTTTAGGTATTTAAATCAGATTCACTTTTCAACTTTAACATAAATATATCGCAACAATCAAGTACACATCTGGCAATTTTGTTAGGCCCTGTAGCTGCTCTTGTTGCCTTCTTTTTGTTGTTCTTGTTGTTGTGTGTGTAGTGTATGTCTTCTTGTATGTGTGTTTAGTCGCATGTTCATTTTCAGTTTGTTAGAATTTCGTCTTCGTCTTGGCCTGAAGCCCTGGAGGTCATGTTCTTGGGGTTTTCGCTTTCACTTTGTCGTTGCTCAGACAATTTCAGTGACCTGCCCTGTCACCCCTCAGTCGACCGTCCTCCTTTTGGCCAGTGTTTACTGTTGACTTTTTACATAATTTTACCGCATGGCTGACTGCGTTCTCCTTTGCGACCGGGCCAAGACAATTTTGCCCACATTCTGACTCTGAGATATTCGCTTTATGTCTCGCTTGTGTGTCCTGTGTTCTGTGTATTCTGTGCATTATTGGCACTGTCATAGTGAGATTGTGTCTTGTGGTCAGAGCCAGAGCTGCTTGTAATTTACTTAAAACCATTCAAACGACAAAATGTACAATGCAAGCAGCTTTCCCTTTATTTAGGCATGTGGGCAGTGGGCTTTAAATTATGTTATCAGATCGGTTTGCTGTCTGGTCTCTTAGTATCCTGAAGCCTGCTTGACATAAATCTGTCGGCATTCTAGGCCAAGAATGGCCTCATGTGATTTGTGCTATGTTTCAATTAAAATCGGCATTATATACGAATATTCATTGCAATATATAATGCATTCTCGATATCAAACAAAGGGGATTAGCTTTCCATCTTAGATATTTAATCAAATTGAGTAGCTTGTGTGTTCTGTGCGTTGCTTATACGCCACGTTACTCGCCGCAACAGCAGAAACTTTGCTGGGTCACGCCCTGCCCTTAAGACTTTAATTCACAGGAAATCCCGTGCACGCTTTGTTCTATTGCCAATGATTTCGCCTGATTGCTTCGATTGTTTCGATTTACTTGGCTACACACAGAGAGTTGGGACGGGGGTTACGAATGGAGAATGGGTCGTAAGAGGGGGCGTGGTAGATAGATAAAGTGCCTCTAATTTATATTAATTGGAGTATCCTCAATAAATTGACAATTTGCAAACACTTTAAAAACGCTTCACAATGGATAGAAAGTTCATCTTTAATTGGCGCTATTTAAATATTATCGATATTTAATATTCCGACAGAAATTGCCTTCAACATGTGACATGAAAGCGGAACTTTATTAAATAAAAAGTTCCTTCTCCAACGCTCGCCCTCCAATGGATTTAGTTGGAGTCGTGAGTAGGCTCGAGACGCCATTAAATATTGATGCGCCCAAAGAGGTCTAAAGGCCTCAAAAGAACTCATAATGGCGACTTGGTTGCCATCGTCGCTTTACCACACTAATGCCGCTTTATGTGTTTTATTCAGGCCAAAGTCGAGACATCCACAATATGGCAAGAGGAAGGATGAGTGTCGAGTGTAGAACATCAAACGCAAATTTGTGCCAGGTGAAGCATTAAAATGCCCAATTAATTTCTTGAAAGAAAAAAAATAACAAATTTCTACGCTTCAAATGATAAGTTTTAACGAATTAATTTTTTTAAAAATATATAACTTCTTAAAGCTGTTAAGAATCTGCTAAGCAACAGTTGATTAAAGCAGAAAGATTGGAGATTTCCTTTAATCCTTTTTCAAAGTTAAGCTCCAACATTTTTAAAAATAAATATTTAGATGAAAGATATCATTAGAGGGTGACATTATTCATTTCAAGCTATTGCATTTTTATTTCAATAACTTTTGGGCGAAAAGGTGCGACATAAATCTGTCATTTTCAGTGGGACACTAAAAGGCCTCGCGGCCAGCAAATGCAAGTTTATGAGTTCATTTCCTTTTCCTTTGCTCACAATTCAATGGAAACTTTTTGGGCAACTGAAAATATAGAAGCAACGAGCCAAGGCTGCCAGCCTTGGCCAGGATGTGCCGGATATGGGCATTATGGAGGGCACGGTCAATTTATTACATGGACGCTTGCCTCATGCATGGCTGCACATTAAAAAGCAAATTTAATTAACTTGGGCCAAACTTTTATTAATATTGAACATTATTGCGGAACACCAGCTGCCTCCCGTGACCCCAAAAGCAGTCGAAGAACCAACCAAAAGACAGCAGACCGACGACAGCACTGGCAAGGCGTTAACTGTGCTAAGCAAGCTTGGCCCATAATAATAAAAAGTAGCGCATAAGAAAATAAATAAATAAAAGACAGCATCACCACGCATTACGTACACAATTTACTTTATTACATAAACTGATTATAGTTTTAATGCCGCACAGGCGACCGCAACAACTCCTCCTCCAGAACCAGCCCCAGACCACTCCAACCACTATACCACCATACCATACAATTTCATCCAGGTCGTCTGACGTCGTCGTCTGCTCAGCAGACCAGGCAGGAAAAGCTTAATATCCTGCCGTTATTATCATTATTAAACTGCGAATAACATAATAAACGCACTGGGGTAACCGCAGAATGTCGAGCAGCACGAGCGACCTCTGAAGATGTTGCCTGCACAGTGGCTCAAAGTCATTAAGAGCTGCATTCAAAAGTGCACATCGAAAAGAAGTTGCATCTGCTTATGAAAGTGAAATAAACTGTGACACCAGCAAAATAAACTAGATTCAGTAGAAAATATATTTTTCGAAAAAGAATTTCCTTAACCTTTTCTAATTCAGTTTCGTTAAAATTCAGTTTGAACTGATGAATTTAAGTCCGATTAATTGAAAAACTTTAATTTTTACCTACTTAACATAGATGGAACGTGCAAACAAGAACATTCCTCACATTAAGTTTACCAATCAATTTTTTATTAGCTAGAGTTTTTAGCGTTATGAGATTTTCATTTGATTTCTTTAAATATAAATGCAAAAAGAGGGTGTAAAATGATTTTCAAAGTTGTATTATTTTAATTTTTAATAAAATAACATTTAAATTTCTAAGCATGTCAAGTAACAATAAAATTTACTATATCAATAAGCAAACTCGTTGCAAACTTGGTTTTCTACCACTGTGCAGCAAACCAGTGACGTCGAAAATGTGCTGTTTACTGCCGACTTAATGCGCGTGCTGTGCATTCCGTAGATTATATGCAACTTTGCGGTAGACGCAAGACAGTCAAGTCCAAAGACCGTAATCGATGTACGGTTTCAAGTTATGAGCGCGTTATAATCTATTGAAGTGCATTTTATTGCGTATACGCCATGTATGATACGCGTTGCGACAACGCTACGCTTAGTACAACAATAGCTCGTAAAAGGGCAAAGGCTACATTTGAGGCCAGCTGATGTTGATGCTGCCACATCGTTGCACTTAACGTTGCAGCACGCGCCGCATAAATACTTTAAGTGGCCTTTTGGCCCCGACCAACGGCCAACGGTCGGCCATGGCCAGGGTTGAACCCTGCTGTGCTGTTCTCTGTGGCAGACTGTGTGGCATACAGTGTGTCAGACGTGGACCATTTATGGCTGCATAGCTTAATGGTGCACTCGAGTGCCATTGGTGGCACGCTAATTTCCAAATGCTTGACTGCTTAATGCACTCCCAAGGCTGAGGATTATAGAGTCTCAACCTCAGTCTGAGACTGCGCTCTGTGTTTCTTGTTACATACGTGCCACAATGGTTTCATTTAGCAACTCATGCACGGCACGTCAACTACAGCTGCAACTTCATCAACTTATAAAGTGCAATGGTCAACTTGTTGTAAATTGCTAATTAGTCGTTAATGATTCATTTCCAGAGAAGATTGCATGTCGTGATTATTCGATACCAAGTCTGCACGCACGAGACACCAATCCTAAATGAAATCTGATCAGACACGCAATATTGAAGCCCTGCAAAAGTCAACTATTTACTCATGCTATGAGTGTGCATTTTTACAGTTTCGAATTGGATTTTGATTTTATTTAGGACAGAAGAACAGTCAAAAAGTTAAAGCTCTTTACTACATGTATTCTTTATCTTTACTGTACTCGGCATTTCAATTTTTTGTGCGTATGCGCATTATTATGCTTATTGCGTATACGCACGCCGTGGGCGTGGCATTAAAACAAGCTAAAGGCATTAGTCTAGCGGAAAATTGTAAACTTCCCACCTCTGAAAAATCCGACATGTGTATATTACAAATTTACATAAATCCATGCAAAACGCTTGCATTGTCCTTAAGCCGTTGGCGTTTGCTTTTGCATATTGCCAATTCTGGCCATTAATTTGTATTCATGAAATATTTTATGCTAAGCTCTGGCATTGCGTTTCATATTTCTCCATTCCCCTCCCTTCCTTGCATTTTAAAATGTTTGTTAGGCAGCCGAGAAATTTTCCACGAATTTAAATTGTTTGTTTGTACCGTAAGCGTATTACATTTTTGGAAGCAACATCCGTTCCAAGAAGCTTGACTAAGGAATTCTTTTGAATCTTTCAGTGGTTTTTAGTAAAAGTTGGCTAATTGTGACATTTTTAAAATGTCTTACATTTTGTTTAATTTGTAGTATATTTTTAAGCCATTTAAAGCGCGTTATTTGATGTACTTAGAATTTTGACATTGGCTAAGCTAAATAGCTTCTTAAATTTCTATATCTTCGAGCACACACTTTACAGGGTATATGTAAAAACTCTCTTATGATAATAAATACAATAGTTTCTAATAAATATTTTCCATTTTTATTTGAGCAGAAATATCCCTTCTGCATTTGACAACAATCAGTAAGTCAATTTATTTATGTTCATACTTTGACTATTGATCAAATCTGCGTTTTAATTTAATTAAACACGAATTGATTTTGTCGTCATTGTGCCAAGTGTGAGTGCGGTGGTGAGAGGGATAGCGCAGCGGTAATCAATTAACACTTTATTCATTGAACATAATTGGAAATCACAAGCACACGAGAGTCAAGAAATTTCTTAGCAATAACACACAAAACACACTCACAGACAAACACAAACACAGACAGGAAGCGCGTCAAAGCGGAAACGCTTGCATTTCATACACATGAATGGATGTCAAATTGTGAGATGTTATTTTAATTTAATTTAAAATAAATCATCAAGTTGTAAATTAGAATGTGAAGATGCTTATCGGCATCTTTGAATATGTCTATAATTAATCTTATAACTGATATTAGTGCAATGTACTTGAATATTCTATAACGAAGCATACTTAGTTAAGCGTCAGCTGGAATGAATATTTTCAGAGATATCAGTTGAAATGAGCATATTATTCGTTTTTCTGTATTTATTATTATTTTTATTAACTTGTTGTTTTTCGTATTCACAAACAATTTTAATGAGCTGCTTGCATAATATTTATGTCCTTCGGCATTATTCTTTATAATTATGTAACAACAAATTGAGGATTCATCCATAAAAAGGCGAGTACACAGACCACACTCGTAAACTACTCGACACTTTCTGGGTTTTGGACATCGCATTCAGTGACAAGGAGATATGCTATTTAAACGTCGGTAACCGCCATCAAAAACTTCACTGGCCGTTATTCATTCATTATATTCACAACATAAAGAGAAAATTCATAAAAGAGTTAATCAAAATAAATTGTCTAACCCAAACGTAGACATATAAGTTGCGTTTTGTTTGAGACATATCCAAAACAAATTAACAATTAATCCCAGATCTTAGATCTTTTATCATAATTATCACAACACACTTCAATTGCTTTAGGGAATGCTAGAAAAGATCGAATTTCATTCCTACGAGCTAATATTCGGTTAGAATTAATTAAAGTTTTATAATACTGGAAAAAAAGAACAAATGAGACGTTTCAGAATTTTACTTATGTCACCCACGCTATAAATACATACCCACGATATAATCTAGACACACAAATTGCACTTGCGTGTCAGTCGTTGAGTTGCCTGTGGCGGGTTGTGAAACCACTGTTGGGTGGGGGGCTGGAAGGGTGGGAGAGCTACCGGCAAGCGTGTATAAGTTGGCAACACAAAAACGCATATTAATTAAACCTAAAACAAAACAAAATTCGAGGCGCGTTGAGTTGAGGGCGTTTAAGCACATGAAGAAGAAGAAATGCGTGTTTTCAGCCACTTTTCTTGTCGAAATACTTTGGTTCAAGTCTTCATATCTCTCTTTTAGATAGACAAATGGAAATGTCTAAAGTAATAATACCTAATACGTGGCACACCAATACTTGCTTTACCCGCAACAGTCTGACTTTAACTAGCTTTTGCTATTAGTATTTAATATTCAATTTGAATAATTGAAAAGTACTTAGAGGCGTACCTCTTTATTTGATAAATATTTAAACTTTGACCTCTCGGTCGTTTCATTAGTACCTTTCAAGGACACAAATCATCCTTTAAATGGAGTAAGCATATTTGCATAGACATAAACAACAAGTCAAACAGTTGAATGTTTATGACTCTGACTGTAATTATATTGCGATTATGTGGTAGCATTTCGAAGAATCGTAATTGAAATTCTAATTAAAAGCCAGCTGTTTGGTGGGTCGGGCGTCTCATGTTGATTTGGAAATATCGTGAGGACTTTAATTGCAATTTGCGTTAATTTGAGCGCAAAAGTTGGGCCATAACCAGCACTTCGGCCACTTCATCTGTCATTATGGCCAGCCATAAACAAATGAACCAACAATTTGAGACTGCCACCTGCTAGCAACAGTCAACACTTTGCCTCAAATTGCATGTTTCAATGTCTTCAACTGCCCCTTTGCGGTTGCCCCAAAATGTAGGCAAAGGTACACAAAATGGGCAAATAAAGAAAAAAAGCTGTAAGGAACAAGGCAAAATCATTCATTATCATGTCACGTCAATCGAAAACAATCTAATGACTGCACATGATGCCTATCTTTAATGGAATAGCAAACCGACCATAACGAGTCGGCACAAAAATTGGCCAATAATCACGCACGCATGCCTACAAGAACAAAAACACATATACGTATGTATATGTGGGTGTGTAAGTTTGTATGTGTAAATGTTTGCCTTAAAGGCATTGGATGTGGTGTAAGAGTAAAAGTTTGCGGCAAAAACGTTTATTATGCATTAGCCATGACTCAAGCGGCTAAATCAGCTGTAAATCTCTCTCTTAAACAACAAACAATAGGGTCAAAGTGAAGGCAAAGGCTATCCTCGAAGGGTTCAATGTGCGATGATCAGCGAACCGTAAAAAGAAGCAACAACAACTTGCTAAATCAAGTGTTGAAGTGCGGCGACCAAAAGTTTAAAGATGGTAGTTTAAACTTACAACGAATTTGTAAGAAAAATTATTTGATGTTAACATTTTAGTTTCAATTCAGATATAAAAACATATAAATAAGTATAAAAGTAATATAAGCTGGAAAATGTTTCAGAAATATTATATTTAATTCAATATTAAATAAAACCCAACTAAACTAGATGAAAATATTTCTGTTTTCTCGGAAATTTAAAAATAGCTATTATATTTAGTCTATATTTATAATTAGCTACATTCCTTGGCTTCCCAAATTGAAATTTAAGGCTAAGCTGAACAATAAGCCTTATAAACAGAGCACTCTGGGGATACAGAAAGAAGACTGTATACATAAAATTATATCCGGTGATTAAAGAATTAAATATTTAATCAGAAATCGAGACAATTTCAAACGAGTCTCGCCACTCACTCGCACTACTCTCTCCTTTTGTTGTTTTTAATATTAAAAATTCTTTCCGCGAAGTCATTTACCTAACGTGCCAATAATCTCAAAAATTTACTTTACGGTCCCCTGAATAAATATCAGAGGGTTGGTAACAGAAGCAATGCCTACTTCTTGCTGCCACCTGCCATCTGCTACCTGCCCCAGTGCCCCAATGCCCGAGCAACAACAACATGTTGGGCATTCCAAAAATGCCATAATTACTGTAGTTGCTATAGAAGTGAAAGGGGAGAATTAGGGGGTCGATGGGTGTAACTGGGTTGGTCATATAAGGGCACATTTCGGTTTGTCGGTTGGCCAAATAACATTGGTATGGCAGAGGATTGGTGTGGTGAACCGTCGTCGGGTAGAAACTTTATAATGTACTTCCGTTTGCTTTCGTTCACATGGCAGCGGCATTTCAAAATATTTGACATTTGCATAAATAACACACGAGAGCATCAGGCAGAGGGCCGAGGGCATAGGGCAGCGACAATCAGGCTTTATTGCTGTATGGAAAATATATAATCACATATACGTAAGTGGCAGACCTATCATGCTGGCCCAGTGTTTTGCACGGAATTGGGCAAATTAAAAAATGGGAAATATGCAACGCACCAAACCGAACAAGCCCTTGGAATTCCATGTAACCCAATCCAAAGACCCCATCAACATGAAAGCGGACTGAGGACCTTGAGTAAATAAGATTTTCCTGAAACGCGAACGCAGCAACAAGAACAAGAACAGCTGAAACTCGACAACTGTAGGAGGCGGTAAGTCGGCAAGCAAAGCCACCTTACTAAATAAACAAATTTATAAACAAAGAGTACAGGCAGTTTAATAGCAGTAAGCAAAAACAAGTGCAAATCGAGTGTAATCGACTAGAAGATTCCCTGTACTCACATGCACGTACTCTTGCTCACACTGAGTAAACAAATATGTGGGAGGGAAAAAACTTCTGGGGAATTCCTTTATCTGCGTTATCTTTCTTCTTTCTATTTTTTGGTCCAAAAAGCGTGCTCACTTTAGTGATTGCCTGCACTTTGAATGTATGTGTGCCACAGTACTGTCAGAATTTGACCGTTAAAACAGGACAGATTTTCGAAGAATAAATGAAACAAATTAAAGGGTGTTTTCTTTCAAATATTTATTTTTCCAGAAACGTCTAACCGGTGATACAATAGTGCGAGCTGATTACCTAATTGGAAATATAAGTCAAAAATCTAAAGAAGCTTTGGTATGTATATTTTCAAAAGCATATATATTGTCAACTAGCTTACCTACACATAAACTAATCTAATTTCCCGATGTACTAATATTTCTTGGGGCAATTTCATTGATTTATAAGGCTCTTCTGACTCTAAGTACAGGGTATACAGAGCTTAAAAATTTAAATAAAGAGACGAGTGAAAAAAGCGGCAGCAAAATGAAGTTTATTTATCCAACGAATGGGCAAGAATTAGAAGTGGCTGCATGCAAATTGGCAATTAGGAAATCCTTTATTTTATTTCGTGAATTCGCGCAGTGTCGAGTTAATTTTCTCCATGAGCCTGGTTTTGGTTTCAAATGCAAATGGAAATGCTCCTAAATGGGTATTTCTTTCGCCGTTGAAGAGTGATATGCAGAGTGGGAGGCAATACCATTTACGGGATGTTTTAGGTGTTTACGCTTGATATGTGGAAAAACAGAGGGGGAGAAAGGGAAAGAAAGATAGGACGGGAGGCTGTTTCTTCACACTCTTATTTGACGTTCACTCTGTGAAACGTATTTAATTTCATTGCTGGTTTTATTGCATCGTGGATTTTTTGTTTATTTTCAGGCCTTTCATATGTGTGGATGGCGATATTTAAATTATGTATGTATGTGTGTGGCTTTGTGTATCTGTGTGAATGTATGTTTATAGAAGGGAATATTGTTTGCAGTACACTCGACCCATATTTAAAATGGAATAAGCCACATGCCCGAAGAGTTGAAAATATTGTCGTGCTAAAAATCGAATAAAGAAATTATAATTGTTTCGGAAAATATTAATTGTTAAATATAAAAGATTCGATGATTTTATTAACTGTCTCTCGATTGTTTTAGATCTAGTGTATAAAAAATTGTGAAAATTTAAAACGGGAATTTTAATTGGGAAAAAATGGTTTTATTTATATAAAATAACTGCAAGTAAAATTGCAGCCCCAATAATTGTGAACTGTTCTTATTTGTCGGATATCGCAAAATAATTGCATTTATTTACTTCGCAATTATTTTACAAATTAATTGACGCATTTCGCTTAATCTTTTTCAATTTATTTGGCAACAACTGTGGAAAATCCAGCAATTAATAGCAAGTTTAAAGCATGAAACACTTTATTAAGACCTACAAAAAAGTTAAGCAAGTTTATTGCTCGAAATAATATTTTTAAACCTCACTGAATATTAACAATTGTATACCGTCAACAAAATAAACCATAGTTCAGCTCAGGTGAGAACATGATATTTCTATAAATAACAACAAAATTCAGTTAAGCTTTTCTGCTTTTTGGAGCACTTGATACTGAAATGTTGAGAAGAGAGCTATACAGAAACTGCGAATCGCAAGCGTGAGCAAGAAATCTTGGTTAAGATGAAAGATTACATCCGGTCAAGACAGCAAGTGGGGCAGTTTTTCCTTAACTTTTTATTTTTTACTTTTTTCGGGCAAAGGAAACCATGAGTAAGAGTCAATTCCCAAATCAACAGACAGATGAAGGCAAAAAAAAGTAGCTTATATCAATCGAAATCGTTAAGTTCCGTTGCTTAAATTGTGTAAATCCTTTTATTTTAACGCTTTTCAAAGTTTCTCCTTAGTTGTCGTTTATTGTGATGTCAATGCGATTGGCGTTTGCCCTATGTCCTCTAGCCCCTTGTCTTATCTATGCCATTCATGGATTGTTTGGCATTGCTTCATTCAACTTTGATTTGGTAAGTCAACTGCAGGTTTCTCATTCAGGGATCGTGAAAATCGCTCCCTCCGACCTGACGGTCTTTATTTTGGCTCGTTATTGCCAGACCAGACCAGGCAGCGGCTTGTCAAAATAAAAAGCTTGGTAACCTGTTGCTAGGGGATTACCCGAGCGTTCAATATAAGGGAAATAAATAAGGAGAATTGGAAGAAACAGCAAAGCCCACACGAACTAGCACATAGAGAGCAAAAGTTTTACTTTGATATTTGATTTCTATGGGCCAGGCACGCCCATTGGGCCACTACTTTGACTGTCACGGCGCCCGCATCCATAGTAAAAATCACTCAAATGGAAAAAGGTTCAAATTACCGCGACTTTTTCGCTTTGTTTTCAACTCGCAGTTTACTTTTCAGCTTTTCCGGCCTCCATTTTGCCTTTTCTCAATGTCCCATGTTCCATTTTTTGCTCTTCGGTATCAGCGGATAAGCGTGTTACGACATGCACCAAACCAAATACCAATACCCAACTGGAGCTCCCGTTTATTATGACATCCCCAAGTGCGTATTTGTGTGTGTGTTGAAGGGGGAGGGGTCATACATATGCATATATATATATATATGTATTCATATGCTATGCCACAAAAAGTTTAGCACCATTTAAGAATGCTCGTAAATTGTCTTTGGCAAATGCGTATGTATCCATAGATTGACAAATTTTGATATCTTCATAGCTATGAAGCTTTACACTTTAGTGAACACTCTGACAGCACTAAAAGATACATTTCCCAATTGTTTAGATACATATTTGGTAGAATTTTTGCTGTGATAACTGTGCACACATCACGCCAATCTTAGACCTTAACTATCATAGTACTGTCGAATTTGAATGAACTGCAATACTATGTTGAATTTATTCTTCTCAACATCTATATCTCCATTTTTGAATAGATTGGCTTCTCATGCTAGGTTTACCTTAGTTAGACTGTCACTTTTATCGATAGTGATTTAATAAGTTTGAGTGTATTTCAGACCATTCAAAGGATTATTAAACAAGGCAGATTGCAGAGTTCCGTCTGTCATTTATAATGTATGTGATGTATGAATGTAATATACTTATGTATGAATGTATGAATGTAATGTATATATGAATGTATGTCGCATGACAGCCATTAGGAATATTGATTTCCATATCGCAGTATTACAGAAGTCAGGGGGCAAAGCCCCACACCCGAGTCTGAGAAGAAAAATACTTGAGGCAATCGCAGGATATGCATACATACATGCACATACATACACACACGCACACACGCACACACACAAACACACAGACACATGCCAAATGCGCTGACGTAATGTGAAAATTATGCGTTGTAATTTGCGCCAAAGCAAAAGCGGAAGACGACGCACTTCGGAGTCCGGATGTGCCAATGGCAACAACAACAACTCGTATTTCAAAAAGAAAAAGATACACACAGTCGCACATACACTAACACACACACTAATACACACATTCACACACTCACTCACATGCAGATGAAGAGACAAGACAAAAAATTGAAACACTTTAACAGCCAAAGCAGCAAAACTTTTTTTTGCGCTATTGTTGTTTTTTTTGTCATGTTTTTTTTTATTTGCTGTTGTTTTTTCTTAGATGTTGTTGTTTTTTGGCACTTTTTCACTCTTGGGCGTCAATGGGGCTGGGTGCAGGCGGTGGCTGGGCGTGGCGTTGCGAAAAAGGAAGTTGTAAAATAAAACATAACACATTTGCAACTAAGCGAGAAGCAGAGAATAAAACATGTTAGAACATGTTAGGGTATGCTCGACTGCAGATAACCTATAATCAAATACATAGTATTGAGGTGTTGAGAGTCGGACAAGAGTCGATATACTTTATAGATAACATCAGATACTCATAGTCAGTTCTACCCTAACAACGTGTGTCAACAGGGTGTGGCAAGACACGAGCAAAGAAAAATAACCACACGAAAATTTGTGGTCGCTGAAGAATGTGCCTGCTCTCAGTTGGTGGCATTGGAGGTGCTGCTTAGGAAGGGCAGTCGGGAGTCCTGAAAACTGCTCCCCCGTCGCGCTGGGATGCCCAAATTTGTGAGATACTAAATGTGGCATGAGGGAGCATACATGGAACAACAGCAACAACAAACAGCAAAAGACAAAGAGAGTGGTAGATGGGAAAAAACACGAGCTCAAAGTGAACGCTGTAAATGTTTAGAAATAAATTTGTGTCTCCTGCAACGTTGCCACAAAAAAAAAGACCCTCATAAATGTTTACACCTTGTCACTGGGTACAGTATATACCTGAGACGCAACTTTGGCCAAGGAACTGGCTGTGGCAGGAGCTAAGAAAACGTGTCAATGATGCGGCACAGACATCGCTGATAACCGACGCTTTAATAACCATAATGGACACCAGTGCATTCAACAGTGGGACGAATGTGCTAAGCACCCCTAAACATGGGGAGCCATCCATAAAAATCAGCTAAGAGTAAATATTGAATTTGACATTAATTTCAATAGGCAATACGTTAAAATATCTTTAAGTTTTGTTATATAAATATTATGTTAATAGGTGGTAAGAGACTATATCGATAGTGTATAAGACCATATGAAGCTTATTAAGTATGCGTAAATCGCTAGCACCTTTCTTGTATTTCAACTGATAACTTTTTAATGATAGTCTTTAGAAAGTTTCCCTTTTAAAAGTACTTTAGTTAGAATATCCTCTGTATTTAGAAATTTTTTGGGTAAGGGAATCAGTTAATCAGCAGAAGATGAAGATGACTCTTAGTCGCTTACATTTGCTCAATTATTCAACAAGCATTATCCCACTGTGCAACAGTTTCATTATTTTTATATACTTTAGTCAACCCATTGTATTCATTTCTTTTTCTTTTTTCCCTTCTTGTTTTTAGGGTTTTCCTCATGCTTATGATATGTTTTTGTATTCGTATTCATTTTTTGAGTTGAATAACTGAAAACTCAGCTACAATGAGCACCGAAGCCATTTAAAATTGTTGAGTTGAGTACATAATTTGCTTAATGGTGATTTATTGTTAGGACTTTCAGACGCCGCGACGACTCGACTGAACAAATGAAATACATTTGCATATATTTTGTTGGCATACTTTTATAAAGCATCCAAACAAATGGTAGTTTTTTTATAGTTAAACATGCTTAAACATTTTGCAGCTTTTCAGCTAACTTTTCAGTTTCCATTTGCTATTTTTATGCAGGATATAATTAAAATAGTTTTAACTATTAAATGAGATTAACTAATTTGACGTCGAGCAAAAATACAAATATTTTCATGGCTCTTTTACGACTGAACTAGGGCTGATTTTGGACTAGGTCTGAGCAAGACAAGGCTTCATCATCAATTAAACTCAAAATGGAAGAAAATTAAATTATGCATCAGCATCTAACTTTGTGTAATTATTGTAAAATAACATATTATAAAAGTATAAACGAATTATTATTTGTCATTTTAGTAAAATGCTTTTTTTAAATCACCCATCTGGTGACTGTGTTGTCAGCATATTTGTTTCATTTATTTAGTTTATTTTAAAAGCAGCCAGCATAGCGTTCACAACTAGCAGTTCTCAAAAATTGTTTTTAAAAAAAAATAAATAAAATAAACTTCCTCAAAATAAAACTATCAAATATCGCCGATCAGTTATCGTTCTTCGCCGCCAAAAAAATTACATTACCTATTTGTTTATTGTGTTTGTTTATTAGTTTATTATAATTTAATGACTGGTGGACTTGCAACTTGTGTAGACATGTCGCACAATCCAATAAGCAAGATAACACTCCAATTAATGGAATTCTTAGCCATCAATCCGGACAGGGATGCACATTTTCAACGTTACGGAGAGCTTATACGCTTTCAGAGCGACGATCTTTTGGAAAGGGGTGATCTTACTATTGCCGCCAGTAAAATCAATTGGCTTTGTTTTAGCCAAAAGAAAGGAATGCAATTACGTATTGAATCGGATCCCTTACTGCCTGATGAGGAATCAATAGATCAACTATTGGAGCACAGCAAGAATTGGTTGTTTCCACTACTGAATGTGTCCAAGTTACGCAATGAACGTTACGCTTTACGTTTTCAACGAGCTCCAATCATCGCCAATGTTCTTGACTCAATTTTGCAGCTAGGCGACAGTTATGGAAAGCAAAAGAAGCTGAAAAACTGTCAAGAGAACATGCCAACTTTGTGCCTTACTCTGCATGAACAGTTTGCTCAACTGGATGGTGGAAATATCAAAGAGCTGCACAAATTTCGGGCTAAACAATTTTCACTGATTGTACGTCGCCTGCTGGACTATGGCAATTATCGTTTGGTGGAACCAGAGGAACAGACCGGGGACACCTTGATGGTCAGCATCAATTGTAATTATCAGTCACGTCGTTGTTCCACCGAGCAACTTAAAAAGAATTATATACGATTAGTTTGCGGTCCAGTGCTGGAGCCAACCAAGAAGATTGCCACAATGCTAACCAGCGATAACTACATGGCATTACGCTCCAATGACATGCTCTTGATAGCCATGCACCGTCAAAGAATAAGAGATTGTGCCAAGTGCACTGATCTTGATGGTTTAATGAAACGTCTGGGACATGCAGCCGTCATTGTGGATCTGTTCGAGGTGCGTCATGGCACTGGGGCTACTGTGGTGCGTAATGGTCTAGGAAGCTCCAAGGGTGCCAACTACATACTTTACAATTCAGCACGGCTAGAGACATTGCTGCGTAACTTTGCTGACCAGGTGAATGCTGGGGTCTATGAAGCCTTGCCGCCGCTGGAGAAAATCGATCTGAGTCTACTCGAAGATGAGCTCGATTGGCAGTTGATCTTTGGCTATTTGTTAAGCTTCCCGGAAATGGTTGCATCAACATTAGTGCAACTGCAGCAAGGACTGTGTGCCGTGCATCTTCTAGTACGCTACATTGTCAACTTGACCAGTCTGTTTAGTCGATATTATCGGAAAAAACATATTCTGGTACAGAAGCGATGCAACCTGATGCCATTGCTATATGCTCGTATCTACTTGATGAAAGCGGTGCGTCAGGTGCTCAATTCGGCATTGGCCCTACTTGGAATACAACCAGTTGATCATATGTAAAATGTTTTGATATATAATGCCTTAAAGAAATACTTTTGCATTTTGTACATTTAACGTACAAAAAACTTTACAAATAATAACGGATTAATCTACAATTTGATGTGTGAATTCGACTTAAAACTTTTGTGGGGGTTGCACATTCAAATCTCCGTTAGAGAATATTGTGAATGACAATATTTTCTGTCGCTCAAAAAGTGGCACTATAAAACGGACAGTGTGACGGCAATTTAAATGCTCCTGATATTTGAATAAGTTTTAAAATAAGATTTATGATTGAAATGTAGTTAAGCAAATTAAAAATACGAATGGCAGTCAAATCAACCTCCGTCAGGCTATTTCATAAGAACAGGGTGTAATCTCTTCCACGCATATGTATATTTTCTTTTAATTTGAATTCCTTCATTTTATTTGTAATATGAAAGAATGCGTTACACAGAAGAAAAGAGAACCGTTTTAAAACGAAAGGGAAAAGCAACAAAACGCACGCCACAGCTCGTTAAAATTTAATATCAATTGCCGCGTGCATACAAAACGAACACACAAAAAAAACAAAAGTATTTTTTTAAAAAAGTTAAACAGAACAAAATATGAACGCCAGAAAATAAACAAAAAGAAAAAACGTTCAGCTGCAAAGGAGCAAGCTCGACAGTAGGAGACCCTGTACTTATGGGAAAGCGGTATTAAAGTAGTGCAAAAGCAAATATTATATTATAATTACCAAAAGGGGCTGGCATTAAAGATTCTCTTGTAATTTTTCGATTGACGGGGCGAAAGTCTTATAGTCGCTGCGATCTATGTGACACAAAAAGAGACAGACGGACAGACAGACAGGCGGACATGGCTATATCTACTAGACTGTTGATGCTGATCAAGTAAATATATACTTTATGTGCTCTGTCACGCCTTCTTCTACCTGACACGCACCTATTTTTTCTAGACAAACTTAATAAACCCTTTTGCACTATTTTAAAGTACAGGGTCTAAAAAAAATTATAAATGCACAGAAAAAGAGAGAAAATTAAGGACAAAATACCTTACGGAAGCAGCAGCTGCAAACAAACAGCAAAAGGTATACACGTTCGTGTGTGTGTTCTTCTGTGTATGTTTGTCTGTGTGTGTTATCCAAATAGTCATAGAATGGAAATGGCACGACATATTACGTATACGCATATTAAGTGTATGCATACACCTTTCTCAGTAGCATATTGGGAAAGGGGAGGGCGACGCTTCGTTGGCAGTAAACTAATTTGCTGTTGGCCTGGAAAATACTGCCGTCGGGCAGTCCGACTCGTGGGCGTGCGACAAATGAAATATTTAAATATTTCGGGCACACAAACATTTTGACAACACGCCGACAAAATGCCACAAAAAGTTGCAAATTGCGGTTATTGTGGCAAACACACAATAAATAATTTTATGCAAAAGCCAAAAAAAAAAAAACACAAACAAAAATGAACTGGATGACTTGCAGAAAAAAGTGGCGTTAAAGTTTTCAACCGAAAGAAAAAACTAAAATCCATAGTCATCGTCATCAACATTCCAATGATCATTCTGATGCCCATTATGATAATGGTGATGATGATGTTAAGCATTGGCAGAGTCAAACTTTTTTGCATTTGAAGCGGAAGTGATTTCATCAAAAATTCATATTAACTAATTGGATTTGATGCCATTTCCCAGTTTTTTTGTGCCCAACGCTACGGATATTGCCTGGCCCTGGACCCACACGCACATACATACACACATATATGTATATATATTTATATACATACACCAGCTTAACTTAATAACCATGTTTATTTTAAATTAAAAATTTATTTACATACGAGTAAATGCCAAATAAACGAATTCGACCGCCGCAGGACATCGAAGGACGTCGCCAGTAACAATTTGTTTGTTATATATGTCTGTATATGTATGCGAGTGTATCTGTGTTTGTGTGCCACAAGTTGGCAAGTTTGTCCCCCGCAGCACTCACCTGTAAAGTACGAGAAAAAGAGACAAATTTATGGCTATTGTTGTATGAATAAAAAACAGCTGTTCTGCAGTTTGTTTTATGCCCCATGGATCGTTATATCCCTTCTAACATTACAATTTATATCAGTTATGGGAATGTGCAGTCAACCCAAAGGTTCAATTAATTTTCCCATACAATAACTGACATTTATTTATACTCTATGTATATAAACCAAATGTCCAGTTACATTCACACATTCAATCTACAATTGTTTAACATCGCCTTTTTTTAAGGGATTTCAGCATGTTTTATTCATTTCAATTTTCATAGCATTCTTTTAGGATCAGCTCAGTACAATTATCATAGAAATTTCAGCAAAAGCGGAAAGTGGAACAGCACCGATAATTTCAACATGATTTTTTTTTAAAACTATTTTTACTATATTTACAGCAATTTTGTCGACATTATTTTTTTAAATATAGTAAAAACAGTGCGAAATTGTGTCAGTTTAAGTGAAGCTAAGAACATTACGTATACGTAGTAAATCCTGTATGTTTTGCATATGTACTCATTCTCTTGGCAGACAAGTAATGAACTCCGCCCAAAAGAACACTTCACAGCCATTGGCGAACAGAGGCTATACACTGTCTATGGCTCTTTTGGTATCCTGTATGGCGGACTGCCGCTACTAGGACATGGAGCAGAGAAAAAGAGGGAATGAAAGCTGAAGTTTTCGCACTTGTGCGCCGTCTTGCGGAAGGACGCAGCAGGCGAAAAGAAAAGCAAGAAAAACGTGGCAAATATTGCAAAATATTAAAAATGTTGCTGCCAAAGGCAGCAAAAATAGAACCAGAAAACGCGGCCATCCGACGGCAGCAAAATACAGTATTACGAAGTAGAAGTGTCGACATCGTCTGGCAGACGGTAGGAGCCAAAACGGCTGCAGGATGTTCTGCAGCAGACGGCAAAAAGAGCTACAAAATAGCATAGAAAATTAATAATCGCGCAATTTTTGCGCCAGTAAACAATGGAAAAGTCTTGGCTCGTTAGTTTCCTCATTATTCTGAATTTTCCAGCAACGTTGAAAGCGAGCAGCAACGAGCTCTTGCTGTGCAGTTCATGTTTTCCATTTTGTAAACTTTAGCAGTTGCAGTTCTAAGTCTCGGCCAACAAACATAACGCAACGCTTGACGGAAGATGGATGAGTGCAACTGTCTGACAGGACGAAAATCAAATATGAAGACTAGCTAGGAAATATCACAAACACAAAATCCATTCAATATAATTTTTCATGGAATTTGTTAGCCCTTTATCTTAACTGCATTGTTCTCAATGGATAAGTGATCAAACTATATAAAAAGAAGCAGAAATGGAGACAATTGATAAACTATTGTCTTTTTAACGTGCCTTAACATCTATTTTGGGAAGCAAACACAATTATTAAGTCTGATATAAACACTTAGAAAGCATTATTATCATACATTTTGGGTAATTTAATCTTCCTAATAAATAAGCATACTACTATATAAATCGTTAACATTTTATTTAGTCATTTGCATACTATTGCATACTATTGCATATTCAGAAAAACAATGAGATAAATTGTCATTTACGACAGCTGCAACTATTTTATGTTTATTTTCTTGAATTAACTCCTTGCAACTATTATCTTAATTATATAATGAAATAAATAATAAAATTGACAATAAATTAAATGTCTGACTAATTAACAAATATTTTTTCATTGATATATAATTTGAATTGTAGTGTAGCCATATAGCAAATGTGCTGGGTTTCGTTCACGTTAATCTAGTTAGTTTTACAATTTATTACATAATTGAATTTCAGATGAAGCCAGGGAAAAAATCGAGCTGCAATATTTGATGTTAACAGCTGTTTTGGGTGACATTTTAAATGGGTTGTCACTTTAGTTATTTAACCTGGTAACACAACAATTAATTGAATCAAGGACTGGCAATTATTTTAACCAATAAAATGGAGTATTGTGGCCAATGCTGAATGTTCTGTGCAGCTGTGTTGTTATACCTGGGCTTGTTACAAGTACTCGATCCCGGACACATCAATTAACGACTGAAATTTCATATGAAAAATAAAAAGTGCAGACAAAGGAAAAACAGGAGACAGAGATTCAGCCACAGTTTTCTTGATATTGAACAAACAGCTAGCGTCCAGTTCGTCACTAGCCCAAGGGCAGCAAAATCAAATTACATGGGTAACAAGAAAAAATATTAGGAACTAATGGAAAAGGGGGTATAAAGTGTTGCCAGTCTGGCAGTGGCGAAAACAACAACAGTGATAAAAACAGCATCATCGACAACAAAGGCAACTACATTATTAATGCACAACGAACTTCAAGAAAAGTTGGAAGGCGCGGCAAACCAGAAAACATGGCAAATATAAAAATGTACGAACGCAAATTATATTAGCTTGGCTCAAAGCGTTGACAAACGCGACGGCAAGGTAAATTCATAATAATGTAGAATACGAGAAGAGCGCGAATAAAGCATAATTTGCTGGCAAATTGTGTACGACACTTTCGCTTGTCATTTCAGGTTTTGCATTCAAAATCATGTTTGTTTTTTATTTTTGTTAAAGAAGAGGTGAGGAGGGGTAAGGATTCCCTACTAAGGAATAAGGGAACGTGACGCGGATGCATTAAAAAGTTTTTCAGCATTTTTCATGTAAATTTCACCTTTGAAGTTATGATAAAAATTCCTAATGATTTTTTCATAGCTGTTAAATAAACAATTGGGGGCAAAAGTTTTGCCAGTCTTCCAAGCACCTGTTCCCCGTTATTGTATGCGCTGTAAGAGCAGCTTTTTATTTTTATGCTCTTGGGGATTAGAGTTTACCCAAGACGGGAAAAGGGCAACAAATTTGTTTGTTGCGTGCATGAATATAATCAAATTTTGTCATTTAATTTGAGGGCCAACTTAGGCTCATGAAAGCTAAACGTTCATAATTCTGAGACCTTGTGCCTTGCGAGCTTCAACATTTACTAAAAGTTCAAGTTAAAATTATGTGACTTCTTCCAGTAAATAAATCAATAACCCGAATAAATAATTTTGTTGAAATGTAAACTTTTAGTAGGCTCAACTTATTCTCTCTATCGACGCTGCTGCGCTTAAAAATTGGTTTAGTTGATTCTTTTAATCGTGAATGTATTGTTAATAATTGATAGTTAATGAGTTAATGAATAAAAAACGTACACATTTAACTTTCATAATGGGAATTTTCCGAAATAAATAATTGTATATTTTTGAAATTTTTGTAGAAGTTGATCTAATGTTTTTAAGACGTTTGATTTAGCTTGTTCATAGAAGTCTGATGAATTGATAATAAGAAAGTTGTCTATCTTCAAGCTGACTTCTTTTGAAAAAAAAAATTAAGTGATTTTTTAAATTTTTGAAAATGGCATTTAGAAATTTATTTGTTATTCATGCCTTTACTTTGAAAACTTTAATGATCTATCAAGCTTATAAAAAAAATAGGTATTCGGATTCGAAAATATTATGATATTGAATGAACTGTGAATAAGTCTATTATTATTGGCAATGAGTTCCTTAAATTCAATTAGTTGATTCTCAAGTTACCTAACTTTCAATTTTCTTAAACAATTCAATTTACTTGCAACGTAATACAAATATAATTAATGAGTTTCCCACAACTTTCTGCCTTTTTGTCAGTCTACCCGTTGGATTTACGTGTCTCGTCTTATGATTTAAATGTATGGTCCCCCATTTATATATGTATATATGTATGTATATACACATATAATATATACTCATGAGTAAAGTACGAGTAATCCGAGTTGTTGCTGTTGCTCACCTTTTATTTTCAATAAATTCGCTGCGTGTGGAGTAGAACAAAGAGATATCCAAAGCACGTGACAGATTTTCTTGGATTACACACGCTGACACACGCGCGCACACACACATGTTCACACACAAACACTCACACACATAAGTGACATACAATAATCTGATGTGGAGACTGTGGGCTCTGTTGTTATTGTTGAAATTCACATGACTGAATATGCGCGGCAAAAAATTCAGATTGCCCAAGCTCACGTCACACTTTATCCTTCACCCGACAACGGTTCTTCTTTAGTTCTTCACCCGTTCACCCTTCACCTTTAACACGTTAACTATCAGCCGTCAGCTGGCAATGAGACGTCACTTATGTATATGCATATGCCACTTAATATTTCTGGGATGACTCGCCGCGATGCATTCACTTGGCTCATTCGATTAGCGGCAAATGCAGCATCTTAATCACTGATTAAATCGAGCATACGCCACGTTGAGGACACGAACAAACGCTTTGTTAAAACATCCGACAGTCTTGCACACAACTGAAGCCAACGGGAACGGCATTCAAAGTGGCAACTCAGGCAATAGCGTGCCACTACGAACTGTGCCACAGGCAGCCGAAGCAGCTGCCACACGAACGCCAAAGCCGAATACCAGTTAAAGAGACACAAAGGGGCCGAGAGAGAGTCGTCTGTTTAGGGTTTATGGCAAAAAGCATTGCATACATTTAAGAGCACGCTTGTATTTGGGTGTGTTTTGGGCTTTGGGACTGAGCCTGCGCTCTGTCTTCTACAACAGTGTAACACCAACAGGCTGCTTAAGAGAAAAACATAGAGAAGGAGAGAGAGAGAGAGAGAGGAATAGAGAGAGTGAGTTGCCGATGTGGTGTTGCTGTTGCCGTCTTCCAATGCCACAGTTAGCTGTGTGCTCATTTGCATGCCACATGCCGAGTGCCCACGGTCCCAAAGCTGTCCCAATCGAACAGCTGTTGAGTGCAAAATGAAGCCAATGGAGCAATGGCTCCTCGTTAATGCGTGGCTGTCATCCTCGTACACGTCCTCGTCCTTGTTGTCGTGCTTGTGACGCACTCGTTATGGCATGTCTTAGGTCAGAAACATTTGCCGTCGCCCTCGTCGTTGCCTTAACAGTGGCAAAGGCAGCCGCATAGAGTATGCCGGCAAAGGCAGAATTTTTAATTATGATAAATGCTCATTCATAAAAATGAATGGCATTGCAGTTTGCGTGTTTTTATTCCAATTTAATAAGTTAAATCTCTAATACAAATCTACATACATATATGATTATTCTGCATAATTATTATGGTCTTGGCTCCCTTCCCTTCACCTTCAGCAATTTGTTTTATCTTACCTCGTACATTGGGAACCAACTTCTGTTCATTTCCAACTTCCTTTCATTTGGCTCGTTTCTGTTGGCCTCTTTTTAGATGCTCTGCACTTGACAGCCAAGATTTATGCGGCCTGCATGGCTCTTGTTGTCGCAGAGGCATTCTGCCTCTCCCTCTGCATCTGCCGCTGGCGCTGCCAGGTGTTGATGTGCCAGATGTGCTTCAATCACCATCAGCGTCACTTAATAAAATCACAGCACGACATGTGATGAATTGTAGCCATTTTTGTAACTGACGGGCAACGCTTTTAAGTGGAAAACATTTAACACGACTCGAACAGCAATTAAGCCCCAGCTATCAGGCCCCAACAAGCCAATTGAGCGTTCAAAAAAAAAAATAACACAATACCAAACAAGGACAACTCATCTCCTTACCCAACAAATATAAGCACAATAACAAATACGCGTTCATACATGTAACTGTTAATTGAATGACCAATCCAATATTAATTACTGAAAACATTGCTTACAAGTGCTAATTATAAATAGATCAATTCTACAACAGAAACTTCATTTTAATGACTAAATTAAATAAAATGTAAAATTATGAGAATTGTAGCCACTTAAGCTTTAATTCATTTTAACAAAAAGTAGAAAATTTATCCTATCTAATGGAAAAATTATAATAGAAGTGAAAAAAATAATTAGGCAAACACTCATAGAAATATAAATTATTTTAATATAATCTTGCTTGATTGTGTAATAATGTGGTTAAAGTTAGGTCCAGGATATTCCAGAGTGAATAGTGTTTTTAATTGAAACACTTATTTAATCAATTTATTTAATTAGAGTAAATGAAATAAGAGAACAGCTTGTACTCGTCATTCGTTATATATTACGGGCCCACCGTAGCTATGTATGTCGACTATGTTTGTGTGTGTGAATGCTGCAACATTCTATCACTTTCATTATCGAGTTATGCAATTATATCACTGTGTATTGTGCAACAAAGCTTCATTGTACCGCAACCAGAAACTGGAGCTAGATCAAAAGCTGCAACAGAAACTGACAAACTAGTCTGCAATGTCCAACAGCGCAACCAAAACCAAATTGACCAAAGTTAATTTAACCAGTGTAAACAGGACGAGCCTCGATGCCGACAACTCAAATGAGGACAAGACGCCAGCCAAGACATGACAGAATACAAGCAGAGAACGAGGAGAAAAGCAGGAAGGAAGAATGGGAAGGATGGAGGTTGGAGGTTAGAGTGAAAATCAATTGGAACGCCAACAAACGCTTCAATCAATTTTACTTTGGCAAACACTGAGTGCAAAATAAATCACAGCAGTCGAGTCCAACTTGTAAGGCAGTGTAGAAGAGTGCTTCTGGAAAAGGGGGCGAACGAGATAAGGGAGGGTTACTGAATGGTATGTGCGCTTACTTGTGTTTATCTTATTTATGCAAAGCTGTGGCAAACAGCAACAACAGCGAAGGGATGTGGAAAAATATAAAGAAAGGAAAATTCCGAGTGGCAAGGCAGACGCCGGTAAAGCTACTAAAAAATGAATGAATTGAATGAAATGCGGGCAAAAGCAGAAGCCTCACCCTCCACAAATTATTCCACACTACAGCACTACTTGCAGCTGTGAAGTCTTGGTCTACAATCCGGCCAAGCCAAGATCAGGATATGTGTATGGCATCCTTTAAGGAGTCTCCGGCATTGGCACATCAAACATCTCAAACGAAATAAATGAATAATTTATAGACGCATTCGCTGCAAGGGGGAAAGGGAAACCCGACTGCAACTCAACTCAACGATGAAGATGCCACCCAAGCCATACACACCAACACACCTACACACATTTATACAGAGTAGTTGCAGGTGCATTGACAGGATAAAATGCCAGAATGCTGAGTTCTTCCATTGCATTTATTTGTATATATTTATTTTGCCTTAACACAAACTCAACCTAAACCCCAGTCCCAATCCCAATTGCATTCGCAACGTTGTCCTTTCAGTTGCCACAAGAACAACGTAATTCTCTTACATATCAAAAAAGATAGAAATAACAGAAACCCAATATTCAGAACATTATTTTAAATTAAGTTTATTTGATTGCATTTATTTAATGCGAATAGCAAAATTGTAGGTGTCTAAGAATAATAGCTAATCTTTATTTATAAATTCGATACACTTTGGCAAAATATGTCCCTAGGCTGTCAGAATTTTATTGATTGCCCAGGAATGTATTTAAATCAAAGAAACTTGAAAATTACATGTCGTCTTAATATTGCGAACCCACATTTAATTGTGAATGATATTTAAATTGCAGTGCAAAATTGGTATGTTATCAAATTTCTAGCAGATATAATTTGTGCTTCGTAATAAATATAATATTGCTGGGCTGTAAAAGGTTATGCTGTTAACCAGAGCAAATTTCAACTAACTTAGTTGCATGGCAAAGTTTGGAAAAACTTCTTGCCACATGTTGTACGTGTATGGATGCCTTACTTGACTTAACTAAACTTTCAACACATTCCTTTGAGTGTGTCAAAATTTGTGGCCTTGCATTTAAGTGCAACACAATTTTGAATTGACGAAAATTAAATTGTGTTGTTTGATCAACTATCTTGACTTGAACGAAAAATGTATTAAAATTTTAAATTTGAATATAATTCATAGTTTAAAAAGCTTAAAAGATTCCTTAAGCGCGTACATTAAAGTGGATGCTTGTAACATTTATTTCGGTCAAATTAATTAGAAACTAAAACATGAAACTCCAAAATTGCTATACTCATATTATAAATTGTTGAAAATCCTAGTCTATCTTAAAAAAGCTTAAGCCTTGTTCAGAATACTTCGGTTTTAATCAACGACCTGTTCGACATACCGAATGCGATTATCTCGATATCAAATTTTCGGTTACAACATTCAAAAGGATGTGCTATGTGCTCTGTGGGCTTTGCGGTGTCGTCAAAGGAAAGTTTAAATAAATGACTCTGTGCAAAAAACTTTACTAATCTGCTTTAAAAATCCCCAACAACCAACAGCAAACAGCCAACATGAAATATGAAAATATGAAAATTTGAAAATAGGAAAAGTGACAACAGTTGACTTTGACGCGGCGGTTAAACCGCAAAATTCGTCAATTTAAATAGAAAAAAATCAGAGCAAAGTTTATCGTCAGTGTGAAAAATATTAATTTAACTTTTTGCGTTAAAAGAGCAATGACATTTGCTCTTACCGCAGCTAATACACCTCAATCTAAGCATCCCCCCCCTCGACCATACTTGTAGCGGTCATAGTATCTCGTTATATTTTGTTGTCTGTTGCCACTTTTGTGCCAAATGTTTGTTGTATTTGTTGTTGCTTTTGGAGCATGCGGCATTTGAGGTTGCGTCTGCTGTTGCGTCCGCTGATGTTGATGTTGGCATCATTATCGTAAATTTTTATGCTAAATACATTTTGGTGTAAGGCCCGAAAAGACACACGCAAAACACACAAACAAAACACAAATCGACAGAAGGCAGCGACAACAACAAAAAATTGCTACCATTTGGAGCAGCTGCCGTCACGTGGATGCGACTCGGCTTCCAATGGTCAAGCACGCCCAGCAAACAACAACATAATCAGGGCGTTTCTGTTTCCCCCTTGTCGTCTCTTTTCTATCATTCTCAAATGCAAATGAACTCCAAAACGGTAGGTCGACCGTTGTCGCCTTATGGTGTCTTCCCTTCCTTTCCCCCCCGTTTCACATGACAAATTGAACAATTTCAAACAGATTTTGCTTTAATGCGATTCTTTGCTGAAGAGCTGCATGTTACGTTGTAGGAACGCAGATATTTCGGATCCCATACGGAGATTCGGTAAGGAGCTTCCTCTGTTTCTCGGACTTCCCAGATTCTCGTTCATCTCATTGTGAACATCTATAATGTACACCTTGGCCTGGTTAAGTCTATCGATAGCTTCATGCTTGGGATTCTTGTATTCCGCTCTGGCAACGAACCTTTTAAGATCCTTCTCAGAGTTTTTCAGCTTCTTTTCGATATATCGATTGCATTCATCCTGATCGTACATCTCCCTCACCAAGTATCGATAACGTTGGCTGCAGAGCACTCTCTCGTGCTCCAGATTACGTTTAAAGGAGTCCATTTGATCGATTTGTCGCTGCAGTTCACAAACCGTATTCATGTCTCTGTTAAGACTTGTCCTTAGACCCTTCAGAACAATATCAGATGCAGTGCAGCATTGCTTTAATTCTTTTAGTTGTTGTCGTAACTTGTGATTGTTGCGCTGCAGCTGCAGAATCTCTGGATGGACACTGTTTTTGTTTAGCTCCACCTGCATGTCAACATCGGGACTGAAAACGGAACAATCGGGTGTATTTAGCTCATATGTACTATCGATCAGATCAACCCTTTGCTGATTATCTTCCAGCTCGGCTCTGATGTGCTCCACTAGCAGTTCATCATCATCAATCGTCGGAGGCTTCTTAAAACTTTTCTCATCCTCGTCCTCCAGTGTTATGGATTCATCCTCAAACACACAATCACACAGCAAGGTCTTTCCCGGCGCTGGCGTTTCGATTTTGACAAAAGGTGGAGTCTCCTCCTTTTTGGTTGTTAATTCAGACTCACAGATGGGCAGACCCTTGGCTCTACAGGCCGCCAACTTCAAAGTGGATCCTGCTATATCTTCCATGTGTTCAAGCTGTCGAGAATTTTGATCAGTTCTTAAAATGTATAGGGTAACAGTTGTTATTGTTCAACGTAAATTTCAAAATTATTTTGTGAATTTTTACTTATAATCTGCTTGGACAATGAAAGAGTTAACTAGATTTGATTAAGAAAAACATTTTAATCTATCTTTAATCTAAGATGTGATTAGAGCAGTTTACTAGACAACGAATTGGTCCAAGTTATAAAATCATTTACCTCTTCCTTTGGCCAATTATCACCCGCTCAGCTGTGGATCTTAAATCAGTTTGGGATTGGATTAATTAAGTTATTCCTTTTAAACTATATTGAAAACCGGTCTGTTGGCTGATAGTGAAGCAGCTGGAGCAGATGCCCAGGGCAATGTGCGGTTCAAAATGGTTGACATTTACAGAAGAGCTTAAGGAGCACTTAACCCAGAGCGTAGCTCAACAATATAAGCACATGAGAACGACGAAGGGAAATGGTGGAAATGGGGACGGAAGTAAACAGTAAAGTTTGAAAGGTAAACTCATGAGTATGCCCGCCGCTTAAGGTGCAGACACACACACACACACATACACATCACAACATAGACTCAGATGCAACTGCAACAATTCATCTCCATAATGGAACTTAATACCAACAACAAACACATTTAATGCGAGTTTCAAAAGGCTCAACGGATGGAACTGAAAGGATTGCACTAGGAAAATATGACAAACGCTGATAAGAGCCATTGCTAATTAATGAATTCACATAAATGAATTTAAATACTGTGCAATTTAAAGATATTCCCTAACAAAAGTTATAAAAATGTTGCGATAATGTCTCTAATCAAAATTAGGATAACCAAGAGATTTATCTAATTTTGTAATTTGAGTGGATGACTATAGATGAGTGTGAAACTGAATATATCCACTACAGAAGAGCTATACATAAATCAGCAAACTTACATCAAAACAAACAAAATTATCTCTTGCCTAAATAAATAGCGACCGATATGTTTAACCTTTATCCGTTTTTCCATGATATAATTAAATATGTTCTGCTAAAGAATGCCTCCACCTTTTGTTGGAAAATACTTGTTACACAGGGTATAGGTAGATTACATAAGATTATCCACAAAGCGGCAAATAAAAACTAATTTCGTTTACATAATTAGTTTCTTTGCCCACACGGCATTCATCGTTGTCCCTTCGACTTCTATCTGTCTCTCCCTTTGCTCCGCTCTTTTGCACCATCGCTTTCAATCAATTTTTACACGTATGGCATATAAAAAATAAAACAACAACAACAAAAGAATTCGCTGATGCGAGTAGTTGGAAGGACGTTGAAAGCGTTGGGTTAAATGACAGCTGAAAATGAAGTAAAATCTAATTAAAACCTTTGGCCGCATCTTCCCCTCCTCTCTCTACATGAAAATCACAATTGTCAGCGTTAAATTCATGCTCACCTGCGCACACAAATACAAGCACGCACACATACACACACACACACACACACACACACACACACACACACATTTATATAAATATATATAGACAGAGGCAGAGCACGCACAAGACACAAACAAACAATTTCCCACCCAGAGGCAATAATACGCAAACAAACAAACAACAATCGCAACAAACCAGGTGAAACAGACGTTGGCTGTCGAATGGCAGAAAAACTAGCAAAACTGGTAACTTTCAAAGGTGCAATCCCTCTCCTATTCCCCATTCCCACTACCCCATTTCCTCTTCCCCTCCCGATAACTAGGCAGCAAATGAAACGCACTGTTGCACACACAAAAATAACAAGTTGCATTGGTCAATTCATCGAATGTCGGTCACGGCTGCCTCTTGGCCAACATTCATGTGGAGAGTGGGGAGTGTAGACTATGAATGTGGATATGGTACTGAAGCCAGCTGGTTGGCTTAACTGTTACGCAAACTGTGGCTTTGATCACGGGGCCAACACAACGCTAACGGTAGGAGCCAAAGTTTTGCCAACAGACAAAAAAATCATGGGCGGCGAAAGCGCAGCATACGTGAAAAATCCTTTAACTCCTTCCACCTTTAGACAGGCAGGGCCAAAAGGTGTTAGCTCTGTTCGATTCGGATGAAATTAGTTTAGTTTCCAAATCCAAATCCCTGGCTAGCTTTACAGCTGACAACTTATATTGAATTGGCGTATTCTATAAAAAGCTGCGCCGAATATCAATGGGCTATAAAAATAAAAGGCATTTCAAAAATACACACCACTGGGAGAATATATAGACAAGGCTTTATGCTATCTAACATACAGAAGGACATCTATTAAGTCCTTGATTTGAGTGCAGCGAATGAAAGTTAGCCCGTATTGGATACCCTTTAATCACAATTTGCAAGTTAAGTTCATCAGACAGAAGCACATCGTTTGGCTCGTGGAAAGGTCAAGATTTAGATACAGTTGTTAGCTAAGACCTTTCAGCAAAATATAAGAATATAATCGTTTAAACTTGTTTATTTTGTTTTGCATGGATTTAAAACAAAAATGCGATTAAAAATTATAATGCTTTTTAATATGTTCAAAAAAAAAAACAAATCTTAGCTAACTAACAAAATCAAATCTTAAAAAGTTTGTAATTTCCGCCTCCCTCTAACAGATTTTCATTAAAAATAATTTTTACATAGAGAACATCTCGTCACGTTAAAAAGTTTTTACACCGTGAGCGATCTAAATATTGTCAATGTTAATAGTCCAGATCCTTTACGATCATCAATTGTTAAGTAGATTTGTGAAGAGGACGCCTATCCGTCGAATACTTTACAGTTTTTTTTTTTTGTATTTAATCACTTGGTGTTCTTGAAACGAAAAAAAAAAGTGGAGTAAGGTGCACCCCCATGTATGGTAATGCGATGTATAGTCAGATGTCGGTAGAGGGTATTGCGAGAAGAGGGCGAATGGGATATTTATACACGCCTATCAAACTGATGCGCTGCACACAATAAATCTTCGTCACGGGCCCAAATTGACATTTTACAACCAAACCCAACAGAGGACAAAGTAAGTTGCAGCAGTTGCCACAGGCAACTGGCAACCGCGTTTTAGCCAACTGTTCCAGTTTTGGATGTTGTTGTTGCTGTTCTTGTTGTTGCTGTTGTTGTTGTCAGTGTTCTTGTTGCTTGCTGTGTTTGTTATTGCTGTGGTTGTTGTTGGTGCAGTTGCTGTCGCTGATATTGTTGTCAACAATGATGGCCCAAAGCATCAGCCACATGCGTTGCGGCAACAACTCATCCATCGTTCGGCACACTCTCACTAACACATGTACATACACACACACATATATACAAACAGAGTGTGTGCACATTGATGCTGTCAATCCCAGGACACAGGCGCGAGCCTTGGCTCCTAGCCATCTTTTATTGGCGCAACTCCACGCACTGGCAAAAAATTTAATATCTGACAGCATATGAGAGTGAGCAAGTGTGTGTGTTAATGTGTATGTGAGTGTGTATGGGAATGGCACTAATAGAGTTATCCTGCTGTCGTTGATATGAACGCATCACATTATCCTCTGTTCTAGCTGCGCACTAGCACCAAAATAATTGGAGAGCTACAATACGCTTTCCATCCTCCTCTCCTCATATCATTCATTGCTGTGGCTAACATCAACCACATGGTTAGCTTTTTGGGTAATCCGTCAGGCAGTCAAATGCCACATGGCCACGGAATGTACATTTAAGGACCTTAATGAAAAAATGCATTAACCGTAATGTGTCTATGTGAGAATGCACAAATTGTTTATATTCTGTATGAAGCAACTTGGGAAACATATCTATTAGATTATACTACGAAATACGCTCAGGGAATTTCTCAAAAATTATATCATTTAAATGCGATTATAAAAGTAAACTGAAGATTGTTCAGACCAGTTTTGATATTTTACCAAATGTCGAATAGCTTAAAGTTTGTACATTTGAAGTACACATGTGGGTCAAGAAAGTTTAAAATTGATAATATTACAATCAGAACTTGTTTAGCCTAATAAGCAATAAAGAAAGTGCTTCATAGCACATAACTCTGAAATCTGTGAGCTTGTATTTACAATGAACTATAACCCAAGATTATATTCCTCTACTTCGCTTTAAAAATTCATAGCAATTACTGGTCCTAAAAGCCTAATTTGTTACCCCATATTTTACTCAAATTTCATTTAAACTAAAACTATACATCAAAGCAACATTTGAATTGTACTCAAGTGTTAGTTTAGCTTTTCTTTTGCAAAAAAATAAACATTTAAGATAATTTTAAATTTGTATTGTGGATCGACCTTTTTAACTATTTAGTCGAAATGCATATTGTAAACACCTTAGTTCCATGCATATTAACTTTCTTGCTTTTGGTAAGTTAAATAAAAAAAGGTTTTGTAACCCATAACGTTTTTTTCCTTTTATGTCTTTTTAGTTTATTCAAGTTCGAGCTGATTTTGAACATGACGTTCTGGATGAACACAATAAATATCGAAAGAAGCACGGCTGTCCCAAACTCAAACTCGATTCATCCTTAAATGCGGATTGTAAAAAGTATGCAGAGGTATGTATATATTTGGATAATTCGATTTTCACTAACTGACATATATCTCTAAATATTAGGAAATCGCAGCTTCAGATGCCTTGACACACTCCGATGGACCCTATGGTGAAAATCTTTGCTATACAACTTCAAACCCTGTAACTTGTGTAAAGGATTGGTATGATGAAATTAAGGATTATAATTATGATAAAGCAGTCTTTTCATCTGGCACTGGGCATTTTACACAGTTAGTTTGGAAATCCAGTTCCATTTTGGGTGTTGGAAAACATTCTAAGTATGCATCTGTATTATACAATAACTATTTATTATGCTGATGACATTCTGAACCATTTTCAGTGCTGATGGAAAGACTTTTGTTGTTGCAAGATACAAGCCTCCTGGTAATGTAGAAGGCGAGTTTAAGCAAAATGTTCCCAGGCCAAATCGGTAAGATTGTCTCTATCTTATCGACTTAATAACTTTAATTTAATCTGAAACTTAGCTCTGATGAAAAACAAAATGGTTCCAAGTATCTTATTCTTTTGTCGCCGATATTTTTAATGCTTTTATCAAAAGGTTTCTGACTTATGTTCCTTGAAAATCAATAAATACAATCCGAGACATATTGGAGAGTGAAAGGTAAGAGTGAAGGTAAACTAATCTAACTGTGGTATAATCTAAAACACATGGAAAAATGTAAAAATTGTTTTATTTACACTATGAATAAAAATAATAATATATTCTTGATCAGTCCGAATGCCGTCATTAAATTATAATTTTGTACTTTTCTCTTCGTTTGAAATGTTTAAAGTAATCGATGTTGATTCTACTTGAAAGTAATATCGCAATAATCCAATTTGTCAATCCCGTACTTCTAACTGGAACTTCACAAATTTATTATCTAAAATCGGTTTTTTTTTTAATAAATCCACACATCGAAGCAACAATTGAGTTTTCGCATGTAAAAATTATTCTCTTATAACATTTAATTTTGTAAATAACTGTGTATAGTTGTTTGAACACTCAAAATGTATGTAGCAAATATTTTAGTTATTTGGGTGTTAACTTTCTTTCTACTAGTAAGTAATAATTCTGCAATCAAAGAATAATAATGTTTACTAAACTCAGCTTCTTTAAGTTTCTTCAAATACAAGCTAGTTTTGATAAAGACTTGCTGGTGGAACATAATAAATTTCGAAGTCAACATGGATGTCCCGATCTCGTTCTCCAAAAATCCTTAAGTAAAGAGTGTCAAAAGTATGCAGAGGTTTGTACAATTAAGTAGAACTAAGAGTATTCAAATAATTCCGAATTACTTATGTGAATAAATATAAGGAACTTGCAGCCGCAAACAAGCTGAAACATTCAGTTGGACACTATGGAGAGAATCTTTGCTTAACATCTGGAGATCCTGTATCATGTGTGCAAATGTGGTATGACGAAAACAAGCATTACAATTACCGTAGAGGAGTCTTTTCAACTTCCACTGGACACTTTACGCAAGTTGTTTGGAAAGCTAGTAAAGCCTTTGGTGCTGGCAAACATCAAAAGTATGTACACTGTATAATAATATTTAATATAATCTTAAAAATCGATTTTAGTAAGGATGGTATGACCTTCGTTGTGGCAAGATACAAACCAGCTGGCAATATGAAGGGTCAGTTTAAGAAGAATGTTTCTAGTCCAAATCGGTAAGTTTTATTGTCATTCTTATGTTATTTCACAATGTACTATTTTAATAAACCTTCATTACAGTTCTTGTAATCAAATTGAAAGCTGCACATATCTTACACTATCCGGCTGGATATTTATAGCACTGCTAGCTCCTGCATTTAGATCATAAATAAACAGGATCATTGCATTATAATTATCGAAATCGTGCCAAGTACTGGATGGCTCATGTCATTTAAGATCTAGGTAAAATCCTTGCTAAATTCATCTCGATTATTGTAATCTGAAATCAGAAATAAATATATAAATAAAACTATTTTCTTTTCTGGGTCCTGTTGGACCCTGACGAAACCCTACTTTGCAGTAAATTATCATTAACGTCAGTATTTGACTACAGACTCGATAATAAAAATCACAACTGCGAGCTAATGTGAAATTTTTGTTGTCCTTATTTTTTTTGTGTTGCGAGTAAATGCCAGAAGATCTCACATGTGGGTGTCTATCTAAATGTGCTGCTAATGATGATAGCCGGCAAATGGCAAACGGCAAACGGGACAACAAAACACACAGCATACTTCGGGGTTGGTAATGGGAAGGGGGTTGAGATGTTGAGTTTAAAGGGGAGGGGTTAAAAACGGTATTAGAAATTCAAATAAGCTTGACACACAGCCCTGTGGGGTTTGGACCTATAGGGAGTTTGCTGTTGGCACTGTTTTGGGTTAATTTGAAAACGTGCGATAAGAAAATTCAATTTTTTTGCTCCTGCTACTGCTAGTGAATGTGTCCTGTCAAAGTATTGTGCTCGTATGCGTGTATATACTTACATATGTGTGTGTGTAGTAGTTCTCTTCAGCGTGCTTTTCTTTACTTTTTGGCAATCAGCATCAGGCAAACAAATTCCCCATTGGGACCCAGTCCACCCGACTGGGGACACAGCTTTTTGCTTCCTTCATTCAATGATGTTGTTATACTTATTGTTGTTGTTGTAATTTTGCATTTTTTTATCCCAAGTGCTATTTACTGCAGGGAAAGCGGGAAACACATCACCAAACAGAAGTCAGAAGACAAAACAAATACAAAAAGTCGGCCTGATCTGGGTTGGGCTGCTTTTTTTCTGACTGCCATTTCCTGCTTTAGAGCAGAGCGTCAGCTGAGGAGCAGCTGCTGCTGCCAGCAACGCATTAAATCCTTAAGCACACATTATTATTCAATCAGATATGAAGTTTTATTTATTTATTTTATTTTTTTGCATTCCCTCTCTCACTCAGAATTCTTTCTTTTTCTCGCAATTGCTGTTCAACATTTTCACGCGTTGCCATTTGCAATGCATATTAAATCCTCTGTTGCATACACATACACATACTCCTATTTGTATAAATATATGTATATATGATATATGAGTTCAGTATTTTTTCGTGCTTGGCTAATGACATTCAAATTGTTCTCGACCCACACCATTTCTCTTTTAAAAGCTTTAATAATTGTGAGTAAATTATTGCTCAACAGAATACAATTTTCAACTTCAGACTTATTGAATTGTAGATTTACAAGAGTAATGATATTAAAATATTGTCATATCTTTTGATGATAGATTTTAAGCATCGTTGAGAATATCTTTTTATACACATATATTGGTTTTAAATTGCAGCTTTAAGTCTACTATGCGTAATAACTTTTCAAAAACGAAATGAATATCAAACTCATTTCGATGGCCACACTCAATAACTTTATCGCGAATGCTGTGTTGAGTATCGTCGTCAACCTTATATTCTTTACCCATCCCATCCTCTTTCTCATCTTCATCCTCATCATCAGTTTCATCTTCAGCGTCATCGTCATCGCCATCGTCACTTCATCTTGGGTTGGCGTTGGCTCATTGGGGACAAAGAGTGCGCCAGTTCGTCAACTATTTATAAGTTCAACTTGGTCGTAAAATTTATGTGCATCGTAAAGGCGGCAAATCGAGGCGAAAGACTGACAAAATGTTATGAAATCAAATTTGCACACAAAGCGTCCCTAATGACGCTCCTCTCACAGGCAACAAGGACAACGACAACGCCAGCGAAACCAAGCGAAATAACCAAGTCAGAACGAGTGTAACTTTCCGCTTGTGGCCTGAAAATTGTTTAATTACACGAGTGCTTAATTACAAGTATCCCCAGTGCTGGGTGCTTAAATTTTGTAACGGCACTGACCTAATTGAGTAATAAATAATACTAAATGTATGCTAAATTGTTATTAATTATTAAAAAGTATACCGAACTTCGAAACATTAGCACCGAGTGCCAACTTCCAACTGCATTTTGGCGCATTCTTTTCCCGGAAGACCAATTGGTTGCAAGTGTTGCCAATTGCCGCAGCAAGCAATTTGTCAGCGGATTGCTAAAAGCTTTAAGCCTTTCAGGCCAAATTAGATTTACATTTCAATAGAGAGATAAAGGAGGGAGAAAGAGAAAATGTTATACAAGATTATGTTATTTACATATATTAATTTTGTAGGGTTTTACGTAGCTTAAATGCAAAATAATCATATTTTAATAAAAAGGATTAAATACTTAAGTAAGTCAAGGAATTCATAAATTAAAACATGAATTAAGTCTCTCATTGTCAGTAAGCTAAGTTTTTTTAATTTAAGTAAACTGTACACGCCATGTATTTAAAACTAATAGCAGACAGAGACGCGCTCACACAGACAAAGACAGTGCTACATATACAGACATATTTCAATATAAATTATTGTCAGTTGTAGTGCATAAAATGTCGCATAAAGTTGGCAGTTGCAAGAGAAAAGAAAAAACAACAGCAACGGCAAAACACGTTATTCATCGTTAAAGCAACTGTGGGGTAACAGCAAGTGCAGCACAACAGCAGCAGCAGCAACAAACAAAACAACAACAGCAACAACGACGACAGACGTGACTGTATGGAGATGAATGCACGGGGCGTATACGCAATGCGATATGCAACAAATTGCTAAACAAATCAAATTTATTGCTAGACTCGCGCACGCTAACGCACAAAAACAAAAACAAAAGCAACAACAACAAATTTATATAAATTTCTATATATGTACATATATATGTATGTACGTACATATAAGTAAAGCAACAACAAGAGCATGAACAACAACAACGCAATACGCATGTAAAACGTCACTGAGATAGCAGAAATTAATATGAGCCGACATTTTTTCAGGCCTCGGGATTCACTGAGGTTTGCTGCAACTCGCAATTTGTTGTTGCTTTGCTTGATGTTGTTTTTGTTGCTGTTGTTGTTGTTGTTACTGGCGCTATCAGCGTTTGTATAACTTCATTTGGTTTGTTTGTTTGCTGAAACTGCTGTGAGCCCAAGGCCCACTTACTTTTTGTTAAACCGTATTTTTACCCACGCACACACACAAAAGCCAAAGTCACAGACAGCATGACAGACAGAGAGAATGAGAGGGAGAGAGAGATAGAGAGAAAAAGAGAGACACGGACGAGCAGGCTGCATAACAACATGGCGCTCGGTCAGAGCGGAAGTCCGAGTTGTTCTGCGTTAAATTTATGCCAGACTACCGCGCTTCTGCAATGCCAGGCATAAGCCTACAATGGGACAAGATCTACTAAATGTTGCTATTAATTATTTACATGAGTTCTTGATTTATTACTTATTTATTAATTTCTGATTCACTGCTTTCATATTTACAATTCTGCTCAAAGCCAACGTATTTACAGTTTTAAGCCTTGCTTAAATTTATGCTTCTATGAAATTCATACATTAAATATTTTGTGATTTATAATTTACACAACATGTTTTATCAACTTAGGAACTGTCCAGTCAGAGTTTTATTTAATCAATGCATATTGTTAGTTTAGTTCTGTTAGGCATGAATTTCCCAAAGAAGAAGACGGAATCGGAAATTAGCTTGATGTTTATATTGCCGATTGCTGAGTTTAAATTTCTCTAAATAATTGTGCACCATTAAGTTATAAATTAAGTTTACTAAAGCTTAATTTGAGTTAAGCCAGCACATTAATTTGTTTTGTAGCTCTTTTGACACTTAATTAAATTGTCTTATGGCATTCCACGTTGATATGGGCAGTAAAGTAACATTTCTCAAACCAGTAGAACATATTAAATGTAATCAATAGAGAAAAAAAGTTCATTTTCTGGCCATTAAAGTTACAGAAATGTTTAATTTTCTTTCTCGAGAAAAGCGGTTGTAGTATCCCTATAATATTTTTACCGTCCTTTTTTAGATTTCTATAATATTTCTTCACGTTTCCGTTATGCAAATATTGACTCAGTTTTCTATTTCTAGCCCATTGTTGTTCCATTTAGGTTATTGTTGTTGTTGTTGCTGTAGCCGCTGCTACTGTTGCGGCAGTTGTTGATTTTTATTTTCGCAATTAGGAAGTTGTTTTTATTATTTTTTACAGTTAAACAAACTAAACACGCACACACAAGACACACAACAAACAGCAAGCTATTGCAATAGTCACGCCCCACGGACCACGCCCACAGTCCACAGTCCACTAAGGCGCAGCCACATGGCCATGCAGACACTTATTCATCAGCCGGAAGTTTGCACTACCACTCCTATTGTTGTTGTTGCTGTGTGCTGCTGTTGCTGTTGGTGTTGGTGCTGGTGTTGTTATTGTTGACGTTGTTGTTTTTGTTGTTGTTGTTGTTGTTGTCAAGCAGAACTTGTTAGTTGTTCGTGGGTGTTTGCCGCTCATGCAAATTGCACAAGCTGCAACATAAAAAGAAGGGTGAGAGAAAAAAAATCAACTGAAAAGTTCCACAAACTCTATATATTTTTTGAATTTATATTTAACTGTATTACATGGCTCACACCCGCAAAAGCCACACTTTCTCATCGTCCCTTCGTCGCCCCCTTAGCCAAGACTCAGTTTCACTTCCATTCCTCCCCTCTGTGGGACTTTTTTCCCACCTCCCCACTTTCCCACTGTGTTGCTTGTTGGTAACGGAATCGGAAGTTATAGTTATGCCGCTTGCGCGGGCGCGTTCTGAAATATTTTCAACAGCAACAACTACAATAACAACAACAACAACAACAACAGCAGCACCGCATCAACAACAATAATAAGAAGAAGAAGAGCAACATGAAAAGTTTATTTAAAACTTTTGTGGTTAAGCTTGTTACTTGGCAGCTACTTTTGGGGGCGTGGCTTGAGTTTTCGTAAAATATTTAAGCTGCAGTTCGGTTAAGGAGCAAACGCTCATAAACATTGGCAGCAGCCAGAGAATGGGAGTAGCAGAATGTAGGAAAGGGGTGCGGAAATGGGAGCTATAGATGGAAGCTGAAGTGCTGCGCGTGTCGTCCATTGGAGGCTATTAAAATTATACTGGCCGTGCCCCCAATGCCGTAAATGCCAAGAAGTTGCCGCATCTTAATCAGCAGCAGATTAACTAACTTTATACAGCTGCTTAAATTTCCAGAATTCCAGCAAAAAGCCATGCTGCATCCCTATACACAGTCCTTTTCAAAACCCCTACAGTTTTCTGTATGGCAAACCCCATTGGAACTGAAGTAGCTTGAGTTCCGGCGGTGTTTGGCATCATAAAAATTTTCAATTTCATTTGCGTTGCACAAAGACGTGCGTTGTCCTGCGTGGAGAAAACAAAAAGGAGAGAAGGAGGGTCAAGGAGCCAAGAGGCAGGGCAGCAGCTGCAGGATGCTGCTGGCATGTCGCTACCGGGCACCTTTCAGCGACACGAGAGCCAATAAAAGTGTCAGCACTGGGCACAGCGAGCTGACAAAGCGCTGCCTGCTTTGTATTTATGATGAGCGTTTGGTCATGCAACCTCGTTGCCTTCTGCGGGTGATCGGAGGTCATGCCTACAAAGCGTAGTTGACACTTGCCCATTGCCCATTGCCCATGTCCCCATCCCTCTCTCTCCGATGCCCATTGCCATGCGGTGCGGGTCAAACAGCACAGTTGGATGCTTCTGATTCGAAATTGGAACAGAGCATGGTTTTAGAATTGATGGAATTCCTATAAATTGCACCTTCCTGCTGCTCTAAGCAGACAACGACAACATGACAGTAGCAGCAGCAGCAGCAGAAACAACAAAAACAACATCGTTGTTAGAAAAGCATTTTGGAATAGCTCTGGCTCTATTCCTTCTTGGGCTTCTCATTGTGCATATAAATTATGGCTTTATTCAAGAGATATTCTGGTCGCTGACTTCGACTCCTTTCTTGGCAAAAACATTTGTGGCCACAAGATTTATCATACACGGTTTGAGTTCCAAAATTGGTTACGAACAACTTATGAAGGAAGAGAAGGAGTCAGATCTTCTATGTTAACGAAATACTTTACAGACTTATATTTTAATCTATTTTAATAATATTACGTATTCTTAAATATAAATAAATACTTAACAGATAAGCAGGAGCCCCAAGTCTAAGGACAAATGTATATTATTAACTGGGCTATCATTCTACACAAAGGATTCTATCTAATTGATTGCATTAATTAGCCAACTCCTCTGCATAATGATAACTATTTTTGTTTTTAAGAGTTGAATAAATTTATGAACAAGGCCAAATTTTATTGGAAATAAAAAAAATAATGCTTATTATACTTGTTCGATGCACACACCCAGAAAGTCAGGCTGTGGTGTGTAAAGGCCATTTATTATAATGATGTTTGCTATATTATAGTATAGTATAGTACTTTGTTCATTCCATAAACACTTTTAAATGCAATTCATTTACAGATATAAACGACTGACACACATAAAGTCGACTATCGAAGAAACGATGAAGAGCAGCAGCAACAGAAACAGAAAATCAACAAACTTTGAAATGTGCTCATTACACCAAACTGAGACGAAGTCGGAGATGGTCTTAGGAAATGAAAATGGAGACGGAAGAGTCCTTCCGTTGGTTGCACTGCCAAAGTTAGGCGTCAGGCATAAGGAAATGCATCAGTGTCAGATTTTGTGCGACGCGCCCAACGCAATTTCGTTAAGAACTGCGCAAAGTTGTTAAATTTTACGATTTAATTGCGAAACTATTAAAAATTACGTCTCTTTCACTGGGCGCGAGTTGTGCTTTTGAGTTGCAATCTTGGTGTTGTTGCTGTTGTTGTTATTGTTGTTGCTGTTGCTGTTGCTGCTGTTACTGCCTGCAACAACAGCGAGCGATGCAAAAGTTTTAAGTACCAAAAATGGTGCGCTTAATGATGCCGCATGCAATCGCCCCAATATTCTCAACTCTGCCACAGGACGCAACCAAAAAAAGAGACAAACAACTAGAGAGAGAGACAGAGAGAGGGAATCGGAGTCTGCGTCTGGCTTCTTGGCATATCTGCTTTGCACATTTAGTAAATGTCTCCCCCGAACTTTTACTTCTCCTCAACACGCCCCTTGTCAATGTTTGTGGCCGCTCGTAAATATAATTTGAGTTGAACAGTTTAAAAAAGTTGCAATTGATGTGCATGTGGAGCGAGACGTTAAAAATTGTTGCAATTTGTGAACCCAACCCTCCTTATAATCATCTCTTAACTACCGAAAAATACACCCCCTCCTCACACATACAGCTCACACTCTCACCACACTTCAAACTGTAACTAAATGAAGAGTTGCTGAGAAGCATGTGCACCGTTAGGTTAATTACTGATTGTGAATAGCGAATACTGTGAAATGTGTGAAATGTAAGAATTATAATTAACTATAGTTTAAATTGTTTCTTTTCAAAATTCCCAAGATTCCCAAGTAATTTAGGCCTATTTTTTTAAGCCATAAAAACTTTATTTAATACATATCTTTGACATTTGACTTTAGTTTCTATACACTTTACGTCAGTTTACCATTCGGATAGTTGAGACTTTTTATAAACATTAAAAAAATGGGCTTAAATACATATTTTTTTTGTAACTATGTAATGCATTAAATTACAAGTCGTGTTGTATGTGAACCACTAGTAATAATCAATATAAACCAATTCATGAAAAGAATACGGCAGGAGCAGGATGTATTTAATCTTTGTTCTTTTCTTACTCTTACTTTTCTTAACCTTTTTCCTGTTATCCTGTTATTTTTTCAATACTCTGAATTCGACATCTTATTTTATATCTCTATATCTCTACCTCCATTTGCCTAAAACTAAGTACTTTTACTAAAGCACTATTGATAATGGCTTTTGTCTGCTATTGAACTTGGTTGGTATTAGAAAATCGTGTATGTATAGAATTCAATCGTATCTGCACTAAACATTCATATAATAATCAATGTAGCATAATCATAATATGATTAGGCACAATTTCCATTCAGATTGAGTTCGGGAATGCATTTGGATGGTAGCTGCTTTGGCCGTAAGCCTGTGGCACATTTCCGCATGGGGTATGAAACTGTTATCAACAATTAATTAAATAAAAGCTGATCATTAGGCCACGATATGTGGGGCGTTTCCGTTTCCGTTTGCGCCGTAGGCTGACCAACCGACCACACACTAAGTGATACGGTTACATTCAAATGCGTAAATGGACTCACGGACTCCTGAGTCTCCCGTTGTCATAACAATCCTGCCCGCATATTATGTGACTGGGCAATCAGCATATAACACACTCATACGCACACTCACACCCACACTCACATACATACTTGCACTCATACTTCCACTTTCCTAACTAAGTCCGCATTTGGTATTGTTGTCATTGCCAATGGCCATTTGTTGTTGCTGCTGTTGTTGTTATTGTTGCCATTGTTGATGCTGTTGCGCTTCTTGATGCCAATGCCACGTAATCATCATCGTCCTCATTTCTCTTCATCATCATCATTGTTGTTGCTGTGTATTCTGACTGTGATTTGTTGGCATCGTTACTGTTGTCGCTCTCAGCAAACTGTTCATAAATCGTGCACACCTACATTGCGTTGCGATAAATCTGTAATGACCCCCCCTTTATACCCTACCCTGTCCAGATATCAGCACTCATAAGCAGATACTGATGCTGCCGTAGCCACCAACCAAACCACTCACACACACACACACACACACACACACATAATGGCATGAATTCAAGTTAATTTGCGTGCGTTTAAATGTGCGTAATTATTGTTTATCTACAATGCGTTATACTCCATAGAAGTCCATGAGCATATTACAATAAACAACCACATAAGAGGGCTTTTGTTTGTTTATGCTTTGAAGAGCTTTTCATTAATAATATTTATCAGTGAATACATATAATGTTTAGTATTTATAACACTTGCCCGGCTGTAGCACAACAGTATTTATTTTCTATTTCTTCCAATGGTAATCGATTCGACTGTTATTTTAAGCTAAGAGGAATTTCAATTATTAATCAGCGCTATGCATTGTTTGAGATTAATCAGATTGTCTATTATGATAAAAGAGTTTAACAATTTATTAAATATTAATAAAATTAGCGAATTTAAAGAGCTTCTAAAAGTTTCTTAAAATATATTATTATATTATTAAGAATATTCCTTAATATAAATACATACATTAATATATAAATCTTTTAACATATAATTTCTATATTGATTGCCAAAGTCCAACCTTCTCTTAATATTAAATTTGACTGCCCATAAGTTTTCATCCAATCAATTGCATACAATTCGATAAGCCTCAACTGTCCTTTATTTTTTCCGTTTCTTTAATGATTCAGAGATTTGTTTCCAATTTCCCTTGCGATACAATTCAATGTGTTTGTACGAAAGTTATGTCCACACAACGGGATAATTAAAATGCGTAACGAAAGTTAAAAGAGACGTTCAGCATATCGAGCTAAAGAACCACGAGCCCAAACCTGTAAATTGAACTCTGCCAATCGAACAGTGCCAATGTCATTACATGGCAATTATCAGCTGGAATAAAAAGGGCCACAACTCAAAATTTAATTCAAGCCTTGCAGCATGTAATTGTTAAGTTTCATTACGACCGGCGAATCCAAAAGGGAAGGTTTGGGGAATTGTAGCCTTGATATCATTGTGGGAGAGGTTATTATGGAAAACAGCACAGAAAACACATCTGAAAAATTGCAGAAGTTGTATCGTTGTGTACAGTGGCATATGAAAAGAGGGGGTTTACCCCATTCGTTGCAAAAACCTCTACACAAATAGGAAATTTTTAACAATCCTTATACCCATGGAACATTTCCTGACTGCGCCACTGGCTTTCATTATGCAACACGAGTACGGGTATTGTGCATATTTGTCTGGGTCGGCAATTACGAGTGCACGCACACATATCAATTAATTACTTTTATGATTCCATAAAGCCCACAAAACTCTCGCGTCCGCAAAACCCTCGACCCTCGTAATGACAGATGCAAATATTTGGTTCAGCTTCAACCACAGGTCAAGCATTGTTGTTTTTCCATGCCAACTTCCCAGCTGTCGATGACGTTATATTTAAGGCAAGTCAATCTCGAATTTCCTCTACACGATCTTGAATTTCCCCTGAATACATGATTTTATCAACTGCGTAGCTTACTGAGCAAATAAAAAATTAATTACAACGTTGTAGCTGTTATTTTAACATATGTACATAGTATAACCATGCATTTTCACGAAATCATTATACAGAAATATGATTTTCGCGGAACAACAGCTATTTCACCAATGATCTTTTGAATGTTGGTTAGATATAATTTATATAACATCTTGGCATAAAAATTTTAATTTCAAAAAAATATTTATATACGATACTGTCGCGAAAATGTGTCGATATGGTTCTAGCAATTTTTGAATAATTAAATGTACTGGGAAACGATTCTAAACTGATTTCACTAAGATTATCAGAAATTATTAAATCTTTATATTTGACTGAGTTTTAGCAAAATTTGACTACTTTAATATGTAATGTCTATAAAAAAACGTTGAACGAAAGATTAGTCTTACAATTAGCTCTGGAACTTTCTTTAAATTTATAAGATTTTTAGATTCAATAGCAAATGAAAAATAAAATCATTTCAGCATGACCCAAAAGATCAATGTAACCGCATTTTTACATCCTGCAAACTTATTTTCAAAATACCTTCTTTAAGCAAAAGAACATACAGTAAATATTGAACTATTCAGATTTGTTATTCACACATGAATACGAATCATACCATTCTATTCATGGCCACGTTCTAAACGCATTCGGAAACGGATCCAGATCCACAGCTAGTGAGCGAGCTGAAGGTGCACATTAAATAAAGAAAAGGATGCCAGATTTCTGAATCTCGTTGCATTTAAGGTCCGTCGAGGCGTGCTTTATGATGTCGCCCCCACACACTCACACACTCACATACACACATACACACGCACACACAACAAAGGACGACAGCTTTATCTGTGGCTAAAGTGGCTGATATTTTGGTGGAAACTGCACAGCTGACACAGAGCTTCCGTTTTGCCCTTGTGGCTCACATTGTGTCTGTATGTCTGGGTTTAGTTGGTTGCTGTCCACCCCATAACATCCAGCCTCCCCTGACTGCCTGGCACTCCGATAGCTGTAGCAAGCTGCGTTGATCGGAGCACTTTTCGTCGTCATCAGCGGTCGCGGGCCTCGCATTGCCGTTAGTTGTGCTCTCTTATCGCTGAGACGCTTGCAAGCCGCTGCTGACTCTAAATAATCCTTTCCATACGACACTGACAGCTTCAGCCCCAACGACAGAGCTAGAGCTGGAGCCCAGCTGGAAAAAAAGGCATATGAGTAGGAGGAGCAGGAGATGAAACGAGTGCCGAGCGCGCTGTAAAATCCAAGTTAGTGCGCATAAATCAAGCCTTTAAAACGTGCCTCGCAACCGAAATGTCCTCGAAGGATGCCATAGCGATGCATACGTCGTGCCGAAAACGGTCGGAGGAAGCCGAGGAAACCGCTCGCTCCGCATAAGCAACGACATCGACGTCGACGTCGACGTCGACATCGACGCTGGCCCAGAAGTTGTGGTGTGCAGTTTTCCGTATGCAATTTTATGCAACTGTGCCACATCAGCTACCAGCTCCCAGCCCCATTACCCAGATACCAGCTACTACCTCCCATCGCCCATTTCCAGTTACATTCCGTTGTCCTGAAACTGTTTACAACTGCATACAATTTATAATCTTGAAGAATTTGCATTTATTTATTCAACACTTGACAATAACCGCACCAGAAATCACTGCAACTTCAGCTGCCCCCAGAACGACAAATATCATACCCCTCATTATAAAGAAAAAGTGTGTTAGTCAGACACGAAGATACAAACTGAAATTGTCCCAATGCTCAACTGAACTGCAAGCAAAAATTTTCGATTTGATAAACTACTTATAATGAATTAAGTGATTCATATTACAGAAATATGTATAGTATACTATTTGAATACATTTAAAATAATATTTAATGCTTGTTTAATGAAACACTGTTTCTGGACAGTGCATAATTTTAAGACTGTCTATGTTATTAACAAAATTACTATTCCCAGCAAGGCAATTGAGAATACAATAGGAAATGCAAATACATTTCCAGGTATTAGATTAATATTGCAAAAGAGTAAAAGTAAATGCTAATTAGTTAGCGCAAATTGACTATGGTGCTCTACAGTAAGCCTCATAATTGAGTTTTAATTTTCCAATTTAGTAAATTAATTCCATAGAAAGATAACAACAGTGCTTTAAAATAGCCAAAAAGTTTATCAATGATTAAAATTAATATCATTTATTTTAATTATGCTAACTACAGTAAATGAGCCTTTAAATTCCTAATTATTTAATGTCAAACAAAACTTATATAACGATCGAAAGCAAGATATATAAGTTTAGTTTTATATTTTTACGTGCAACTTAAAAGATTTACAGTTTGATGGAAATTCTGCCGAAATGTGTAAACAATTAACTAGCAATTGTTATTATTATTCAATTAAATACGAACGAAAATGGCCAACGCGTTGCTTTGATTGAGGATTAAATTTTAATTGAAATGCAGTAAATTGGCACAAGCTGTTGCTTAAAAATAAAATCAAGTATCTCTACTTAATGATGCAGAGACCAAATACTAAACAATAACATAAAATAAACAAAACAATTTTGGGTGTAAATCCAATTTAATTGTATTCTACCAAAATATTGTATGAGTAGTAAATTTCCATTGAAAACGGTTTGAACCGCATGACGATGAAAATTGGTATTGATGCAAAATGTAAACATACTTCAAAAATCAATTTCTTCATTTCAATTAAAAATGATTCTCAATTTGTTTTGAATAGAAGGAAGACGAGTATGAGGTAGATGTGACAGCAGTGAATCACTCAAAACTGTAGCTGAAATTTAATTGAATTGGAAACAGAATTGGAATTTAGCCTGCCAAATTGTGCAGCATAAATAAAAATAAAAATTCCATACAAACAGAGCAGAAATATTTGTGGAAACATTTCAATTAAGATGATTTGATTCCACAATAAAAGGGGCTTCAAAAAGTACTGCATACTTAAAGGCGTAAACTGACATTCCGCTGCAATTGAGTTAGATACGCACACACACATAGTAAGTGCAGCACACTGGGCATAGCCCAACTTTAGCTTATGATAACTACAAAAGGCACTTCAAGTGTCGAACTTAAAATGCAAAAGCAAAGCACACAAAATTGAAATACAACAAAAGAAGAATCTTGGAAATCTCTCACTAAGCCCTTATTCTTGTTATGCTCTTTGCCTTTCTCTGTCTCACTGTTTCTCTGTCGAAGCTTTGCCTCTCTCTCTCTCTCTCTTTATCTAACTGACTATCTCGTGTCGTGTGCTCAAAATGATTTCAGTACTAAATTTGTGTTGTTTCCCACTCTGTTTCATTGTCAGTTGATTGTTGTATTGTGTATGCCTGACTGTCTCTTAGAAAGGGCACTCTGTTAGGCGATACAGAGAGGAGTTTACTTTGTGAAAGTTTTTGTTCCGCTTAGAAATTCCATGACGAAAGTGAAACAAATGAAAGTCGTGTGAACGAATAAATTAAAATCCGTCTCTTTGACCAGGAACAATGGGGGAATAGAAGAGTTGCATCATAAATATTCATTAGTGCACCAGTTGCATTTGCTGTGAGTATATGAGTAAGTTTTTGCGAATGTATTTGGGCATAGTATGTATAGGTATCAAGTTGTATGTAAATGTCTCACAGGTACATTCTTTAAAACATGCAAGTTAATAGCTTCTAGGTTAAACATATGCATATAAAAACTTTCTTTAAACAATCGATAAAATGTTCATTGCAGAGCTTTTATAAAGTCAATAAAAATATAAACAATCATTTTATGGCTTACAAGTTTTACACCAACATATGTAGTAGATATTTGATACAAGCATAACTCATATTTAGACGGAATTGGAAACTGGCCTGCAGCGCATCATTTACATTCGAACAGGATGCTTTGGTGAAGTCCAGCATAAAATATGAAAATTAATTAAAACTTTTGTAAGGACGCCCAGATATAAAACTCGAGCTCTGATGCTGGTGGCAAAGGCAAGCTGAAACAGTTGGCTGTGATGTGGTTGGTCTATGGGGAAAAAAGTGTGCGCCAGACGTTGCTACCATTAATCCATCCACCATGCACCAGTCACACTCAAACACACACACACATACACAAGCACTGAGAGTTCATAACGCGAATATAAAACGCAGCAGGATATCGCAACAACAGACAATTTCCGCCAACTTAGACCTGAAGACATTTTCACAGAGGCAGTGGGCCACTGAGCCACCCACGTATCCGGCTGCCTTTGCCAAGTTTCTGCTTCGTTGGATCTCAATGCTGACACCAGTGACTGCCACTTGGCTAAACCAAAAAAAAAAAAAATAGGACGATGACGACGCACAGGCCCAGTCGCGTGCATTTGACCAAACATCAGCCAAAAACCTAGATCCTGGCTAGCTTTGGGCCACCAAAAGTGGGCAGAAAAAATTAAATTATTAAAACATCACCGGATGTCCATTGAGTAAAGATGCTAAAACTCGAAGGACTTTATCGCAAACCCAGGAACACGACACTGCCGGGTCTGTGAAAAGTGCCTTCGAACACTGCGCAACATAAATGTCTGAAAAATATGTCAAACCAAACAATAATGCAAGTCTCACGTAATTTCCGGTTTGACCACGTGCAGAGCCTGCAACTTGATGTGGTCCCTATGAAAGTACCAATCTACAATCGAATTAATTAAAATGATAATTTATGATAAGTCTTTAGCACCTGACTTGAAAATATAATAAAGCTGCTTAACGTCTTATGGAGGGACTTTCACAACAGCTTTTGACTTCATGGAAGCAAAGCGAGGTCACAATAAATAATCCAAATAAGCCCTGCGAAGTATACTTAATTTATACTCAAGTTCGAAGAGATAAAAAGAAATAGATGGATGAATAGATCTGTATTTCTTCATCTATATCTATTTCTTTGTCTACATTTATATTGATTACTTTAATTATATCTACATAAGAATAACTATATCTATATTATTACCTTTGTCTATATTTATATTAATATATACATTATTCTTATGGATATAACTTCTCAGTATAAGTAAAAACTTGGTGACAATTTAAACATATTAAAGTAAGATGAGTGGTTTTTTATTGTCGCTTAAATGTTGATCGCTTAGTGAATGGCCTTTTGTGATCTTAAAAGTTGCAAAGTGCATCGTAATACTGATTCTATTGTCTCGCAAGTGTGTAATAAAGAAATGACAGCAACAGAGTAAATAAAAGCCTTTTTGTATGGAAATCCGAAGCATTGTTAAAGCCACTTGCTAATAGGCTGCCAGTTGCCAACATTTCCATACAACATTCACCTCTCGTAGAGACTCTGGAAATGCGAGCCAGACCTCTTCACATGAACGACCACGGAAATTAAATGAAATCCTTTTTTTTGCAACGAACCAAAAGTGAAGAGCTTTTAAGCCAATGAAGTGGAGACTGGGCGTGTACTACCACTTTGCTATACCCTGTAAATGTATACATATATGTCAGCTCTATAGAACTGGGTAGCTTGCAATAGTTTTCTAAAACTGTTGCCGTGCTAAAATATAATAAAAAAAATAATATAAACTTTGCTGGAAATAAAAGTTTATGGATAAGCAATGGGGTTTTTTGTGTTCAGAACACTAGCAAGTAATATGACCAGCTTTGTTGTTAGCTTTTACCTGCTGCTGATTTTAAAACCAAAGAAATACAGGCTCTTAGGCGGATGTCCGTGAGGGTAAAGAGGGGAGTTTGGCACTTGGCGCTCCTCATGGCTGATTTATGCGTTCGAGGTGCAACAGCAACAAGAAATACAAAAAAAAAAAATAGGATGCCGTTTTCAAGACAAAATTCCGAAATGTTTGCGCCGCTGTTGGCCCTTCCCCCCCCCCCCCCCCTTGCCACTTGTCTCCTGCCCCTGCTGTAGCTCTTAAGTGGTTTATACTTTGCGAGATTTTAGGCGATATACCTATAAATTTTAACTCGTTCCTTGTCTAAGTGGGCAAATACAACTTGGCGCTGCTGCAGCCGCACTTCAGCCCTCCTCTCTATCTACCTTCATATTACCTAACTGCGTTTGCTGTTTTTCTGCACCACTTGTAAAACTTTGAAAACTGTTGTCTAAAAACTTTCTGTGTGGTTGTGTTTGGGCTTTGCGCTTAGTTCAACGCACAAATTATTTGCTCACGTTAGTCTCAGCTTCAGCCTCGATTCCGCATGTGGCCTAAGGTGGAACCTTAAAGGCACTAGAGCAAAAGCAAATGCATTAATATTAATACAAAAATGTTTCCCTCACACGCGAACCTAATAGCGCCTTTGCAAAATTGCAAATTAATTGAAGTCTAATGTGCCAGTTTGATATTAAATTGCATTTTATGAAATTAGTTTCAACACGGGGCTAAGATACCTTCAAAAACTTTAAGATGGAAAGTAAAATCCACATATTTCTTAAGACCTGAGGTACAATCTTTGTCTAACATGGGAAGCAGGTTGTACAAAATGTAATAAATAAAGAAAATACTAAATTTAGTTTTGAACGGGCTCACAAATGATTAAAAGTAATACATTGGAGCTACATATGGGCTACAATTGGATAGCGCACTTAGGAGAAGCTTGTGTCTCGCCAAGCCCGACAAGTTCATTAAAAACTTTTTAAAATAAAAAAAAACAAAAAGAATTTGATGGGCATTAAACCCATTCTTTAATTACCCTTAAGTGCACGTACTTTGTATAATACTAAAATCTGATTTGTTAACCACAACCAGCCAATCAGTTTTGGTATCACGCTGTTGCGGTCGATGCCAAAGGAGATGCCCGAAAAATAAAACAAAACGAGAAAAAGAAGAAGGCGAAAAAAGGTGGCCACATAATCCCTCGTAATTACGGAGCATACCCAAATCGCTTAATTTTGCAAATCCACCGCGATAATTAACTGAAAGTGTCATTAAGTTTTAAACAGAAGTAAGCAACAACTCCGACACTGACTACAGCTTCAAGTCCGTCAACAATAACAAGTAACGTAATTGCGTTGCCCGACTGATACACAGACAAGGACACGGACACACAGAAAGGGAGAAAGAGAGAGTAAGAGAGAGAGACCAGATCCGGACCCACAAAGCCGGCTAAAGGAAAAAGGATACGAGGAAATGACAATACAGCAACTGGGCTCGTATACCCAAAACAATGGTACGGCGGCGACAATGACGACGACTTACACTAAACATCCATTTGGGTATTAGCTGACGAGGCGAAAGGCGCACAAAGCGCGCAACCATTTGCGCCCAAGTGTTCCAGTTAGTGGCAAAATACGTTAGCTTGGCCAACAGTGTATTGCAGACTGCAGTGGACGCCATGCAGGCGTAACTCGACCATGGTCCATTCCCTTGGCTCGCCAACTGCAAGCGAAATGACCACGCTAAGTGCAGGTTTACACAGGCCAATGATTATGGGGGCGATGACGATCCTTATTACAGACCGCGCTAATTCCCAATGGTAACTGTCACCAACATTGTTGCCCAGCTGCAGGACGATACGATACGATATGGTACGGTATGCTACAGTATAGTAGAGCACGGGGCGTGGTCCTGGTCGTTTTCATTGTCGTAGAGACTGCCGTGGAGACACCCAAAGCAACATCGAGTAAACTACAAAAGCGCATGTAAAAAAGGCAATGAGAAATGAAACTAGGAAGCGCCAGCAGCAAAAACGGAAGCTAAAACAGCTAAACAAGGAAGTTAAGTAAAGTGAGTAAAAGAAAAAATGGTTCTTGTTATATTCTCTACTATGTCAACTGTTACTCTCCCTGTACTTCTTACTTACTTTATCTCGCTCTCTGTCTCTGTATCTGTCTATATATCGTTTACTGCAACTGAGCGGATATCTAAAGCCATTATTAGAGGAGGTCACAATCTACAAACACAACAATCAACAACTTTCATACTATTTTACTTTTACTATTTCTTCTAGCTTTTTTTAATTTCAATTCACGATTTATTGCGACTTAATTCTTACACTGATTTCACAATGACTAATGTTGCCATATTTCTCAATTCTTAGAGCTAAGAAAAACTTTAAACGATTATATATCGATATACAAAATATTAATGGAATTCCGCTGCAAATAAATAATAAAAATGAATATAAGAAATATATTTCCCTAACTGCTGATCGACTATTTGGACAATTAGTTATAAATTTGTAACTAATATTGCATATCCAAAAAAAATGTGAGAGCCTTTTAAGAATTTGCAAGTAAGTATATATTACATATATTTTCTGTTTAAGCGTTAGTTCAACTAATTTACCTGTGTTGTTTTAGACTCTCTGCATTCCGATTTTGTACCGATTCGGAGAAATAGGCTTTTATGGAAGACGTCTGATATTTTTCCTGCATTTCAGTTGTATTTTGCTTGCATACTCGTACTCGTTACCAGCTGACGTTGTGTCGGCACTTCGTAGCCTTTTTACAGCAGCTTAGGAAGCCATTAAACTTACTTAAAGCAATCTGCGAAAGCCAACAACATCAACGTCATCGTCAGCAGATGGACCCGCAGCCTGAGACCTGTCAAACTTGTGTTCCAAGAATGAAGGCAAGAGCTGCGCAACTAAGTAACAAGAATATCCAATTATTCCATTTCCAGCGCTCAAGGACGAAAGGAAATGATGACAACAACAAACAAAACAATAACAGCAACTAAAACAACAACAACAACAACAGGAACTTCAACAACCATTGGTATAAATGTTGATAGCAAAACGCAAAACGATCAAAATCCTTCCTACTGGCCCAAAGGCTTTAATAAATTTCCACATAATAAAATGAAATCTTTGCCTAAACTTTGGCTATTAACGTTGGTTGTCGCTATCAAACTGACAATCACAAACACACACACATGCCACACACAGTCATCAGAAAAGACAAAAGGGCACAAACACACATACCCAGTTTATATTCAATTTCCATGGCAAATGCGAAAATGCCTAGAATTCCATTTACCTAAATCCTCTATTTAGCATGCATTCGGGGCATTTTCATTGTTTTTTATATTCTTTTTGGCAATTTTCTCCCATCTTTTTTTGTTTTTTTTTTGTTTTTTGTTATAGCACTTACCCGTATTTTTGCAGTCTGTCATCGGATTTCAAAGCTCTGAAGCTTTGTACAGTTTATTTGGACGAGTTTCCGCTCCTTTTTGGCGACAGACATCGATGTTGACCCAATCGTTGCCTCTGGCTCGGCTTGTCGCTCCTTTTTGTTGAATATTATCGAATTTCGATTGTCTTATTTGCCCCAAGGGGTGTGTTCAGTATGTGTGTGTGTGTGTGGTATTTTACGCTTGGGCTTAGACCACTAAACAGCAAACCATATTACCCACATCGAGGTTTTGGCCGAATCGTCGCCAATCACAGCGATTCATCATGTAAATTGTATTTGTTTGTTATTATAAATGTAAATAAAAAAAATAAGAATTTCAATCTTTCAACTCGGAATTAACTTAACAAATTTTATTTTAAATTAACACCAACATGTTGTCGATCCATAAAACGTAAACAAAAAATTGGCAAACATCGCATTATACTCGTATATGTTATTATATAAATTGTTATTAATACTTAAACAAACAAAAAATGTCATGCCCTGCATTTAAATTTCAGTACTTGGATTAGCTTTAAATTTCAATTTAAAGAAGACTTGTTCCCTCTTGCTACAACTAATAAGTTTTTTAGAAGTGGCAAGAATTATTTAAAAAAAATTCATATCAAGTGTTATTTTTTCATAGTTATAAAATAAGCTAAAGGCTGTTTTCGTGCTTCAAAAAAATAGAAAAGAAAATACTTAAAGTAAAAGGTCCTTAAAAAGGTCGGCAGCAGTTAGTTCTGAGAAGTCGTCTAGTATATCCAAGTCGGGAGTAAAGTTGACGGGTTCACCAAATGTCATGGTAATTGTTGCAATTGTTTGTTTCCAAGTTATATCGGTCTCATTTAGCTCTTGAACCTGCAGCCATTCCCCCCAGCGGTTTTGTTTATCCCAGTTGATGACTTCTGAACGCAATGCTGCGGACTCACTGAAACGCAGCTGGAGAGGATTCAAAATAGGAAGACGCTGGCGTTGCCTAAGAATTTGAACCAACAATTTGCCTCTATGGTTGTCCATCTGGCATTTATAGAGCTCGAACAGTCTCATCAGTGGACTGCCTTTTAGAAAGTGAAGTGGTGTGCTTAAGGTGCACTTCATCAAACTAAATCGCTTACAACTGAGGGGCAGGATCTCCTGAGCAGTTGGCTTTGCCAGCGAGCAGCTGCTTAGTAGCACATCCTTCAGTGCAAAGCAATTGTTTAGCTGGAACAAGGATATATCAAGCGGTTTGGTCAGCCAAATGCCATTTAATGTGAATGTTCGTAACTCGTAGCGTTTGGCGTTTATTATATCCCTGACGATGGGCACCCACTCAATGTCCGGCCAAGTCTGCAGACGTTGCAGTGTGAAAGACTTTAAATTTTTGAGATGCTCCACTGCCACCGGTGTCTGCAACATCAGTGGAAGCTGCAAGTTCCTCAACTGCTCGCACTTTACAATCTGTGCAATATCCAGAACAGTGTCCGGATGGGTTTCATTGCGCAAATATAGTTTCTGCAGCATAGGACAGTTCCCGCAGATCCGATCTAGCATCTCTTGAAAAACACTCTGGTACACAATCAATGTGTGCAGATATTTCAAATTGTCCGGGAATGGATCCCTAATGGTAGCTTGCATAGTCAAATGCTCCAGTCGTGGTAGCAGTTGGCCCAAGAGAATTATTTGCTCTGACAAAATGCCGTCGTCTTGCGTAGCCTTCTGTGGCATCAAATCGCATCTGAGAACTAGGGGCAACTCAGTCACGCCTCCTCCTTCTTGACAGAGAGTTCGGAATCTGACCATGCCGCCGATTTCCATTCGAATGTGTGTCATACGCTGCTTTATCAACGGCACAAACCTTTTTAGTTCCTCATCCGGTAGCATCGATGTGGCTGTTATTAAATCAGTTGTCTCCAACAACTTAAACAGGCGGTTGAAGACATTATCATTAGTATTTGCATATCTTAGAGATAATCGCAATGTGGCAAAAATTTGCGCAAATGTAGGAGGACCAGCCACAGTTGAAGCAGCCGATGTAGCGGACTTTGCCAAAGCTTTCTGATTAGCATTCTCTGTAGATTTCCGATATATGAGTGAACTGAGAAAATATACTCAAATTTAATAGTTAACTTACCCGACATTATAATTTAAATTCAGACGTCTCTTTGCTAAAGTAAAGTACGCTTCTAAAAATCTGCAACTTTTTCTTGAACAGAGTTGCCAATACGCAAAGGAAGCACGTGCTTATTGTTATCGCTTATCGTTTCGATTGTCTAATCGATAATCAGGCTAATTAAACTTATTGATATTGAAAATCAGTAATATATGTTTTATTATATCTTTCAAGTCGCAAACTGTGCTCATTGCAACTCTTTGCTAAAATAAGTTCGCTAATAAAACTCTTTAAATTTTTCTTGAACTCATATCGTTTCAATTAGCCTATCGATAACCAAGCGATTAAAACTTATTGCCACAGACAATAATAAAATTAGCTATTGAAAATCAGTAATATGTAATGTTTTATTATTTCTTTCAAGTCACAAGTTGTGCTCATTGCAATTTTTTGCTAAAATAAGTTCGCTTCTAAATATCTTTAAATTTTTCATGAACAGAGCTGCCAATACGCAAGCGCAACACATGGCTATTCATATCGCTTATCGTTTTGATTAGTTTATCGATAATCAAGCGAATTAAACTTATTGCCACAGACAATATTTAAATTAGCTATTAAAAATCTGTAACATGTAATGTTTTATTATTTCTTTCAAGTCACAAGTTGTGCTCATTGCAATTCTTTGCTAAAATAAGTTCGCTTCTAAATATCTTTAAATTTTTCATGAACAGAGCTGCCAATACGCAAGCGCAACACATGGCTATTCATATCGCTTATCGTTTTGATTAGCTTATCGATAATCAAGCGAATTAAACTTATTGCCACAGACAATATTTAAATTAGCTATTAAAAATCAGTAATATGTAATGTTTTATTATTTCTTTCAAGTCACAAGTTGTGCTCATTGCAACTAGAATAAAATATAGCCCACTGCATATGCAATTTTGTGGTCACTTGACTTTATGGTCACATGCCTTGACCCATTGTTGCCAGAAGTTCAAGCCAAGTTGCAAACTTTTCACTTAAGGATACGCTTCCATGTGCACTGTACATACATATGTAGATACATATATGGTTTATATGAGCCCCAAAAATCTCAATTTGGCCGAGTAACCAACCGCTGGCATTTTAGTCTCGTCTGGCCTTTGTATTCAAACTTTATGGCCAAGTGCAAGACCTCCAACAGAATAGACAACGGGCATAAACGGGTATCTATGTATGAATGTATGTACATGAATGTGACTCAATATCAATGTTTGAGTACGAGTGTGTGTGTGTGTGTTTGACCCGAAGGGATCGAGAGAGGGAATTGTAGTAGTTTCTCCGTCTGGATGTGCGTTTGCCACAGTAACTATGTCATTGCGGTTTCCTTAATTCATTTTGTTTGCTGGGCGTCGTCATAGTCATTGTCAGCAGTCGGATTCAGTTGGATAGGAAACCGCAGTGAAACAGTGGAACAGTTGAACCCCCACCACACCCCCTTAAACCCGCAGGCAACTTCAACCTCCGCGTTGTCGGGTAACGAGTAAAGCGAATATTGCTCTTCTTGTTCTTGTTGTTGTTATTTTAGTCAACGACGGCGCTAAGCGGATTAACGCTGTTATTTTAAGTTCAACAAACGAAGAGAAGAATAAATTAATGAGTTTTCACTGCGGTCGCGACGGGGCTGCTAGCACCCAATGGGTTTAACAGCACAAAGCCAAAAGTACAAACACAAATACAAATACAAAAAAGCGAGCAAACGCATCAATGCACCCTCGCAATTGTTGGTTGTTATTGTTGTTGCTGTTGTTGTTGTTGGCCCGACCATGACCACAAAATGGCCATTCAGATTCTTGTACTGAAACACTCACTCACATACACTCATATACTCATACACAGCATTCACGTTCAACCATTAAGGGCACTGGCCATAACCGTCATCTGTTTTCTGCCCTTGTGTGTGAGTGTGTGTATGGATCGCTTTTCTTTTTTCCCTTTTTTTTACCACATTTGTATTTGTACTTGTAATTGTTATGGTTTTCCCATCAAATGGGTATGTATGTGGGGCACCGGACACTGAAATTGTAATTAGTTGAAATTTATGCGAATGACGCCTGCTTGGCCCACTTCCGTTTTTGTTTTTAACGTCGATCACGTCCGCCTTTCTGGGCCATTATTGTTTGTATCCCGCAGTCGTTTGGACTCTACGCTTTTCCTTTTTATTATTAATTAATTTTATGAATTTTCAATCCCAAATCGGATTACCGCATTAGTCGACAATAATAACTTCTGCTGAGTTGTCATTCCGCTGAATGAGCTTCCCCCATTTTCTGTCAAATTCCATGATGGTCATTAAATAATTTGTTAATAGTTGTTAATTTTGTTCAGTTTGAATAACGATATTTTAATGATATGCAAAGATACATTGCAGTTCTTAAGCATTAGCCGAAAGACAGCCCGCGGTTGCATAACCACAAAGTTGCACCGCAAAAACGGGAAAACTTTTCTAATTAGTCAGATATGCAATTATGTAGTTTCCGGATACCATGTAATTCGATATACTGTAACCAGCTGGTTGACTGGCCGTGACAATCCTGTCACTACAACACTTTGACGTAACCAGGCAAGCGGAAAATTATGCTTAGTCCTTGGTAGTTCCACTCCGGCTTGATCTGCTTTTTAATTAGGTACTGCTTTAGACATGCTTCGAGCAACAAACCAGTGATTGACAGTTATAAAAAACTCAATACTTATCAAAGCGTCTGAAAAATAATTCAAAGAGAATTTCGGCTAAAGTAATGTTATTTATGGTTATACATAAGTATGTTCATAGGCAGAAATATCGGCTGATAAATGTTTATTTCATATGTCAGTAAGATTATAAATGATCGGTATATTTTATACAATAAATATAGTTGATCAATCTGTATTTGTGCCTATGTGATTAATTTAGAATGGACTGAATTTAATAAAAATTTAATTAATTTGAAATGTAATCAAATTTGTCATTAAATATTTTAAACTTTAAAATCAATGGTCGGTTTCAGGAATGATGTAAGTTTATTGATTTCTTCTTTTTCGAGAAAGATACGTTTTCTTTAAATTTGCAAAAATTATATAAAATCAACTTTAAATCTAGCTTCAACCAATATTGAATACGTATGCTTCATCTCGCTGATAACTACATACTTCCGTTAAAACGCTGATATTTTTCTCAAAGTGATTCGTTCCTGAAAACTGAGCAAAACATTTACTTTGAGCGTGATATGGTAACAATCTGAATACAAACTCCGCTGCACTGAAATACTCGCATTGAGCTTAGCAAGTAAAGGGATGGAAAATAAAAAATAAAAATAGAAGGCAAAATGCAGGAGAAAAAAATGCTTTGATTTCGTTTTTTCCTTTATGACATTTATTCCTCTCACTCGGCAAGCCTTTTGCCGCCTTCATTTATCACTCCTGCAGCGCATTTGTCGACTTGGCTTATCCTGCTGACAGCTTTTCAGTGCCCACTCACCAGAGCCCTTTGTGGACCTGGTTGCCTGATGAGCTGTCACTGCTATAGTAGCTGCCATATTGAGAATTGAGAACTAAGGGGCTGAGATCTGAGTCCTGAGTCCTGAGACCTCAGACTGGCAAAAGAGCCCTATCAAAGGACTGCGAGCTGTAAATGCTGAGCGGAAAAATGTCTTTTAATTAGTGTTTAATTGAATCGCCAACTGGAATTTTAATCGAAAATTGCAGCTCACCAAAGTTTAGTTTGACTTTTCCGCACAGTTTGCATTGTATCTTGAGCTAAATTGGTTGTTTGCTTTTCAAACTTAACTGGACATTGATAGTCCATTCTGAGTAAGGGGCTTTTCTCATTGTCATGGGGATAATTAAATGCTGTGCATTTAGTGTGGTAACCAATGAATTGATGGCATTGAAAGTAATTTAAACACCACAATGTAAGGGACTTCTTTTGTTTGATTTTTTAACGTTCCACGCCAATTAGTAATCGATATTATTACACATTACACACTAATCAAACGCATATAGTGAGGCAATACCTTCTTTCTGAATGCTTCGGCTGCTGGGCATTCCAATGCCTGGGGCAGTGACCAGCCAAGTGGGTAATAATGAGCATAATTATGTAGCTGGCTCAACTGGAAATTCCGCAATAAATTGATGGCAGAATATATCAAGGCTTGGAGGGCCAGGATCATTGACAAAGACGCTAACTCCACGCACAGCTGCGGCACTTACATGTTGCTTTATTATTATTGATGATAATTAATTAGATACACGCAGTGCAAATATGCAGAAGCTTCAAGGCAAAAGGAGCTCTGGATATAAAACATGGATATCAAATCAGTTCCAGCTATGAACAGTTAACTTTAAAAAGGTGTCTACTTTACATATTTATTATTTCTAGCACATTTCTAACACAATTTCTTTCTATACTTCCTTTGAAAAAGCATAGCTACTTACTACCAAGCAAGTAAAGCCAATTAAATATTGAAATGAGCAACTCAACTACACTCGAACATTCTGCTAAGGTTTCGTATACCGAGTATATGTATACGGTAATTAAAACCTGATACATAACGTACTCATAATATAACAATATGAACTGATTTGTATGGGCTTGAGTTGTATTGTTTGTAAATGCATATCCATCAAATGAAATGTAATACTTAATGAGCTACTTAACCGACATTCCCACAATCCATTCATGTATCAATTCAACTACATCAACTTATATCTCTCTATTGGCATGTTGGCAATTTTGCATAATTAGGTTGATTGCAATGTGTGGACTCCAAAACAATAATTAAAGGTAAATCAGAGCGGTTTGGTTTTTAAGTATGGATGTTTTGTGAATGTTTTTTAAACTCAACTAAACTGCAGATCTGTTGAAAATAGTTCAGTAATCAATTTATCAATTTTCTTCATTAACAATAACTCAAGCTTCACAGTGTCCCAAAATAAACTTGAGAAATAATTATATAATTTTTCATTATCGGCGCATTGACACCGCAAACACCACAGCCAATAAACAAACAAAATATTTAGTAAAATAATTTAAAAACTGAGAGAATACAATGAACTCGTACTTTATGCGGGACATGAAATTCACAACCCTAGAAATGACATGAAATAATCTAGATTCTTTTAGACTTTTCACAGATTACAAGTATATTTCTGGATGGAAGAAAACATGGGGTGCAACCCAAAAAATGTAACGAGCGCAATTTAAAGGCAATAAAAAAGAAGCAAAGACATAAAAAATACATCAGAATCCTTACTCCGGTGGATGCTACCACATTTAGCTTTTGAAATAAATATTTCAATGTAGAAATACTTAAAGCTGTGTGCATGAGAAACGCGAATATAATAATCCCAGTCAAGGCACCAAGGAGTAGGAGTTGGAGTGGGAGTAGGAGTAGGCAAAGGATGTAAAGAACGCCCTCAACTGGAAATCAGACGAGAATGGTCGTACTGCCATTTTGTTTTGGGGTAACAAATGTTGCCTTTACTTTTCTGGTGCTCTTGTAATTGTATGCCACACATGCTGTCATACATGGAGCTTTACAATCCACCCCATGCACCACCGAACCACCAAACCACCTCACCATCCAACCTTGTACCACACATCCCGCGTATAGACGGGGCTCAACCCCTCAACGACGACATAACAATAAAAAAAAGATTCACGCGCCTTAATGTCGGCAAGTTGACAACATGGAGTGTTAGCGGATTTACAGTGGCACACACGAAAAAACCACAACACACACAACACAGCACCACTCCGCCACACACAGACTTGCTAAAGCCAAAGGATTTTTATTGTACTTTGTATACAGTTTTGATTGATACATTTTACATTTGGTATTTTAACGGACTTAAATCACAATTTCTTAAGTGTGACAAATTGTATGGGGGACTTTGGGTTCAAGGAATTTAAGGAATATTTCGTTGTTGATATATGTTCCGTAGTTCTTACAGGATATTCTTCAGTACAAACAGTTTTTATGTGGAAAGCACGGTTATCAGGAAAATATTTCTAAATTAAAATGGACTGAAAAGAAATTGACATTGCCAACTCGTATTAAATCTTTGAACAGTGAAATCTCTGAGATTTCTGAATTTTATTTATACAACTTGAATTAAGTAGGCGAATTCCACTTGAAACGTCACCTTACATATTCGATTTAAGTACATCACAAGACACTGAAACACTGTAAAAATCTAGAAAACATCCTATATTTAATTCCATAGAAGACGATACAATTTAAGACACCAAGATGAATCGTATAGACACAACCATGGATGATATGGCAAACACCAAGTTTCTGACCCTTTACAGTGGCCTAATTAAGCAATTTACCGCTTCGACAGAGTTTACCAATACTGAAGTCGTCTGCCTGCTAATAATATACTATAAATTTGTGCAAATTAATGGTCCCTCTGCCAAACAAATGAAGAAGAAACAAATGTATAACTTATTTTTGGTACTCTTTCGGATCTATGACATGAGTATTATAGAACGTATATTATTGAATATTACGGCAGATGTAAGCTATATTGGCCCTGAAGCCTGGATGAAACTGTTTTCAGTATTTCTAAGCAAGAACTTGGAAGAACGCATGCAATTTGCATATAAAGTAAGTGTTGATAAAAAAGTATATGTTGAAAAATATTAATAAGTGGTATTTTTCAGGTCTATACAACCTCTTCCTCTGGCACATTGAATCGCGAGACCGTCGGCATGGCTATTGATAGTTTCTTTGTGGGTGAAGATGACGATGAGGTTAAAGAGTTGCAGGCGGTATGTAATTAATTAATTTCTTATTTGTATGTATCCCATTCTCATTCCATTTTAGGATATGTGTGAGTTTATATTCAACAAATTTGATTTGGACAAAGATGGCACCATCTCATATGAAGAATATTATGAGGTTGTAAGCAATCAGCCTGCTCTTCTGGAATTCCTAGGTCAAGTATTCCCAGATGTATCCGACTTGACTATCATAGCGTATTGCGGAAACATTGCAACCTTGTTCCCTGGTGAAGATTAACTTATAAAATTATGTAAAACGAGGTAAATATTATAAATTTAATGAAATTGATGTATTATCTATAATATGTTTTGGCTCAGAATGTCCAAAAAACTATATTGTGGAACACCTGGTAACTAATGACCAGACGCATCCAATATATCAAGGCGTATTGTTTAACAATTGGAAAATTTTGTTATGCTGATTCCATGATTTCAATTTCGATTGGATTTTGACAATTTTTATTAAAAAGGGTATGTAAGAAAATTAACGAAATAATTTGAATGTGACTATAATACGAAAAGATATTCTAGGTGAATACGGGTTTGAATACAATATATCTAATGAAGAATATAGGTCTACTCTTTTGCAATCACAATGGAACTATCATCAAATGAAGTTAATGAAATAATTTCAATAAAAGCTGCTCAAAATTTAATGTTGTTGCTGTGGTATGTATGGAACTTATTATAGTAAACATAATAAACAATAGATGTTTATTTCAGGAGAATCAAGGCGATGATACAGAATTCCTGGAAACGGTGAAAATAATTTTAGTATTTCAAAATTATAAATAGTTTTTATAGGGTGGAATTGGTAAGGATGGTATAAAATTGGTATAAAATGTTCATAAATTTTTGTATAGTTGATTGCATCTAATTATAATGATTATTATCCCAACATATTTTTATCAAGTATAACTTATTATGCCTATATAATTGACTATGTTTGTGGTTACAAAAAATCAGCCTAAATACGTAGTCTATTTGGGACCACCTACATAAAGGACGCAAGTGTCTGAAATTGGCGCTTAAGGCTCTTCCCATATTACAATGCAAAGTACTTTTCTATGAGGTAAACAGTTAAAATTGCCATTCAAGCTGTTGTTGTTGCTGTTGTTCTCTGTTTCTGTGTAATTGTTTCTGTCTTGTTTGTCGCCTTCATTTTAAACTTTCTCGTGAATAGAACTGTATGCCGAACATGTACTTCTGTTGTCTGTATGTGCTTAAGGCAGCATTTGTGTTGCGGCTTTATAAGACAATTAAACTCGACACCATATGTGGGTGCCATATATGAAAACATATGCCTATGAGTACATTCCTGGAAACTTGCCGTAGACTTAAGCATAAAATGTTTAATTAAATTGTATGACTTGAAAGAAGGACTAAGCAAATGTTATTTTCTTAAGTCTATGATGAAATATGTTTACTTATTTAAAGAACAATTTCTCACTTCAAAGCAAATATTATTTCTACATACCAAAAAAAAAATAAAATAAAATAAAATGCCAAACAAAAAAAAGTCCCGACTCCGCTTTTGGAGTTTACGTACAAATAAGTTCGATCATAAGTTCGATTCATCAAAGTAATCGATCGAACTCTAAATAATCAAACGAGCATAACCTATATTCATTTATCAATTCAAATTTATTCAGGGTTTTATCGTGCTTAAGGTGGGCAATCAAACACGCACGAGCCCGCACATTCTCATCTCTAGTTCGCTAGTCTAAATGAATAAGAATATTCACTAAACGAATTTTCTTTATGCTGCAGTGGCGACTCTTGCTCGCTGAGTGTGTGCTTTGTGTTATATACGTAATTTCGTTTACGTGCAACTGTGCGTATGAGTAACAAATCTGAAAGATGAACAAGCTACGAAAAACAGACTGGTTGTAAATGCAATTTGGTGTGTAACATGGCATTTACTTTGAAGCAGACGGCAAGCAGTCGGACAATCAGAAAGCGCGAGAGCTGCCCTCTGACTTCAACACAGGGCAGTCAGCGACACACGCCTCATTAGGGCAATGGCTGGCTTAAAAAACAACGCATGAACCTCATCCAGACAGCTGGCAGCATCTCAAAGGAAAGCATGAAATGCTGCCACTGACAGCCAACCAAACCGACTACCACCCTGCCACAAAAGCCAGCGAACAGAGGAGCCCGCAACGTGAGGCAGACTGCAAGTCTTGACGTAATGAACGCGACCCCATGAGTTCGAGGACCAGTGACCAGAGGAGCACCAGTTCGTCACGAGTTTGGCACTTGGCACTGTCGAGGGTTGTTGTTGTTGTTGTTTTTATTGTGATTGCCCCTTCTGCATTAATACGCCGCCTCCTGTTGCATTTCACTTCAAAAAGTCGAGAATCCTGTAGAGCGTGCCTTCAGCTGTTTCATCAACAGTTTTTTCAGTTTTATGCCTCGTGTTGCTTTTTATAAAAGGAACAATTTTACTCACATTTATATTCTTAACACACACTCCAACAAACTCTCTCTTATACACACACGTTCCACGTTGTTCATTTTTCACAACCAACTTTTGACCAACATTTTTTTGTTGTTTGGTTTTTGTAGTAAACAATTTAATGAAGTTACAGATTGCATTAATAACTATGAATATGGAGTAGGGTAATGTACGTTTATACAGTCAGTTAATTGCCATAAGTAAAGTAGAAACAAGTTTAAAACAAAGTGGTCTCTCAGATTAGGTAAAATAAAGGGATGCATGAGGTAAATGATGTTGGTTGAAATTATATCTTCTCACTAAAATTTCCAACTCGAGTTTTAGTTTCTTCAATCCTAAGATCTATTCAAGTAGAAGGAGAGGGTCTTTGTCTAGAACTTTTTCTTTTATTGCTCTTAGTTTCTTCAAAAGCGTAACCAATTAGTTGTAAATGAAATAATCATAATGATTAAACACAGGCTTCAGTGTTCTATTACAAATACGCCTTGACAATAGATAATATTCATAAGCATACCATTCGACACATAAAAATAAAAAGAAATTACCTTTTTAGAATTCAAAGTGCTTTGGCAGAAAGCGGCTAATGCGTTGATGCCTGTAGGAAATCTGGGCAGGAAAATCCGATTTGGCAGTGAAAGGGAAGGCATTACTTCTAACGATGATAATAATAATCAGATTCCCATAACGTCATCCTCAACGAGTACATATGTATGTATGTATGTACATTGTACATACATAGAGAGCAAGGGTGCGCTAGAGAGTGTGTCAAGCAGATGAAGTATCAAGCGACCTGGAATCATTTTGATTGTCACATTGTCATCATCTGCATATTAAGTACAAGTGATTACACTTTCACGTGTTCCTCTTCAACTCGGATACATACGGCGACTACACATAGAAATAATGCGCATATGTCCTTACGGATTGTAGGATGGTAAGGGAAGGAAAGTCAAAGAATGGGGTACGTGATGTGTGCTGCATTGAAATTTCGGCATTTAAATCTAACCAAGCAAAAGAGTATAAGAAACGTGGCAAGAACCAAACCATCCAAAACACAAAGGCAAATGCCATACCGATGCGAGTATCTGAAAGATACATGTATAGACATATGTAAGTATCTTTTGTTAACGAGCACACACACACACACAGAGAGAGAAGCTAAGCAATGTGCGGGCAAATGTAAATGCCTTGAAAGCTTTGAAATCAAATCAATGCGTTTGATAAAGAAACAACATAAGAGCATGCCGGATAGCCAGGGGGGAATGATGTTAGATTTACAACAATGGCATTCCAAAGAGTAAGCTAAATCGGAATTCATTTCAGGCACGTGAAAAGTGCTGATTATCCGCTAAATGTTGCTTTGCTTTTGTGTATTGTTGCAAATTATAGAAAAGGGAAGAAAAATAAACTTGTTAATTGTGCTTAAAATTTAGCCAACTGTAAACAGCTTTAAGCATTTAAGGTACATGTACAGGTTGCCTTAATCAAACGAACGCCTTGGACATTTGGATAGCTAATCAGGAGTGTGGCACGGTCCGTGTGGCAATACAACAAACCGCACTATGGTGCACATACTCGTATTCGTATTCGTATTTCCGTTTCTGATTCCATTTCGTTGGCACCGGCATTAAACTGCAAATCCGCAGCAGCAATTGCCGCATGTAATGCTGATGTTGGCATTTTACTGATACTTCTACTGCTGCTGCTGCTGCTGTTGTTGCTGTTGTTGCTGTTGCTGTCATGGGCTCATGTTTTGCCACTGCAACGACACCTTATGTGGCAACAAGCAATACCCGTTCCTTGCCTCCCAACCGGCTGCACTTAAGAGCATGCCATCATGCTTCCCTTGCCTGCTGGTGCGATCGGTATTCTGTTGTATATTTTTGCATTGTCGCCATCGTCATCGCCAGCAATAGCAACAGCTAAAGCAGCAACAGCAGCAACACCAATGGGAACGGCAACCATAAAATCCTTTGCAATCAGTTGCATACAACAAACACTTTTGCTTCCCTTTAACCACAGACCCGAGAGTGTGTGCCCTTTCACACACTCAAACACACACGCATACTCACACACTTAACATTGCACACACATTCAGGCAATCCAAATCAGTTGCTGTTGTTCATGTTGTTGCAGCTGCAACTGCAGCTCGAATAAGCAGCAAGTTGTGCCAACGAAAAGGCAACATCTAAGTATATTTTACTGGCTCCCCGTCCGTCTGTTCTATGTATATTGTCTTGTTTTATGCTTATCCTGACTGTCCTTATACGACGACTATCGGTACACTCCCATGTTCTTCCTTCTGCAACTTACACAAAACAATTTCCTAACACATTTTCGCAATTGGCTTTTGTGCAATTTACAGCCATCTCGTGCTTAAAAATAATTTCGTGTTTCCAAATGTTTGCAACGTTTTCGTAAATGCAACGAAAGACAGAAATAAAGATAGAGTGTGAATGAATTTTGATAAGAGAACTGAATATGAAAAATATAGTAGCAAAAATAAATAGTTCATTCAATCAATTTATGTTTCTGAAGCTAACTTACTCTATTTAAAGAATATTTTGTTGGGCATGAAGTATACATAAAATACTTTTGCTGTAAATTCACTTGTCATATACAATTTGAAATCATCCCATCTCAGCTTAGAAATACGATTGCAATCAGAGTTGGGAAGAATCAGAATTAAAAATGGCTCTACAAAGTCATCACTTATTCGCCCCATGAGCCCGTAAAGTCAGCAAACGGATGGATACCGAATGTCAAATTCAATGGCATAAAAGAACAGACAAGCTTTTTAAATATTTTGGAAAAATGTAACATAAAATAAGAAATAGCAAATAAAATACAGACCGAATCGGGGAAATGCAGTCAGAAAATGTGGAACACAGCACAAAGTGCTATCGGCGCACATTCCCGATGTCGCTTTTGTGAAAATGTTGAAATTTTTTGGTGCGCTTCCCAAATGTCACAACATCCGGCATGCCACATGCCACTTGGCAAGGATTCGGGCTTACGCACACGAGCACCAACTGGCAAATGGAAAGTACCAAAAAGCCGCGAATCCGCACCAGCGCCCACCCTCTGGCACTATTGCCCTGAGTTCATATACGGCAACCAACGTATCGGATGTTAATCGGAACATGAACTGAGTACAAGGACGTGAAAGAGTACTAGCTAGATACTAGATATGTTGGCCAAAAGAGAAAGGAAAACAGAGCGCAGCAATTAAAAACGAAAAACGAAAAACGAAAATTGCAGGATGCATTTCATTTCATAACTGAAAATGCTTTGTAAATAATTATTATTTGACAAGCATTTTAAGAATTCAGCAAGTTAAGACCGTAATTAGAACATCTTTCGATGGACAACAGACAGCAGACAACAGCCAACTTTCAGCATCCTGCAGACAATACAAGTAAAAAAAAATAAAAAAAACCGTCGAGCGTCGATTTCTGCAATTTTGCCATTGGACGTGAAACCAAGAGCCACTTTTAAAGACCTCCTCCATCTTTTCCTTTTTCTTTGCCCAATTTTCGTTCTACACCCTACCGCACCTAATCGTAGGATTTGGCCATTGGTAACAATGGTAGAAAACAAAGAATCAGTAGCAGTTGCAATTATAATTTCAATTTTACGATTTTTGAAGCACAACACTGCCCTCTCCGTGGTCCTATTTTCTGCTCAGTTTATGCGAGTTGTGTGCCACGAAGTGCTTAGTTTTAATTCCGGTTGCACAAAACAAAGAAAGCAACTATAAGGAGTTGCAACTGCACAGAATGGCAAACCCATCCTGAATGGCCACAGCATTGTTGAGTCATTTGTTCAAGTTTCCTTTTTCTATTTCTATTTTCTTTTTTTTCCTGAGCTTTAACTTAATTAGTGAATAGAACCGCAAACATTTCAGTGGAACGAAAGTGCAATCGAAATTATCTGTTGTGCTTTAGAGGAAGTGTTCCAATTGTTCTTAAGTTAGGCAAAATTAAACTACTTCAGACATGTGCCAGATTCAGTTTATGTTTCATTAAAATTTACACAAATTATAATTTCTTTTCAATATTTTCTGATCTATTGGGCAAGAAGTAATTGTTTCAGGTTGAAACTTGTCAGCTCACTTCAAAAGCGGTATCAAACTTTTCGATTACTTATAAAATTGCTCTGCACATAATGCAAAGAGGAGAGGCGGATGTGGTTCATGTCCACTCACCAAGTTTACCAATAAAATTAAAAGTTTGACTGCATGCGCAGATTTTGCTTTTTATTGAAAGTAGAAAATACGATAACATTGTGAAGGCAACCGCGCACGCCGCGTTCTGAACGTGCAACATGCGGCAAAGTTTTGATTGCCAATAAGGAATTACAGGTGATAATACAGCATAATCTGCCACGTTCCACAGTTGCCATAGCCGTCAGCGACAGCATCAGCAATAGCTATAACTATAATACAACAACACAAATTGACCATGACCAGCTGGTAAAAGTGTGCTGCCATTTATTTAGCTTATTTTATTACTTATTTTGAAGTACTGTGGCTCCATCAGAAATTTCCATGGTTACTTAGTAGTTATTCATTGAAGCTATACAAGTATATTCTAACAAACGCTTCCTTAGATAATAGCAGTTGCTTTCATACTAAGTCCAATTTTGACATAATTTGTACAATACCTTAGATGATAGATAAAAGTATTTTCAGTGAATTATACGAGTATATGTATGTATGCAAATGTTTTCAAACTGCCAATACTTGAAAATCAAAGAACTTAAATTTTGTGCATAAAGGTGTATGGTTAACTGAACATTACATACTTAGGTCCATCCTGAAACTACCTGTGAAGAATTAAAACTTTCAGCTTCTTTTAACGAATTTAAAAGAAAAGTTTGTACCCAAAACTGTTGAAAAGTTTTGTAGATATTTGCATTTCTTTTTTAAAGGATTATAAATAAAACTATTTTGTCTTAAGTTAAAAAGCCAATGGAGAACGATTTTTCTAACTTTTGAGCAGACCTCGAAAGCCTTTGGGTAAGCATTGCTTACCTGGCGCCTTTTGAGTTGACAAATTAATTAAAATCGCTGGCCAAGACCAAACTGGACCAATCACTTGCAGCAAACTGGGACAGTTGGCAACTAACGTTAGTTGCAGCTGCGACCAGGCCAAAAATGTTGCCAAACGGCAAGTGTAATAATTTTAAAAGCTATTTATAAAAATTAATTTGTAAGTCAGTGTTAGGAAGGTGGGAGCTGGCAAACGAGGCGTATGAGTGACCTGATTTTTAGTTTGTCTGCATTTAATTACAAAAAGGGATGCGATGCGCCAACAACTACAAATTCAACTCAAACAAATTTCAATAATAAAACTCATTCAACATTCCGCATGTCCCCTTCTATCTACATAATTTGAAGGCCCTGTCGTTTGGCTTTGGTGCCAAAAAAAAAATTAAGAAAGAAAAAGGATCCAAAAATGTCAACCAAACTATCGCAGAACTCAGAGTCAGCAGCTGTAATTGCGCCTTCTATATAATTACGAGTACTTGCCGCCAAAATTATTACAAAAGAGACTCAAAGGAGAGAGCGGCTCCTCAGCAAGACCTTTGCTGTCTCAGAAAGTGACAGTCGCCTTAAAATGGGATGCAAATGGGTCCAAGTTTGGCTCAAGCATAATTGAATCTTGGCTTGTGTTTCATACTGACTCGAAAATCAAATAAGCGTCAGTTCTGTAAAGGAGCCACTTTTGCCAAAGGAGTACAAACAAAGAGGCAAAGCATGAGCTGGGACATGAAAAAAGAATATTTGTTTCAGTGAATGACCAATGGAACCCACTGGCACCACCTCAAAGCGGGTGAATGTGAAGGAAACCAGAATCCAAATGAACGAGCGCTGGGGTCAGGCTGCGGCAGTTAGTGAGACTGTCAACGCAGCAGAGGCAACCAAAACTAACAGAGTCATGCACCAGGTTCAACCCAGTTGCAGCTGCATCTCGTCTTCCTCCAGGCACCTCGCTTCCCGCTCCCTTTACCCAAGCTACTCTCTACGACCAGCAAGAGAGCAACACGCGTTGCTATCAAAACAATGAAGAATAATTAAAATTCGCCCTCGAACAATTTGTAAGCGAAGCGGAAGTAGCTCCGAGACGATGGCAACCAACTGCCATGAAGCAGCTCTGCGACACTCCTTTGGGGCTCCAACAGGGTGGATATGATGGTGTGTGTGTGTCTGAGTGTGGGCCACATGCTCATAAATAAATTTATGTTTGCTGAAGTATTGGGCGTTCCTCAACCTCGCTTTTCATGGCTCCTGTTTTGGCCATTCTGCTTCTGCTGGGCATAAATTGTTGCTAGTTACCAAGTCTGGTAAGGGCTGCAAATAACGCTTCTTTTCTCTTTGCAATCAGGAAAAAATTCTATTTTATCCTGCTACATATCTCATTCACCATTAACAGTCCTAAGATAGGTTTTAGCAGAGTCTCATCCGAGTTTATCAAATCCAAACACTCTATAATTGATTGATAGAATACAGTTGTGAGGAAATCCATTCGCTGAATCCATAAGATGATTTTCAACGCAGAGCTCAACCCAGCTATACTAGTCTTTTCGTAAATTAAATAACAAGTGGGCAGCAATCATGAAAAATAGATCTTAAATCAAATAATTATTTAAACTAATTATAATCAGTTCTTTTCTGGTACGTTAAGTTTAAGTGTAAATCAACTCATAAATGCCACTTATGCTCGTTATGCTTGTGTCCTCGAGTGTAATGCCCTCTAATTATACTTAACACTTTGATAAAGTTAACCTTTGATTCAATTTATCAAATTCAATAAAAGTTAAGCACATGTATAAGAGTACCCTGAAACCTATGAGAAAAAATCTAAAAAGCTGCAAAAGTTGCACTTCCGACCAAGCACGGATAAAGAGCAAAGGCTGACGACATCCTTTGAAACTCGCAAATAATCCCGCAAAACCGAGCGCTTAACTTTTTCAACATTTATGCGGGGTTGGTTTGCTTTTTGCATTCCCTTTCCTCTCCTTCATTTGTATCAGCAGCCTTTATATTTCTTTTTCCTCCTTTTTCCCTCTTTTTCACAATGTTTTGCCGTTTAACACAAAGTTAAAACGTCAACGATGTCTGATCGTGTCCCATCGCTCGCAAAGGCAAAACCAACAAAAAAAAAAAAAGCTACGACAACAAATAGATGACGCTGTCATGAAACTGATGGATAGATGTCTGGCTCCAGTATCCATACAATACAGTGAGTAATAGTGGCCCAACTAAATTTGTTGGTCACTGAAACTTTGTATGCACATACACAATATGCATGTTAACAACACTGAGAAGCTGAAACATTGAAACACTTTGAATACAAACAACATCGCGACCCTTAAACCAGCTTTGAGCTATGTTCCGAGAGTGGCTTTTTGCAAAATATAGTCAAAATCAACTAAAAATTTAACTATAAACGGAGGCTATCTTAAAATAAAGGCATTGCTTTAATAGAAACTACATTTGTGTTGGTGTGGAAAAGAATTTTTAGAAAATATCGTCTTGTTGATGATAGAAATATTAAAACGTATTTGAAGATTTGGTTTCCCGACCTGATTTAATATATTTTATTACAGATAAGAAATTACTAAGGTTTTAATCTAAAAAAGTTGAGATTCTAAACATTCCCTAATGTGCAAGTTAAGAACACAGAGTTTAATAATTTCTTGGAAATAACCATAGGGTATTTAAGTTTCGTAGTAAAAACTGGGCTGTACTTTCTTGTTGTCCATTCGGCTTATACCATTCATCTGACTCACAATATGTCTGAACTACAATTGTATTTGAGTAAACGAAAATACATATTTGTATGCACGAATATGTAGGTACATAAAGTATATACTATTCACTATGTATATATGCACAATTGAATGTGATTCTTGAGTTTCGTTTGTCTTTATTTGTCGTAATAATATTAGTTTTAGCATTTATTTGCTGGTGCAAATAAGCAAAAAATTCCCCATAGCAAAATGTATTGTTTTGCTTGTGCAATGAAAGCTACCAAGTCCTAGTCGTAGTCCTGGACACCATTCTCCTTTATCCTGACGGGCTTGTTCACTTTGGGCAACTTCGGAAATAAGATTAATGCAATTGGGAAATCGAACACTGGAAATGTGCTGCTTGATTGGTAAGGACATACAAATACATATCAATGTGTACATGTTCATATTTATGTTTAATAGAATTTGGATTGTCTTCAATGTTGAAGAGACAATGCTTGATTGCATAAGATAAAGGAATGTGCTGAGAATTCACAGCAAATTGAACAGGAAGTACAATTCAAGTGTTTATTTAAATAAAAAATATAAATATTGTTGAATTTAAAAAACACCAAATTAATTAACATGAACTTCTACTTGAGTCATAGAAAAGCTATACAGTTGAGATAGAGCAGATAATAAAATATATAATTGATTATATTGATAATGTAGGAGAGTTAATTTTGAAGCTCAGTCTGATAGGGACCGAAGGCACGAACGTGTTCGCGTATGCGCACCGCATTGATGGAAATGAAACCACCAGCATCCTGTGGCACATAACCACCATGCTCATCCATAGAGACAAGCTGCTTGTTGTAGAGTGAACCGCCTTTGGGGCCTGACTTGCGGGCAATGGCCCGACAGTATCCCGGCGACAATTCCATTGTGACCTGACCCGTGACCTGTTGCTCTGCTAATTCTATGCAACGTCGCACATAGACTGCCTCGGGACTGAACCAATAGCCATTGTATACATAATCGGACATGCGATCGCGCAACATTTGCTTAGTGCGCAGGACTTCCCGATCGAGAGAAAATACCTCCAAGTCCTGATGAGCTGCGTAAAGTATTGTACCACCGGGTGTCTCATAGACGCCACGTGATTTGAGTCCCACATATCGATTCTCCACAATGTCAATACGTCCAATGCCATAAGTGCCGCCCAGATCGTTTAGGAATCTCAGCATATCCAATGGAGTGCTGTACACTCGACTACTGGCCAAATCCTCGACGCCGGTGGGCAAACCATGCTCAAAATGGACGCACACGCGTATGTGACTTTGTGGTGCCTGTGTCAGTGGATCAAGTGTCAACTCATATAGACTGCTGGGTGCCACAATATTAGGATCCTCTAGTACACCCGACTCGTAGCTAATATGCAGCATATTTGCATCTGTGCTCCAGGGTGTTGCTGGTTTCGCTGTCACCTCGATGCCATGATCTTGAGCATAAGCAATAAGATCCTGGCGACCTTGAAAACGCCGACAAAACTCTACATCACGCCAAGGTGCAATGATCTGCAAGGGTTAAATAAGTAGAATTTACACAGATTACCAAGTGAATAACTCTACTCACCTTTAGATCTGGCTGCAACGCATAAGCGGATAACTCAAAGCGAACCTGATCGTTGCCCTTGCCGGTTGCCCCATGTGCCAAGTACTTGGCACCATGCTGTCTTGCCGCCTCTATCAGGGCAACACTGATGCAGGGTCGTGCCAGTGAAGTGCCAAGCAGATAGCGTTCCTCGTAGATAAGACCCATTTGGATCGCCGGCCATATATAATGCTCTACAAAGCTCTTTTTTACATCAGCCACAATAACCTGCAACAGTGTGCATTTAAAATTTAGTTCTGTTTTGATTTGGATTAGATTGACTGTACTCACTTTTTTGGCACCTATTTTGAGTGCCTTTTGACGGGCTGCCTCAAAGTTCTCATGTTGCCCAACGTCAGCCAGTACGCATATGACCTCGTACTTCTGTTCCAGCAACCACTTGAGTATGCAGCTCGTGTCCAATCCACCAGAATATGCTAAAATAACTTTGTCGACGACCATCCTAACGAGTATACGCCGCCTTAGCTGCTCACCGTACGCTGTCAAGTTCAAGACTAACAATAAGTGCTAAAGAGCTTATACAGTCTCCTGAGTAGTTTTCCTATCAGTCCAGCTTATCAACTGCTACAAAACGGCGACCCCCGCGCATCTATCCAATGCATCTGGGTTGATACCAGGGCACTCTTATTGTTAGACGTCACTTCAGCTGATAAGAGTGCTCATTTAAAAATTATAATAGATTAATCTCACTCTCGTAAAATGTAAACGAAACATTTTTTTTTATAAATCAACCCTGATATTCAAACACAAGGAATTATATGACTAAAATGGACTTGTATTTACTATATTGACTATGGAAGCGGCGAACGCAATAGAAACACTTTTCGGATTTCGGAAAAAATCACAACTAGTCGAAATTCACTATTTGTACGATATTTATGAAAAAAGCAAACAAGCTGCCTTTAAAAAAAGTTGCGAATTCCAGTTTACTCTTTATGGTATGAGTGGTAAAAGTGTGCTATCTTTATGAAAATGACTTTTAAAAAAAAACATTGCCACAAGGTATCTCTCATGTAATCGATTAACTATCCTGCAGAAATATTTTTAAATTTCAATATCGATTTTTTGATGAGGCGAATTCATTGCCAACTCTCCTGTTTTTCTCAAATACATGTAATTGTGTTTAAACACGCAATTTTGACACAAATACGTGAAATGACTTCACGCGTTAATTCTGTATAAACTGGGTAAATGTTTATATTCTTTTTTTGGTTTTAGGTTGCCACACCGTACGATGTACTGTGTTTTTTGATAGTTTCAAAAAAATAATATCGATATTAAAAATCTCTAAATTTCACTTCAAATTAATTGTGTACCAATTTAAGTTACCTGTTTCCAATAGTTCTACCTATATTATTACAAAGTATTAACTTGGATACAGTGGCATCAAATTTGCCAAACTAGTGTATGTATATCTCCATGATGGCCATCGATAATTGTTATATCGCAAAAAAAAAAAAAAAAATATCGTGTGAAACTATAAAAACATCAACAAATATTTATCGATACATCAACAAGTTGTCAACATCCCTATCTTGCTGAAATATTCTGTTCGCACTTTAAAACAGTTTGGGATATCCCCGGAACATAAAGAGCTCTCTAAATCTTCGCGCTAGCACTGAAAACAGTCGTAAAAATTATGTTAAGTAAGTTTGCAGTGTTTTTGTCATATTTAAATTAATTCTATATAATAATTGTACAAAATATCTGACTAGATGCAGCTTCATTTTGGCCCAACCTTTTAAAAAAGGTCAACATTGCTGATCGCTTGCAAAGAGATTCCATAAACGAATCACATAATTTGAAGTCATTATTGGAAAAAGAGTTTTCAGGCACCACCGTTCGCCTTTATCCATTTGGATCGCGTATTTTGGGTGTTGCTCAGGAAAACTCCGACTTGGATATTTATGTCGATATTGGTATGTCTTGAAACGTTCGTTTATACCAACATTCTTATTATATTTACAATCAATCATTTTACAGGTAATAGTTTCTACGATTACAGTGACAGAGTCAGCGCAAAAGAATATAACAAGCATATGCGTATTGGAAGAGCTGTCAATTCAGATTTGGACTGGAAACTTATAGCTGCTATACGTGGTGGCTCTTGTCCCATAATCAAAGCAATTCACGAGCCCAGCCGTTTGCTATGCGATATAAATTGCTCTAAAAGTATTTCCTATAATCAGAATATGTTGATTAAATACTTATTTAAGCTGCAACCAATAGGTAAACTCTTTGGTCAGTCCCTAAATTTGACAAAGTTATTAATAATTATTCTGTACCTATGATCAGCTCGTTATATGGTTATCTATTTGCGTGACTGGATACAAAGCTACAATTTACAAGAAGAATTCCGTAGCCACATTATTATTCTGATGGTCATATACTTTTTGCAAGTTTCTAAATTCTTACCAGGAACTCAGAAGTTGCAAGAAAATCTATTACCTACATTTGGACGTAAGTGAAGTTGATTTAAAAGTATTTCCTCTTATAAATTGTTTACTTTATCAGCATGGGTTACAACATTTAACAAATTGGAGTTATCCTCTTTTATGATGTCCGAGATTAATGTTAATGAGACAGAAACGCGTAAAATGATTTTACAGTTTTTTGAATACTACTCAACGTTTGATTTTTCAACTTATGCAATTTGTGCATATTTGGGATTTCCGGTACTTCGCTCGATGCTTTCGAAGCAACTGCCGAAGAGGTAAACAGACTGTGTATTCATTTTATATTTACTTTATCATTTATTTTTTTCATATTATTTAGTTTCACCAATCAAAAATTTTGTTGCAATGCAGCTGTTATTCAAGATATATTTAGATTCAATTCTAACAAGGGATGGAACATAAAATCCAACCATATTGAGACCTTTAAGGCATCCTGTAAAAAAGTCTATTGTAAAACTTTGAAGTTAATGAATCTTTAAGTTTATATGAATAAACAGTAATATCCTGTCTAAAATCAGACAATTGATAGAAATGTTATACAATTGTTTGCTATGATTTAAAACACAATTATCTACTATTATGAACCTACAAGTATATTGAAGTATATTTTACTATATGTATTTAAGTTGATCTTTTATGGAATAACTGTTAAGTTAATTATTCTATAAGTTTCTATGCATTTACAAAAATATCCAGTTTAAAATCAGATAATTGATGGAAATGTTATACAATTGTTTGCTAAGATTTAAAACACAATTATCGGTGCTGTCAATCTAAAATTTAATGAATCAGTGAAATCGCCGCCTTCTGACTTTGGCATTGAACTATTATCAACATCCTTGAGTTGGTCGTTTATAAATTTTATGCATCACTGCCTGCATAATTATAATTATCAATCAATTGATTAAGCACTGGATTTGAAGTTTTCATTGATTGTGATTAATCAATTATATATTAACATAGATTTGAATCATATTAAGGGTGTCTTGACTGCATTTTGAGTATAAAAGCGGGTCATTAAGGACATGAAAAACAGAAGAAGTTATCCTAGCACAGGCGTCGCATTGATAATGTACAACCAACAGTTGACCCACCAAGGATTCGGTAGTCTTCGGCTGGTGTTCGGTTTTTTAGTTCTTTTCGTGATTTGGCAACAATGTCGCGCCTTTTCGTGAGTTGGCCATTTATCCAAAATTGAACCGTTTATATTTTTAACTACTTTAATTAATTTCATAGGGATAAACCAGAGCATGAATGCCCAGAACCACCTGTTGTAAGTTGTAAACACGGCAGCTACTTAAGTGACTGGGGCTCGAGAAATTGTCCTTACTGTTATCGAGGCGTCGGAGAACCGTGTGATGGTAGGACTGAGAAATGTCAAGAAGGCTTAGAATGCAAGTATAGTAGATGCTGGAACTGTGATAATCAAGGAAACTGCTTTCTGGAAGACGTCAAACCAGGTGATTTCAAAAAAGGCAAGCGGTTGCCTAGCCGATTGCTTGGTTGGTTTCACCGGGCACGATGGGAGAAACGGCCACAAAAATACATCAGAGAACCCAATTACGATGATGAGACCATTAATGTCGCACAGAAGTACATCAGGGAACCCAATTATGATGATGGGACCATTAATGTCGCACAGATCTATTAATTATAATTTCTGTGCGCATATGTAACAGTTATTGTATTCCATACTTACACGATTATCTAGTATATTTATTAATCATATATTATATGCGTAAGTTGGCATATTTGAAAGAAATTCAACAAAAAAGTAAATAAAAAGTATATACTGGACTGCAAGATAAGCAAGTACTTTTCATATACCGATACGAAAAGATATTCTTACGTCAAATCTAGGCTCTTACTGCGACAGAGGGTCACAGCGCCTCTGTGCTGCCTCTTTGAGGTCTCAAAATTCAACAAATTTTGATTTTGTAAGCTTAGCCAGAAGAGAACTGACCAACTCTGATATTGGACTGTGATGCAGTTGTTTGGGGAGATTATTAAATTTTGTGATAACCATTGCGAAGTGCCTGGTCATACTATTAAAAAAAATAGGATCAAAACTGAATTTCTTTAGAAAGGAAACGGAATCTTTTAAGAAGCATGTGTTTCCTCCGGACTAATAGAACTTACCATTTCGGCTAGTTCTCCAATTGGACAAAAGGAATCGCCGTAGCCTCTAAAACTTAGAGTCTAAATGCATTGGGACAGCAAAGCAACCAAATAGAGAAAAGGAATCAAAATGAAAATGTACTCGTATATATATTGTAGTGTACGAGATGTATACAAAAACTGAGACTTTTCAACTTTCTTTTAAAAGTAGAATTTGCTAAATTTTTTTATATCATTTTATGTTAACATAAAAAAATCCTCTTTATATAATCTAATTTACAGTTCAACTGGTTTATCTCATTCTTACCCATTATATATTTATATAATATGCATTTCATTATCGTTGTTATAATATTGAATCCCTTTCAGGAAGATTCGCAGATGAAACCAATAGAATGGAATAGACTAGCGACTCAAAAATTAATCACTGAAGTTAAAAAACGTAAGGTGCTGTTCTTTGGAATTCCTCCAAAATGTAAGTTTTATCTGACCCCACAATGTACAATAAATATTTAGTTTAACTTCTTTACCATTTTCAGAAACCTGTAGAAGCCAATGATCAAGGAGGGCAGGATGAACACGCCGCATGCCGCAATGTCGCAATGGTGAGTTTCTTTCTACATATTATTTTGTTTATTTTTAATAATAATTTGAATCCCTTTCAGGATGAGGACGAAATACTCGGCAAAATGGTCACACAGACCAAATGCGCAAGCTGAAGCCGAAAATAGCAAAGGACTTGCGCATAAATATACTTGAACTCATATTGGAGGCAAAGAAGAAAGATTCCGAAGAAGAATGAATGAAAACGTTTGATATTTTAATTAATTTCACCACCGATCTATACTATAAAATAGTAGTTAGTTAGTTGGTTGGTGGTCCCTTGAAGGGAAAAATGGGAAATGGACCCAATCAATAAAATAATTTCTCTTAATATTACTTATAGTTATAGTGATTTTGAGGGGGGACGTGTGTGTTGGGAGGGGACCCAGGAAGGAGGTCATTTTGCTGAAACCATTGAAATAAGTAAATAAGGCAAAGCGACCGTTACGACGACGGCAGCGGACAGCAGAGTTGCCAATACCCACGACAAAATTGTAGTTCTAAAAAAAAGAGGCGCTAGTAAACAAGAGGTGGCGCCAAAATTGGACACACCTGACAGCTCTGGTCACCGAAATCGAGAGACGCCGAAATTTTTTCGCTTGGACACTCGAGAAATTCACTCGAAAATAAAAATCATTGAAATTTTGCATAGAATTTTCGTAGATTTTCTCTACCTTTCCTGAAATTTCCAGATGTTTTGGGACTCATTTGAAGGAACTAGGCCCCCGGAAGGGCTACAAAGACGAAAGATATGTCAAAAAAATCCTCTTGAATTTATCTAATTTCGAATTTCAGTATTGTTGCAAAACAAATCGGTTCTTACTTAAAAAATAGTTTTCTATTTTATTTTTAAATAAGCGCGCGTTGCCACTTGCAACGGGAGCCACCTATAAAGTGGACGTACCCAAGCTGACGCCACCTATAGAGTGCGTATGTACCAAGCTGACCCCAGGATTGTCACCTTGTGACAATCTCGTTGTGTTTTATTGTTTTTTATATATATATAAATATTACATTCTTTTAATCATCAAAATATATTATTATAATATTAAAATTTAATGGTTTTAACTTCTTTTTTTCCCTTAAAACCAGGAGAAAAGTAGTTTATTAATGTTTCGCAAAGCTGTTAAAAGGTGGCGGACTTATGCTTCGCAAAATTGCTTGCAAATCAAATTCACATTTGCACTGCTTTCTCAACCGCGTGTAAACTGTCATAAAAACTGTAAGGATTAGTTAGGTTTGTGCATCGGCTATATTGCACTGCTTTTGCCAACTGCTTGTAGGCGCCACAACATATCAAAATAATTCAAATTTAAATTTAAAAAAAAACTTACACGTAAATTTGGTGTTTCTAGCATTTATAGTTGCTGTTCGACGCGCTCAAAGACGGTCGGACTGACCTCTATTCACAAATTTAATGGGCTCAGAGCATAATAATAATAAAAACTTTAAAATAAACTGTTCTTAATTCTGAGAAAAATTCAAATTTAGAGAGCATCCGACCAAGTCACATCGGACGGTCAAGAACCTTAATTTTTATGATGCAGAGCTCAGCCAAATTGGTGACTCAGTAGAAGAATCTTAAAATATATGTATATATTTACATCCCTATCCACATCTTGTTTCTGTGTCACGTGTGTAATTTCTTTTGATATATAAATCAAAATCTTTTAATCATTAACAGCCTTCTGTCAGCTAAGATGGTCTATGAATCACACAATATATCATTGCTGTGACAAAAAACAAGGTTAATTTTAATGTTTTTTTGTTACAGTTTAAATTGCAAGGCACGCATGATAACTTGAAATATTCAATACTATGAACTTGACTCTGTACACACCGATAAATATAGACATATGCCAAGATGTCGTCTAATTAAATTCAGCTCATATCATGAATGGTATATTCATGCCCAGTCCGAAATCTTGTTTGATGGGCTTGTCACAAAAGTAATAAGGAAATTAGGCAGAGACAATTACAAATACAAATGTATGTATTTGTAGATGTGTGTACATGAGAAATGCAGACTTTAAGCCCGGCTTTTGGCCAGTCACCCATTCAGGCATTTTCATTCACTTTTTTGGCCAGTCGGAAATTTAGAGTCAGTTGCCAGTTGCCGCTCGTATGATTCACACGTAAAAAAGAAACATAAGTCGCGACGCGTATTCGGCACAGTTAACTGTAAATCTAAGTGTTCGTGCTGCATACGAAGCTCGGGAATTTTGTGGAACACCAACCCAAATCAGGAAGCAATATTTGGTTAAATATTAAAAAAACAAACAAAAGTATTTAATGTAAATATTTGTGTTACTTGTGGGCGATGACTCTCAAACTGTGGCTTGCCACACACACACACACTACACTCCACACACACATGCACTAAAACTGTCTGTTGCACTGCTTCAAATTCGAAAGAGAAATTACACAATTTGCAAGTTACTCCAACAACAACAACTCACCGACTGTCTAACTAGTTAATAGTAGTTGCTTTTGGTCAGCTTAAGTCTGTCCAAAGCCGGCGATAAACTGCACAATTCACAGTTGATATTGTTGTTGTAATTGCTTTGGTGTTGCATGTCTGGTCATGTCTATAAAGTTTTTCCTATAGCCCCCTAGATTCCAAATATTTATATGTATGTATGTTGCCATCCCACAAGTATGTGTCTTGTACAAGTCTTTTGTTTACATTTATTAAAACTGAACGCTCGAGCGCACGTTAATGGCGTTTTTCGGTAATGACAAACTACAATAACCCAAAGTAAGAGCATTAATAAAAGCAAAACAACAACAACAAAATATAGCAGTTTGCCTCTATTTACCTTAAAGGGGTCAAGTGCAGGCATTCATCAGAGATTGCAAAAGATGGTGGGAAGCTGAAAAAATGATCATTAAAATGGTAAAGAGTGCACTTAGGGTTTGTCCATGAAAAGCGCGATAAGTCTGTCGTCAAGCATATTGACAACTCAAAAGAAATAAAATTAAAGTGCGATCAAAACTGTAAAACGAGTTATGTGTGCCACTCAAGTGGTTTTAAGCTGATTTTTATTAAAACTGCAACATGCAATGTACTTCCTCGATTCTGCACAGATGCCAAGTAGTAGTAGTTAACCGCAAAGAACACCAAAAAACTGTTTCTTTTGGAATATTCAAACAAAAACAAGATCATGTTTGATTGAATGTCAATTTGAATGCCAATCATCTTTGCTCTTGACGCATGTTCCAAGCACAAACATAAGAAGCAAATAAGTATTTAACACTTACCAATTTAAATTTACATTTGTATTTAACAGTCTCTTATAGATATACAATATGTCGCAACAGTTGCTAACAAACTGTAACGGCTTCTGTTTGGTTGCTGCATTCGTTGTTGTTTTTATTGTGGGCTTCGCACAAGCCTCCAACCAAATAGATGTGGATGAGGATCTGAAACACTTGATCGGTCGCTGTCACAGAAATCAAGGAAGTGACGATATTTACAACGATTGCATGAAACAGGTATTCAACGATTTACGAGCATATTTTACCACAGGTGAGTCCCTCTCTCTCTCTCTCTCTCTCTCTCTTTTTCGGTAAAGTGCCAACACTAACTAATGCCGGCATTTGCAGGTGTACCGGGCTACAACATTAAGCCCTTTGATCCCCATCATGCATCGTTTGTTGAACTCCGTCGTGGCGATCCACATGGCCCTGGCAGTTTTAAACTCATTTTACGCAACGTTTCTGAGTACGGCTGGTCGAAATCCGAGGTGACAAAGTTTCACAGCGATCCCGAAGATCAGCGCATTGTCTATACGCAATATTTTCCCGACAAGACTCTCGAGGGAGAGTACGATTTTGTGGGCAAGATGTTGGGCAAAGAAATACGACGCCAGGGCCATTGGAACTTGAGCCTATATGACTACAGGTAATCATATCATTCAATTTTTTAATATGATTGCTAATTATTTGATTCTTAGCCAAACGTCGAGCGTGCGACGTATAGGCGCTCCTGGATCATTGATCAAAGTGCATGTGGAGGTTGATCGCATAGGCGGGATGGAGCTGCATATAGGGAATCTACTGGAGGGTCAACCGTTGAATCAACTTGCTGACGGTGTCATCAACAGCATGTGGCAGTTGGGATTGCCGTTTGTGCGGCCCATGATCAATGAGTTGGTGAGCACGGCATTTACGGACATTTTCAACGAATCCTTTCGATACTTTCCACTGGAAAAGTTCCTTAGTCAGACTTGAGCTAGTTTATCAAAGACTTTATATGTATATATTTAACCATACGATTCTTGGATGTCGAATAAAAGTGCCAGTGTGTGTGTAATCTAAACATCGGCCAGGCTGCTAGCGACCAAATCATCTCGCACTTCCTTCTTTGGCGGTTGAAGCGACGACAGCGCCAGGCTGCGTGCAAATATATTACCAAGGGAAATGACCACATAGCCGGAATTTTGGAATTGCTGTTCCACCGTGTTAAACAGCAGCTGATAGGCTTGCTCAAGTTCAGGCGTTAGAGTGGCTATAGAAACAGAGTGGAATATGATATGGTTAGAAATCTAAAATAAAATATAAATGCTTAACATTTATACATACGTTTCTGATGAAGTTGTTGCTTGTTTAGATCAAACATGAATCGTAAATAGCACAGCTGATTGTAAAGATCGCGCTCAGAGTACTGACGTAGCATTGAGCCGCTGTTGCATTTGAGGCATCGAGGCCGTCGCATCTCGAGGCGTGTTGAATAGCTTCTTGTATTATAGTTGCAATCGGGATGATCGCACACCAGCCAATTGCGGTAAAAGCGTTGCACATAACTGCGAATGCACAATTGCAGCTGATTGCGAATGTTTGCCAGATATTGCAGTGGCGATGTCTGGCATTCCGAATTAACACACTGCTGCAGCACAGGCACATGGCTGCTATTGGCGCCTGGTCGATATGCGCTGGCCATCAACTGTTCCGTCTTGCAGCCGAGGCACTTGAATCGAAAAGGTTCGCAAAGACGATAAAGCTGCAGCGTTGTCTTTTGAAGTGATTCCCATTCGGCCTCCTCAGTGCGTTCCTGTTGAACCCTATAGAAGAATACGTTTTTAATAGAGTTTTCACATAAAACAGAATGTGTTCACTTACCGCTGGGCATTCTGCCTGTACTTGCTGGCATCCATGCCCAAGCATTCGGCAATGCGACTCGCATCGGTGCCTTCTAGCACCTCCACCATGCGAGTGACCACGGGATGTATTTGTTGGGCGAGATAGTAGTTGGTATCAAGCTTAAGTGTTTCACTGCCCTTCAACTCATCAAGATGGTAAGCCCGTTGCATTGCCGCATTTGTGCTGCCATCTAGACAGATAACATAGTCGACCATGTCTCCCTTTTTATAGCGTCGATTGCGTTCACGATTCATTCGCAAGGCTACTTGAACATGGGGTAACGAGGAGCTATTCGCATACTCTTGAGGAGCACGGGTCAATTGCTTTGTAATAACATACAAAGGTAAGGGCACAGCCGACTCTGCAATTTGATCCTTAATGCGTCCCAGTTGCGCATGTACTGCGTCTAGTTTATCCTCCAATGGCTTTTCAGCGAGTACTTCATCAAGAACAGCCTTGCCCACCATCACGGCCAATTGTGACCAATCGCGACGCACAATGTCCAAGCCTTTATGCTCCTGCTCCCGTCGCAACACGCCCTTTGCATTCTTGCTTAGCTTGACGGCGGCATATTTTTTCTTCTTCAAGAGCAGTAAACAAGCAAAGACACCATCAATGTCCAGTTCGAGCTGCTTATACAGCTTGTTGACACTCTGCTTGATGGTGTGCCCAATCTTGTAGACCTGATCATAGTCTGTTATATTCGTATTGATCATTAGGGAGTCTGTGTCACCGTAGACAACATCATAGTTGAGTTTCTGCACTAGCTGCTGTGTATTAACTAGAATTTCGCGACCCTTGTGCGTTACCAGCGCAGCCAGATGCTGTGCGAAAAATCGTGAATGAGCAAATCCCAGACAACCGTACATGGAATTGGCAGTCAGCTTGAGAGCCATTTGTCGTATATGATACTGCATATGCAACTCGGGTGAAAGATCAGGCACCGCCATCAGTTTCTTAACCTCACGCCGAGACTCCACCAGACGACGAAGCTGCAGCGGCAGAATACCAGGCTCAGCACTGGAATCTGGCAGCACAGGGAGCTGCTCAGCATCATGTGGCTGATGAACGGTTGTAAAACATATGTTGTACTCCTGTATGATGCTCGGATACAGGGAGTTGAAGTCCATCAGCAGCACATACTTTTCGTACAGGCCACGCATTGGTTCCAGCACCAAACCGCCTGCATAGGCAGCCTTTTTACGTGCCGCTCCAGCGCCAGCTGTCGACGTTGTGTCATTGGCATTGGTAGCATTGGGATCAGCAACGGCTGTTGCAGCACCACGTCGTGTGGGTTGTTTATCGGGCACAATGTAGTTCTTCTCGTGAAAGGCGTGCAGCAGTAGAAACTCATTGCGTTCGGAGCGACCACCTTGCAGTGTACGCGTCATCGTGTTGCCACAGATGTTGGTTATTTGCAGCGCCAGTGGCATGATGTTCAGTTCGCACATCAGTCGCAGCATATAGGACGCATCCTGCATTGTCAGCGTAATGAGTTTGGTAATGTTCTCTCCTGAAATCCATCAATTCATAAAGTATTTCTATATACGTTACGTTACTACTATAAGTTAACTTACCCTTCTCATACATTTCAAGCAGATCATCGGCATTGACATCCATACGCTCCGATTCCTGTAGCTTAAGCACTTGCTGGCAGAGTGCCTGCAGATCATAGGATCTGGCGCGTATGCATTCCTCCGCGGAGCGTTTGACATCGCAAACCATACGGCCCACAAAGTGATCTAGCAAACGCTTTCCAAACGATTGAGTGAAACGCAAGCGACCCATGCGAGACCACTGTGGTATCTTCAAGGCGACTATCTGATCTGTGATGACATTCAGCTGGCAATCCATTGCATCAAATGTTACAATGAGATCTGCATCAATCTGTTGGTACTGCGCCAGAAACCAGCTGAGCAGTGCTCGCTCCGAATCATGCTTGTAGATCTTTGTGGATTTGTACTTGGCCAGCTGCAGATTCAGATCAAAGGGCCAACTGGACACTGCGGGTCGCGTAAGGGCGCACATGTGTTGATTAAAGGCTGGTTGTGGTGCCGGTTTGTCGATATGGAAACGATTGTGCGTCAGCATGGATATCATACAGATCTCGTTCTTTAATGTTTTTGGGTTCATGGAAGTTCGCACATTAAGAGCCAACAATGTTATAGCCGGCGGTGGCGTTGGTTTCCCCTGTTCCAGCTTTACTTCAACCTTCTTGGGATCGCTGACAGTCAAGTCTGTCTTGCACCAACTAATGGGTGCTGGATTAACACTAAAACCGCTGATCTGTAGCCAACAGGGTCCTTTGATCTTGCGCTCCAGCAAGAAACGCTCCAAGGCGTTCGTGCTCGTACCAAAAATGTGGGCTATGGAATTGTATTTCTTGTTGGCCACACTCGGCGCAGCCTTCTTACCATCATAATGGACTTCCAAATAATCGCAGGTCTGTGGGACATCGATCCCAATGGCGTGATTTGCAAAGCTCTTGCTAACCTTCTTTGATCTAAAGTTATCTAGCTTGAGCTCGGCGGCAATTTGAGTGTCAAACTCCTCGTACATATCATTAGCAGTGACTTTTTGCTTAGTTGGCTCCTTTGTGATAGGATCCAATAGCTGAGAAAGGTGCAAGTTATGTGACTTTGATTGATAACAAATTAAATTTATACTTACATACTGTCGGGGCAATAGATACAACACCCGATTGATGTTCTGGACCCGCACACAGATGGACTTGCCATCGGGTGTGCGGCCGAAAAGAAAGACTTCGCCAGGCAGCTTCTGTGCATCCTCCCAGGCCTCCCAATACCAGAAGCGCAAGTGTTCCACGTCGCCGGGATCGGCAGTCTCTGCTTCACTCGCCAGCACTGATTTCTCAAAATCATCGTCCATTTGGCATATGGACTCCCAGTTGCTAAGCAGTTTGCTCATATCATCTGGCTCTTTTGCTTGTGGTTCCTGTTTCGGCTTCTCTGTTGGCTTAGTCTTTGATGCCGCGACCTCAAACTGATTCTCATCATCATCTAGGCAACTGAAATCCAAGTCATTGTCACAGAACTCAGGCTCAACTTCCTTCGCCTTCTCCTTAGGTTGCTCATTTGTACCCTGTAGCTGTTCCTGCTTTATTTTAGGTGCAATTACTGTCGAAGCTGGAGTTACTGTCTTGTTGGTTGTCTTCGGCTGCAGTATGCGTTCGAGCATTTCATCATCGCTGCTGGCCTCAGCCTTCTTACGTTGCTGCTCCTGCATTTTAATATTGCTAAGAAAGCTATTCATATACTCCTTGGCAGCGGCAGCATCCGACTTTCGTGTAGCGGCCACAATTTTAGCTGGCGCAATGGCCTTTTGCTGCTTAGCGGCACTCGCTTCTCCAGTTGGTTCTTCATTTATTTCGCCAAGTAAATCAGCTAGAATGTCATCATCCTTGACACTGTTCTTAATATCTCCTTTCTTTGGTACTGCATTACTGAATAGATTACGAATTGATGCCTTGCCCTTGGCAGGTTGTTCACTGTCACGCGGTCGTTTCTTTGAAATCCCAGATTTCTTTTTCTTAGCATCACCCTTATCCTCTGCACCATCGGAATACTCATCTTCATCTTCAAAGAAGTCACGTCCATCTTCTGCATAGCCAGTGCCGTCTATTGGTGTAAAGTATGGTTGATGATCGCACAATTGGTTATGCACAGTGTCATTATTTTACTCACCATCTTCAATCCAATCTCCTCCGTATTTCTCGTTTGCACGCTTGGCATATTCACGTTCATCGACAACTTCGTATACATCGTCCACTTCATCTTCCACCTGGCATTTGTTTTTGGTACCTTTTAAACCTCTTAAGCGTTCTAGCGCTGCAAATCGACCTGATTTATCTATGCGCTGTCGCTTGGCACGCTGTCCAGCTGTAGGGGATTCCATTATTAAAGTATTTTATCCTTTTATCATTCTACTTACAAGGAGAATCTGCCATTTCGTATAGAAAACTAAATACAATTTAATAAAGCAGCGTAACATGTAATTGTTTCGGAAATGGCGGGAAATGTTCAGTGTGTACACATGCAAGCAAAGAAACATAATACTTTTGGCGCTGCCATACTAGATGAATGCACAGTTAACAGAATTGCTCCACCTGTTACATTGGACTCCTCTACAACAGAAACAGAAATGGCTCCTCCTAATTTTCCTGCTGTTTTACACAAAAAATATTGCTACTAAAATGGTGTTGCATTTTAAGTTAATTGTGTACCACCCTACTCGCTCCTCACTTAACAGAGTGGAGTCGTTGATTTAACAGAACTGTAACTGTTCGTTATGGTGGCGCCATCTCTTGTCCATTAGCGGAACACACATCCGCCACCTATGGCTTAGTTTTATGACGATGCCAAACGTTTTAAAACGGTGGTGGTGTCAACTGTTGTTTGTTAGCGCCAACACCTATAATGTTGTTTACTTTTAGAACTAGACTCTCAACATCGATGTGATGCGATGCGATGTGATGCGATGTTTTCTATCTACCCTCTTTACACTGATTTTCTCTTTATTTTATTTAGTTTAAAAATTAAAAATAAATAAAATAGGTCTATCCCTATTTCATGAAAAATTACAATACCCTCTGACTTAATTCTAGCAACACCGTCCACCCTTTAAAAATAAACTCTTTTTACGTTTTATTTTCTGGTTTGTAAGTATTTATGTTTTATTGTTCATCCATAAAATTAATCTTAAATTAAGACATGTAATATATATTTAAAATACAATATACAGCAATTGCGTTTATATTTTGATTTTATAAAAGGCAGTTACATATAGAAATATGTGTATATATTATTTTACGCTTATAGTTTTACAATACATATGCAAGTTCTGGTATATACACATACATACACTCAAACAGACTTACATAATATACATATACATTAACGCCACATATATATTTATGACTATGCAAAAATTCATACATATTTACAATTTGATAGAAAATATTATAATTTTTGTGTGTAGTCTTCAATTTGGGTTTGTTTTTAAATGGAGAATTTTAGAAATGCAAAGTTTTGAAAAATACTGTTTGGAATTTAGGAAAATAAAAGGTTGTTGATATATAGGGAATAAGTTGAGAAAGGAACTGTGAGATTGAAAAGTCAGTCTTCCAGAAAAAGCATTAAGATGATGATTAAACTTTAAGAAGGGTGGTGCAGAGGGGGTGATGAAAAGTTATAGAGATAGAGCAAGAAATTCCGATTTATGCTTTAGTAGAATGTGTTGGGTCTTTGAGGTATTTCAGCTATGGAGCATACATATATTGGTACATATTTCATAACAGATTCAAGCCAAAGACATGGCACAGTTTTAAATTTAACTTAAAGAAATGTTTCCAAGTCTGCCAGATGCCGATCCATAGTAATGCTAAACATTTAACAACAGCAATAAAACAACAATAACGGTTTAACAAAGCAAGACGCACGCCATCTGAAACAATATAAAAAAATGGTTAACTTTAATAAATAATATTTTTTGCATAAATATTCTATAAATATTTACCTTGCCATTGTGCCTGCGCCCACACAGCTGGCACGGCCATTTGAACGATCACACCACCTGCACCGTGGCAAAGGCACTGAATGTGACCTTCTTGGGAAACTCTGGACCTGGTGAGCCGCGCGTCTTGATAACGGGCTTCAGCGGCTGACGTGGCTTCAGCGACAGGAGTCCGGCGGAGGCGGCCAGTTCACGTAGTCTCTGGGAGAAGCCGCTGCCGCTGGAATTGCTGCCCGTTGCTGTTGTTGTTGCTGCACTATGATGCTCCAGACCAGCACAATCAAGGACATCGAGTCCATTGTTGGAGCGATAGACCTGCGCTGTGGCTGTTGGATAAACCGCCAGACTAGTTCCGCCTGTCGATGCGCCATTTGTACCCACTGTTCCTGTTGTTGTTGTGGCTGCAGCCGCTGGTGTGATATAGCTGCAAAAAAAAGCAGATAAGAAAAAGTGGATTAGTCAGGCGATCTCTGCTAATTGATTTATTTTTTATTTGCCAAAAACTTTGGGGTGTGAACAACGTTCACAAATAACCATATCGATTCGCCCATTCGAGATGCCTCACACTCAACTGTGAACTTGCCAACTTGGCAAGTGGCAACACTTTATACTCGTGGAGTGGATTGTTTTCAACTAAACACCTGCCCAGCAACAAGCATCCACTGATCCGCATACAGATCAACTCCTTTTTCTCATTATGTAGTTAGATATTTTGATGGATTGGATGTTGAATCTCAACCAATTTATTCGACATCTACGAAGCGTGCTGTTTATTTTCGTACTCTGCTGCAATTTTCAATGTTATATCGACCTCATAGATGCTAATTAATTTGTTTATGCCATCTTGGATAGCTTCGATCTTCACAGTCGTTGTTGCGCTACATTTTGGACAACCATTAACCATATATCTTTAAGGTTTATTTTTTTTCGCAAAGTTTTTCTCTTTTATTTATTCCAGTTTATTGTTGTCAAACTCACGCAATACATCAATGAAATATGCAAATGAATTCAAGTTGAGGCGACGGACAATAACAGCTCTAAGTCTAAACTGCTCGATAAATAAGTGCGATGAGCGTGAAGCGATGCGTTATTTATGTATTATAATTTCATTTACACTAAAGTTATTATTATTATTCAAATTAAGTGATGAATTTCCCAAGATACTTTACAGGCCCCTTGAGCTGTTTGTGTATTTAATTTATTTGTAAAAATTGTTAATTACTTAAATAAATACATAAAATTCCCGAAACCTCTTATATGGTTTTACCCATATTTCTTTCCGCATTCGTCCGATTTTGTAACAGAAAGTTGTTTAATTATATTTAGTTGCAATTGCAGTGCAATTTTTGGCAGCCTTGCCTTAAAACATAATTAGCATAAGCTGTCTTGTGCTTTACTTCCTCATGATGTCAACAATTTAATGTCAATTCATTTATTTTTGTAGTAGTTGTTGTTGCAGTTCTGGTCATTGTTGTTGCTGTGGACATTCAATTGGCATTCACCGAGCAGCGTCGCGGAGTTGAGAGACAGGCGTTTAATGCATAAATAAATTAAAAAAAATAAACCGTGTTAAATGGGTTTTTATTTTTGCGTTTATTTCAAGTGAGTTTTGAATTGTTGCTGAACTTCAAATGCTATTACTTGATTGTGAGTCTTGATTTAATTTATCGCATAGTATATTTGGCGGCTTTAATTAACCCTTCCCTCTTCTCCCCTGTTTGAGATTTGGATCAACTAGGTCACAGTCTCAAGTCTGTAAATTGCGCATCATTCAAAAGCGTTTACCTCAATTATATGAAATTGAAATACTTAATGGTAATGCTGCCTATGAGCCTCTCGTACTATACTTCTACCTTCAATGTTCAATGTTTGAATGCCATGTGAATTCGTTTTTCATTATCAGAGAGTCAGAGGTTTGTACGCTTCTTTTGTTGTTTCTGTGTTTGTGTATTGTTGCATTGTTTTGTTTGCGGTTTATGTATATATAATTAAGCATTATCAGCAGCGAATGGAAAACAGATGAGCATGATGGGAGCATACTCATATTTTTGGTTGCATACAAAACAAATGCCTTTACAGCATTTGTTGTGTTGTTTTGCTTTTGGTTTTGGTTTTGGCATTGAACTTTACTTTGACTTTGAGTCTTTGAAGTGCTCAAGAAATCATTATTAATTATAATAATATTATAAACATCTTCATATATTGTTTTAATGCACGGAATGCATGTGTGAGAAAATCTTTGCCTATTTTTCACACAATTTTCGGTCTTCAGTTGGTATTTAGATCGTTTGGTTGTTTGCAGCAATGTCAGCGAAAGTACGAGTATGATCTACATATAAAGATAATCCATGTTTGTGTGTGTGTGTATATATTTTTTTTATTTACTTCAGTATTTATATTGTTGACTTTGGCTTCCCAGTTTAGTTGAAGTACGCTTGAAAGACTTTTACCATTCCATCAAATTATAGCATATCATCTTAAGCTTAATTTTTAAGCTCTTGCTAATTTCGACCCAATTCTCAGCGCCTGTCACAAACTTTTTTAAACGTCTCGTTTGCTTTTGGCTATAAATCATCGTCGCGTTCGTTGCTTCAGTCTTTTGTTTGCTGCACAGCTCAATGTAGGCGTCTGTTGTTGTGTTGTAGTTGTTGTTGCTTCTCAAGTTCATAAATATGAAATTGACCCCAAGTAAATGGTTGACTGTGCGAAATTGACTTATTTGAAAGCTGCTGGCTAATTTATTTAGGCTATGGCTTTTGTTTGACAACAAATTAATAAAAATCGATATTACAATATCGGTGTGTGTGTGTGTGTATTGTGTGCCTTATAAGTTTACAGACTTGCGTGTTGAAATACTGAATACATTTTGTCACGAATTTTGCTGTTTGGCTTATTAAGTCGTCAACAGTTTTGACAAATTGCCTTGCAAGTGCCATGTCTTAGCCAGTTTGTTGCTTAAGTCTTTTGTTTACCTATTCATCTATTGGCAATTGCAGATGCTATACGCAAATGGCAAGCAAGCATAGCAATTTGTCAATACGACTGACATAAATCCATCGAAGCAGTCAACGACAAAATCAATATACCAGCTAAGCTAAGCTAAGCTAAGTACAACAGCAACAATAATAAAAACATTGCGTAATAAATTCAAATAAAAAGCAAAGCATTGCAATAAACAAGTGGCAACTTGGCAACGCAACGGGACGTGGCCAAGAGCTGAGAGTTGAGAGCTGACATAGCCGCTGCACTTGCTTCTAACTCTACTCGTAATTACATATTTTGCTTACATGCAGTTGGCTCTCAGTCGACGTCGCTTCTTCTGTCTGTGTGGCATGTTAAGCAGCTGTGGACCACAGACTTGTTGGATGGTCCGGGGTCTGGGCATGGGCCCTGGGCTCTGTGCCGCACATGCGCAGTTTCACATCCGCATCGCTGACTGTTGACTGCTGCTGGCAGAGCTACCTGTTGCCTTCTGCTTTGCTACATGTTGAATGTAGTTGCATGCAGCATCTCTGCAGTATGCTGGCTAACAATTGCTTCATTTTGAGCAAATGAAAAGCAATTTTGATGCAGCAATTATGTGGCTGGCTGCTTTGTGGAGCAAGTTTGCTGCCTCAGTCTTTTGTTTTGCATATGACAAAAATGTTGGCAGCAAGTGTCAAAGATTGCAGCAAAGAACACGTTGCACTGCCACAGGTGCTCCTTAAATTCCTCAATTACAGTCCAACTTACAGTTTACTTCTATGCAGTTTCAAAGCCATCGATGCTTACAGGTTTGACAGCCACTGTGTCTGACGACAAGCGTGTTAATCTGTTTTTACTCTGTTTCCAAGTGAATTTTAATATTGCCATATACAACATGAAAACTTGTTATGCCCGTTTGTTTTTTTGTTTACTGGGCTCATGCCAGCTTATTGTTGTCGCCGCCTTATTAGAGCCGTATACTTATTATCATTAGACATGTTTAACTCCTGACATTTGGCATCCAATAAGGTTGAAAATGTGACAAAATCAACTTAAGCAAACGGGTTTCCGATTTTAACAAAATTCATATCAAATATTCGGTATTTAGCAGGGGCGTTCCTTAGTCCCAGTTTCTCATGTCCTTGGTGGCAAAGTTATTAATGTGACATAGTGTCATAAAATGTCAAGGTTCCGAGGCGTAGAACTTAACCAACAGCCATTAGCAACCGCAATTTGCAACAAACTACACAGAATTTTCTAATTATAATTGAAAAGAAGCCTAAAGCCAAATAACTGGCTGCTTGCCACTCTGCCTGTCTCTCTGTCTGCCTCTCTATCTGTCTGTTTGTCTGTTTGATTGTTCGACTAGTCATGCAGAGATTGACCGAAAGTTCAACTGCCCCACACATAGACACAATACATAGAATAACAGCAGCAGCTTCAACCACAACAACAACAACATGGCAATTGAAACAAATCTTTCACACGTTCAAAATACGGCAAAGAAACACAGTTCAGTAAGCGAGAGTAAGAGCAAGAGATGGAGAAAGAGAGAGAGAGAGAGAGAGAGAGAGAGAGAGAGAGAGAGAGAGAGAGTGAGAAAGAAGCAAGTGCCAGTGCCAATGTGCGTCGTCTGCCTTTTCGTAGTGACTGTGTCTGGGTACCTGGGCACCCATTGAAATTGTTTATTGAAATCGATGATGAATGATTGAAAGTAACTATTAGTTGCCAACATTGCTATTGTTGTTGTTGTTGTTGTTGTTGTTGTTCTTGTTGCTTTGGCTGCTGTTGCTGATGTTGTTATTATTGAATTTGCTGTCGGAAGCAATTTACAAATTGTTTTTCTAGACAGGCGGCGTTTTATGCTTTATGTTTTAGCTTTCTGCGCAATTTCTATCTAGCTTTTATCGTATTTCTATTTTCTCTGGCCATGCTTTTTACTTTTCATTGATTTTACTTGTTTATGCATTTCTCCAACTCCAGTTGCTAAATGAAATATGCGAGTTTGTGGCCAAAGTCTTTTGTTTTGCATTTCTCTAAAACGTGATTGTAAGTCCATAAAACAAGTACAAGAATTTCAGATAGTTTAAAAAGTGTTTGAAGGTGTTCCCAGAATTGTTTTTTATTTAAGTCTGAAAGCTCTTCAAACTAATCATAAATTCATAAAAAATGTTGTAAAAAAACAAAAATGTATAACAATAAACAAAAGCATTCCGATGGACAGAGAAAGCTTAGTTTGAGTTTTGAGCTTCACATTTTTTTGAGCTTTATAATAATTTTGAGCTTGATATAAAAGCTGGGCGGTGTTTTGATAAGCGAGTGATTAACACTCCCCGCTAATGAGCACTTGGAACTAGTTTAAAGAGATGCAGGCGTCTAATGGTGTGAAATGGCCGCCCAGAAAAGCCGTTGAAGCGTGCCGCTCACACACACACACACATTAATATAGAGCTTTATACTCCAGTTAACATCAATGAAAGTCCATACAACTGTGGATGGGCGGCAGCATCTTTTATTTGTTGTAGCTCTGAAAGTTGATCGAACCTTGAAAATGATCAAACAATTGATGACCATAAAAAGAATTAATAGAGAAACAGAGACAGAGGTAAAAAGGGAAAGAGACAGAGAGAGAGGGACGTGCTTTAAAACAACTCAATAACAATAAGAATAGCAATAACAATAACAATCATAATAACAATAACAACAAATACCTATAGGTCTATCATTAAACAACAACAAAAGCAGCAGCCAGCAAATGATGATCAAAGCGCAATAAGCAGCAACAATAATAAAATAAAAGGTACAAAAAAAAAGTTGCGCGCAAAAATCAGAGAACAGTTAGGCCAAGTTATTGTTGTTATTGCTATTGTTATTGTTAGTGTTAGTGTTGTTGCTGTGGCTAAGGGCCATGTCTTGGCTTTTATGAAGTAATTAAAGCGCATGAATTGGCCAATTGTCCAGAGCCAAAAGTGCCAGACCCCAAAGCATTTGAGTGCAAATCATGCGCCCATGATGTGAATTAATTACTGACCCAAAGCGCTGAATACAACAACTCCATGCGATGTTACCTGCCAGTTGCCGTTAAAGCCAGCAATTTGGTTGCATTTTGTAGCTACTGTGCCAAAAGATGCATAGATATAGCCACCATCAGCCTGCATCATCTGCCCATAGGGTGTGTTGCACACAAAGAACATGAAAACTCTTAAAACATGACTAATTTTAAGACTTGACTAGATCTAAAATTGATCGGCAATGATGTAACTGAATGGGAAAGAAGGTCAACTGATTAATACCCACTAAAATGGGATGAAAGGAGTGTAACAATTATAAATGTGCACACGCGAAAAGAAGAATATAAGTATATAACTTTACTTGTGATCTATTTGCTGTCTGCCTTGAAGAGAAAAAATTGAAATTGTAATTATTACTTTTGCTATATTTAGAATTGAGTTTACTTAATAAATTATATGAAGTAATTAAAAGCGTTGACATAATCATTTATCAGCTTGACTAAATTTCTAATTTTAGCAAACAAATATATGAGTTACAAGTTTCATGGGCCAATCTGTTATAAATAGACTAAGGTTTATTTTAACAACGTGTACGAAATGTTAGCTCTGTTGCCAAGTAAGTAATAACTTAATTCCATGAAATCGACATAACATATACATAAAATTAAAAATTTACTGAATTTACCAAAAAAGTGTAGAGAATATATAGTCTTATTTAATAAAGGGTGCTTTTATTGTAAATAAAATTGGAAAATAATGCTAACAGACTTAAAACACCATAAAAAAAATACATATTAGAGCCACATCAAGGGCTTAAATGTTGGTTGCAGTTGTTGTCAGAAAACCGAAAGCCAAACAACTTCCGCAGTTGTCACGTGTTTATGACCCAACAACAGACACCATTTAGCACTTTCAAACTTCAACAACAATAACAAAATGCACTTGCAGCACTCTCAACTGTTTATTCTGGGTAAATGTGGATGTGCATGTACATATATCTGGAGAGCGGAAGAAGTAAAAGTTGTTAGGCATTTTCCATAATTATAGATAAAAAAAAGCGCTGACAACTTTGGTGTGTGTTGAGTGAAATTGAAAGTCAACACAATTGAAGAGAAGTGTTGAGGCATGATCGTCAATATTGAATCAAACAAATCGATCGATTGGATTGAAGTCGTCATATGCTTAGTTTTTATGGCCAGGCGGAAGCCAACAAATGTGGCAGCATAAGGAAACGATCTGTGTTTATATTATTTTATGTTTTCCATTTGCCTGTCTAATGAAAATACATGACGACGTCGATAAAAAATGATGAAAAATCAAAAGTCTATAAAACACAATTAACATTTATGTGCATGCACGGCGACAGTTTCGATGTGAGTGTGTAATCAAAATTTATGAGTCAGGCGGGGGAGATGGAAGATCCCCAGAGACTCGGGACTCAACTCGATTGCAACTCAAATCCAATGCAAAATGGCAAATAAATATGACATCTTTAGTGCGCCATCAATTGCAAAAACTTGAGTTGTTTTCATGATTTCATTTTCTCTTTCACAAGTCGGACTCAAGCAGTATATTTGTTTAACCTTTATAAGGCTTAAAAGGGTGTTAACTGCGTCATAGTAAAAACTATTAATAAACAAAACTAAACTGCTTTTTATTGAATTATATACTAAATATTCAAACTAAGAGTTGTATGGATAATTTTGATACTACGCAGTGTATATTGATTATTAATTCATCCAATGATCTCAGCTTTGCTTACGATTCTGACTCAGAAAGTAGTTCCTAACACTTGATGTCATATTTGTACTGAAGATGAGCACATGGCGCAATCTTTTGTAATGCAAATGTTAACAACAAACATATTTAAAAACTAAAGTTATTGCACTCGTAAGATTCATATGAGCATATGATTTATTACACTCATACTCAGATACAAATTCTTAAATAATATTATACTATTTTATATTTTGTTTTGACTTGAGAAATAAATAGATTTATTATGGTTTTGTTGGCCTCGCTGGATGACATAGCTCACGGGCTCAACAAGATTCCGGGTTGAGCGTATAGATTATTATACTCAATAAATTTGAAATTTAAATTTGTTTTTGAAATTTATTAATGTTAAAACATATTAAATTTATATTATTTTCCATTTAATTACAATTTTCAAATTGCATTTTCATGTTCTTTATTTTGTTAGCACTTGCTGTTCAAGTTCAAGAGTTTGTTCAAAAAAAACCGTTAAGACGCTGCAACTATTGACTTAGTTGTGGCCACGCCCACTGTTTGTTGTCTGCCTGGGCCAGCCAACTTGAACTTTTGCTCACATCAAATACAGCAAACACAAACACAAACAACATAAACTTGCAGCCAAATAAAAACTGTGCAAACCGTCTGACTTACTGACTTTTCAGTTTCTCTGTCTGTCTGTTTGCCCGTCTGTCTGCTTGTCTGCCTGTTTGGCTGGCTGACTGCCTCCTGGCAAAAGCTGACTACCTGTTAACCCTGACTTTAGTCTTCAATGCACTTTTGACATTGAGTTGTTGTCGTTGTTATTGCTGTTGTTGTTGCTGCTGCAACTCGTTGTTTTTGCAACATGGTCAAAGTGTCGCCCTGACATGTTTTCAAGTTGTTCTTTTTTTCTTCTTAGCTCCAGCAGCATGTCAAAAACAAAATGTTGCTAGACTTAGAGATATCCTGGGCCTTTCTGTATATTCACCAGACCTTACTGCTATATACAGCTTGTAAATTGAGATGAAAAACACTTTCCGTCTTTACAGAAACCGCAATGCACTTTGGGAAAAGGCTGAAAGAGTCAGCGACATGTTTAGACCTTCTGAGCAGGAAGCCAAACAACGGCAAACAAGTCACCTGAGTGTCGACCGTCTGTCCAACTGTCTGTCCATTTGTATGTAAGCGAATGTCTGCCTAGTTGCACCTACTAACATTTTAATCTACAGTCACAGGGAGAGACCTGTTTTGAGGGCATCGTCGGACCGAAGATGACAACGCAGAGGTTTTGTCAGAGTCGTTTTACCTTTTTCTCTATTTGTCTGGCATCATTTCAGTTGGTCAAGTGGCAGAAAAATAAGTCAGTGTGACAAACAACGTTTTCTTTAAAGGGCCACCATGTGAAACCCTATAAAAAAGTAAGATAATAATAAAGCTTTGGCTGCATTCATTAGCAAAACGCATCAAAATGTTTAGGATTTGGCCTTTGCCCTTAATTGGCGCACTCTACAAAGCAAACTATAAAATGCAGTTACAAAATCTAAATATAATAAAAAAAAATGACAGAGGCAACCTTCAAAGTTGTTGTAAGCGACCTTCTTATAAACTGCAACCGAAATACATACCGTAGCTAAAAAAAAAAAAAAAAAACTAAGCTAATTTCATGCAAGTTACTTTAAGAAAGAAAACTCTTCTGTTTTGTTTTTTTTTTTTGTGTGATTTCTTTGTGGGTGTCGGCCACTTGCATAATTAAGTGTGGTCCGAAAGTTCCCAAACAAATTCAGAGCAATTGTTGTAATATTAACCGAAAGGAAAAAAAATAACACACAGCTCACGAAATGTTTATTGTTTGGTTTAGTTTTTTGTTTCCATTACGAAACCTGCAGAAATGATAAACGGCTGACACGCCCCGCTAACGAGTTCCAACTCTTGAGAGTCCTAAACAATTGTCTTGTGCCTTGGTTGTTGCCTCTAATTGATAGTGTCGTGATCTCGCCAAACTAAATGTTTGTTAGCCGACATACCACCCCCTCCCACTCACCATCCCCCTATTAACCAAGCTCTACTCCAACAAATAGGCGTGTAGCTGGAATAATGCTCGATTATAAATAAAGGCGGAAAGTTTAGATAATAAAAGGAAAAAATAGTAAATGTGTGTATTAAATTAGATCTCGTTAGCTAGTCAAACAGTAAAATGTAACGAAATTATGCAAAGGCTTAACAAAACAATTGCAAATGCTTTAACTAGTTAAGAAATTTGATATATTTGTTGTAATTTGACCTATGAATAGTTTTCTCTTTATGTTGATTATTTGCTGGGAAATTTAATGATGTAATTTGTATGGAAAGAGTATGTAAAAATTTTATAATTTTACATATCGATCTGTAACAACCACTAAAGCGTAAGCGACCATTTTCGTACATTTTTATTTACAAATATGTATATATGTGTCAATTTCTCACGACCCCATACAAATGAACTATACTAAGGCACGATTTTTAACGTCCAGTTAAATTTTAATTGATAGATATCTTTGAGTTTGACGTTTCGATACATTTAACGTCATGTTATCATTCGGATAGTTCAGTTAAGATCCAATATAGGCATTGAAAAAATTGGCCTAAGTAGATACGACCTAAAGAAGACAACACTTTAAGAAAAGTAAGAAAAATAGAACAAATTAATGTGCTTTATTATCACAGTTAATATATAAATAATATATAAATATATTTTCTATTTGTGCAGAAGTTATCTGTTAATTATTTAATTTAATTGAAATTAACAATTTATCAATTTTTTTATTATTGATACACCGCTCCTCTATTTGTGTTGCCATCTACATGAATGTAGATACTTAAAATTGTATTATTAACTAAGCATTTCCTAACATTTACATAATTTGTGATTAGCAGAACAAAAAACACACAAATTCAAGCTTTTTAATTCTATGCAAACTTTCTTAAGATGCAAATTAGTTCAGTTACAAGTTGCAGCCATACAGTATAGTACAATTTCCAATAATAATAACATTCGATCGATCAAAATTCGAACTGTGCATAAATATTTCGTGACATGCCGCGACGGGAGTATTTCCCAATCGTAGACATCTGCTTAGCTGGCAAATATAAAATTTCGCATAGATCACCCATCATTAACAACACGCAACGCCTCTCAAACTGTAAATGGTTACTTGGCAATATAATTACAACAACGGCAAACCACACAGAGCAGCAGCTGAAGCTGTAGCAAAAGCGGGTCAAAAAGCGGCTGTAAATGTTAAAGTGATTAGCACAAAACGTCGTCGTCAACGTCGACGTCGACGTCGATGGCAAAAGAACCTCACCAATTATACAAACAAAAAGCTGCCAAAAAGATTATCATCATAATCATTAACATGATCATGATCATTATCAAGCAATGGCGCTTAGATATGGCAAATTGTGTGAATGAATGGTTGTTTAGATATTAGCTGGATGGATGGCTTCTTTCTAGGCTAATAGCACACATTGCCTGTGGGCAACATATACATTCGAGTTATCATATGGTTTATGCAAATCATTCCATATGGACATACATATATCTCTGCTATGCCGAAGGTGATTTGACAAATTGTACTCATAGCAAAATGCATACAGTAGCGAACAGTCTCCATACTTGTATGTTACATTAGGCCATGACAAAGCGATGCAATCAAATGAATGCTACACAACGAGAGGAAAAAAATCAAAGCGGAAAACATCACGAGCGGAAATTCCATAGAAAAACTCAACACTTTTGGGCGGCTGCTGTTAACCTTTAGCTAAATCAGCTCTAATCGAATAAGTCGCATCTACTCTTTCCAAGCCTGCAAAATTTCAACAAGTTCTCCGCTTTTTTCTTTTTTGTGTTTTTGGCTGCCCAACTTTAATGGAGTGCAATTTCAGTTTCCTGCATGGCCAATGCCAAAAACAACAAGAAACAAAAAAAGAGACAACAACAAGTTGTAAAATGTACAAGAAAATATTTGTTGTTAAGCAAAAATAGATCTCTGTTGGTAATGCCAATGCCAAAGGAATGTTTGGAGAGTGGTTTAGGACCGTTAAAAAGCGTAACAAGTGCTGCAAATTTATTGGCAGAGCGTGTTGAAAGCAACAACAACTAAAATAACAACAACAACGATAACAACAAACAGCGAACAACAACAACAACATCGTCAATGAATGCTCCAGCTTCAGTTTCAGCACCAGTTGCAGGCAATGAATGGAATTCGTTGTTGAACTTTGTTAACCTTTGGCTAGCAGGAAGCTAATGCACATTTTATACACTTACCAAAAGGGTAAGATGACATTTAAAATGCATTATGCAATCGATTACTCATATAAAAATTTTATTTTTATAGATAACTAGGGGGTTGCTCCCTGCTCGCTTCGCTCGCCAACCCCCGGCTCGCTACGCTCGCTGAAATCTCGGGGAAAAATGTGAAGTGAAAATAGGAAACATTTCTCACAGCTATAGCCAGACCTTATGTCATTTCTAATTAGATAGCGGGAATTGTAAATTCAATTTTTCCCTGTAGTTGGACTTAAGATTATAGTAATAAGTAGTACTTTATATAATATAGAGAATTTACATTTTCGCTGCTCGTATAATATAGAGAATTTACATTTTCGCTGCTCGCTGTTTTAAAGTAAATAACTTTAAATAACTTTATTTAAAAGTATATAAATAAAAAAAAATAAATAAAATACCGCTCGAACCGGCACTCGAACCCACAACATTTCGATCTCGAGTCTGCTGCTCTTCCATTAAGCCATTGCACCCGCTTGGACTCGAGCAGTTAAACTCGGTATAGATTAGGCTCTGTTCTGAAGCCTTAGAAGAGTGTTTTTTTTTTCAATGCGTAATATGAAAAAATCAACAAAAGCGAGAATAAGAGAAAAGGAAGAAATATTTTAGGAAAAGCGAATAATAGGTCCATATGCTGCAAATTAAGTTTGAAAGTCGCAACAACAATGCAAAGCACGTTACTTTATTTAAAAGTATATAAATAAAAAAAATATAAATAAAATACCGCACGAACCGGAACTCGAACCCACAACATTTTGATCTCGCGTCAAAATAACAAAGTCTTCATACAAAGTTTTAATTTGCATCTGGTTGTTCCTATGGCAGCTATATGATATAGTGGTCCGATCTTGACCAAATTTTCTCAGGATGTAGCAGTGAGTAAGAAATACATAATCTGTGAGTTTGGTTGAGATATCTCAAAAAATAACAAAGATCTTCATACAAAGTTTTAATTTGCATCTGGTTGTTCCTATGGCAGCTATATGATATAGTGGTTCGATCTTGACCAAATTTTCTCAGGATGTAGCAGTGAGTAAGAAATACATAATCTGTGAGTTTGGTTAAGATAGCTCAAAAACAAAACAAAATTTCATACTAAGCAATTTTGACCTTTGACCCCCATTTTAGCCCCTTCCAGTGGGGATATCAAAAAATCCCGTCTTATTGCACGATAATTATGTCTCAGCTATGTTGTGTAAAAATTTCATCTTAATATCTTGAACCGTTTGGCCTACAGCGTGATGACTCAGTCAGTCAGTCAGTCAGTCAGTCAGTCAGTCAGTCAGTCAGTCAGTCAGTCAGTCAGTCAGTCAGTCAGTCAGTCAGTCAGGACAAAGAGTTTTATATATATAGATTAGGTAAATTTAAATAAGGTTCAGTTATGGAATTGAAGTAGTTTTCATTCAAATATTATTTGTTAATTTTTATGAACTGTTTTTCTGAAGAACCGAAATATTAGAGCCCTTAAAATGCAGAGATAGTTTTTCCAAATGTATTTTCGAAGTCACTAAAATCTGCTGCATTAAATTTATTTCGAGTTTCAACAAAATTTGTTTTTTTTATTATATTTTAAACAAGCATTCAAGCAAATGTAAGTAAAGTTTTTTTAACATTTGAAAGCGCTGCTTTTGAGGTGAGAGAGATTTGTATATCACACATATATTTTTTACATTTTATATCAATTGGTAAGTAGTGAGTTTGAATATAAGAACACATATCACATCGAGCTATTTTCCATCTAATTGCAGGGTATCTGCTGGTCTATAAGTCTCAATTGAAGTACTCTTACTTGTTTTAATGCTTTTCGCTGGCTATCAACATTAACATTTATCAACTGCTACAGTTCTGCTTGCTGCTTTCTGGGCGCAAAGCTCTGCTAATGATAATGATGATATTGAAGTAGCACGTTCCCGTCGCCATACCAAGAATAGGGAATTGGTAACAGGGGGAAGTAGAAGGAGCTGTGTAGAACTGGCTGTGGTTCAAGTTGTTTACCAACTGGCCAAATTGCCAATTCGCTTAGCTAATTCATATTGGCAGGCCGTTTGTCTTTATCGCAGGCATCGCAACGAGCCAAAACAACAAATTTATTGATAGCAGTGAAAGGCAGGCGAATAAACTGGATGGCAAATTCTCTTTCCAAGTACAACTAAGTACTTTGTACTTGTGTTTGTTGTAGTTGTATGTTGTTGTTGTTGCTGTAGCTGAGCATAATTTATTTCTTTCATAATTTATGCTGACCCACATTTGTGATCAAGCCCATCAGAGAGTACAACTATAAAAGGCTATAAAAAGCCACTTTGTTGCCAAAGCGTTTAATGAGTTTTCATTAGAAGTTGCAACAAAAAAAACAACAACAACAAGGAAAAGAAGAACATAAAAATTCGCAATAATTAAAGTTTAGCTGGAAATGTTTTGGTAACCGTTTTGTGACTAATTTAACTAATAACGAAGCGTGTTCTTCGGTGATTAGAACTTGCCCAAAAACAAAAAAACAAAAAAAGAACAACGGCAACAAAAGCGGGGCACAAATTTAACGCTCATTACGCGCACGGCTTGACGTGACCAGCGGCGACGATGAAGACTCCAATTCTAACTTTAGCTCAAAACTCCAACGCCAGCTATGGCGATGAGGATGACGATGACGACGATGACGTTGACTCCGTGGGCAGCAAGGAAATTGAGCTCCACTTTTATAGCAATCTCCCTCAAAAACCTCTATGTTGCTTCCTCTCTCTCTCTGTCACTCTCTCTTCCTCTCTGTTCCACTCCCAGCCTCATTCTATTTCTAGAATGTTTGGCTATTAGTTAGAATGCTTCTACATTGTGGAACAAAACTCGTACAAATTGGGGCTACTGTGGTGCACAGTGTTTTGCGGCATAGATCCAGGCAAAAAGTTACCTACCATGCCCCTCTACACCCTGCCACACCCTCTCCACCCACTATAGACCCTAATGACTATGGTATTTTTGGGCTGCGTGTGCTGCTAATGAGCCACTTCTATTGAGTTATGATCGCTTATGAGCAGCCTGTGTGTGCGTGTGTGTGTGTGCACATTATACTCTGAGTATGGTGTACTTAGACTTATGGGCCACCCACGGTAAGTTCTTAAGCTATTAAACTGTAAAACTCCCTGGAATTTGAGCCGTCAGAACTCAGTTTGATTTATAGAGCTCAAAGAACTCAACAGAAATGGGATTTTTATGAGATTTTCTTATATAATTACAGCAGCAGCTGCTTATCTGCGGTCAAAATGTTTATGATACACTATTAAAAGAATTTAAAATTTATTGAGCTTTGAACTTGTATTTGAATTTTGGTGAAGAATCGAGCAATGTTCTAAAATATCAATTATAACAATTTTTTACTTTGTTCTTTATATTTATCTTTTCAATTATATTGGTTGCAAGAAGGAATCATTTAAGAGTTTTATCTGTATAATAATAGATAGAATAGAGAAGAGACTTTTGTACTATACTTATAAATAAACCTGCATAGTTTTAACTGTTAAATTTTACTTAAATTTTTTACCTAATCAGAATTCTCTATAGTACAATTATTATTTTAAAAACTCAATTCACAAGAAGTGTTTATAAGATTTCTATACTCAATTGTTAAGTTCTTTCACTTCTTATATACTTATATATTACAATTTCTTAGCCTATTGCTATGCATTCTTTTCTGATCTCTAGCCTTTGGTGCTATGTCCACTAATGTCTACACAAGTTCAACTTGTAGATCTTTTGACATATTAAAGTATTGACCCAACCAGTGAGTAGTTAACATCTGAGAGCTTATGGCTGACATAGTTTACAATGATTTACCTTAGACAGGTTTATATGGCTGCGAGGTCTGTTAATAGATACGCTCCTTTGGGCCATTGCTGCATTCACATTCGAGTCTGGTCTGAGACTGCCCCGAAGCGCGTGCCATGGCATAAATATCACATAAACTCTGAGGGGCAAATGCACAATTTGGTGGCTGTAAAAGTCTCTCAGGTTAACGGAACGCCCCATCGTTGATTGCTACACACTCCACCGTATGTATATTAATCCTAGTCTGAGTCACACACGCGCAACGCCTTGTGGTCATGTTTCACCTGTTCGCCGTACCCCCGCCCCAAAAATAACAAAACAACAACAAATATACTCGGATATGTGTCACACACATGGAAATTGCCGTGGTCTCTATCAATTGCCCAACTTACGATAAATGTCCAAAAGTTGCTGCGCCTAAAACGGGGCGGGTTATTTTTTTTTTTAGTTAGTGGGTTTGCCATCGACTGACTTTATGCAAATGCTGGCTGCTGCTCTTGATGGGCTTCATGTGTCCATTGACATAAATATGGTAGACCTGGTAAGGCTGCGAGCTAGAAGGTAAGCATTGAGGTGTCGATGCCAGTCACGGCGACTGCCAGTTATGCTCAACTGGACGCCACTTGTTGCTGCATAGTGGGGCAAACTATGCTCAACAGTAATTAAAACTTAAGACGCGTAATGGGAAACTGCTATTAATTCACTTATATTTCTAAAAAACCTTAAACAGTTTTTCTACTTTCATTTTAGAAAGAATTTATTATACAGATTACACGATTTTAAATTAACTTGGAAGAGATAACATTACTACAAAGAGCTAAACAATATTCCTTTGAACTATTTTTGACCCAACTATTTAAACCTTCAATTCATCTAAATGAAGATACCCTATACAATTTATATCCTTAAAATTTAAATAATAATGATATTTATTTAAACCCTTTTTTTGCCAAACAATTTTCAACTCAAATTCAGTCAAATTTCTTGCATTTCTCATACTGTTTGCCACACTGTGTGTTGGTCAGTTGCGTGTGTTGATTTTCGTTGCGTGTTGCAAAACGTTGGCAAATGAGTCAGTCATTTAGTCTTTTTTTGTTTGTTTGTTTTGCTGTTATACGTTTTGTTAGCGACTCGTTTGTTTGTATTGTTGTTTTGGCATACATTGTCGTATGCGCAATATTGACAACTAATTGTCCACAGATGGGATCAAATTTGCATCACATGAAGACATGCGAGTAGCGTCTGAATTGCCTTGCAATTGCCTCTAAGTTGCGCCACGTTGTCGGCATCTTCATCTTCTTGGCAAACGCCTGGAATTTCAATTAGAATGCCCCACAGGATACCAGGCCGTTGGCGGGCTAACAAGATTTCCATGTTGAGATTTGCACATATTGTATCGTATCGTATCGTTTCGTTTCGATTCGTATGGTATCGTATGTACGAGTAAAAGTTAACAATTTGAGGCATCCCCTCTGCCAGGTTTTCCTTCTCCTCCTGCTGCTGTTCCTCCGCCTGGTGGTGGCAGTAAATCAAGTGCCACAGCATCAAACTGTGCGCCGAGTTAGTTGCTAATTTTGCTCTTGAGTAAATTGCTACGATCCAATCCGAATCCGAATGGCCGCCCCGTTTGCTGATTAGATTTTGTGAAAGGCTCTGCTGCGATGCTGCACCAAATTTGCCAAAAAGGGAGCGCACCACATGCTGGGCAGTGCCACTGCCTCTAGTTGTGGCAATGTCTGTGTGACAAGAGGAGGTAAGAGGGCGGTGGAGATAACAGACACGGAAGCCAGCAATGGGTTTTCACGTTTAGATTTGAACTTTTGGGATGCTGCACAGCTCCCATGGGGGCTGGCATGCATGCTGTGTGCGTGCTCTAACGGTAAGCGTGACGCATTTTTGAATCAGACTCGCCACCGCCCCTGTCAATGTCTCCCCTCTGTCGATCACCCCTTTCTTCAACATGCTTTCCACATGCTACAGCTTTGCTACATGTCGCATCATTAGCTCTAGTTACCCGTTATTATTTCACTGAATCTGACTCTTATTTAGCTCAAATTGCAACTTATGCAAGCCCCACAACACACACACACATACGCAGAGTTATATATAGTATATAGGCACACACACCCAAATGTTAAACAATTTAAATTAAAATTGGTTTGGCATTGTTACAATTTCGGCTTAGTTTTGTTTTGTTTACTTGTTGTTGCCTTTAGGGCGTTGCTCTCCCATTCCACTAACTGGCCAATTATTTGCATTGCTGGTTGCCAACTTACATAACTTCAGACCTCGCACAGCTCGATTTTATTTTTGTTTGTTTCGCGATCCACAACTTACCTGTAAATGCAAAAGAAAAATAAACAATAGTTAGTTTAAGGGCCAATAAGCTCATAAATAAATATTTTCCAGCTTTTATGTTTATTTCAATTTAATAGAGGTGCAAAGATTGAAAAGATCGTAATAATTAAAACTATTTTAATTGCTTGTAATTAACATATTACATTGTTATTTACAAATACAAATTTGAGAGCTTTATTTGCTTAAATGAATTAAACATAAATAAGTCTATAGCTAAAATCACCATACAAAACACATTCCACTTGCAAATTTATATAACTAGTTTGGACGATTTTAATTAATTAAGAATTTAAAATTTTAATAACTACAGAAAATTAAAATCAGAGATCAGTCAAAAGGTCAAACCATGATTAAGGCCGAAATCAACATTCGTTACTAAAGTTAAACTTCAGAAGGATGGTAATAATATATTGCAGAATGAGACTTTTGCAAGTGCTTATAAATGTTTACAACTTTAACTCTTCTATCGCCAACTTATTATTTGCATTTTTTCCACATATCAGATAGTTGGCATCAAGTTCGTTGCCTAAGTCTTTTGATATTGCGACTGAAAAAGCATTTGAAAAAGCGCCTCAAAGCTTAACTGTAACAGAGTTAAACGCCCACCAATTGCAAAGCCACCCAGCACGCCCCATTTACAGACCTGTGACAGTTATGAACACACAATTACAACAACAACAACAATAACCACAATGAGAACAACAACGAAAAGAACAACATTGCAGAAGTGTGAAGAACTTAACACATGCAAAAGGTCAAACGGTCAGCACATAAAACGGCGCATTTTATGTGCTGCCAAAACAGTTTACAGTGCATAAATTTTGTTAGTGGACTATGCAGTTGATAAGTAACGCCCCCTTTTCGCTTATCCCCTCCCCCCAAAACACTTAATAACGTGCAGGAGTTTGCAAGTTGAGTTGAGTTAAGAGAGAGCAGCGTCTGTTACAAATTTCATGTGGTCACGTGTGACTGTGTGTGTGTGTGTGTGTGTGAGTATGTGTAAGTGTTTGTGAGAGTGTGGAGCGTTAAATTGTTAATAAACAAGCGGCTAACAAGCAACAGTTAGGCAACTGCTAACAACAGTTTACAATTAGGTTTAGTCGGCAAAGAACTTTCAACTAATGCCGGCACACAACACACACACACACAGAGGCACACATAAATGGTGTGTAGGCGTGCCACATGATGTGGCTCAGAGTCCTGCTGACTGGTTGCAGGTATGGCACGTCCCATGGACGTCGACAACGATAGCCAACATCAAGTCGATGCAACTGCAGTGCCAGTTAGCAAACGACAAGTGGGCGTGTGCAATGCTTCCGCTTCCCCGAAAAAAAAGGCAAACACAAATAGCAGTCACAGTTCTAGGCATTAATTGCACACACAAACACACACACAGTGCTAGCCGAAGATCTGTGAACAGTTAAGCAAGCGATTCTCACAGGCGCCCCAACTGAATCACAACCAGCAAAGATAGCAATCCCCAGCTTCAGCTCCCTGCCAGCAGTGTGTCAAAGCGTCGCAGTCGGAATCGGAGTTAGAGTTAGAGTCTGAGTCAAGCGAATGTGGAATTAGAATGTGTGTTTGGAATTTTTTTTGCCAGCTACACGCTACAATTTTCATGTTCCATGTGCAGTCGCGAGCTGCAAGATGCAAGTTGCAAGTTGCAAGCAGCTGCCAGCCTCTTTGCCTGGGATCTGGAAACGTGCCCGTTGCCCGTGCCCCTGCCTCTGTGTCTGCCTCTGCCTCTGCCTCCGATGTGTCCCGTGTTTGGTTCTGCTGGCAATTCTACAATAATTATAGACTTTGAATTGTGTTTAACACGCAACGTCGACAGCGACGTCGGCGCAGACATTGCGCTTTCACGTTCCCGGGCATTTTTCGGTACTGGTTGTTGTTGTGATTGCATTGAAATTTATTTGCAGCAGAGGTCAAATATTTGATTATCGCAACCGGCTGCAGCGAGTGTGAAAAATTTGATGGGAAATTATGGCGCAACAATTGTAGCGCATGCCGTACTCTATAGACACAGAGAAAGAAAAACTCCTGATCCCCTTCATCCCCACCCAACGAAGTCGTTTAGTGGCAATTTATTAGCGCAAAGTAAAAGGTTCGTTCTGGACAGCTGGAAATTATTGGCACTTGGACTGTGGCAGCAGCAGTCGTTGCCGATTTGCACTGACTGTGTTTTTTTCTGCTGCCGAGCTTGCAACTTCATGTTGCAGTCGATTGGAGCATTCAGTTTTCGCTTGAACCGATCAGAAGGCATTAAGTAAGACAACAGGGCATGGGATCAAATACTAAACCAAAGCTACGACATAGGATTGCTCTATGGGTAAGGAAAGAGGATTAAAAATCACATAGAAAAGGATCGAATGCAATGTTAAGATTTTGAATAAATGTAAAAATCTATTCTAGGACATCATAACAAAGACTGTTCAGAAAGAAATGAAATGAACTTCTATGCTAGGACATCTTATTCTTTTCGATAACGTAATACCTTTACGTTTAGTATAACTCTTCTACATAATGTTGACTATCCGATCTTCTACTCAAAGTTCTTTCTGTTTGAAAGTATATATTTAGCTCTTGAGCGGGTCTAAAGAGATTTTAAAAGTTAGACAGAAAAAGTGTTTGCATTTTCATCTTAACACAACGATCGAACTACCTAACATATTGAAGTGACTCTCAATCAAGTCGGCAGTGTATAAGAAAAGCTGTCAATAAAATAAATAATAATGCTGCATAAATATGCTGCACTCGCTTTGGCAATTTCTCGATTCGCTCTTTCGGTTCAGACTGGGGCGCATAATAATGATATTTGGCATTAGGGAAGGGGGCAAAACTCAAATGGGCAAACTGTCTATAAGAATGAAAGGGTGCAACTGCTGTGCCACAAAAGAAATGGCGCAACGTTTGTTCTTATAGTCATTGCTATAAATGTTGCTGCTGCTGTGGCTGCTGCAATGACTCGTCGCAACGTTTTGGCACTATTAACCTACTCTGCAACACCACGAGATGAGAATGATGACGATGACTATGACGATGATGGAGACGGAGACGAAGACAGAGACGGACACTGAAGCTAAGACAGAGGCAGACTCTCAGGCTGGGACAGAGCCACTGACTGTGTCTCAATGTCTGACTGCAGTTGACTTTTGGTGTGACTTTGACTAAATGCTGTAAGAAAGGAAAGGCAGCGACGGTCACAAATCAGTTGGCATAACTGTAAAGCCATCTTATAATATAAATTCAACGCTGCTCATGAGCTGCGCTAATTGCCAGGCCACAGACTGTGACTCTGTCGCTCACAGAGGCCAAATGGGCTAAGCGTTGACCCAACTATTTGCATTCAAAGGTTGCCCGCCTGATTTATTGGCCAAATGAGCACTTGACACGCAATTAAAGTTAAAGTCCCAACTGCACTCTATGAGAGGGAGATATAGAGATAGAGACAGAGAGAGGGAGGGAAGGAGAGATTCCCAAAATACAGCATCCATAGGAAGTTAAAGCTGACTTGGACCGCCTAAAGGCAGAGGTGCCAAACGAGCTGACCTTCACAAATCTGGTTTAGCCAGACTTCAACTTGGGCTCGTCTCTCTGTGGCTAGTTTTTTTTTGTCACAGCCATCAAAAAACTAAATGAATTTTTTATTTACGTTGTCGTCAATGTTTTTGTTGTTTTTTTATTTTTGCATGTGAAAGGCAAGTTTTTGTATTAAGTTTTTCGTCAACAATCTTTTCTGACTTTACATAGTTTTTTGTTTCGATCTCCTGTTGCTTACAATAGCTATGTTTTATAGTCCCCTTAAATAGATTCTACAATCGACGCGTTTTTATAGATGTGTCTTTGTATTGTTCTCCACAATAAGCAGCTCTTGAGTGTCATAATATGTTAATGTTTTTGTCTTTCACAATTAATGGCCCCCTCCCATCTCTTATAATAGTTTTTTTTTGTGCAGTGTTTGTATTTCAAGGTTGCGGGTCGGTGACACTTTTAGGCTAATTTCGCTTTCTTCTTTAAAAAGGAACTCATAAGAGTTTGGAGAGCTTCAATTCAGTAGCCCAAAGAAGTATCTAACTAATAACTTAAACTAATCGTAAAATGATAATTCTTGATTCTATTAAAATTCTTTCAACTAACTAACTAACTGATTGATCCATCTATCTTCCATCATGCGCTTAACTACGTAACCACCCACACTTTATGGTTTCAATTTATGAGATAATGCCCACCTGTGTCCCACTAATCCATAACCTCCTTCGGCTCATTCTGTGCCCTACCCAAAAACAAAATAAACCAACATCAACAGCAACAGCAACAATAACGAATAAGAAAAATTAGGAAACCCTAACGGCACAGGCGCAGTTCGTTCAATCACTGGACTGGACTGGCGTGCACATATTTACAATGATTATTATTATTACAACAATAACAACGACAACAAACTTTGGCTTGGGCAATAAAATCACGCGCAGAAAGAAACGAAAGATTTAGGCAACGAACTTGCTGCGCGCATTCGGTTAACAGTTAAACGCAATCTAACGCGCCAACAACAACAACAACAGCAGCAAAGACAAAATCAACACAAAAAACTAATATAAAAAACGAACGTTTGCAGAGAGACCAAAAAAATGTGCAAAAGTTAACAACCATTTGTTCTCACAACATTTTTACGCCAATTCACAAAAAAGCAAACGAAGACAACAACAACAACAACAACAAGAACACCAACAACTAGAAATGACTTAGAAGCAGCGGCAATCTGCGGCTCCCATTCATGAGCTGGCGCTCGAGGAGCTGCAATCCAAACGATCCAAACGATCCGAAGAGCCGACGAGGAGCAGCCCACACACAAACTGCCAGCCAGGCAGCCAAACGAGCCAAGCGAATGGCAACAACAACATCAACAACTGCAATAGCAACGGCAACAACAACAACTACTACTACGTAAATGAAATAAAATTGAATTGTGTGTTTGACTGTGCAGCAGTTGTTGTTGCTGTTATTGTTGTTGGTTTCACGATGTTGCTGGCGTCGTCGACGCTGCTGTTGCTGCCGTTGAGGCCAAGTTTAAGGTCTTCCTGTTGCCAGTTGCCAGTTGGCAGTTTGCAGTTTTGTAGTTGCTGTTGTTGTTGTTGTGGCTGTTGTTGTGGCTGTTGTTGTCTTAACTGTTTTCACTCGCCTCGTGTGTGTGCAGCATGTGGGCTGTTTCAGTTACTCTTCCTCTTGTCAGTTGCTGCCGCTGCCGCCGCCGCTGCCATCTCTGCTGTTAGCTTCCTGCAGCAACAAGTGACCTGCGTTCGTGCTACCTTTTAAATACACTCGCTAAATGAGCATATTAGCTATGAAAAGAGTCTGTCGTTGAAAGATTTTATAATTTCCCTTGTATATATTAATTTATTGCTATGTTTTTAACTTAAAATTTTAGTGTTAAAAATAATATTTTGAGCATTATAGGACAACTTATTGCTTAAGCCTAAGTTAATGTCGACAAATGAAATAAATTAAATTCAATTAAAGTATCAAATGAATTTTTCATTAATGTCTTATCAAATATTTAACTTAAATATAACTTAATATTTAAATTTCAATCGTTTAATGCTTTAGTTATTCGATGTATGCATATGTATGTATTTTTTTTTGTTGTTTCTCACTTTTTTAATACTTATGACTGAATACATTTCTACGCTACATTGAGTCATATTTAGTGTAAATGATCGTCGGCTATATTTAAGCAATCTTCACTAATTCTTGTTATCTATTGTTGTTAGTATAGCGATCTGCTATCTACCAAAAAAAAATAAGAAAAGAATAAGTTAAACCATTCCAGTTGAAGCTCGCGCATGTTCTGCGCATTTCCTGCAGCAAATGCAGTTACTGCACCTGCCCCTCGACAATTGCATTCACCTGAAGGAGGAGGCTCTATGGGCTGCCATGTGTAGCAGATTTAGTCAAATGTGCTTAACGGTTAAAATGGGTTTGGTTTTTGGTTGGCTTTCTGTGTTGTTGTTTTAGTTTTTTTTTTTTTTTTTTGGGTGCTCAAGGCGCTTCTAGTTGATTTCTTTTGTTGTTTGAAAAATATTGTTATTATATTTTTTGCACAGGCAAACAGAGAAACATGCAGACAGCAAAGAGGAGTTGCAGCCTCAGCAGGCCGAAAGGCATAGTTGTTGTTGCTGCTGCTGCTGCTGTTGCCGGTACGGACGTTGTAGGTGGCGTATGCGCAATATTATTATAACTGTGAGGCGTTCTCGTTTGCGGTCAGGGACCAACCCAAAACCGAAGCCTGACCAATTGGTTTAGTTAGTGAAATGTGGGTGTGCATGCCCCACTGAGTATGTGTGTGTGTGTGTAAGGTATGTGTGTGTTCTGCAACGAGGCGTGCACTTTAATTAAATTTTCTTTTTGGGTCAAAGAAAAGTCAACTTATAAAAGGTCGTATACTTGCACTAATCCAGCCAAAAAAATTGAATATTATATAACTCGATACGCTACAATTTAATTAAGTAATCAGTTGTATTATGTATTATAACTATAAATACGCAGCCATATGTATATGTAATTTTTAATTACACGGCCTCAAGAGTAAAAATAAAAGTGAGAGTGTTGAGCTACTGAGCAGTTCATTAAAATTAAAGTCTCGGTCTGTCGATTGCTTTGTCAGCTTGCGCAAAACTTCAACTCAATTTGAAACGCTTCCCAATGTCTATAAATTATATATTAAAGCCAAAGACTTTTAGTTATCATTATTGTCGTTGTTGTTAACGCTTTTGCTGCTACAACTGTAACTATGCTTGAGCTTTGGCTGTGGATTTATCATTAGTGCAGCTTCCAAATTGACAACTGACGTCTCGCAACTAGCAACTGGCAACTGCCAACTGCCAACTACCAGCAGAGCCTGGTTTTGGGGCTCCATTTTCGATTACGTGACAAACCGCGTGCTAAATAACATTAACAAAACTGTAATGAGCAGAAAATTTATGACTTTAACTAAAGCTCCAAGTCATCGATATACTTTTGTGTGATTTTGAAGTTTTACAAAAGCATTTCCGTCTGTTTTGCTGTCACATTAAATTATATAAATTGGGTAATTGCAAATTTTGACAGCTCATCGACTAAAAAAGGCGGTGGGTACGAAATTAGTTAAGCTAAAGAGATTTATTTAAGCACATTTGTCATAGACTCAAGCGAAAGTTGTGAAAATAAATATATTAGTATATTCAAAGCGGATGTCCTAAAGGTGAGTAGAAGTTGTTTTTCTCAAACCAGAACTTCTCTATTTAGCTAATTTATGTTAAACTTCCTACAGAAAAACAGGCTGAGCTCATATTTAAAGTAAATAATAAAAGACAATCGTATAAAAAACAATGTTTATTTTATCTATGCACAAATCATTTGATTAGCACATAAATGTCTTGAACAAAACAAAACTACAAGCATAAAAATTGTTTCATAAATATTTATAAATCATCGATTGTGTCGTCTATGTGTCTAGTCTACGAAGACGCTGTCAATAATGGTCAAAAGCAGCCAAGAAGAGTCAAAATACAAAAACAACAAACAAAAACCGGCTAGGCTTATCAGGCTGTAAATTGCCTGGGGAGCAGCAAATGCGTCAAAAACAACAACAACAACAAATGCTTACAAATCAAATATGAAACTAGTTTCCAATCGAATCAAACTCTAAACGTGTTTGCATTAAGTAAAAACACAACGAAAACAACAACACGTTTTATAGCTTGCGCCAAAATTGAAGAAAAAATGATGTAAATTAAAACTCTTGATATAAATACGTAAATTAAAAATTAGCTAAAACGGCAGCAACTCGTCGCTCGACTTAACCTTCACATTTACACGGAGAGCGCGTTTGCCAAATTGCAGATTGTTGGCTTGAATGAGGTTCCAAATTATTTTTGTTTCTTTTTTTTTTTTGAAGATAAAATCAAAAGTATTTGTCTGCATAGCATACAATGATCAGGCAAATCGAAAGAGTTAACTCTATTAACGAAGTGGGCTAATCTGCTGAAATCATCTCGTATTAATCTTAATAAGTTTTCGTTTTGATTGAATGAAAAAGACTAGCCTTGACATTTGAATTTCGAGTTGTTTGTCAAAACTCCTTTAATGGGGTTCTGCCAAATTATCTTTTAAGAATTATCAAAATAATTACCTAGCTCTTTTCGTTAAGGGAATTACAGAAATATTATTTAACTAAAAATATTCGTATAGTAATACTAAAAAACTTCGTTTAATATAGTTACCAAGTTTGTTGCCTAAGCCTTTTGTTTCATTTTCATATGAAGAAGATGTGTATTTACACTAAGCTGACACCAACACTAGTATATGAATTCTAATAAGTTAAATTGCTAAAACTAACATGTTCGTTGCCTAAGTCTTTTCTTTACCATTGCGATTGATTTGCTGGGTTAGCGTAATGGAATTCAAGAAAGCTATGTTCGTCGCCTAAGTCATTTGTTTTCAACTGCAATAACATCTGACATTGAGTTGCTTTTTGGCAAGTGTTAAGATTCCACAGATAGGGCTCACTCCAACAACTTTCCAACCGCTGACAGCTGCTCGTAACGCTCGTAAATTCCGCCAGAGCAAAACAAGAAGAAGAAGAAGTAGCAACAGAAAAAGGCATAAGCTTATCTAGCAATAGCAAAGAAAGTTGACAACAAAAACTTTCTTGAAGCGCATTTGCATGCGTTGAGCATTTGTTAATCTTTCAGATGCGAAAAATTGCTGTGTATGCCTCATGTTTAGAATATCTAAATAGTAAAATCTACTCTTTGGCCAACAAAATGTGTAGCAACCAAAAAATGTGGTTCATTTGGTCACTGGGACAGGCTTAGTTCCAGTTGTTCCCATCGTTCCCGACGTTCCTCCCAAGTCACCCAAGTGCAATTCGTGTAGGGCAGAACCGACCGCAAATTGAAAAGGCAGCGCGTGCGCCGCAAAAGGTAAATAACAAATTGCCTAGACCAACAACAACTACAACTACTGCAACAACAACAACAACAACAATGATGATGAAGAGCACAACAACCACAAAGAGTTCACCTCGCTTCGCTGCTGCCGCGGCTGTTGCTTTTGGCATGCAAATTGCGCGCCAGACGCCAACGCAACAACAACAACAGCAACAGCAACACCAAACAAACAGCCACGGCAACAACAAAAACGAAAGCACCAACTTCGCATTCTGGCCGTAAAGCATTGAGCTCCATCTATTGTTGTGGTAGGGCCCCCAACGCTAACAACTGTTGTGCCGCCTTTTTGGCATACAAAAAGCGGGAGAAAAAAGCAAGCAAAACGTTTGCCCGGAACTGTCGTTGAGTGGCTCTTGGCATCTGCCTAACTGTTGCCCCCCTTCTATATACTTTCCCTTCCCTTCATCATCTAACAGTAGCGAGGGAGGCAAAACGCGGTATCTGTTGGCAGACCGCCTTGAAAAATGGCAAAAGGTGAAAGCAAAAGTTTTGTTCTATTTGTTTCACTTGAGTACTACGACGCGCACTGCGAGTATGTAATTTGCCTCAGCGTCCTCGTTGCCTTTTGTCTCCATTGCTGTCATTCATGCGGGATTGGCAACGGTTTTATTTTTTGCGCCAGTTTTGCATTTGCTGAAAGGGTCACAAAAGCAAAAGCTGTGAAATTGTTAAACGAATGCCAAAGGAAAGTGGAAGCAGCTGTTGCCGCTGAGGATTGATTGCAACTGTCGTAGGGTGAACAACAACGGCGTTAAGGCAACTAATACAAGAAAGATGCACTGTCATTACTAAGACTAGACATTATTATTTGAAGTATAAGTAATAGATTCTTAGGCCACCTCAAACTTACAACAATTTTTATTTGAACTATAATACTCCATCAGTATTTTATCTATAACTATGCGAATTTTATTACAATTGCACTCGCATGTCGCCTGATATTTGGGACATTGGCAAAGGGCGAATCCAATGTGATTATCAAACCACTTAATTGGCAATTAATTTGCTGACCGTTTCCATAACGGAGCGTGGGATTCAAGCGTCAGTTAAGACAAGAAAGCCACTTGTGTGAAGAGTGAGAAAGAGAGTATACCATGTTGGAGTTGTGTACTTTCTTTCTTTCTGTTTTTTATTATTATTAAAGAAATATGAAAAATCATGAGCTTTTGTGTGTGGTAATAAAACTTATGAGTGGCACCCGCAATCACGGCACCACATCGCGCCCCTTTTCATCGCCCAAAAACAGCAAACACTTTCATTTGCCCGTTGACAGACATCGTCGTCAAGTGGCCAAGTGGAGTTGCAGCACAGCGGGGGTTGGTGAGGGAAGGGGAATCACATGTTGCTTGCTTTTGTTTGTTTATTCATCAACGTCATCATCAGCGTCAAGCACAGCATCCAGTTGGATAGCTGGATACCCAGTTGTTTGGCTGCTTTGCTGCTTAGATTGGTTAACTGACGCTGGACCCGCCGGCTACAGTCAGATACCAGAGACGAGAAATTTCACTTTCATAAAATACAAAATACTCCATCAGTATTTTTGCTAGTGCCTCAACAAAAATTATGGCATACTGTATGTTGTTGGATGGCCAAAAACCCGTTGCATATTTTACTCTTGGACATTTTCATCGAATTTTTGTTTTTGCTTTGGAGGCCACATATTTATGGCGCGGGTGCAGCCAGAGGCTTAATGAGCACAGCCTCAGCCTCAGCTTCAGTCTCAAACACAGCCAGGAAATTCGACATGGAAATCACTATGTTTCGAATGTCATGGAAATACAGATGAAACAAGTTGAGATGAGTTGAGCTGATTGAGGCGGCATTTTGACCAAAAGAGCCAACTTTAATTGGATAACACATGTTGCATCTGAAGTAAATTGCAGGATTGGACAATTATATTGTAATTTGTGGTTAATTTAGATTGAATAGTTGATTAACTTATAACTATGGAAAGTTCACAATAGTAATTCGATAGCTGATAACACATGTTTCCTATTTAGTTGTGAATTTCTTTGGTTTTTAAGGAATTGTTTTCAAATGTTCAACTTGTAAACTAAAATAGTGCAAAGCTAATCATTTATTTAATATTATTTAGTGTTGAACAATGAAACGACTTGAAATAAATTACTTAACAATGATTTCAAATAACAAATTCAGTTTTTTAAGCTAAGCTATGGTTTAAGTAACAAATTTTATATAATAATAAATTGAAGACTTTATGACAATAGCATTTACTTAGAATAAATCTGCATACACTCATTAGTTTATCTATTAGTTAAAAACAGCATTCATTTTTCTGTATTGCAAACGTTAAAAAAAAAATAATAATTAATAATATATAAAAAATAAATAAGGAGCAATTATAATTGCATTAGCTGATTGAAATATTTATATTATAATGCCAAAGTGGCAAACTGAAAAAAGAAAACCCACAGCTAAGAGTTACCATATAATTTAATTGTCCCCAATGTTATTATTTACTATGGTGTGGTTAAATGAAATGAAGTCTGCAATTGACTTGTCAACACTATTAGAACAATAGAGTGTCAGTATATCATTAGTTAAGACCATAAACCATAAGAAGCAGCTATCACGAAACTGTTCCATTTGCAATTGCCTGGAGCAATCATATGTGTGCGTTGGGTTGGGGCAATGGTTTAAGCCGTTGTTACGTCTCGACTGATTGCATGATTGAGCCAACTAATTGAACAATTGATGCATGTGAGTGAGTTTGATTACATGACAAACAAGTCTCGACAAAAACTTAATAAGCATATGTGAAGCTAGAGATCAACTTAAGAGTTGAGGTTTGGCCCAACAGTTGACAGTCGACGAGACACACACTTCTGACTTTTACTTTCCAAATTCAAATTGCTTGACAATTATTGTTTTTGTTATGAGGGGTTCCTTACTTGGCTTTGAAGAGTGGTTACATGTACACGCGTCTTCAGGTTTGTATTTCATGGTCTTGTGGTTGGCTTTGTAATTATTTCATCGTATCTTTTGTTAAACCGTTTCAATTGATTGAGTGGCAAACACTTGAGAAAGTTTTTGAATCTACTTGAATATTGAGCTCATTTCTTTCGATCGATTGTTTTGTAATTGATAAAATGCTTCAAATTTATACATCCGTTTGAAATCCCTTTGAATGACACTTGACGTACCACAGCAACCACAGTAACCACATTGAAATTTTTACAATTTGCTAATTTTAATTATCGTCGACTGACAAAAAGAAACCATGTAATTAAAGCTGCAAGTAGCTTGATTTTCATATTTCTTTAAAGTCTTAATTATACATTTCTTTTGGCTTAAAAGAATCAACAAGTAAAAGTAAAAACTTTTCGCACGCCCAAAAAACTAACAAAAGTGAAGGTAATAGAAAAGCCAAATGGAAATATTTTGTTTATATTTTTACTTTGCGTTTTCGCTTTCGTTTACAAATGAAGTCATGAACTCAGTCGTAGAGCGTAGCTTAAAGATACAATTGTATCTCTAATTGCGCACACTTAAATTGCCCTTTGTCGCAGGTTCTTCCCATCTCTATGACTCATTTTTCTTTTATGATTTCTGATTCCGCTCGATTAATAAGCAAAATGATTCTCAAGAACAGTGAGAGTGCGGACTGTAATACAATGGATAGATAGCTATATCTTATTTGTATATCTCAACTTTAGGTTTGTTTTAAAGTGAAACTTTATTACGCACTTACCCATATGAATTTTGAGTAGAACTTTTTAATTAACTATACCAGAAGAAATATCAATACATACCTGAAAGAAGAAGATATAAAACAAAATTAGAACTAATTCCATTTTAGTTAGTTTAGAAGTTTGTAAATATAAAACTATTTTTAAAAAAATTTCAAGCTTAAAGTGTTATAGAAAAGAATTCTTAAACATAAATGTTCTGCTAAAAAGTTGACGTTATGTAGATTATCTTGCTTCCAGTATTATAGTGTTAACAGTTTCATCACAGTCATCTTCAATCTAAACAAACTATCCAACTACTCACTCACATATCCGCTACAGTTACAGTTAATACGGTGTACCCCAGTTTGTGACATGCCTCATTAAAATGTAAATATCTATATGTTAAGCATGTCACCAAGATCCTATACCGACTCCAATTTCATTGCCAGTGTCATCTTCAACGAAGCCAAGTCAAGGTATCTCTCAATGTTGGTTAAATGGCCCAAGGCAGGCAAATTTTCAGTTGGCCAAAAACTTGAAACGTTGCCGACTACCTCACTACGTTCGGGTCAGAGAGAAAGAGATGACGGCCCATTAGGCGGACTAAGCGGAGAACAAGTTGACCCAGATTGTCAGAAATACAGTTTGCAAATTGTGACAGGTGAGCGCCTTGATAAACAATTAAGGCAACGCTTAACAACAGCATAGCAAAAAAAAAAAAAAGGTGAATAACACCCACAACATTGTCGGTGGCATGTGACGGAAGTGACCTTGTCCATGGATTGCCAACTGCTCCAAAGCTGTTGACTGGTTTTTCATATATATAAATATATATGTACATATATATTTGTTTGGCGCGTGTGCCTAGCCAAGTATTTTGCCGTCATTTAACGGTGTTTGTGTTCAACTCGTTGGCGTAGGTGCATTGAACTTTTGTCATAGGCAACAACGACAAAGTCGAGACGATTTTCATAATTTTGCTTTTCCGGACCGCAAAACTTTCAATTGCCATTGGCTGGCGCATAATCATGCAAAATGCTACAACAACAGCAAGAGTCTAAATAAAATCTAAAGCCGCATCTAAAGCTAAATTTGCATTCGGCAGTGAGGTAATAAATAGCCAGCTGGCCAGGGCCATCGATCGTCCGCTCTCAGGTGCCTCTCTTAGGTGAATTTTTTTTTATTTCTTACCGAATGCATTTGAAATTGAAAAATACGCGCAGCCACCAAATCGCATGCGAGAAAAATGAAATCAAGGCAAAATTATGCGCATAAGTTGCAAATGGGGGAGAGTAGAGGGTTAAAGTGATGACAGTAGTGGTAGAGAGGGGGCGAAAACGGATAAGGGGTTGTAGCAACGGCATATGTGGCCGTTATGGCTGCAGAAATTTATCAACATGCAAGTGTCTGTGACTGTGTGCAGCGAATTGCGGCACAGGAGAAAGGTGCAACAAGTGGCAGTCGCCAACAACAATAACAGCAACAGCAAAAGCAAAAACAACAGCAACAGCAACAGCAACAACGGTGCCAAAGTCTCAAACGCCATCGAGATGCCAAAAGGTGGAAGCAGCTGGTGCTGCTAAATCCATTCAATGCTTTATTGATTTCATACCACATTTGTGTGGAATGTGTGTTTGCAATTTAGAGGCATCAACCACAACAAAAACAACTAAAGCAACTCTCGTGGCAAGTTCAATGACACCAAAAAAGGGCCAAATCAAAGTGCTTTTCATTTGGTTAAAGGCTTCAATTTCACTTCAAAGAGTGTTGAACATAAATCCACTTGTAGCTTAGCTCTTCAATGTTACCGTGAGTACTATTTTAATGTTAATCAGCTGTTGATGTTATTCTAACATTTATTTGCATACATTCTTTTAGCAAATTCTTGCTCTTCTGTTAGCACATGGTTTCATTTATTTCCTACAGCGAACTGTACGATTTTTGATTAAAGATTAAAGCCAATTTACAATTGAGTTCGACTACTTTTACAAAAGTCTGTTTTCATATTGAATACTGATCTCATCTCATTGAGTTCCTTTCGGCATATGAATTACCCGTTCTCAGGGGCTTTTAAATACGAATATTACATACTATATTTATGGCAAACGCATTCACTTGCCAAACTGCCGGACATGTTGCCCCCTACACCCGTTACACCTAGACCCCCTTTATCTGGACAGTGGGGCTTTTTTTTGTCTCTCTTGCCTTTTTTTTTGCCTTTTGCCGGCTCGCTGCTTTCTTTGCAACAAGATTTCAACATTGCAGCAAAAGCTGAACGTTAACGTTAACGTTTACTTTCTCCTTCGATGTGTACTTTTTCCTGCATTTTTATTACAAGTCGGCAACTGGTTGGGTGCAGGTCCAGCGCCACCACCTTCACCGCTCGCTTTTGGACTTTGCTTATCTTAAGTATTGGGAAAGCGGCAGCCAGACTGGCAGGCAGGCAGGCAGGCAAGTAGGCAGGCAGGCAGCCAGTTTCAACAGCATCTTCAACTGCAACTTTGTCTGTGGCAAAAGTACAATGTGGCAAGTGGCATTGCACGAACAAACCGAAGAGACCCAAAACCATTGGCGATTGTTATCAACTAAATGGTGTTAAAGTGCGTGAGAAACAACAAAGAAGAAGATGGACACTGGAAAAAAAACGTAAACGGAAACAGGAGGATGTTGCTCCCGCGTGGGCAACTTTTACTCTATTATACAACAAAAGGGCAACAGACATTACCAAAAAGCCAACTGCTGCGCATCACACCACTCGTCGTATCATAATAATAAAAAAGAAAATGTGTCTGCTTCAAGACGTTTATGCATAACATGAGGAAATGCAATGCAACAAACTGACAGCCGACGCTTAAAACAATACTAGAAACTAAGTAAAAAGTAAAGTATGTAAACTAAAGCATTTCAAATTTAATGACTGAGCCCCAAACTACAAACACTTTTCGGACTTGAGCGCGTGCCGCTTGCATAACAAAGTCGCAACAACAACAACAATTGCAGCAAATGCAACAACATTAAAACAACGAATAAAGCTTAAAGTATAAAATGTTTATCAACATTTGTGGCCATGCAGGCGGTTTAATGAGCAACAAAATTGAAACTATAATTGAAATGCGGCATCGTCGTTGCTTGGTGCTGTCATGCAACAACGTGGCGTATGAGTAATCAGCTGTCCCCCTTCCCCCTCATGCCACTGGGTTTGTCTGTGCGTGGCGCCTCAAGTGAGGCAGACAACTGAAGTGTGTGCTGAAGAGTCACAGACAAATGCGAAAAGTATTTTAGTTGGAATCTATTGCATCAAATGATGGCTCAATAATGTAATTGAATTCAGCTGACAGCACAAAATAATAAATAGAAGAAGATGAGCAGAAGTTGAGCAACAGAAAATTATCCTATAAGATTATAAGATCGTAAGTAATGTAAAAGTAGAGCACTAAGGAATCGCCTAGTAACATTGGAGGAATCGGCTATAAATTACTATTTCTTATGGAAAGCTTAGATTAATTTTAATGATGTTTTAAGAATCTGATATCTACGTAAAGTTATTTGAAATGCAGTTTCTTTCTTTAAGTACAAATTGTATGCCTTTAAACGTTTTTTCCAAAAATTTAAGAAGTATCTTATTTTCGAAAACAAACTATTCTTAAAGGACCTATTAATTTAACAATTGTTAAAAAACCATTTGGTCTGGCAATTTTAAAATTATCTTAAGCGTTTATTAGCAGATTAATCAAGAATTTTTTATTGGAAAGAGATGATAGTGGATTGTTGGGTTCTGGTGAACACGACCATTGAAAATAAACAACATTTCTCAAATAGTATCCATAAATTGCACTCAAGTCTACAAAATGAAAGTACGTGTGCTATCTGTACTGAATTCTGCTAGTGATTAGCTTAGAATGTTATATTTTTGCAAATTCTTTTAGCACTTATAACCGTTCAAATGACGACCCGTGCCATACACCTAAGGCAAAGTCTACTCGTGCAATATAGAAATATTGGTGTTAATTCAATTAAGATGAGCTTAATAATTAATTTGCATAGGAAAACAATATGAAGCGCTAAATGAAATGGTGGTCAGTGAATATCGAATGGGTTTGGCTTCTTAACAAATTGTATCTGCTGGATGCAAGCTGATGTGGGGCTTTCATTTCCAGTGTTGCTCTCTTAACTATGTGCTTGCGTAATTAGCGCCCGTGGGGCATATAAAGAAAAAGTGTAGCAAAAGGGGCAGAGCCGAAGCTGAAGTCGATGCTGAAGTTAAAACTGATTTTTAACACTCAGCAGCCGTCGAAGCTGAAAAGAAAGCAGTCGAAATGTTTTCATACGTGATGCCATTCGAAACACTTGACAAACATTGAGGAATCATAGCAGAAATGAACGAAACTGAGAAATAGAAAATACAGAAAATACAGAAAATATAGAAAATTACAGAAAAAAGATAAAGTTATTATCAAAAGGTAAACGCAGAGAGTCAGAGCGGTCGAAAAATAACAAAACAATTGATTTGGCATGCAGTCGAGACGCCAAAAATACCTTTTGCATTACTTTGTGTATACCCACACAGATATCACAAGATATAATAATAGAATGCGAACGCGACGTGGAAAATGGAATTGGAATTGGAATTGGAATTGCCCGTGCCACAAGGTAAGACAACAAATGGTGAAACAAACCCAACTGATTTCACTTTGCAACAAAACTTTCCAACACAAAAAATTAATCAAATGATGACGGCGACGGCGACGGCGACGACTACAGCGACGTTGGCGCTGGCGATGACGACCCAACTCTGCTCTCAGCTGATCTTCAAGTTCATCTCGCATCTCTGGCAAAACAACAACAATACACAATAACAATAACAATACAGCAGACAACTTCCGCTACAACAAAACAACAAGAGAGAAGAAGCAACTAGCAACATTGTTGCAAATCTCTGATCCATTGTACAGGCTATAATTTAACTTCAGCTTGCACATTGGTTAAGTGCTCAACTTCACATCAAAAGTTACAGGAAATGTTCTTGCAAATTATTTATTATCGAAACTAAATTAATTTTACGCTTATATTATAAATATGTAAATCATTTTGAATAGGTTTAATATCTTATGCTAAATTATAAATGTTTCTTGAACTTTTTTTCTCATTGAAGTTTAGTCTGCACATTGGTTAAGTGCTTGATATGAGATCAAAAGTCACAGGAAATGCTCTTGTATATTATTTATTATTTAAACTAAATTAAAATTTAATATTAGTTTTAAAAAGGTTAATAAATCACTTTGGACGGGCTTTAGTACTGCGACTAATAAGAAACCACTTTTTCATTAAATTGTCTTAAAAATTCTGTGCTGAGAAGTTGTTTCAATAAAAATTCATCATCTTAATTTAGTAAAATGGTGTCTTTAAAAATCCTCCTGATCATTTATTTTCTTATTGCCAATAACCAATTAACAAACAAAACTTTTTGATTGGTAACATTCTGCCTTAGTTTTTAGAGTTTACACTTAACCAAACGTGAGAACTCTTCATCTAAAGTTCTAGATTTTCTGAAATTAAATACGTTTTGTAACCAGTGTGAAATGGACTTTTTTCTAGGACCACCAAGGGGCAAATTGATATATGCGTGTGTGTGAGTGTTTGCGTGTTGGTGTGTGCAACTGAAAATGTGCTCTGTTTATTTACGATCTCGCCGGCGTTTGAGACTTTGCAGCGTGCCATTAAATCGTTTAAATGGCTTTCCTGGCACTTCATAATTTGCCGATCAGTGCGCCAAATTGCAATTTGCCCAGCAGCAAAAAAGCCAAGGAAATCTGCGTGTGGGCGTTGCCCATTGCCCAGTTGCCTACATGCCTAAATGTCCAGCTGCCCAGCTTCCCATCCCGGCAAGACAACAGCGAAACAGATAGTTTTTTTTTTTGTGTTCACATTGTGTGTGCAATGTTGCATTACTAGTAAATGCAATGCTGGCCAATGCATTTGACCGCCAAACGACTTTGACTTTGCAACATTGGCAACGGCGACGACTCCAACTGCGTCTAGCAATTAATTGTATATTATTTGCGCGTCGTTTATTTGCCGCAAATTAGCCAACTTGCAATTTTTCTTTAACAGGAAATTATTGTTATTGCCAAGGCGATCGGCAAATGACGATGACCAGAGACAGAAATCGAAGTCAATTGCAGCAACAACAGCACACAACAAAAAAAAGCCATGACTGAAATCGGCAAATTTCCATTTTTATTTTCAAAGACAGATTAATAGAAATAGGAAAGGAGCAGACATAGAGAGTGGGGACTGGGGAGTCTTTGCATCAGGTTTTCTTTCTCATTGAAATTGAAAGTGAGTTGACAAGTTGAAGAAAAATGTTTAGCCATAGTTTGTTATATGATAGATTCTTATCTATAACCATAGAAAAATTACCTAACAATCGTATAGCCAACCCTGTTCATTTCCTTTTGTCTGTTTTTCTTTTAACTTGCTTCATTTCCATTTCATTTGCAGTCACTTTCCTTGTTAATTGAACGTGGTCAGCACAAAATGGATCAAAGCTATCACAAGGTAATATTTGCTACTTGCCATCATCGGTTGACTGCACAAGAGACAAGCGATGCGATGCGACGATGCGGAAATTAGAAGTGTGGCAAGCAAAGTAAAGAAAGAAGGGAAACCAAAAGAGAGTAATGAAAGTTTTCGAAGGGGAGTTTGTCATTTGATTATCGACTGTGACTCTATTTAAACATTTTCATTGATACTGATGTATTTTCCACTCAAGTGTCGATTGTCGGTTGTCGGTTGCTAGTTGTTTGCACTTTCATTTTCAATTAACAAGTGACTAAAAAACAAAAGACTTGGGCAACAAACTTGCAGCCGACACTCACTTGAACCGAAGCAAATCGATCCGGCAGTTGCCTGTTTTGAATGTTAAGGGAATCAGCTGCTCATATCCATTCCCTGTTTTCCTGCGACTGTCTTAAAATCGTGGCTTGGAATTTCCCTTATAGTTTATTTTTATGTGCAAGGAAATGGCCCAACAAGTAAAAGTATTCGCGAGGGGTCTCTGACCAATTACGCACCTCATGCAAAACATAAAACTTCAAGTTCGAGTTGTTGCTTCCTTGTTTACATAATTATATGGCCTTTGGGAAATGGTATTTTGCCTCTCGGCCGGGAGACGCCAATTAGAAGCAAAAATAGAAAATAGAATCAGTGCAAATTAGCGCAAATTTTGCGTGACTTAATTAAAAAACGAAACGATATTACATCATAGGAAAGTTGGCGTTGCCAGAAGATCAACATCTTCTATCTCTTCATGTGCATGCCACTGGAACTGGCAAATGGATTTATATGAAGATCTGTTGGCAATGAATGTGTGTTTATGTTGACACGCCCGTTGGGCCACGGACTGTTGCCTGCCTGGTTGGCTTTATGATTTGCCAGTCTCTTATATAACATAATTAGCTATCGAAAAAATGCGGAAATGTTGAGAGGAAGTCTTATCTGCACTTTAAATAACACTATATTAAGCTATTCTTAGTTAATACTAAAAAGCTGCTATATTGCATTCAAAAGAGTGTAACAACCTAAGAAAGTTGTCAGCGTAATGGACATTTCTCAGTTTGTTTTAATTGAACAAAAAACTTAAATATTGCACATAAAATACAAATAAATTGTAAATAAAATCTCTTGAAATGTTGTTAAAATTATTAATTATTTTTCTTTTTGCTTAATTGCATTTACATTTTTGTAATAGTTAAACAATTATTGTAATTAAATTCGCGCGTTGGTTTGTCACTGTCTAAAAACAAAAGACTTGGGCAACAAACTTGGAACGTTGGGAGGGAAAAACTAAAAATATTTGCAAAAAAATATTTGTGTTTAATTGCATTATGGGCAGCAATTAAAGTATAAGGCTTGTTAACTCAAAAGGCACTAAAAACTTGGCCAAAAACCGCTTGACCAAAGCCAATGTGTCTCAAACATGAGCTGCTGCTATTGCTGTCACTTTTTTTTTAGCCAATTTGCTGGCAATTGAAATGCATTTGAAATGATTAGAAAAATTCAAGAAAAATCAAATTCATAAAAGTTGAAACTAGTGGAACCAGTTGCTGTCTGTACCTGTGTGTGTGTGTGATTGTGTGTATTTGTGTGTGTCATGTTAATAAAGGCAGCGCACAACACTCCAGTGTTGAGCTTAGAGCTGGAGATGAAGTGGAGTCATCTTGTGTGGCGCGACTTCAACATCTCAAGTTGAAGTTCGCACGGCACTTGTAAAATGCAAAAAGAAAAAAATAAATAACATATAGTATGGGTGGAAAAATAGCTACGAAATGCTACAACAGCTGCCTGACTGAAAGTACTTTCTTTCTTAATAAGATGCGCACAGCTCACAGCTCACAGCTTGCAATTCGCAACTCTGTAGAGGCCAGAGTCGTAGATGCGTCTGTGTCTGCCATTGCCGTTGCCGTTGCTGTTGCTGTTGCTGTTGCCACTGTCTCTCTGCCACTGTCAAGTTAATTTGCTGCCTGCCTCGAAGTTGCTCTAATGCATGCAACAGCAGCACTGCAGCCACTCTTTCACTCCACTCCTCTTTCTACTACGTCAACCTGCAGCTGAGACAACAATTTGCAGCCTTATCTTTTCTCCTTTCTCTCTCTCTCACACACACCCAACTCACACTCTCTATCTCTCTTTGCAAATGACACAAAAGTGAGTTTTGGGAACTGGCAAAGTGGCACAAAGGTTGCCTGCATGCCTGTCTCTCTGCCTGTCTGCTAGCCTGCCAGCCATGGAGACAGTCAGGCAGGTGTTGAAAATATGCCGCCGTCAGCAAAAATTTGTTAGGGTGTCTCTTTAATGCAGCAACATAAGCAAAGTGCATCTGCAGCAACAGCAGCAGCATCAGCATCAGCTACACAGAATGAGGCTTTTGGGTTACTGGGCTGCTGGAGGGTCATTTTGTACAGCATCTTAGTTATAATATATATATTTAAAAAATAAATATATCTGATTGATGAATACACATAAAATATTTTATGAATATAATTTTATAATTAATAAGATTAAAATATCTAAAGACACATCATATTGCCGCCAATGATAGCTTCAATTTTATCTAGCTTTAATTTATATTAAACGGAAGAATATTTTTCCAATGAGGTTATGGTCTCATTAAAGCTCGCGATAACGACAATGATTCCTTAAGATAAACTCAACTCATCTATGGACGTCACCTATAAGTTCCCATCAGTACATTAATAATTAATGCCTTAACTAAATCCTCTATAAAAGCTTGGCATAATCTGAGATTTAGCTCTGCTCTCCTTTTTCTTTCCATTAACACATTTTCTAACATAATTGGTATATGCGTTGGAGTCACATTAAAATATTATGTTCAAATTTGATGTCTAACTAAATCGTGAAGTGCGTCGTCAACTTGTATTTCAATGCAAATTAACACAAATTGAAATACCTTTTTGACTGCTGAGCAGCTCTCAAATTCTTTACGCCCACACAATTTTTCTGATTTGCCTGTCACTTAGCATGGAGAAGAGTGAAGATGGAGCTGGAGACAGAGACAGAGACAGAAAGACATAGAGACGCCCACCAGAGACGAGACAATCTGTTGTGTTAAATTGCTACTTACTGCCAGGGCAAGATCCAAAATGTATCCATCAAAAATGGAGAGAAAAAATGGCAGTCAAGCAATGAAAACAAAAAGAACAACATTAAAATTAATCAACAAGCGAAAGACAAACAAACAACTTTATAGCAAAGCGCGTGGAACATTTCAGATATTTGGATTTTTGTAGTTTTAATTTAGTTTCGGCCACCGAATCCAACTAGCAGCGTGGGCATTCTTTTTTTTTATTCTTTTTAGAAGCGTGTGAAAAACAAATTTATGTTATGTGAGTGAGTAAACAATTAAGCGAATGGAATAGAATGGAAAAGCATAAAATGAGATGAGTTGAGTTGAGTTAAGTTTGGGGAATAAGTGTCTATCACTTCTTGATATTCCCGCAGGGGCCAAAGTCAAAGAACTTTCGGTTACTTTCAAATTAAAAGCCTGTTTCTGTTTTCTGGGCATTGTTCTTATGGCATTTCCGTTTTCATAAATTAGTTGGAATCATATAGAAATAGAACCTTTCCCTCAACACTGACCATTGCGTAATCTCAAGCTATAAATGTCATCATTCTGAATCTACACAATGATCTTACCATTCACGGGATATGTTATATTGTTGTTGGCTATTTAATCGCTAATTTGTTGTTTCATTTTTTTTTTTTGGCTCCAAATCATTAAACTTTACGATCGTCTTTGGTGTTGTTGCTGGCACGCACGCAAGTCAATATAAGGAATTTTGTGTAGCAATTTATTTAATTCACGTTGTGTTCTTTTTGGATTGCTTTTCGGCTATGTAATTATTTCAAATTACTTTTAATTGATGCAGGCGTTAATACCAAAACCTAACCTGAAACTACTCAATCACTTGATCTGGCCATTTCAATGTGAACAATAAACTAAAGCAAAGACAATTAAATTAGTTAAAGCTAACACACATTTAATGAGCCATTCAAGTAACAAATTGATTGATCAAATTAAGTGTCAATTAAATGAGTTGTAAACAAAATGTTATTTCCAAATATCCTGATTTTTCCTTAACTACCCTAATACGCTTGATACACTTTTATTTATTAATGGCAATAGAAAGTAAGCCGATCTTTTAGTCCGTCATATTTTTCTAAATCAATTCCCAATGCTTTTGAATTTTTAAAATTAAAAGAAACATTTTTACTACATAAAATAAATAGCTCATAAATAATTCAAAACTAATTGCCAAGATGAACCCTAAATGTAAGACCTCAGTCTAGCATTTTATTAGTTATGAACCTCATAACTTAGTTAACTGACAACCGCAAACCTCACTTTTAATTAAATCAAATGCAATTTATCCAAGTTTGTAAGCAATTTTGATGAACCGCTTTGATTTGGGCTTGAAGAAAACCACAAAAAAGATGAAAACTGAAATACATTTTTCACACCTTTTGCTCCACTTTTCGTTCGGAATTTGGAAGTACCGTTAGCTGATCCAAGACTGCGCTTCAATTGTTATTATTATTAATTAGAAAAAATATTTGTTGAGCACTCCACAAAAAAAGAAAAAAAAACAAACCAAACATCGCCTGACGTTTATCGCAGTCAGTGCATCAATGTGGTTGGACTCAAATGGACCACGTCCAGCTTCAGCTAGAGCTGCACTCTTTGATTAGAACTTGGCCATGACATGCGAGGCCGAGTTGCTGAAACTGTTCAGTTTACGTGTCCGTGTCAGCAAATTAGAGAAAATTTTAGTTTGCTCAGTAATTGGCTTAAAAGCGACGTCAACCGAATGAGAAAAAAATAAACCTGAAGCGTGTTTACAAATTTGTTTTCTTATGTATCCTCTCCCTTTCCCCATCTCTTCCCTTTTTTACCCGCCCACACTGTAGCATCAATCCGGTTTGAGTTTGTTTTTTTTTTTTAGAATTTCTATCATTGAAGATTTGCATTTGAAATTTCATAATTTGCATAACAAAGGCAAAGGCATTAAATTAAATGAGTGTATTTGTTAGTAAATGAATTCATAAGTTTTATTTTTAGAGAATTGTGGACTTAAATGTTTCTCACATCAAATTGGCATATCCAATTTTCGCTTTCAATAAAATTGCAATAATAAAACAAAATCGAGAGGATCGACTGAAAGATACTCCAGACAACGTTATGAAAAATAGTTTCCTATTAATACTTCTTGAAATAAACCACTTAAAAATGTAAATGGAAATTATTGCTTAGTGCAATAAATAAATTATCTTAAGATAATAAAATCATGCAATTCTGTAGAGCATGGAGTCATAATCCTGAGCCTTTCTTAATTGCCAAATAAAAAATGAATAAGCCATGTCCAAACGAAACCCGACAAACTCATATGATTAGCCATAAAATAGGCCGGTAGACAGATTGCCTTGTAAAATTAATTAAATTAATTATAATATTAGAAAAATTAAATATATAGTTACAATAGAAAATAGTTATTGCCGCAACAACTTTCATTTTGCGATTGCTTTGATATACGACGAAATTCTTTGCTAAAATGCAAAACATTTGCAAAATTTTAATTACAGAAACTCAGAAAAAAATTAAAATATAAAAACGAAAAATACAAAATATGTTAATTAGTCAGACACGCGGCAATTTATGGTTGAACTCCAAAGGGAAAATGGTTAGCTTAGACAAAACTCTTGGCAGTTGTGGCAGATGGTTTCAGTGGGCAGCAAAAGTAAAAGCGAATAAATGAGAATAAGCACGAAGTTTGCTAGCTAATGAATGTGTCATTTGGGGTCAAACTTTGACGCCGAAAGTATTAAATTTGATATGCACTCTATTCATAAATTAATGACCAAAGTTAAAAGGCAATGTGATTTGTGAATAAATTAAGATGTATAATACTTAGATCTGTAACTGAATAGCTAAGATAGATTTCTGAAACAAAGCCATCTAAGTAAAATGGCTTAAAAGTAAAACCCCAATCAGCTAAGATAATAAACTGAAACTTACTCTAGTTATGTTAGGATGTTAAGAACCACTTAATTCCCGTTCGACAGTGATAGGAAATTCACAATCACCTCTTGAAATCAACTGAATAAAACATTGAAGCAACTACAGCTGTGAATTTTCATCTTCCAGTAAATTATTTGAAAATATTTATACCTTCAATTTGGTATTGAAGTTTGTTTGTTGTCTTTTGTCATTTGAGCAATCAAAGTGCCCTCAAGGCCATATGAACTGGCACACCATTACAATTACCGATTACCATTAAGAACCCCCATAAATTTGTCACTTAAGCTGCGGCTTTAGTTTGTAAACACAGCCGCTAATTGCTGCGCCTGTGCCCAGTTTATGGCCATAATTGTTAACTATTTATAGGCACCAAATAGACAAGAAATTTATTCAAACAAAACTAATAAATAAGCGAGCTGGTGATGTGGTGGGCTAGTTGAAGATTTCTGATTGCGAATATTTGCCAATCACTTATAGTTGATGAACGAGCCAAAAGGTTGATGAACATGTTTCCAACTTTTAGAGCTCTGATTGCTCATCAGCAGAAGCTTCAGTTGTTGTTCTTGTCTACTGCAAATAAGGTGCCTAATTAAAAAAATAAAGAAACAAAACGAAAAAACAAAGCACAGAAACCAGCAATATAATCCCAAAGAATCAAGCATATTGAATCTTCCGCATTTGCTTTCAAATCAAATTTGTTAATTTGCTTTTATTTTTGGCAAAACAACAAAAACAACAACATTAATCTATTATGGCTGCTTCATGAGCAGTTTTGGTGTCAATATGGCCACAAATAGACCATTTCTAACTTAAAAGCGAGAGGAAGTCCAATTTTGATGACGATCCAAACAAATGACTGAAGCGAAAAACTTCTTACATAATGTCAAAAAAACCGTCTGCTAAATTGCTATTGACATTACAGTTGCTGTGATTGTTCCTCTTCTTCTCGCTGTCGTTGTCTTTGTTGTTGTTGTTGTTACACGCGCAAACAAATGACTTAAGCAACGAACTTCGCGACACTTCTCCGCCGTATTTATGCAATATTTGCCCCGACTCAGGCCGAAAAAAACTAGAAAAAAAATGAATCATTCGTTTCATTTATCTCATTTGTTTGTGCATTGTATTATGACGCACACACATGTGTAACACTCACAACAAAAGTCGCCGTTTTCAAGCGTTTTCAATGTCAAAGTTGTAATTGCTTAAACAAAACAAAAATAGACAAATTTCGATTCATTTTTAAAATGTTTTTTTTCTTTTACTTTTCGGTTCACCCACACTTTAGCAAAGCGTTTATAAATCGGCTTAAAACGGTCAAACTCTCAGTTCACTTCCATTTACCTAATTTCCTAGTAAGGCATATCAGCACTGTTAAAAGATCTGTAACTCGAAAGGAAATTAAAGGCTGGCAATTAAGTTTCATTTCCAATAATAAATTGAAATCCACTTAGTCTAGATAATTAACTTATATTTATTGCTGTTCCATGTAAACACAATTAACAATCATCGAACTATATTTATTTTAGACATTATTGTCAAATTTTTAAAGTATTCGATAGTCAGTATAGATGGTTACATATGTTCTTTACCCATAGTTTGTGCCTCGCTTTTGTATTCGTTTCTTGTGACGTCAATTTAACACCTTTTTCGGCAAGTCATGAAACAAAAGAATCATGCGGGCTATGTGTACACTGTACAGCATATTTTGTGGCTCACATTCTAAACGCTTCAAGTCAAGTGACCCGCGGTCTGAGCCCCGGGGCTACCGCACCATAATTGAGTTGTCAATGACATCAGACCGAAAACGCGATACGGACGAGTTGAAAAAAATCAAGACAAAGAATCAACCGGAAATGCAGTTCACACAATGGTAACAAAAATAAACTCCCAGGCCGGTGTGTCCCTTCTCTCTCACCTTTTCAATTGCATCTCCCCTTTGCACCCTGGCTGCACAACGTTTAAGGTTACCATGCGCCGGTCTGTCACACAACTTTTGTTACATTTTTCGTTAGCATTTTAAACATTTTTTTCTCTCATTTTTTCTGTAATTTTTTCTTTGTAATTATGCGAAAATGAAAACAAACACAATACGAGACCCCCATGGGTTATAGGTCTCTGACTCAGCGTCAGTTGGTGTCGTTTACTGGGCTCGACTGTCGACACCTGTGCACCCGGTTGGGTCACGGGCCAAAAATGTGAACTCATATGTGAAGAGTGGTTGCCCAGCACTCAACTCATAAAGCCAAATGCCAACAGATATAGTATAATGAAATTTTTCTTTTTATGTCTACGGCTTTTGTGCGTTTGCATGTCATGGTAATTATACAGCCAATGTTTGTGCCTGAATATCGGCAAATTTGTTTTGGCATAATGTCTAGACGTGAGTCACAATGCAAGGAATTGTAAAACAGCAAAGGAACGGCTGAAACTCCTAGTAAAGGAACTTTAAGGGTTGCCTCCTGGGGGTTAATGTTTTGTCCCTAAAACCAGTTTTATATGTGTAGTTGTTACGTTATGTTGATTCAAGCAAGACTTTATGCTGTGGTTAATAAAACATGAAAGAAATTTCATAATTTCTTAATTTGCACCTGCCAAATGTAGGAGGCAATTATTCATTACGTTCATTACACAACTATTTATTTAGTTTCTTAATTGCAAATTCAAATATCCATAGCAGACACGCACTTAGCTCCACTCCCCGCTTAGCGGCAATATCAAAAAGCTGTAAACATTTCGCATTGCCCATGGGCAAATAAAATTTTACTTTCGCACGCCCAGACGGACGACAAAACGATATGATGCAGCGCCGCATCATCACCTCTCGGCTCATTTCATCTCTTCACAAATTTTATAAAGAAACTGAAAAAAATATACACTTTCAAATGTTTTGAGTCAGGCGCCTCACAACTGACAGCCGAGTTGGACGCCTACACCTCAGCCTTATGCGCAGCCTCCGAGATGGCCATATACAAACAAATTAGTGTCAGGCAAAAAAAAAATACCAGAAAAAAAAACAAACTCATGAAAAGCAAAAGTGTGTACAAATATGACACATAAACGAGTAGAGAGAGAAGGAGAAAGAGATAGAGAGATGATGATGAATTTAAAAACAACATACATTGTTCATGTAAATAAAAACTTTTACTTTTTATTCACCCCAAAACAAAAACAACAACAACATCAAAATAAATACAAAAAATATTTGCGCATCATGCGATTTGATTTGCAAGCAAGTTGTAACTCTCAAGATGTGTTTTTAAATGCATTTCGATATCAACAACAGCGCGACGTTGAACGTTTTGCAAGTGTGTTGAACTTAATGAAGTTTGTTGCCTAAGTCTTTTGATTGATTTTTGCTGCGCATCCCATCAAATTGCATTTTTCTGGTTTGCCATTGATTGAATTCCGGGCATATTATGTGTGGGGGTGGTATGGTGGGTAGTTGGTTAAACAAAGTAAAAGGCTTTTAAATAACATTATTGCATGCACTGGGCCTTATGCAATGCTAATGCCGCCTACCATTTGCCCCACACTTGTATGTATGTGTACCTCACAAGGAGCCAGCTCAAAGCGCCGCACAAATTGAAAGTAATTTTATTTGAATTTTTTTTTATTGCACAAGTGTCGGGAATTTGAATAGTTTTAAATGCAAATTTACATCAAAATCGATTTTGCTATAAAGTGCTCAAGTGTTTAAAATGAAAGTGAATGGAAAGAACAGCTATCTTCGATATGCTGAGGATTTCACAAAATGTGGTTTCGGACAGATACTAATTTTAATACCTCTGTCAGCTCCCCGACATAGTTAACGGACTTTAATTAAATTATTTTTATTAAATGTTTTTTATATGTTAGTTGTTTTTAAATAAGTATCTGACAAATCATAAAAGGCATCGAGGTACAGTTTTTTTATGCCATAGGAAACATAATATATCTGTGCAAATTATTCATAACGAATAATTCCGTAAAATTATACCACCTCAAATTTGTAATTGGATCATACATAATGTAACACATTAACATAAAAAAAGTTATACGTTCAATAGTTTGTGATTAATAGCAACACTCTAAGTATTTTTATAACGCTTAAATGATATCTCTTTCTCTTTGATTTTTTAGTGTGGCAGTTTAGTCATTGGTCGAACTTTGCAACACTTTGTGTTGCACACAAAATGAGCATGAACATAAAAATTAGCCAAATTCGAGGCAAATTTGGAATTTCAAACACATTTCGGCAGCTGCTTTCGGTTTTTGTAAACGATTACAATAAAAGCAGAGACAAAATGCGACCTGAAAATAACCCAAAACGCATTTCAAACAAGTAATAAAGTGAGCAAAATTTCCAAATTTTATGTGCCTGAAATTTGCTAAGCGCAAAAAGATTGCAATTTGCGTTTAATTTGGGGTCACACTTTACAGTAAGTGTTATGCAAAAATATAACAGAGCCACAGTCTGTTAAAGGATCACACTTTTGCTGTAAAGCAATTTCTGTTATTATCGTTGTTTTCTTTAATCTCGTCTCTTTTTTCTGTGCTTTTTGCTGTTACAGTTTTCAAGGCATTTTAATTGCAGCCCCCGCGGCCAAGTTAAATGACACATGCGCTTGCCCAGACCTCAACTTGCTCGGGCCACATTGTTGCTGTTGTTGCGGCCGTTGCTGCTGTTGTCGCTGTTGTTGCTGTTGTGGCTGATGAAGACTTTCACTTTGCAGCGCTGAGATGAAATGGCTATTGACTCTTTGGCCAAAAATAAAGCGAACCAATTAACCCATTAGCGTACACTTTTAAATAGCTTTAAACCAGAGCACAGCAATTTGCCAAAATTTCTAGAAAATTTTGAACAAAATGAAAAAAGTTAAAGAAATATTTAAAGTTTAATAAATAACTTTTCGGCAAAAGAAAACTGGTGTAGCAATTAATTACTTGATACATTTTGCTAATGGAGTAAGAACATTTAAAGCATGGTGTAAGCACTCTGTAACTTTCAATCTGCAAATAATTAACATTCACATTGCGTAATACAGAGAATTAATTCCAATTAAATTATAAGAGAGTGGATTCTTAAAGCTCATAAAAAATATATAGCTCCCTATTCACAGAAAGAAGAGGTACATAAAATGTAGCTAAGCTGAAAGCACAACCAAGCGGCGTCTATAATAAATACGCTGTCAAACTTTAATTTTTACTCTAGTAGAAATTTCCATAGAGCAATATTATATGAGACGCATGTAAATTAAAAAAAAAATATATATATATATATATATATATATATGTTTAAAGTTTCCTTCATACATAATTTGATATTAGCATATTTTATTATTATTCCATTCTAATACGAACCCTTCTTATAGTCCCAAGCTCCAACTATTTATCATTAGTCTGATTTTCCCTATAGTAATATGGTAATAGGCAAATATTTAAAGAACTAAGGACTCACCGTCTTGCCTGCCTGGGGATTGACTGTGTCCAGCAAACTGGCGCCTTGTGCAATTGATGCATATTCCTTGACGATTTGTAGGTTAGATCGCCGCACTCCGTTTGCCACACCTGCAGATTGCCCTCGGCCGGATAGAATGTGTACAAGCTGTGCGTGGCGGAGGCAATCACTGGCGATGAGCCACCACCATCGACACCAACACCAACACCATCCACACCAACGGACACCAGTGGTGATAGCGTTGCACTTGATATGGGCTGCACAAGAAGCGCTGCCTGTCCGGCAGCTGCAGATCCCGCTACGGAACCAACAACTGACCCAGTTGCCGTGCTCTTATAGTTGAGCATACGGCTGTTGCTAGTGACAACACCTGTGCTGCTGCAGCTGCTCACATTACCATTGCCGTCGTGCTTAAGTATAAGACTGCTAGGATCGTAGCCATGTCGCTGACGTGCAATTGCGTCCACCGAATGCGAGCGTATTGCACTCCGTACCGGCGGATTTATATGCAGACGCCGTCCACGCCTGTAACCCGCCGCAGCAGCAGCTGCAGCTCCAGCACCGACAGTCACACCGCTGGTCAGTCGATGATTATGAATGCTGGAGGCGGCACTGGCTACCATTGGTTGTCGCTGCTTCTGATATTGCAAACGTTGTTGTTGCTGCTGCTGCTGCTGCTGGTGTTGATGCTTGAGCTGCTGCTGTTGCTGTGATTGTTGCTGTTGTTGTTGATGATGTTGTTGATGATGTAGTTGATCCTTGTAATATTCCCGTCGTTGTAGCTGCGGTGCGGCCAGACTAAGTGCACCGCCTGTAGCGCCGCCTGTGCCGCCGACTCGCGTTGTTGGTTTCTCTGTCAGGTTATTGTTATTGCTGTTGCTGTTGTTGCTGCTGTTGTTAGTAGTATTGTTGCTGCTGGCACCGCCCGTTGCTGCCGAGCTGAGCAGTGCCAACTTGCTGGCATTGTTATTGTTGTTGCTGTTGCTGCTGCTGCTGTTGGCAGTTGCACTTGTTTGATGCTCTGAATCTGTTGAAACCCGATCCGGATCACTTTCGAAACCTTCGTCAAGGGATCGTGTTGGACTCAGTATGGGCTTGGAGTGCTGCTCCAATTTAGACGCAGACATGTCCACTTGCTGAGCTTCGTAATTCTCGGATAACAATATATCTGTATATATCAGTGTTACACTTGGCAACACTTTTGAAAAGTCGCAAAACTTTTCAACGGTAAAATGCGCGAAAAAAACACACAATGAGCTTTTCTGCTGCAATTGTTGCAGTTGCAGTTGCAGTTGCAGTTGCTTCACACGCCACTTTTTCTTTTAATTTGCCATGCACTTTTCAATTTGGGTTGTTTTTTATATATTTTCTTGTTGGTATATTTTTTTCACTTCGATTGTTGTCTGCGAGAGTCGCGCCAAAGTTGCAGTTATTAAATTGTAACAAACTCAGAGCTTTCCACCTCACGTCTGCCTCGCACGAAAGTCGTTTTCAAACTGATCAGCGGCAGCGACTCAAATTGTCGTCGACTTGCAGAGCGGCAGACGCAAGCACCGCTCGGCACTTGTTACGACTTGTTTGCTGAGTTGTTATTGTCGCTACACCTGCTGCTGATGTTGTTGTGAGCGGGAGAGCGAAAGAGCGAGAGCGCAAAACACAGCGCGAGAGAGTGAGCCGCAAAACAGCTGTTAGTTGCTGTTGTTGTTGTGACTGAAGTATTCGCGAAATTTTGCTGCGCTAAGTGGGGGGTTGGGTTGGTGGCTGAGAAATGCAACGGGACTGGGAGTGAGAATTGTTAACATAACGAAAATAGAGCAAAGCTCAAACCTTGACTTTCAGGCAATAATTTTTTAATTGATATGTACGTTGAGACCTAATAGCGAAAACAACGTAACTAACATACATACGTTATTTTAGCGGGTTCTAGACTTACATTAATTTTAAAAAATACTTTTTAGGAAATTTCTTGAAATTTCTAATTGCTATGTATTTTAGGTATTAGTTGTGTACATATTTTATGTATTTTTAATTTTAAAATGTGAATATAAGGTAGTGTATTTGAGGGTACTACATACATAGTTACAAACATACATATTTTAACATCATGACATTTTAAGATTATATGTACATTTCTGCATTCCCGGCACAATGGAAAGTTGATTAAGGAAATGTTATTTTTAATAACAGTTAATTAAGCTTTAAAAGTTGTAAATGCTATTGTAAGTAAATAAGGAATAAAAAGTCATTACTCTTAGCGTGATTTATACATAACTCATTCACATTCCCTATTTTCAAAGTGCATACTAATTTCATTAACTTTACTTTGTTTAATACATTGTTTATTTATCAATTTGGTTCTCCGTTTGCTCATGCACACCATGCCAACTTTTTTTGCCTCCAGTGTGCTGGAAGCTATGCTCTCCCTCTCTTTCTCTCTCTTGCTTCCTCTCTCTCTGCACTCTGCTCATTCGCGCCATAATATTTTCATCAATGAAAACACGCTAGAGCAACAACAGCAACCGGCACTAAAAACAACCGCAAGCAAGCTAAAAACAAACAACAGCTGAAAGCTCAACCAACAGCTCAAAGAGCTTTTGGCACCTGCTGCACACAGTTGCAGAGCGAGTAAATCAAAAAGAGAGAGAGGGAGAGAGAGAGAGAGCAGTTGAATTTGGTGTTTGTGTTGTTTTTGTTGCTGCCATTTCATCTCCGGCTTTGCAGTTGTGTTTGTGTCTTATTGTTTTTTCTTCCTTTCTTACTTTAAGTGGCCACTGCGCTTGCGGCGTATTACAAAAAAACACCAACAACAAGAGCAACAGTCGGCCATTGCAATTTGATGGCATCGAACAATCGATGTTGAAGTGGAATGCCCTTACTTTGATTGATTTCCGGGTGCTGCGACGTTGACGACGGCAACGACGGTGGTTTCATTTTTCGCCAGCTAAAAAGAAAAAGTGACCGAGACAATGGAGAAATTGCAATTGGCCATAACTGCTGCAGTTGCCTTAAAGAGGGTATCATGATTTTGTCATGTTGTTTACTAGACAGGAGATACGCTATACATTATATGTACATTGAAAAAATATAAACAAAACGGTTGAAAGACTTAATAACAATTTTAAAATTATTTATTTAAATTAAATTGGTAATTAAATTGAAACAAAAAAAAACTTTCAAAACACTTACTGAATAATTTTATTTGTTGTGCAAAACATAGCAATAATTAATCATTTTCTTTGGCATCCGATTTTAATGACTTCGAAAATATGTTCGCAAAAATAATACTTTTAACATATTTCAAAAGCAAGAAAGTAGTTCTTCTTAGAAACTCTAGGGATTATTATTATACTAACTCTTGTTAGACAACTAAGGTTTATTTTGTAATGTATTAAAAGTTTCGTTGTTACTCGAATCTTTTGTTGTTCTTGTTTTACGCTCGCTTCCGATAACGATAATCATAACTATCGTTGCTTTTGCTTTTGTTGTTGCTGCTGCCACATTGATTTTCGCTTTTCTTTTATGATCCCGTTTATAAGTAAATTACAATAAAGTTGCCGCTTTTATTTTAGATTTTCTCAGTTTTTTTTTTAAGAAACAGTTGTGGAAATTTTTGAGTTGTTGTTGTCGTAGTTATAACAGCAATTTAATAATATAAATTTTATAGTTTGAACACCATAAAAATGTAGATCTTAATTGTGTTTTCGTAGCTGTTGCTTGTTACTGGATTACGTGCCGGTATTTTAATTTTGATTTTAATGAGAGCCAACTACTAAATGTGATGACCTGCACTTTAGCTTCAAGCTTTTTTTCGAATTGGATCTGTTACTAGCTGGACTTGGACCTGAAACTAGACGTTTACCGTTATAGTTAGGCAACGATCCCAATTATAAACACACCATAAAGTTCAGTTAACGCGTAATGCAGTCAACACCCAATAATCGCAAAATATTTCAAGACAAAAAGACGAAGAGGTAAAAAGAGATAATAAGGGAAAGGGTAGGAAAGACTAGGTCGTATAATGCTCTTTGTGGGTGTTTTATTGTTGTTGCTTTGTTTGCGGTTGGCGGCTCAAGTTCATCGGGGTTCAAGATTTAAGCGCAGCCACAAACTTGGCCATTAATGTGGCCAAAACAACAACAAGCACAACAGCAAAAGCAAAAGGCAATAAATCAATCAAAATGCAGTTAGAGCGGTTCGGTGTTATATCAAAAGGTGTGTTTATAGCGCTGCGTTCTTCAATTTGACAAGATATCACATTTATTTTGGTTTAGATTTTAGTTTGATAGATGCATAAGGTCTCTCTTGGTATAATAGCTCTATAAAGCAAGTACTGTTTGGATAAATGAATGAAAGCTGAAATATAAAAACAGAATACAATTAAAAAAATTAAAAAAAAAAATAAAATGATGGAGTTAGTAAATATTATTATTCGGAAGCTACTTGTTCTATTCTAAATGTTAATAGAGGACCATTTTAATTTGATCAAGGTGTTGATTAAATCTATAGATTTAAGGATTTTACTATCTTATTACAACATTTACTTACATAAATTAATATTTTTTTTTTTTGTCTGCTCTTTCAAGTATTTATACCAACTATCTGTTCCATAGCTGGCGGAAAAATGTATTTCAATTCAACTATTCATCAACCACAGCACCCATGCATCAATTGTTGGCAATAAACAACCGTAAAATGTTTACAGCAAGCGTAAAACCCACAAAACTGTCTCCCAGTCCCGATCGACGATCGCAGACATGGGCGGCAACAACAGCGCCACAAGGCAGCAATTGAATGAGATGAGCATAGGAGTTTGGCCAGAGAACAGCAGGTAGGGGAAAAGCGGTGGCAGCACCAGTTTAATTACAACTTTACTAGTTATGACAGACAACAGCAACAACAACAAATGTCACATAATTTCCACAATTAAAGCATAAACTGAAGCAATGCATCGGCAGCTGGCGGCGGGGATTGCATTTCGGCAGCGGTTTGATGAGGGACAGAGGGGATGGAGGAGGCACGCTTTGGCAACAGGTGCAACAGGCTGAAACTGCGGCATGAGTCTGTGGCACACGCATGCGTAAAACCGTTGTTAGCAGTTGTTGTTGTTGCTGCTGTTGTTGCTGCTGCTGTTGCTGTTGCAACGGCAGCAACATGCATGAAATTGTTTACTTAAAACATACAAGAGACGTGCGACGAAAGACCCAGAGAGACGGGGACATGTTCTGCCAGTTGCTATGTAGTTGCCAGTAACCAGGCAAGTCGAGTTGAGTCGAGTCGAATCGAGTTGAGGCAAACCATCGACGAGGCAGCAACAGCGGTACAACAGCGACAACGATAACAGCTACACGATCAACCAGCAACAAGGCGTGAATGCCGTAAGCCGCCACTCAGTGGACACACCGCACGCATACGCACAGTGTTTCAGCAGGTGACAAAAAGAAAAAGTGTGCCAATTGCCCTAAGGATGCAACACAATTTATTTAACAACTGCCCCAAAGCAAATGCTGTTGATTTGTGAACGATTTAAATCAGAGACTGAAAATAATTGTTGCTCAAGACTTGTTTAAAAACTTTACTTTTATTTTAAAAGTCTTTAATAACTTTTGAGTAAGAGTGAAAAATTAAAATTCTGTTTAAATTCTTATTGTTGATGAATATAATAGAAATTATTAATTATAAATATTTAGGCAATGTTGTGTTGATGTTAAAAGCGCTGTGAAGGAACAACATCATTAACAGCACTTAGAAAACAACAAAAATTGTAAAAATAAGCGAGAAAAGAAATTAAATTGAAATTAATATTTAAAGTGATTACTAGGATTTTTTTAAAACAAAATAATATTCAATTTCTTGACATTCACACTCGTACCACTGTGCAGACGCATCTTAGAGGCTGTAACATCATTACCGTTTGGCCATGGGCCGCTTGCCATTGTAATTGATGTTGTATTAGAACATCATTTACGCAATTGCCACAGTTTGCAGTTGTTGTTGTTGTTGTTGTTGCAGCTAGTGCTGTAATCTGGTAGCTGGTTGTTTGAAGTTTTAGCTACTTTACCATTGCTGCCGTTTAAAAATTGATATCGACTAACGATGGCACGATAAAAAGCAAAAGAAACAAGGCACTTATCAAATTGACTATACGAATAGGAATAGGAATGGGAATGATCAATGGGTTGATACTCGTCGTATTTGTTGAAGAGGTACCCACTGTGGGCTGCAGTCGAACAACCTTGCCATTGGCCATTGGGACATTAGTCAAGAATTGGCATTAAGAATAATGGCTTGAGTAATGGTCAATAACGCCCAGTTAGTCATTTCCGATGTCTGAATCTAGGTACCCCTCATATTATACCCTGTAAATAGCATTAGATAAAAAGGCAATGTTAACTTACGGTCAATCATTACATTGGGAAAGGGAGTAACATATATCTACTTGTTTCGACTGTTAAAGAATGGTTTTAGCCATAGCTAACTCGATGCATTGCCACACGCTCTTGACTAATCCACATAGTTAGTTCTTTTAATTTAGAGCCATATTACACACAAAGTTGCCCAAGCGAATGTAAACTAAAAAAACAAAACCCAAATGTTTGCCCAAAAAGGGGGCCTAAAGACTAAAAAACGCAATGCGGCCTATTCAGCCACCGCCCAGGCCAAACTTCAACATCAGCGGCAGCAGCGGTTAAGCAAAGCAAATGGAATCATAGCAAAACGCAGAACGCAGAATCCGCAAAGTGGGCAAAGCGCCATCGCTAGCCATGATTGCCAAATCAAATAGCCCAAAACGCTGCGGCACGAAACGAGGCAACATTTTTTACGCTTAAATGGCAGATTGTTAAAATAACAGAGGCGGCAACGGCACGCAAAATTGAACAACGGCATCGACGGGAACCAGGAGAAGCCACCATCAGCAGCAACAGCATCAGAAGTAGGGGAAGTGCCAGTTTTGTTTGGCGGGGGAAGGACAACAGACGATGGCAACACAAGCCACCAACCACCAACAGGTGCAAGCCAAGATTAACGCAAAATCAAAGCGGAAAAACTGACGTTGCCAGGCATGTGGCACCAGAAGCACAGAATTGCGGCAGACTTGGTGCTAGAACATTTACTTAACCCTTAAGCGGTACAACAACTTTCAACCAAGAACTAAAGTAGAACACTCCAAAATTGTAGAGAAGGTCTGGTTCAATCAATAGAATTTTAGAGCAAGATCTGGTTCGCAAAGCGGTTTGAAGAACTCCAAAGCCTAAGGTTCTTGTTCGAGCTTTTACAAAAGTTCAATGGGAATGTTTTTAATCTTTCTGGAGTTTATTTTTTAAACAGTTTATTTTTAAGGTGGTTTTTAATTATGATATATCGTATTATAATTTTTAGCTGATTTCGCAATTAATAGAGATATAAAAAAAGCTTGAAATTAACATAATAATATAATATTTATTAAAAGCTATACGTTAAGAGTTGCAAGGAGTAAATAATTTGAAAGGTACTACTCTGAACCTAATCGAGTAACTAATATACCTTTTTTTATTTTTAGAAAACTCATTACTTTTGGAGTACTAAATTACTAACTGTGAATATTCTAAAATGTGTACTCACTTTTTCACCCGGAATAGTTTTTCTGCATTTCATAAACTAAGTTGCTGTCTTATCAACGGGCTTAAATTAACCGTTCTTAGTCAGTACAGGGTTAAGCCAACATGCAAGTTGGCTGTGCTTCGGGTTTGACTAACTTACTCCCCTCTGCCTCTTTCTTCTCTGCAATTGCTACCGTCGCCTGTCTCGAACAACGACTCCTCTTTCTTTGACGCTGACTCTGGCCCCAGAGCGCTTACTTCTCTTTTGACTATATCATTAGAAGCATCATTAGAATCACTTGGCAGCGCCGGTTCGGGCAACGCCTCAAGTGGATTTAGCTGCATAATTGTTCAGCCACTTCCAACAGTTGCAGTTGCAGTTGCAATTCTCTACCTCCCGCCTATCTCTCTCTTTTTCTATGTCTGCTGTCGATTTTTGTTTGCCTTACTTTATTTCATTCCACTTGCACTCGTTTGCCTGTGCCCAACTCTCAGCAGCCCCGTCCCTTGGTCGGGCATTAAACTTTTGATTAGCGCTTCCAAGAAACCAACAAATTAGCCAACAGACTCAAACTGCCTCCAACATGCACTTGGCAATATTATAGGGTTTTCTATTTTCCACTTCCGTCTGGCTGATTGCTTATATAATCTCATTTAACGCATTTCAAATGAATATTATAATAAGGAAAATAAAATAATAAAATTATTAATCAGTTTAGAAATTTTAAGAAACAATAAATAGTAAAAAATACATTTCATTCATGTCATAGAAAATTAAAAAAATTATGAAACAATATATACAAAAAGCTTGGTTTTTCATTTATGGTTCCTTTTAAAGTTGTTCATCCTAAAACTGTCCAGCAAAATTCGTGAAATCCCATAAAAAAAATACTCTAAAGCAGTAAATAGGAAACAGCTACATACAACTACATCGCAACAGTTTAACAGCTGATCAGAAAGACATATATTGGACAAAAATCTAAATGCGTTAATCACTTTCCATGAAAATCTGTATAAACAAATTTTGTAGTTACAATAAAAATGGTAGTTTTATAATAGATATCAATATCGAAAATGTTGTTAATAATACTTATACTGTAAATAATACTTAAATGATAATAATCAGCGCATTTACTTTTAATTATGTTGCGTTTTTGTTGCTATTCAACATCCGCCTCAAAATGCTATGGGAACAAGAGGCCTCCCATCGTTCGTCTTCAGCAACAACAACAACAACCACAACAACAACAACAGCAACTCACATGGGAACCACATCATAAGAGGGTAGGGAATAGGGGGCCTTGACTTTTATTAGCGGTATCTCGAGCATTGAAATTGCAGCACGTAGCATCCATTTAGCTGGATGAGCTGAGCAATTGACATTTGCAATGTGATGACCAGTTTATGGCCAAGGGGCGTGTGGCAAGAGGGAAGAGGGGCGTGATGACTTCTGAGTTATAATAGAATTGTATGCAATTGGACAGTATTACAATATGTATATGAGTGCATATAGTAAAGCATTGAAAAGCCAAACAGTTTTCACATAGCTAGCCAAAACAAAAGACTTAAGACACGAACTTGCCAGCTCGTCAGTTTATCAGTTGAACGATACACGGCGATAAGTCTGGCATGTGAAACCGCAGCCAAGCGGGTGCAATGACTTCAACCAGCTGCGTCGACGGTCTTCTTCGTCTGTTTGCGGCTTATCAGCCGTCTGCCAGGCAACGCAGGCAATCGTCGACGTTGACGTTAACGCCACCGCCAGCGCCAACGCATTTGGCCACATTTATTTCCTCATTACGAAAGCGCAGTGCACAATTTCACCAGCGGCAGCAGCAACAAAAGACAACTCGAATGTTAATTACGCGATGCTGCTAGGAAGTCGCGACACACGCTGGCAATTTGCATTTATTTCTTATTTTTTTTTCCTATAACTTTTTTGTTTTTTTTTTCTCTTTTAGCCACGAAAATTCGCCTGTCATGTAGCAAGTTTCGTCGTGCAAAGAAAGTGAAAAGCGAAGCATGGAAAGTCGGCAAAAGGTGAAGATGCCAGCCCACCATAAACAATCATCATCATGATGATTATACTGATGATGATGCTGCTGCTGTTGCTGTTGCATCCAAGCAACGTAGTTCACAGCGGTCAGCAATTGTCAGCTGAGGTCGTCTATGGTCAACATATGAAAAAAGGCAAGAGGTAGTTGCCAAGACGACGACAAATTGCGCAAGATTGAAGCGTCTATTGGCCAAATAACTTCCTCAATCCTAGGTAAGGCAACAAAAATATATCAAGTGCCATTAGAGTGTCGGCAAGTCAACATGTCTTCAGCATAAGGTAAGGTTTAATTTCCAGTTACCTGATAAACTTATAAAGAGGAGTTTTGACAAATCTGATTTCCGTTTGCGAAGCTATTTAAATTTTTCAAACTTCTTCAAATATTTAAATTTTTGCTTAACACTATAGAACCATCGTATCTAAATAAAGACCATGGAAATAACCCATTGAAGTTACCAAGACATGCTCTAGCCCAACAGCTTCGCACAAACTGGAAGTTTGCAAACTTGTGTGTGCGAATGTGTGTGTATGGTGTGTATTGGAATTTAGTGCTAATGCGTACAAGAAAGAGGCGTGGCAGCCGAAAATAACAAAGTGCTAATAATTTCGGCGTAACATTATGACCATGGGGCCAATTTTGTGCCGAGGCATCTTTGGGGCATTAATGTTAAAGTTTTAGGTTAACTTAAAGCGATTTGCATTTTTATTTATTATATTTATTTTTTTCGGGTCTTTCGATATCATTTCGGTTGGGTCTATAAATGCCACAAAGTTGCGGCCAGTTGAGCGGTTGATTAGCTTCGTCTTTGGCAGCTTTGGCCTCTGGCGTTTTTCTGGCAAAGATTGGCGTATGTATCTGACAGATACACGCGTGTAATTAACTACTTTGTAGATACATATGTATCTATGAGTGCGAGGGCGAAAGCAAAAACAGCAATATGCATCTTAAATAATGGCAAATGATTTGTAACAATAAACAAACCATTGTGGGTTTTGTGTTGTTCCATTGTTTGCGTCTGTCCGATATCTCTCTGATATTTATCTGTGTCTTTTTGATATTTATATTGACTTTCGACTTGTTTCAACTTTGATGTCCATTTGCTGTCATAATTACGCACAAAAATCGAAAATATTTTTTGAAATTTGTGTCAAGGATGAGCGGAAATGCTGCCAAAATGATTGCCACCGTAGTTAAGGAGGCAGTCTTCGATGATGCACGTTTTGATTGATTGAACAAATGATGTCTTAATGGGCGTTTAATTACAAGCTCTTTTTAAGCCACAAGCCAAAAGTCAAAACTATTAATTGTTTTAATAAAAGATGCAAATTATTGAAAGTAACAACGCTCATCAAACAGATACATATGTAACCGAGTTGTCATATAATAATTTGAGTCAAGTATTCTTTTTTTAGGAACTTCCAAAATGGTTTTTCTTTTTAATACTAATATTTCTTTTCAAGTTTCTAATTGCAATTTTTATTAATGTTAATATTAATGTTTGATGTTGACTCCTTAATCTTCCACGAATGCAAAGTAGAACTTTGTTATAAATTGTATTTTGTATTTATTTGTTCAATAAAGGGTATTCAGCTGAGTTGAGGTCTATTTACAAAAGAGTAAGAGTAAGCAAATAATTGGAAATCGGGTGTTACATGTAAAGCTTTTCTTATCTATAGTTAAATCTTATTATATTATAGTCATTCTACATAAATATATAAATATAAGTATAACAGAGAAGCTATTCCATTCGCAGATCACAAAATCTAAGCACACTTTGAGTGTGCACTTTTATTTTTGAATTCCATTGAAATTGAAAACAATAAAAAATAGCGAAGTTTTCACCAAAGCGAATCACTCGATTTACAGTTTAGCAGTCACTGGCATGCCCAACAGGCATTACACGCAATTACCAAGTGGAGCTCTAACACAATCCCAACATCCCTCCTCCGTTCGGCACTTGTTGTTGCCAGTTGGTGGCTGCCTGCCTATAGCCTTTAGCCAATTGCGGGGTAATTTGCAAACGCACAAAAGCGCAGGCCGCTGACGACCTTAATTAGCGGGCACAACGGGCGCAGAAGAAGAAGCCGACGCGTAATAGGCAAACGCACATAGAACTAGAGAACAGAGTCACAGTCAGAGACAGAAGATGAAGACAGAGCCAGAAACACTTTCAGAGATAGAGAGCTTGAGCCAGGAACCAGAACGGTATCAAAGAACCAAAGAGGAAGGGCGAACTGCTGGTTCTAAGAAACCAATTAAGGCGCCAGCCGCTGATGCACACTGATATAAATTAGCAGAAAAAAACAATTTTCTAAAAAACAATTACCTTTTTTAAATATTTACATTTATTTTGTTTTATGTTTTATTTTAAATATGGTGATATCTTATTTGATAACTAATACAAGTATTTCAAAATATCATTATTAGTATATATATATTTAAGTAAGTATTGAATAGTAAATTGAAATATTAAGCAAGTATTAAGAATTAAATTGGTTAAATGAATCAATTTTTTTTTATTTGTAGCCTGTGGTAAACATAATATTAACTACTGATTATGCCACAAAAGAACAGATTTCCCTTTATTCAAATTGAAAAACATTTTTTTAATAATTTCTAATAATTTTAAATAAAATTCACTATTAGCATATAGTTTTTTCTTATTAATTAGAATACAAATATTTAATATTGTAACTAACAGGAATTAAGAGTTCTAGCAACTGAGACCCACGGCTCTCATTACATAAATAATATAAGTACAAACAGGGCAATATTTAAAGTACTTCTATTAAATTTATTTTCGGTTTGAATAGTCGCACACCACTGTGCAGTGAACAATGTTTTGATGGGCGACGTCCAATGGAGCCAGCCGCAGTCAAAGAGCCCGTTTCAAGCCTCAATTGAGATATTATGAAATCGTTTTGGTCGCTGCTGTCGGTGCGTGCGGTCGTCCACTAATAAAGACGCATCCTCCATCCTTCCAATGGCCAAAGACCATGCCAAAGACAAAGACCAAGTCCAAGACCAAGACCAAGATCAGGCCACTGTCCGACGATTGCCGTTTGCCTTGTTAATGATGTGCCGTGCGCGCATTTAAATAAAGTGCCGCCTATTATAATGAGCCGAGAGCGTTGTTAACGTCTGTTGATATTATTCCAACTGCGTCGTCGACGTCATAAAGGAGCGGCCTAGTCCCTATCGCAATCTAGGGCCCCATCTAATGAGTGGTCCATAAAATGCGCCAAAGTTTGCACATATACAGAAAGGTTTTTCCAACTACATAATTAAAGACTATACTTGACGGTGTGCAAGAACACACGCTGGTCAGGAATGCGGTGATAATATTATATTCTGTTCTTTTGACCCATCATAAAAGTGTTTTAAAGCATCCATGGGTACTTTCGTTAGATCACTACGTCGTGTTTAGACAAATTTTTTACTAGGGGCAAAGCGATTGAAGGTCCCTTCTTCCACCAATTTTTTATTGTAAAAACTCCGTTTATGTCAGGTTTGAACATAATTAATTATGCTTAAGACGATTTGAATAAAATATGAGTCCAATTTGTATACTGCTAAACTCTTCAAAAAAAATACACATATAGATAAACATAGAAATGAAAACGCTATGCAACTTCCATAAAATTTTTGTAACTCTCGTTAATCATCCAGTTTTTTATTTTGTATTCGCAAAATAAAAACCTATTTAACGTATAACGGATTAATATTATTATTGTTTGCTAATGTCCTTAAATTGTAGACATTACCGCTTCAAATTATTTAATAAACCAGTTATTCAAATAAACCATAAATAAAAAGATAACTTTAATGAAAAGCTTCAATCTATCTACCGATTTAGTTGAAAGTAAAAGCCTTCAAGTCAGTGGCAAACTTTCGCCTTATTTGAAGATCTGCTTTAAGTCTGAGCAATTAATTGCAAACATTTGTCAACAACTTTTGGCCGGAACTTGATGCCTAACATCCTCAACCCCCGTCGACCTCTGCTCCACCAATACTCTCCTGGCCAAAGTGATAAATTTGTTAAACGTTTTCCGTTGCCTTGGCATGGCAATTAATCAAACAACTGGCCAAAGGAAAAGCCATTGAAAGCCGAAAGAGAAAAAAGCGCCAACAACATGTTGCATGCAACGGCGGCAAAAGTGCCAACAACAAAGCCAAAAGTCAGCGAAATGTATCGTTGAAATTGTATCATGCGATAGCTAAAAATTTGGAATTTATACTCGTATCATCAATTGGTTGCACTGGTGTTAAGATAAGAGGAGGACATGGACTGGCCACAAAATATGCTTAGCATTCAAAGGTGCAACATATGGCAATGTGGCCATTAGTTGCCCAGCAAAGGCTGCAACAATGTTGCATGCACCATTTGGAGCCCTCGACTAATGACATTTGTCGGCCCATCGAGGTGCCCATTGCATTCGCATTGATAAGCAATAATTGAAAAGATTGCCGGACATTTGAATCGTGGCAAATGGAACAAATGAAGCTAGAAACAAACGTAAAAGAAGAAGAAGAAGAAGCAGAAGATCATTGTGTGAATTGTGAAGGAAATAACCGATCAGATCGGACCTATAATTAGGCCTAGCACTCAGACTAACAAAGTTTATGTCAATTGCTGGGCATTTGTCAAGCGATTTAAGTCATTGGCCGACGACCACACAACTTTCAGCATCTAACTATTCATCCAGTTACTCTCAAACTGCAATATATTGTAGACTCATCTTTATGCGCTAATTAAGGCTAAGGAAAACTATCGACATATTTCTGCCATATTTTTAGCTTTCATTACGGTGAGCTTGCAGTTTTTGCCTTAATTGTTTCTCGTATTGCAATAGCTAACGAAAACTTTCTACCAGCGCATTTTCACAGGGGAAAATGTGTGTGAAAAACGTTGTATAATTGTTTTTCTAACATCTGACGATGAGATGAGCTTAAAATCCCTTTTCAATCTCAAATTCAGGTCGATTTATAGCTTGCTGCTTACGCTGATATTGCATTTGACTTTGCAGCAAGCAGCTAGTGTCAGACTTTTGCTAGGATATCCTAGTATTACAATCAGCTTTTGAAACGGTGTTGTAACAGGTTTTGTTTATTTTGAAATAATTCATTCACAAAAATAAATAAATCAGTTTCAGTAGAACTGCAATTTATTTGATTAATAGCTTTAAATTTTACATAGACTTCTATACGTTATACTTCAAAATATCATTGGACATTGGAAATATGCGCATTTATATTCTCTTGGTATTGATAATTACTCTCTCTTACTAACAAAGTAAAGTTATCAACACAAACAATTACATGTGGGAAACTTCAAAGATCAACATACCTGCAATCGAAATCGTCAATTAATTGTTACCGCCAAGAAAAGAAAGATCTATGAGAAGTCCAAAGTTTTCATTTTCATTTTCATTCATTGATCGTATTTGTTTTTCTTAACTTGTCAAATATTTAATTGACTAAAACCATAAGTTGGCTTAACTTTCAGTTTCAGCCCATCAGTATCGTGACTTTCTCACTAACATGAGTCCCCTTTTCAATCCCCTTCCCTTGTTCCCCCTTTCATATGGTTTTGCTTGCGCATCTGCCGCTAATCAAATCAAAGCGTTGACAGAAGAACTTTCCACCTGAGTAAAAGTTGCGTGCACCTCAACTGACCAGATGGATCGGCTTAAGTCCAGTAACAACAACAACAATAACAACGCTAACAATTTATAAGCCAGTTGCATTTAGCTTGGTAAAATGATCGTGAAGTGCGTAAGCCAAAAACGAAACTAGACGATGAACGAGTACGAGTATTTGCTTTTTGGCCTGGTCAACATTAGACATTTTGTCCTAATTACGCAGACAAACTGAGACAGGCGACAGACACTGAGAAACTGAGACATTGCGAGACTGAAGAGCCGGTCCAACGCTTGATTGGCGACGCATGCGCAACTTCACTTTCCATTTAATCTCGTTTTGTGGAGCAACTGCAGCTTGCAACGCACAATTTGTCGCACGTTCGTATATGAAAATCGAAAGCCGATTTTCATGTCAATATTTATACCCTTGCAGAGGGTATTATAATTTTGTCACGAAGTTTGTAACGCATTGAAGGAGGCGTGTCAGACCCCATAAAGTATATATATTCTTGATCAGGGCGACGAGCTGAGTCGATATAGCCATGTCCGTCTGTCCGTCTGTCCGTCTGTCTGTCTGTCCGTCTGTCCGTCTGTTTCTATGCCAAACTAGTCTCTCAGTTTTAAAGCTATCTTGATGAAACTTGGTACAGGTCCGTCCTTTTGCTGCACGCAGTACATATGTCGGAACCGACCGGATCGGATAACTATATCATATAGCTGCCATAGGAACGATCGGTTGGAAATAAACATTTAGTATGAAAAACTTTTTTGTTTCTCAAGATATCTCAACCAAATATACACATTATGTGTTTGATTAAGTTTTAAACATGCTGACCAAATTTGGTGTAAATCGGGCTACTATATCATATAGCTGCCATAGGAACGATCGGTTCGAAAACAACCTTTAGTATGAAAAACTTTTTTGTTTCTCAAAATATCTCAACCAAATATACACATTGTGTGTTTAATTTAGTTTTAAACAGGCTGACCAAATTTGATGTAAATCTGACTACTATATTTTATAGCTGCCATAGGAACGATCGGTTCGAAACCAACATTTAGTATGAAAAACTTTTTTGTTTCTCAAAATATCTCAACCAAATATACACATTGTGTGTTTAATTTAGTTTTAAACAGGCTGACCAAATTTGGTGTAAATCGGACAACTATATCATATAGCTGCCATAGGAACGATCGGTTCAAAATCAACCTTTAACAAATTTTGTAAAAAATCTGACGGCTTACGCAGGGCACTGCAAGAGTATCCAAACTTTGGCGCGCCAAAGTTAGCTTGCGCTATATTTTTGTTTAATAAACTGCCACACACATTCACATAGACAGAGACAAGGAGAGCGAGAGCGAGAGAGAGAGAGAGAAAGACGTCTTCTCGTCTGCGCATGCGGAAAATATGCAAATTACAAAGCTTCCATCGGTTCGGATGGGTATCCATAGTTCGCCCCGGAGGCAAACGACTCCCCATACTGACCGATTGGACGAAAGTCCGAGTGCCAAGATGAAAGTGGTTCGCGTAGAATGCTTTTCCACACAATGTTGAAAGTGCAAGTGGTCCGGCCATCGATAGTGCTCCATTGATGTAAGATCGTTATGGAACTATCAACCAGCACATTGCAGAAACTGTTCAGTTGTTTGGTTTCACTTTTCACATGATGTGAATCTGACATGCTTATTAGTTTGGAATGCAACTGGGTGACAATCTGTCGCTGAGAATGGCATTAAACCAAGTGCAAACCATTTATGTAACCCCATAGATAGAAGAGAGATAAAGTAAAAATAAGGTCAAGATAAAGAGCTTTTAATGTTTGCACTTAAACTTAAACGTAAATAAGAGAAGCTACCCTCAGTATGAGGATATCATACACATCGAGGACTACTTAAAGTATAATTTATGCAACTCCTTAGACATCACGGGCAAATGGCCCTGCAACTCATCCGGATTCGTATAGAATTTCTTAGAGCTCTGTAGGGCCGTGCAAGTCGCCTCCCGATGTATGAACTCCTTCAATATATAATCATTCTCGTTCTCGCAATAGAAAAGAGTATCGTACATACTTATACGGACTTCATCGATGCGCAAAAAATGACGCAGCAGCACACAGAATCCGGAGGGCATCACACAAATTTTCACACTCATTGCTGAAATACCATGATCATATAGTTTATCCCCATAGAGTGGGATTTCATGATAGAAGATAATATTCTCGCCTTGCATTGGATTCCTTTTGTTGAGTGTCTGCTCGGTGGCTTCAATGTGAAACTTATCATTCAATGTGCCCTGATACGTTGAGGTGAAGGTCCAGTCCAAAGGCTTGTACTTCGGTTCCATGTTATGCCAAGTAAGTGCATCCATGGGTTTGAATTCCATCAGAGCACCATCCTTGTGATGGAGAACAAGTTTATTCTTAAGGAATACAATTTTTGGGATATAGGGCTGCTGTAGTGAAGGCTTATAAGTGTAAAGATCGCAACGTTTGGCTTCGTTCTTGTCGCAATACTTGGCGTTGCTTAAATGGCGCAAACAATTCAATCTATTCGATTTCTCATAGCTGATTGTCCAGTCATTAAATTTCAATGATTGGCTGTCCACCGGCAATCCAAGCACAGTACGTTCACCCGTCATAGCTGAGAGATTAATAAATTTATTGATTTTCAACAATAAAATAAAATACAAACGCCAACCGATTGCTTGCAATTCTTTCAAAGGTATGTCAATATTTCGATTAACTGTGCAAAATGTCAACTTTGTACTTCTTGTTATATGCCCGGTCCTCACTGGCATGCGGTTTGGAAGATATTGATAACTTTCCGAGAAATGCAACTTAATTGCTTGATTGCTAACCCTATTTTTTAAATTTAAACAAAGAAATAACCTAGTTTAAAGATCGTATAAGTACTTACTCAAGAGAGAGAAATATAGGGTTTTAAACTCTTTTGACTGATTTTTCAACTAGTCAGTGATCAATCAAATATCTTACTTTTATATGTGTAGAAAAAAGTGTAAAAAATAATAAAGTGTAGAAAACAAACCTATACTTCTATAAATTAGAGCGTCCAGTCCTGAATACTGTCCACAGTTCTTGGGTGTTTCCCAAACCTTGCACTTCATTGAAGTTAGAGGAAATAAAGTTTAAGCTGGACTTTCTTATTTAACCCATAGATGAGTCTACCAAACTCAACTCTATAAGCACTTAATATCAGATAATACATTAAAAGACAATATGGGTTCTTCTCTCCAAGTACGTGCTCTTTTGTTATTGTTGATAGTCTGCGACCATTGTAATACTTTCATTTGTCATTGTGTAGTCTGCTTATAGGACCATATCAAGTCTATCAATTGTCACATTCCGGGCCAGAGCCCAGAGCCAAACAAAGGCATAGTAAGTATTAAGGCCCAATTGGGTTAAAGCGGCGCATGTCTGCCAAACTTATTGAGGATGGGGGCCAAATAAAGAAGTGATGCACTGCATTGCCAACTGGAAAGTCATTTCATTATATGCACATATATACTTATATTAATAAAGTATGTGTATACGAAAGAGAAATACCGTTTCGACCAAGTCAAGCCAAGATTGGGATTAAAATTAGTATTAGGATGAGCTGTTGGCAGCTGCTGCATCTCAGCAGGTCTCAAGATCTACAGCTATTTTCTTTAGAAAAGCAAAATGAATTAACGCTACATTAATTTATTTAATAATATTTCATTGAAATTGAGCAATTTGAAAAGAACTAAGAGAAAAGACTGTGAGATGTGAGTTGGGAGTTGGTAGTTGGGAGCTCTGCATCCTCTGCCAAGCTACTTGCGGCAGCTACTGCAATTATTTGTGCATTAGAAGTTCTTCTTAGAGCGTCGACTAATGTCAGTTTAAGTGTTGGAATGAATACTTCAGCTGCTGCTGCTGCTGCCAAGCCAGTAACAATGTGGGAACATACCTTTAGACAGATTCGCGAATCTCTTAACTTCATTCAACACCCAACTAAGCTTACACATCAGGTACAAACTTTCATTAACAATGCATGAAATGCGCGACAAGTCCTTAACTGTAGTTAATATTATGTATGTTCAGTATGTTGGTAGAGCAGTCAAAAAAGGGGGGTATCGAAATCAAATCAAATTAAAACAGCAGTCAGCCCCAAAATGGCATCCCACGCAGCTCCATGTTATTTACCGCAACGCAACTTGCAGCAAATGTTGCTCAATAAAGCCAAAATTGTGCAGTAGCTCAGCGGTGGAAAGCGTCGAAACGGGGACAGCAAATTTATAGAATTTATTAAGTGCCTCAGCAAATAGTTGCTTATTTTTATACCCTGCAGTCTGTGGGTAAATTGTATGTTTGTGGAAAGTGAAACAGAGAATAGAAGCAATGGAGTTTAAATACCCTGTATCCAGAGATACAAGCGTAAGACTTAGTTTTGGCCAATGTGTGTAACAGAAAGACAGAACCCCTATATTCTTAATCAGCATCAGATATCGATTCGGTCACAGGGGGCAAGTTTATTACAAGGGTATCCTAAAGTCAGAGAGGGCAAGGGTATTTCGTTTGTGGACAGTATATGGGACAGAGGGAAATAACAATTGTATCGTAAAACCCTGTAGTCAAAAGATACAGTTCATGTCAATGAATAAAACAGATAGAACATTATATATTCGTAAATAGCTTCAAGAATCAATTCAAAATTGTCTGTATAAAAAGTTAAGTCACAAATTAGGTTTTTAAATTCCTTTAATAATAAATAATTTTAATAAACTCAAGCGATTTACAAAACATTTTGCTGAGCAGTGATAGCAGTTTGAAAACCTCATTTTACAAGTAACAACATATAAGAAACTGCTCATTTTCAGATCTGACTACAGGGTATCCGCTCGTCATGCAAACATCACTTTTTAAACGAAACATTTTGCTGAATTTATTATAAATTCGTTCATAATTAAAATAAAACAATTTTAGCTTAAGTACAATTTGCGGAAATAAATAAATGAATTAAATTCCATGATGACACAGTGAAGGATTCGCTGATAAATGAGTAGAAAAAATGAAGTAGTATTAAAAGAGAATCCGCTGCTGGGAAGGCACTCAATTGTCGTCGACAATTTCGGTGATTTTGGCACTCTCGACAAAGACATCGGGTATTTCGGCATCATCGGATCTCTCGATGATGCGATTCCGTTCCGCCGCCGCCAGGCATTGTGTGGCCACCTCACGGGCCTTGGCACGAGTATCATCAGCCAGCTGACTCAATCCGCTGAGCAGCTCCATGATGTCCGTATCGAAGAGTTTTTTGGCTATTTCAGTGCCGGCATTGATCATATTAAGGATAACGACAATGCCACGATGCTGCACCGCTGGACTGGGATTAGCAATCAGCGTGTGCAAAATATTAAGCCAACTTGAAATGTCCAGAATCTTAGAACAGCACTTGGACGATACAGAGGTGAGCATGGCCAAAGCTCCGGCACAGGCCATGGCCGTCTCTTCATCCTCATCCTCGCAGAGTAATGCGAGAAACTTGACGCGATCGTTTTCGCCCTCAAACATCTTCACCACATCGTCCGACATGACCAGATTGCAAATACATTGGGCGGCGGCACGTGTCAGATATAAATGATCCTCCATAAGATAAAACTCAATCTTTGATACGCCCTGCTCCTTAATAATACGCTGTCGCACATTCTCATTCATACAGGCCAAATTGGTCAACGCCATTAGCGATTCAAAGTTCTCCAACGCTGTACAATCCTGCAGAAGAAGATTTAGTAGCGGACGTATAACATCCAACGATCGCTGACCAGTGAATGCCACTTCAGGATTAATGGTGATGCCAATTCGAGCTAGCGCCTGGCTGGCGTTTCGCTTTCCCTTATCGGTGCCTTCCAACGCCAGACGCAGCAGAGCCTTAACGCCTCCATCCTGAACCACCTTGCCACGCAGTTCCTGAAGTCCACAGACAGCATTCAACACGCGCCCAATCAACTCCTGGGAGTTATGGCTTTCGGTTTTGGCCAACGCACAGAGGGCCGTGGTTATGCCTTCGTTGGCCAGCACCGTGATGCGTTTGTTAACGAAATCAACATCGTCAAGCTCATGCTCCTCGGGTATATGATGCTTGGCAAACTTGGCAAGTTCTACCATTTCCGGCACCAGTTCCTGTTTCTCATAAGCATTGCACAAGTTTACGAATGTGGTGACGACGCCATACAGACAGGATTGATCGCCAGCGCGAGCCAAATCCATTAGAGCATGTATGGAAGCCGTGTCCTCGATCAATTTCTCTTTGCATTCCGCATCTAATGTCAAATAGGCTAAGCCATCGGCCGCCCAGCGTCTTATATCCTTATCCTTGCCGGGCTTGATGAGAAAACGGCGACAAGCTTCGGCAAGTTTTAAGGCGGCGCCGTCACCGAATGGTCGTATGGCCGCATCCTGACCTCCATAGCTGCCCAGCTTGCACAAGCCAACGAGAGCACGAACACGAATTGCATCATTCTTGGAGTGATACAGGCCCTTGAGTATTTCCACGCCCTGTTCGCACAACGCCTTTGCCTTGTCCTTCTTCGATGAGGCCGCAATAAGACACTCGCAGGCCACACGCTGCTGCAGCAAATCATCTGTGGTAGCCATGGCCAGTATCATCTGAAGAATGCCTACAAAAATAACAAGAATTCAATTGTTATGAGTCGTCTTTGAGTAGAAACATTAGTGACTCACCTTCTCTGGCGACTATTTGATTTCCCACCTCAAGGGGACCGTTAAGCAGCGCTGTAATCGCAACAGTCACACGCACCTTGGACTCCATATCGGGCGACAGCAGTTTATCCTTAACAAACTCATCGATTTGATCCGTGAAACGTACCTTGGCCTCATCGTAGTACATATTCTCGTAAATGCGGGCCAAACAAACAGAGGCAATGGTGCTGGAGGATGCTGTAATGTCCATAGCACTTTCGTACTTATAATCCTGCAGCTCGGAGCACACTTCCAGCAAGCGGCACAGACCGCGTATCTCTACCAAACGTTCCGCCCACTCCAAAGCCGAATAATGGACGTTTCGTGTAAGCAACTCAATGACAGCATCACGTGCCTTGCCCGAAATTGTGCGATCCGTAATGCTATAAACCAAACATGTGAGAAGTGTATCAATCTCCCGACTATGCTGACTACAGAGCTCCTTGTTTGGCTTGGCATCGGCCTTGTTCTTAAGTCCAGACAGCGCATTGATAATGGTCTGCAGACAAAACTGAGCAGTGCTTACGCAATCCTCGTGCTTTTGGTCCAGCACGCGCATGAACCAGGGTATTCCCAGTTCGGTGAGAACGCCCTTGGTACGCTCAACACTGTTCTCACACAATGAGGAGACCACACGCACCATGTTTAGATAGATATCTTGATCCTTTTCCACTTTAGCCAGCACTGCAATCTTTGATACACACTGTTCCTTGTACATCAGCTCGGCGCCAGCTGGCTCTTTGGCCAGCACAACGAGATTATTGGCCGCTGAGCGTCTCTTCTCGATGGGAGAAGCAATGTCAAAGGCGAGGTCCATCATTTGCTTTACCTTTGTTGATGTTTTGGCATTACGAGCTGCATTTTCCTGCACAACAAGATGCAAACGCTGTAGCATTGGTTGCACAGTTTTGTTACCCGGATCGGCTTTGAATAGCGCCGTAGCATCTTTGTATGCCTCTTCAGGTTTGGTCAATCCCTCGTAAGCCTGGGCACGTCGGAAAAGTGCCTTTGGATCATTGGGTGCCAGACGCAGCGACTCGGTGCAATCGTCTACAGCGTTCGAGTATTTCTCCAGCTTTAGATAAGCGGCTGCACGATTTTTGTAAAACACAGGCAGCTCTTTGTGCTTGGCACCCAGCTTAATGGCCATGGTGTATTGCTGCACTGCCTCCGACCATTGAGAGGCCTTAAATGCTTCATTTCCTTTGTCCTTGTGGCTGATGGCAGCGGCAGCAGTATCATCGGTGGTCATGATTATACAATTTGCTGAATGAAAACCAATTATTTAAGCTTCGAAAGATCTAGTTGCTTCAATAACAATGCAAGTGACTCACGATTTTGGGTAGATATGCGCTCTTTTTATACCGTTTGGCCTAAATTTAATAGCTGCAGAAACTTCTCGATCACATACACACACACACACACTCACACACTGAAACACTTGCGTGAAAAACAAGCACGCTGTATTGAAAATATCAAGCAGTTGCTTCGACGTTCTATATATAAATAACGTCCAAAAGGAAAAACTAAAAGCAACAGTTTTCATGTATCGATAGATATTTTTTGACGATGATATCGTCATCAATATTTTCAGCGATATTTGTGCAAGATTACACTATCGATAGCCGATAATCTTGGGTCAAGTTCAGGTCCAAATCAGCTGTGCGTTTGTTTTGCTTTAAAACTGTTGTGATATAACAATAAAAACAAGTTGTCAGAGAGACAACAGAACATTTATCAAGTAATGCTCCAACATGGGCAGCATTTTTGGCGACCGCTAGTACGTAGTCTGTACACGACACACGCGCAATGGCAGTTCAATTATTACGATGATTTGGGCATAAGTAAAAAATCAACACAGAATGAAATCAAGGCAGCGTATTACAAACTATCCATGGTTTACCATCCGGATCGAAACAAGGGCAGTGAAGCTGCCGCTAAAAAGTTTCGGGAAATCAAAGAAGCTTATGAGGTGCTAGGCAATTATCGTTTGCGACGTCTATATGATAAGGGCATTGTGCATACGGCAGGACCTCAATTTGCCGATGATAGACGGGATGCGGCAAGGGATATAGAGGTGGAGGAGGATGATCCACAGACCAAGTTCTACAAGTCGCGCTTTACAAAGTCTAAGGTTGTCGATACGGAAGGGCGCACGCCCATTTACGATTTCGACGAATGGAGTCGAGCACATTATGGAAAAAACTTTGAAAAACGGCAGGCGGCTCAGCAGAAATCTGAGCGTCTGCGTATGCAAAAAGAACACAACAGAATATCTGGTCAAAACGATTTGGTGATGCTGACCATGATCTTTGCGGGCATAGCTGTTTACATGTTGTTTGTCGCAGAGAGCTCGTATGATACACCCAAACAAATGGCAAAGGAGAATTACTCAAAGAAGCAAGAAAAGGTATCAGATCCCAAAACTACAGACGGTGGCAATGCATAGAACTAAAAGAGTCTAGTTCAATTTAACATAATTCTAAGCTTAAGTGTTTAAATAAATACGCAAAATATAAATTGATTTGTATATTATGCAATTCTCAAAAGCGGCCACTACGTTTTCTGGCCGTATATTTTGTGTCTGGACGCGTCTCTAGACCTTGACGGCGACGTCGTTCCTTTTTGGCTAGAATCCAATCGCGAGACTTCTTTGGCGCTTTGCCACGTGCATCGCGGCACGCATCGCGCTTCTTTATATAGTTAACACGCCTTTCTTCCTCCGCTGAGCCTGTAAAAGAAATGCCCCATTAAAACACAATTAATACTATTATGTAAATGGCCTTACCCAACGCCTGTGGCAGTTCCGCTGATCCGCCTGTCATTAGTACCAAATAGTATTTCTTGGCTTTTGACGAGTTGGGGTAATCGACCACCAGGCCGCCATAGAAGCCGGCCTTCATGGCTTGTGCTGTGACCATTTCAATCTGGTCTGAATTCTCTGGATAAAACTGAAAAACAGCTCGTGCCGTGCGCGTCAGGCACGAGAATAATGTGCTAAAGAACTTAAGAAGACGTTTGTGGGGATTGTGGTAGGATTTGTCAGCGTTACACAGCCATTGAAGGGCCGATATCGAAATGGCGCCATCAAAGGTACCCGGCTTAAATGGCATGCCCTCTCCCATGTCGCCCAATATGACATCGCCGGTTACTTGGCGTTCAACTGCTATGTCCAGCATGGATTTGGATATGTCAATGCCAATCCACATGTGATCGCTATCCTCGAGAACGCTGCCCGAGAGGCCAGAACCGCAGCCAATATCCAAAATAAGCCGCGATTCATCATCGTCGGGAAGTGCCAGCAGCTCCAGGGCACGCTCTGCCATTTCCACCTGGATTTCAATTATACGTGTGCTGATAGAAAACGAAAATAAGGATAAGGCTTAAAGCGTTTGATATGCGAACACTCACTTTGTAGAATATTTCTTGGCCTCATCGTCATTGTAAAACTGTAAAACAATTAAAATATAAGACAGTCTTTATTTTGTTGTCCATTTTACTTACAATCTCTGGCGGTGCTGAATGCTCTGGTCTTCTAGCCATTTTGCTTTATTTATATTACTTTACACGCAGTTGAAATTGAGCATCTAAATATCAAACAAAACTAAACATTGCAACACGTGCAATCTAATGTTATCGATGAATGTTTTGATAATCAGCTGTTTTAAACGATATGCCGTGGCTGCTATCGTTTTGCATAGCAACGATTATTTACACGGCTATCGATTTGACGCATACACAAACACATATCAACGCATATCAACGTCGCGGAATTTGCTAAAATACAGTGAAAATTGCATTTATTTGTTTAAATGAAATCTTTAAACATGTGATAAAAGCATTTTAGACAAAGAAGTGAATGTGCAAACTGTGAAACGGTGAGTTAACTACTGAAAATACAAGAAAATTCAATACAATACAAACATTTGTGCATGCCTTCAGTGTGTGTATGTGTGTGTATGGAAGTGTGTGCAATTGTGGGTGTGGGGTGCTCCGCTGTCATTTAAGACTGCGACAACACGACACGACACCAATAATTATAGTTTTCCAGATTACATGAGGTGTTAATCGTCATGTCAGTTTGTGAAAAACGGAAATGGGAGACCATTATCAAATATTTGGGTTAACAGCTCTGCATAATTAAATATAATTTTGTGCCATCTCGCTTGCGTGTGTTTATCCGTTACGTGCTACCGCTATATTGAATGACTGCGGCCTTGTTTACCTTGTGCTATTTTTTTCTTGCTAGACCGAAAAAGCGAAAACATAGCCAAAAGCCAAGTACAACAACAAACTGTGACGTATGCATGGCACAACAGGTTTGTGCCATCTCGCTCTTTCTTTTATTGCCGGTACAACAGCTGCTGCTCTCGATTACCACACTGATCGATAACGCGTACAACTGCGTTTATCAGTCATTCTAAAACTGTGCAACTCAGTTCAAACTGCATTTTGATGTAATGCGTTTTCTGATCATTTCTTTGCCAAAAAAATTCATTCCATATAAAATCAGGTTTATATGAATGCCCCTTATAAATATTTAACAGACGCCTTCGCCCATATCCAAACTGGTTTACAACACACTCGATATTCTTTCACTCTTTCCAAGAACAACGCCTGAGGACAACGACGGTTACCAAAATTTTTGACGCAACACAAAGCGGTCGCTGGCCTCTGTTTAACAAGTTTGCCAAAAAAGAGAGAAAAGCCCAATATAAAAGAGTCATGTGTGGTGAACTAAAAAATACCCTGGAAAACAATCATATACGGGCATGTTTTATAAAACCTTAAAAGTAACCTTCAAATCAATTATCTGGGTAAATAAGAAATCACAGAGATATTTTCTTTTTGGTGCGGTATTCTGCATAATACTTTCTTTAAAAAATTATGGGGGTGCCTGGTTTATTTTTAAATAATTCTTAACATTTCCTGCTAATACATTCATGGAAGTGCTTTAAGTAGCAAGTTGCTCTAAATAAAAAAAATACATTAAGCATACTTCCAAACAAGATACAATAAGAAATTTATAGGAATTATTTTAACAAATTGACAAAGAAATATTTAAATGAGTATAGTCAACGGTTGCTGAACTCTATAATACCCATATTACAAAGTTTTCGGCTACAGGGTATTACAAAACTTAGCACGAGCATTCATTTCAAAAACCAGCTTCAGTGTCTTAAGATTCTTGCCACTGGCTGCCAACTTTCAGTTAACAAACTGTCTCTCTGCCGCGCAAATCGTTAAAAAGCCGACTATAAAAATTTAGTAAAATGCGCAGTTGGTTTTTGGTAGTGCTTCTGCTGCTGGAGCTGCTTTCGCCTGGTCAATCGGCCAATCTGTTGAACAGTTATCTGCCCGCCTCAATGCAGGCGCTGGCCTACTACATCGACCTATTACAATATGAGCCACTCTCCAGCACCACCGCAGAGCCACCGTTCAGTGTCGAGGCTGATGAGCAGCAGGAAGCAAGCAGCACGCCACTGCCTCCCACAGCCCCGAAGTCTACAACCACGCCCAGTGCTAGACCAACTACAACGCGACGTCCTGCTGGCAGCACAAGCGGTTGGTGGCAGCCACCCAGCTGGTGGGACACGCCACAACGCACCACGTCTACTGAAAGACCAACAGCAGCACCTACACCACCGCATAGACCAGCACTATTTGCTCCAACAAGTTTAAAAACTGCACCACTTGAGGGTCAAGCGTTGTTCAATGAGATCAACGATGATTCGGACTTTGATAAGTTGCCACTTTCGCTAATCCGCGATATTCAAACAGAGGCACTACATGATGATTTTACCAACGATGTGGAATCTTTGGATAATTTTTTGCGTTTATATGATGACAATTACGGACGTGCCGCATTTGATGTTGAATCGGCCATGGATCGTTGGAGTAGCACATCGACGGCAGGAAAGAAACGTGTGCCACCAACAAAGCCTTATGTGGACTTTCTGCTGGTCTATGATCTGCTCAAGCGCGATGCAAAGGCAGCCAATCTTAGTAAATACGAGGGTTATTCGGAAGATTTGATTCAACAGTTGTATGAGCTGTCGAATGCCTCTTCAACGCGACAGTTGCATACGCTTTTCCAGCGCATGCTAGACCGTGGCGATATTCAACGGAGCGATGTTGTTGCCCGTGTACAGGGTATAATTAAGGAATTGGGTAATCCGAAAAGCTCCACATCAAAGGCACTCATCCATATACCCAGCATGCAGTTTTTGCCCTAGTTTATAAGTATTTTGTAATAAATCAAGCTCGTAATAAATTCTTATTCATAAACTATTCATTTAAAGCGGCTTAGTTGACACATTGACACAGTTTGGCAGTCCGCCCACAAAGTGAGTTATCGATAACGACTTGCCAATTTGTTGCAGGCGGCTGTCAACAGCTGTTGCGACGTCATCATTAATACACACACACACACACACGCTTCCGCGGTTAAACATATGAGAGCGATTTTAAAAGAGCGACATGCTCTCTTTGTGGCTATGCCTCTCTCTCTCTCACCCTCTTGCTTGATTTTTTTTATTTATTTGCAACCAGTCAGCAAGTCGCCTGCAGTGTTGCCAAATCAGCTTTTTTCCGGTCAAATCTGACGTTTTTAAAGCGGCTGCCAGGCATTTTAGCTTTTAAGGTTTTACAAAGCTTCAATTAGTAATGTTTGCAAGTCTTATACCATATATGTATCTTTGCAAGCGAGGTCCTATATACAAAGTGGCAATCCCTTGACCCAAGTGATAAAGGAAATTGATATTGCAAATATTACAAATTTAGACTTAATTCAAAGCATAAAAGTATTTAAATTCAAATGAAACAGGAACCTATGGGCTAAATAAAAACAACCTTGCAACTATACTAGTTTTTTATCTGACCCTCTTTTTAAATGATGATCTAGCTACTTTAGGCTCTTAAGAGTGGGCAACACTGGTCGACTGTGCCCCAAGATTTTATTAATTAAAAGATTACACATAAAATGTTTGCCGATGACGTCACGAATGGTATACTAAACATACAGCATAAACTGTGGGTTAACTAAAGATACAAAATTAATATATTAAAAAATATAGATACAATTTTCTGTATGTTTATTTAAAATGTCCCAATAAATACACAATATACATGCGCGATACCTATTAATATATAAAATAAAGCTTGTGACGTCACACACGTTCCCTTGTAAAATCCAGGCGCAACATCCCACAACTCTCTGAACTGTGACGGTTATGGCATTGCGGGTTGACTTGCCGCTCTTTGCTGCTTGCTTCCAGTTGCCATTTGGATTTGCTGCGCGTAGCAAGTGCCGCTCGTTGCTATTTAATTCATTTTCAAAGCAGACACAATTTTTGCAATTACTTCCACAGTTATTTAAAAGACTACCATTTAATAATTAAACATTTGTGAAGTGAAGAAAAGAAAAAACAGCATGCTAAATAAATGTTAGCAAATATATTATTTGTTACTTGTGCAGAAAGTGGCATGAAAAAGCATTATCGATTTGTGTGAAAGTTGCAAGCGGCACGAGAGGCGTTGCAAAACAATAATTGGCCAAAAGCAAAAGAAAGTTTTGAAATCAAAGTTGTGAATGCAATGGAAAACTTAAACTTTGCACGCACGCCGCAATTTCTGCGCAAAGTCATCAACGAGGCGCGCAGGTAAATAAATCTGCAACAGACAACAACAAATGCAAACAAACAACCACCAGGGGCAGACTGTACGGGGAGGTGAAAAAAAAAACAGAGAAAAAAACCCCGGCATCAGTCCCACAATGGGGTGGGATGTGAAGATGATGAAGTCGATGCCTTTGTCTGAGCTGCAAGAACTTCGGCGGTTTTAGGTCTTTACTCTTTTTTCTTCTCATAGTGGTTGCATTTTCCTATTGCTGCACCTTACAGGTTTTACTTGTTTCCTTATGCGGTGTGGCATCCACACGACTACCCGAACAGTGTTTCTTTTGGTTTCAAGGCGTCTTATGTAACTCGAGCCTGTAGACGTCAATTGTTCTGGCGCTTTTGTATATGTATATGGATTTGATTTTGTACATGCAACACGCGTGTCACTCGAGTACCGACCACAAACAAAAGCCCCTTTCGGTATAGTCCTTAGGACCGTTACCCCATTGTGATGGCTGCCGCATAACCATTGCCCCACAACCGTTGCACATAATTTTTGTACTAAAAGACAAAAGAGTTTTGGTGTTTCATGTCTTTGTTTTGGGGCTGACCTCCTCTACCTCTTGAAATTTGGCTTCTCTTGACTTTTTGTGTATATGTACGTTAAGTATTTGGGTGTGTTTGTGTGTGTGTGTTGTGTTTTGAATAGGATGAGGCAAAGTATGTCAACGATTTGCTTTTTATCGCGCCCAAGGCGACAGCTTACACTTATCATTGTGCTTGCGGATGCCCTGCAGCTTGCCTCGTTATTTGTGTAATTCAATATTTAGGAAGATTATAAAGCGTCATCTCATCTATTTAGCTCGTCGTATGATGCACGATTTTTCAATTGAAAAGCTAGTCGGTGCTCTCTGGGCTGACCTTCTCTTGTGACAGCTCATGCGGGTTGGTTGGCAAGTCCAAGGTCAATCGCAATGGTAGAAGCAGGCTGCAAGTTATCGATAGACACCCAATCAAATTGATCGCACAGATGTCGAAATTGTAGCAGATAATTGTGGTTGGGGTGCCAGCAGTGCTGCAAACTCTTCAGGGCATAAAAAAAGCTATATAAACATTAAAGAGGATAGGGAAATCTAAATTTTGTTCAAGAAAGTAGCATAAAAACTATTTTGCGTCTATTAAAATATGGGAAAATGAGTATAATAGCTTTATATGTTATGAGGAACGCTATTATAAAAGAGTTAATCTTAAAGACTAAGGGTCATTTTCTCGATAGTCATACAGTCTACGTAAATTTAGAATTTTGATCTCTTATCAGATAGTTTATCTAAGGTTGACAGCAAAATATTTTGCATGTAGTTTCGTGTTAAGTATACGCAGATAAGTTTCAAACAAAATTTATAAATTTCTATGAAATTTATATTTTCTACTTTTCTGTACCTTAATTTAAATTATGCAAAAACATTTTCTTTCATCACCAATCTATATTGATCTTAAAGTATTTTTTAATTGACTTCACAAGTTTCGCAAAACGAGAATAGTTAAATTCTTAACTATCAATTAAACGTAATGCTATGTTTTCCTATTTTCAAATGTCTCTTGGAGTTTTTTAATAGCTAAAATACAGCCAATTTGCAATATAGCTATACTTCCTGCCAGTTGCAAGTTGACGAGATAAAAGCTAAGTTAGCCACACTGTTGAGCAGGGAGACAGAATGCGATCAACGGCTGTTTATCATCATTCCCACACCACAAATACACTAAAGCACACACACACATATGTATAATATGTATTTTAATTAATAAAAAACATTCCATTTGCATTGCAGATCGTTTATACATAGTGACGACACCGCCGCTGGCAAAGCGACAGGCCACAGTCCAGAGGAGGCAACAACGCCACGCGACGAAATGGAGCTCGCCCACACATTGACCCTCAACGAGGAGGCACTGAAACAGTTGCCGGAACATAAACGTGCCGTTTTTGAACTTGAATGGTTACGTTACTTGGAAAAGTCTTTGCCGCACTTGCCAAAGCATGAGATCAAGGCGGGACAAAAGAAACTGGTGCAACAGCTCTCGGAACGCATCCAAGGTGCACCGGGTCCACCTATGAGAAAGCTAATTGCCAGTGCACTGGCTACACTCTTCTCCATTGGAGACACCTTCATGCTGTTTGACACGGTCAACGCATGTAATGATATACTGAAGAACAAGGACGACTCGCCCAGCTATTTACCAACAAAGCTGTAAGTAGAAGCTAACTTTATACCTCCTGCCTTTCTGACTGCATTTTTAATTAATTAATTATCTTACAGTGCAGCCATTTGTGTATTGGGTTCCATGTACGAAAAACTGGGACGTATGATGGGCCGCACCTATGAGGATACCGTGCAGATACTTATTCGAACATTGAGAAACGCTGAGTCACAGGCTCGCATCGAGATCATGCATACGCTGGAGAAGGTGAGCGCTGGCATGGGCACTGCCATTGCCAACGTGCACAAGGACATCTATAAGGCGGCCAAGCACTGCTTGCTGGATCGTGTGATGGCTGTGCGAGTTGCCGCTGCCCGCTGCATTCTCAAGATGATTTATAGTGCTCCATTTTTGTATCAAGCGGAGCTGGAGAGTCTGGGCAATTTATGCTTTCGTGCCTTCGACGGCAGCAACTACGAGGTACGCTGTGCCGTGGCTCAACTACTGGGGACACTTTTGGCCTACACACAGCAGTTGGCGGAGGCGGCGACTAACAAAAAATCACCTCATGCACAGGCATTAGCAGCATTGCAATCTGCCAAAGGCGGAACACTGCGTCTGGTTTCATTGGACGAAGCTTTAAACATTCTAATGGCTGGGTTTCTACGCGGAGGCGCCTCATTCCTCAAGGGCACCGGCGAAATCATCAAGGGCAGCTCTGGAGTCAATCGTGAGGTGCGTGTAGGTGTTACTCATGCCTATGTGGTGTTTGTGCAATTCATGGGCAGCGTTTGGTTGGAACGGCAATTGAGTACATTTCTGGCACATATACTGGACTTGGTAGCCAATCCTAAGGCGGCATGCTCTCACGTGGACGCTGTCTACTCACGGAAATGTATCAACTTTATATTACGCTCCACAATAGGCAAAATGCTTGGGGAGAAGGCGCAAAGCGCCGCCTGTAAGGAACTCATACATCTTGTGGCCAAGCAAATGAACTCTATTGACTTTAATCCGGAGAATGCCAAAGATTCGAACCAGGAGACTCTCTTCAGTCAGCATTTGCTAGTCTGTGCCCTGCAGGAGCTAAGCTCCCTGTTTATTGGATTGGGCACAACAGCACAGAATCTGTTGACAGATCAATCATTGAATGCTATTGATGCCACCTGCGCGGTGCTGGTGCATCCATGTGCCGCTGCACGTATAGCAGCTGCCTGGTGCCTGAGGAGCTGCTGCATTGCTGTGCCCAGTCAGATAACGCCACTCATTGACCGATTTATCGAGGCCATTGAACAGATGCGTTCCTCGCCAGAGGCAATAGCGGGCTATAGCTGCGCCTTGGCGGCCATTTTGGGTAGCGCACGCCACTCACCATTGGGCATACCGCACACCAAGGGTAAAGTGGTGTTCAACTGTGCCGAGGAGCTACTGCGTTCTGCTTCCCAGAATAGCCGCATGTCGCTGCATCGCACACAGGCGGGTTGGCTCCTAATTGGCGCTATTATGACCCTCGGTTCGCCTGTGGTGAAAGGTCTGTTGCCGCGCATGCTGCTCCTGTGGCGCAACTCATTTCCGCGCTCCAACAAGGAACTGGAATCGGAGAAAGCTCGCGGCGATGCCTTCACCTGGCAGGTGACACTGGAAGGACGCGCTGGTGCGCTATCTGTCATGCACAGCTTTTTGCTTAACTGCCCGGATCTGGTCAGTGAGGATATAACGCGACGTCTTCTCACGCCCATCGAGAGCGCCTTAGCCATGCTGGTCAAGTGAGTTTCCCATACGCATCCTTATAATGTTCTTGAACTTATAAATATTATTTCTCACCTTAGCCTAGCCACTGTCCTCAAGAGCTACGGCACCCAGCTGAAGGCTCCTGCTGCCATGGTGCGTTTACGTCTGTTTGAAACCCTGACGCTATTGCCCCCCACTGCATTGGAGGCGTCCTACACGCATCTCTTGCGCATGCTCGTCTCAGAGTTTACATTGTCGGATAATGCAGCCAACACAACAAATTCGTTATTGCGCACTCTTTGCCATGGGGATGACTCCATTATATTGGGCACTTGGCTACAGGAAACCAATCATCGCACCATTGAGGATCAGGTGCGTCATTGAGTATATAAACTAAACAATAAGTTAAGCTCTGGGTGGAAACTCTCTCTCTATGTGTAGTCTGTTACTTGTAACCATAACTATTTTTTACCTCCAACATTTCCTATAATTTATGTACATGCAATATCGATAACGTCACAGATGGAACCCAATCGTAAAGTCGATGGCGAGCATGTAAGTTCCGCGCTATTCCCTCAGAAGAGAGTGTGATCAAATATAAAATATATTTCTTTGACAATTTATGTTTGCATGCGCCATTTTACTCGTCGCCAATTTACAACAAGTTGCTTTTGACTTGTCCTCATTCGTTAGTTTTCCTGCGAGTAACTGGCTCTCTTAATTTTTTAATAGCTGATTGCTTTTTATACGATTTACCTTTAATTTCTTTACTCATTTACATCTTTCTATTTGCTAATCGATACTTCTTAAAGTAGTAAAATAATAGTTCTTATGTTTTGTATTCGTTATTCGTTAAGTTTAATTATTTGGCTCGCTACTTTTCAAGCGCCTGCTTCATTTAGACTGGCTAAACTTTTACTCGTTAATTCTAAAGCGAATAATTGATCAGTGATCAGAGGTTTTCCTCTTCCTTAAATTAGCATTATTTACTCTTCCAGCGAGTACAGCAGCTGCTAAAAAATTTACCTAGTTGATTTTGTAACGAGTTGACTACTCGATCAAATTATTAATTGATTTATTCGTTACTTTTTAACCTATTCGTTACAGTTCAATTTGTTTCTTATATTCATTTTTATTCGTTACAGTTCAATTTGTTTCTTATATTCTTGTTTACTTTGTTCTCTACTTACTAAATATTTTGTATTTACTTATTTGATTCTCATTTATCTCCCTTCAATGCACAGCTTCAACCGAATAGCGCTGCTGGATCAGGCGCACTTGAGCACGATCCCTGCTGTCTATACCGTCCCAACTGGTCGGCCCAGCACAACTATTCCACCACGAATACAAGCAATACGAGTACCAACAACATACAATTGATTAATAAGGCACAACAATGTCCAGGACCGCTGCCACTGGGAGTGGCGGTTATCGACATGGCTGTAACGCTGTATGGCACCATTTTCCCCAAGGTTGCCAACAAGCATCGACTTCAGATGTTGGATCACTTTGCGGAGTGCATTAAACAGGCAAAGAGCAATCGTCAGGAGGCAGTCCAGATGAACATATTTACCGCATTGCTGTTCGCCCTGAAGCAGCTGACGGATAACAAGACGAGCATTGGCCAGGAGGATGTGAAGAAGAGTGCAACCAGTCTAATAGTCGCCTCTCTGACCAGCGCCAATTCAACAATACGTTGTGCAGCCGGCGAATCCCTTGGCCGCCTGGCCCAAGTTGTCGCGGACTCGCACTTTACCGCTGAGTTGGCTCAGAATAGCTTTGATAAATTGAAGTCGGCACGGGATGTGGTTACGCGAACGGGACACTCATATGCCTTGGGTTGTCTGCATCGTTATGTGGGTGGCATGGGATCCTCACAGCATCTAAACACAAGTGTATCAATATTGTTAGCCCTGGCCCAGGACAGCGCCTCGCCTGTGGTTCAGGTTTGGTCATTATATGCTTTGGCCCAGATTGCCGACTCTGGTGGTCCCATGTTCCGTGGTTATGTGGAGGCAACATTAACACTCTCGTTAAAGCTTCTCCTAAGCGTTCCCCATGCCCATGTCGATGTCCATCAATGTGTGGGACGTGTGGTTAATGCTTTGATCACCACCGTTGGACCGGAACTCCAGGGCAACAACGCAGCTGTCAATGCCATGCGCAGCTCCTTCCTCTGTGCTGCGGCCTTGCTGCAATCTCATGCCGATCCCCTGGTGCAATCCGAGGCAATTGGCTGCCTTCAGCAGTTGCATCTATTTGCCTGCAAAAGCCTGCAGCTGGACACGCTCGTACCAACCTTGGTCAAAATGCTGTCCAGCAATTACTTTATATTACGTAAAGCGGCAGTCGCTTGTCTCCGGCAATTGGCGCATCGCGAGGCGCGAGAAGTGTGCGAATTGGCGTTGACCATAACGCCGGAACAATGCCCGGATTTGGTAATTACGGAATACGGTCTGCCAGGTTTACTCTTCTCCATGCTGGACACTGAAACAGATGCAGAGATGCTAAAGAACATACACGATACACTGACATCCATGTTGCAAATGCTCGCCGCGGATAATCTTAGCAATTGGCTGAGCCTCTGCAAGAAGGTACTCACCGTGGCGGTCGAGAGTGGAGGACCAATTGAGGAGCAAACGGGATCGGCAACGTCGAATGATGCAGCTGGCAAGTCTGCCACAGGCGAGACACAGAATACAGACGACGACGATGATGAGGAGGAAGAATACGCCGACGATGTTACCGAGTATCGAGCAGAGGAGAATACCTCTACGCATCCAGCCGTGCAACCACGTTGGCCTACTCGTGTTTTTGCCGCACAATGTGTGCGTCGAATCATCTCCAGCTGCGAGGCAGCTAATGCGCTACATTTTGATCTGTTGCAGGCCAAGGAGCAGCAACTGATCAAGTCACGCAGCGGAGATTATCTTATACTTCATCTGGCTGAGCTAATACGCATGTCTTTTATGGCAGCCACTTCGGATTCGGATCAATTACGGCTGGAGGGATTACGCACCTTGCAGGAGATCATAGATCGATTTGCAAATGTGCCAGAGCCAGAATTTCCGGGCCATCTGCTCCTGGAGCAGTACCAAGCCCAGGTAGGCGCTGCCTTGCGTCCAGCTTTTGCATCTGATACACCCTCCCATGTTACCGCGGCCGCCTGTGAGGTGTGCTCCGCCTGGATTGGATCTGGGGTCGCTCGTGACATTAGCGACTTGCGTCGTGTGCATCAATTGCTGGTCAGTTCCCTAAATAAGCTGTACACGAAGACGAACAGCACACAGTTGTATAATGAATCCATGGCAACGCTGGAGAAACTTAGCATATTGAAAGCCTGGGCTGAGGTCTACATTGTCGCCATGCTGGGCAATGGGAAAGCGCCCGCCTCGTTGCTAGCTATATCTCCAGCTGGAGGAGCAGCGTCGGAGCTGGTTAGTGGCCTAGATCTGGACACTGACAATCGTGGTGAGAGTTTACTGGGTCTTGTGCAACCGGAGTTGCACAATTTGTCCAACCATTGGCTGGCCGCGATGAAGGATCATGCACTGTTGCTGCTGCCCGTCGAGTTTCAATCACAATTACCGCGGGATGGTGGATCATTCTACACCACTGATACGATCAACTCATCCAAACCGCACTACATGACCAGCTGGCCACCCATTCTCTACGCGGCTGCACTCTGGCTACGCGACGAGGGATTCGCAAGGCATCAGGAGACTCAGTCAGAAGTGGAAGCCACGCCGAGCACACCAGAGACAGAATCCAATAACAATCACATCACACACGGCTCCCTTTCGGCTGATCGCTTCCATATGATCTTTGGCATTTGCATGGAGGCATTGTGTAGTATGCGCAGCTCGGATAAGCCAAAAAATATTGTCAGCTGTCTTAGGGCGCTTCACAGCATCTTTGATTCGGATTGGGCTCGTCGCCAGCTAATCAAAGATCGTGCTCTGACAATCGAATTATGCCATGTATTGCACCGACAGATACTCACCCGAGATGAGCTGCTCGTCCAACTGCTATGCGTCGAAATACTCAAGCAGACAATCCAAGCGGCTCGAGAGGATTTGCAGCGCAATCGCGATAGCCAAAAGCCCCAAGACAATGCCAACGAGAATGAGACGGATATGGAAAATGTGGAACTGGGTGAGGGTAGCGTCATGCAGCCGGGCAGCTCGCATGTCTATGCCGTGCTGGAGGTGTGCCTCTGCCTCTTTGTGCGCCAAATACCCAGCCTCAATCCCAGCAAACAAACCAACCTACAGTTGGACTATGCGTATGCCAAGAATAATGCATCCTTCTTCTCGGTGCTGGGCGATGAAAATGGTCGATTGGTGGCCAGTGGTCTGCAGTGTGTTGAGCAGCTGCTTGAGCTGTGCACACCCAGCGGTGCACTTACCATATTGCCCACAATCCTCTACATGACCACAAGCATCATAAGGGAGATAGCTAACAAGTCGTCCATAGATAGCAGCATTCTGGCCAACACGTGTGCTGTGCAAGCAGCCCTCCAATGCCTGCGTTCTGTTTGTGTCCATCGCTGGGCTCAGCAGCCGAGCACTATGGAGGATTGGCAACAACTCCTTCAAAGCGCACTGGCTACCATCATTGATCTGACTAAAACGGCTGGCGACAATGAGGAGCGTAAGGTGGACGAGGTTACCATGCTCCTAGCAATTTCTGTTTTTATACTTCATACGCCCGCTTCTGTGGTTTCCGCACCTTCGTTGCAATATCCATGCATTAATCATTTCCGGCAGTGTCTGCAATCGGAGCATTTGTCGATTAAATTAAAGTGCATCGAAACAACCCGTTCCATATTCACAAAGGCGGATCTTAAAACTGCTACACCCTATATACACGCACTAGCGCCTCGAATCATTGAATCCCTCTACGCGGAGTCGAGTAAGATGCCGTCAAGTGAACTGGAGCTACAGGTGACCCTCGAGAGCATTGTCACAGTGGATCAGCTAATCGAGCTCGCCGAACCACAGCATCGTAAGTAGCATTTTAATATTATCAACTTTAAATTACGAGGCCTGTTCAATAAGTCTTTACAATATTTCAACTTAGTCCTCCCTAAGGGATAACGCTTCTCCATCCTTTTAAAAGCTTAAAAAAATATTTAAATATTCATACTGTTTTGCCCCCAGTTTTAAAAAGGTTGAACTTTGAAAATACTTTTATTTAAATAATCGATGATCATCTTCATAGGTTTTGTAAAGACTGATTGAACAACACTCGTTTTAACAGAGCTGGCCTATTTGGAGAGATCTGTATAATTCGCAACTAGTGCGTTCCTCCCAGTACATTTGTCCGTTATCAATAGCGAATAGCGCTGCCAACTTGGCGCACAATCTGTTATTGCCGTCAAAAAGTACCGTTTTTTTTACAATAAGCTCTTTTCTCTCTTCGTCTCTTCTCTTTTAATTGCTTTACTCATTCATTAATCACACTTGAATAAAAAAAAAACACAAAATATATAAATATATATCGTTAGGAAACTTGCTACAAGGTAAATAGATGCGCCCACGAAAAAATAATAAAACCATTTGCACTAGATTCTTGTTTTGCACTCTCAATGTTAACCATGCACATAAAGCACACTTGCAATTTATATAAATTAATTAAATAACTAACCAACTGTTTGTAATTATTGTTGTAGTTGCAAAATAATTAGCTTTAAATGTCGTACCAAAATGCATGTAAATTTCGATTGCTGTTGCTTATCGATAACAGAAAAGTGTTTACACACCCCAAAAGTTACACTGTAACCGTTAGATGTTTTGCATTTCCTTGCCTTTTAAATATGACTTGGCTAATAAATTATATTGAACTATCTACAGATATACAAATGCTAACGCTGCTGGTACCGGTACTTATTAGCTATTTGGCCGATCCGAGCAAATTGCGCACGTTGCCCAAATATCAGCGACAGCTTCACGAGCAGGCGTTGCAGTGGCTTCTCAAAATCGGACCCAAATATCCGCAGGAATTCAAGGCGCTGATGGGCCAAAAGCTCGAGCTGCGACAGAAATTGGAGGCTGCCATACGAAATCAACAGCAGTCAATTAATCTCGCCCAGAAGGCCAGCGAGGCGCAACGTAACGGATTGCTGGCTAAGCCACAAAAGCCGACGATCAAACTGAAAACGGATTTTAGCAATTTTCAATAATTAAAGCTATGCAAATCGATCCGTCATGATGCACCCATAAAATGATATGCAATTATCCGGCTAATAGCGTGATTTATTAGAGCCCGCTAGAGAAATGCTTGCAATATATTGCATTATTTTGCTAACCACATAATAAGTACCTAAAGAACCTACAATACACGATTAATAATACATACATATATAATATATAAATTATAAAAGATTATATCTCTATATTAAATCAACAGATTGCTGTTTTGTATAGGGATATCATCGATATTGTTAGTTATTATTATAAACATATACATTTAAACGATATTAGTTATTATTAAATCTATTTAAATCAATCTCTTGAACGTATTTTTTTGAACTTGAACAACGTACTACTCAAAGGGCAACTCTTGCTTAAAGTTCTGCTCAACCATGCACTCGGTTGGTTCGGATTTCAGACTACGCAGACGCCCCAACTCCTCAATTTGCATGCTTGCCACTTGTCGGGCTGTAATAGGGTCGTTTTTTCGAAACGGTCCCCGCGGCTTCACTGCATTATGTTTTATACTCAGTCTTGCAGTCTCTGGCAAGGAATAGTTTGCTGCTGGACGTGGTAGTTCCATCAATGCCTCTGGAAAGTGCCCAAACGTCGGTGCCTCCAGGCGACTCAATAGTGTCGTCCGAAAGAAAAGAGCACGAAATCTTTGCCGAAATAGCTGCACAGCCGTGTGAGATTCATCATAATTTATCGGTTGCTGGTCGAATCCATGTTTTTCACAATGGCCGGACAATATGCAAATTGTGCGGAAACCCATCATCGTGGACCAATTGGGTTGCAGCATCTGAGCCATTGGTATTGATTCAGTATTAATAGGCGCCGGCAGTTGAAGCAGCATTTTATTGTAGCATCGATTTAGTTGCTTGGACAGGGAAACACTCTGGATAATCTGAGAAGCAGTGTCGGGTGGCCTGAATTTCATTGCGTTTGCAACGACATTTAAATTACATGCTTCTCTGGGTAGGACAATTGCAGCCGCAGGCGATCGCAGATTAAGATTATAGGCATACTTAAAATACTCATAGATGCGACGGTCCATGCCACGTAACGCTTCCACATAGTTCAGAGGCTCCTGTTTGAATTTCTTTATGCTATTGTTTTTTGGTTTCTCTCGCGCTAGATTTGTGTAAAGTAATGAGTCCGGGTCCTCTTGCCATTCCTGCAAACGTTGATTGAAATTCTCGGTGGTGACATGCACATTTTTAGTAATCTTCCGGCGGGGTATATCAGCAACCGATGCATTCGGATGCTGCTCCAGAAATCGGTTGATCGTCAGGAAGCGAGTGCGACAACTGGTCCTCGTGTGATTGCCCAAATATTTGGCACAGTTCACCCACTGCGAGGTGCCTTGATTTTTTGTAAATTCCATTAGCTTTTCATCGTCTCCAACCGACCAGGAGTCCGTTTTAGTACGCTGTGCCAACACATTGTGATAGCGTGTTCTCAGCTGAGCCAGTGATCGGTTTGGAAACAGCGTGCGCGGAAAACAGTTGAATTTACCATTGTAATCTTCATAGGCAGCAAACAGCATCAAGTCCTCTTTGGGGGTAAACGGCGCTAAAATTTATAAATTGCGAATAATGTGCTTTATAATTTTGAGAAACTTTTGACTTACCATGGCTTATGCTGGGATGCAAAACATACATATATCGTCCAATTATTGTAGATCTGTTTCTGCCTGGAAAGTGCTCGACAACCTGGGACCAGTTGACAACTCCATTCTTCGTATTTCTTGAGACTATCTTTCGCAAACGCTCGTTATCCTCGGAACCCCATTTAAAGCTACTTGTTGCCTCCAAACTAAACCTTAGCGCTGTATGCAGGCGCACAAAACATTGATAATCAGAACGCTGATGCACTGCATCCGCAATGGCTTGCCAGTTTTGTTGCTTGTTGACCCGTGCCGCTTCTATCAATGCATCATCCTCTTGGGCTGACCAATCGTCGCGTTTAAGCTTTGGATGCAAATACACAAGCCACATGGCTTCACAGCTGTACGATGAATGACGACTCTCAAGATCCAGAGTGCTAATTTGATTCCAGTCAATGGTAAAGCTGCTATCCACTGAATTTAGCATACTGGCCAGCGTATTTACATGTAAGTCAATGGCCTTTCGTTTGCCGGAATTGCTGAGCTTTCTATAATGAACATGATCAAGGAGCTGTACGAGGGAACAGATTGATTAAGATGTTGTCTTTTCTTACATAGACCTCAATGTTCGCTCACCTGCTGCTTAATGCCCATTACAATGTTCTTTTTATCTAGGACTGTCCAGACATGCTTGGAACGCATATCGAAGTCTGTGGGAAACATTTCAGTGGCACAGCGGCTTTTGTAATCCTCATTGTTAGGACAGCTGCGTCCGTCCTCATCTCGAAAGTATAAATTGCCCTTGAAAAAAAAGGTTCCACCGCGAAGTATTGCACCACTTTCGCCTATGCTTTCGGGAACGCGGTCGTTATGAGAACGTGGCTTTATTCGGCGAACAAGCACCTCCTCGTTACGTTGATAGCGAGCACGTACTAGCTCCAAAATCTCTGTCATACATTTGCGCACCTGTTCCAAGCGCCGCTGCAGCTCCTGATTCAATATTAAAGCATTGGCATCACTCGAGTCAGCGGTAGTTTCCAGCAGCGTGGATATCTCCGCTAACAGCTGCTGATAGTTTAGACTCAGGGTATCCACATCACACATTTTGATAGCGATACACAATATTATGATTCTCACATTTATTTATTGAGCATCAGGATTTTAATTAAAATATTAAAAACCTTTTTATGCATCAACAACAAAAGTACATCGCGGCTGTCGATTTTTAGTCACTTACAAAAAGTGTTAGAGGCCAATCGATATCTGCTTTTGGTTTATCGGCAGCCAATAGTAATGCAAGGCTCACATTGCACCACAGAGCCTCAGGGGTGCATCTGGGCATTAAAATCGGTAAATCCAATTTGTGGCGCAATGTGCACCTACCATAATTGTAGGTTTAAACAATCGAAAGCAATGCAGACACCGGAATCCCTCTATTAAGTCATAGTTTGATGGCACAGCGTTTTCAGTTTTCAGGCATCTGAGCTTTCCACACTTTAACTGCCGATTTCGCAAGAGTTAAAGCTATAAAACGAAAATTCACGGAGACCAGATCAAAATCTTAGTTTTCGATAATCAGAAGGAAACGTAAACAATAATCAGCTGATTTATTTATTGTGAATGAAATAAATCAGCCCCTACCTTTAGGAGCTGTATTTGTTTTGTTTGATTACAGTTGACCAATAAAAATGATTTTATATTCATTTGCTGTTAATTAGTCTGAAACCTTGCTTACTTAGGGTGCTTTTCAAGCGGAAAAAGCTGCTTTCTAGTTGTTATTACGCCTGTTATTTATTTACCCATAACAGTGTGTACATATTTGAAAAGGTTAAAAAAGTGACTCAACAAAGCAGCTGATATCGATTGGTAATTGCTAAATTCAGACTATCGCAATCGTTTTGCAAAAACAAAAGAGCAGTGAAAAAAACAACAAAAGACACGGGATACAAAAGTGCGTAGGATATTAATTAATAAAAATTCGTTGTGTATGCGCTTGTATGTCTAGTGCTAGTTAAATAATATGGATGATGTGCCCGTCAAAATAGTCGAACGCTATAAACCACCACCAATAGTTTACCAATTGCCCCAAACGATTGCAAACCGTTTGGCCCAATCCAATCCGATCTATTTTGATGAGCAGGCGTATCAATATGACTTCCAATTGGAACGCACTGTGCTCAGCAAGTGTCAGCATTGGCGTCAGATGCGTCATCAACAGCAACAAGCACGTCATGTACGCCAGGAGCAAAGGAAACAAGAACGTCAGCGGGCGCTTGAAGCGAAGCAGAAGGAAATGCTTGGAGCTGTTGAATATCCAAGTGCAGCGGACTTATCCTCAGATAGCGATGATGATGATGATATAGCTGCAGAATCGTCATCAACAACACCATCACCAACAACAAAATCAATTAACGCTGCTGAACAACAACACGAACCAAAGTCAATAAACTCTTGCAACAATTTTCACGATATACTAAAACCCACCATACTCAGTGGAACGACAGCAACACCCATTGTTACGCTCCACAAACGAAATAGTTCACTAAATTATGCAGACTTTGAATATAATATGAACTCGACACCATTTGATAATATTGAGCTTAAAACAATTAACGATTTGGATATACTTGCTCAGGTATTGCACCAAACGCAATTAACGCAAAATCCACAGGAAGAGACACTGCAGGAACCACAGCCTGAAGAGCAACAGGAAAGTCCTGTGGAAAAGGAGGACACACCAGTCGAATTAGAATTGGCTGTGACTACACTTGCCGAAACCAAAGCGACGCTGGATAGTGTCAACTTTCAAGTACACTGTGATGATGGACAGAACATTCCAGCCATGTACCCAATCTATAACACTCCACAACAACAACAAGAGCAACAGCAGCAGCAGCAACACGCCTACCAACAAATGGTCTATAATCAACACTATTATCCACAGGCGTCCAGCCAGCAGCAACAACTTTATCAACACAATCACAATTACGTGCAACAAGGATATGTTAATGGTTATCTGCCGCCGATCCCTCCCATCAGCAACAATGTTCTCTTGAACCCACAAGAAGCAGATACAAAGTCCAGAAGCGTGCCTGATATTCTGCGGGAGCTAAAAACTGAACTGCAACAGGCAGAAAAGCGTCGTGCCCGCCTACACAGTCATAATGAAAATGAGACGCAAGCCTTAGCATTGACATTGCCACAACAGGAGTCGCCGCAAGCTGAGCAGCTAAGCAGCGCCAACATATTCCAAGATCTAACTCTGCCGGCACAAAAGCTGGCGCAGAGTATTAGCAGCATGGGATTTCCATTGGAGCGTGTGGCCAAGGTGGTCAGTCTGTGTGGCATTGATGACAAGAAGGTAATGCAGTTGTCTTTTAAAGGGAAAATAAATTCTAATATATATTTTATTTCCTGTTTTAGATAATCGAACACCTAATACCACTGGGCGAGCTAATGGATCTCGGCTTTGAGGAAACTAAAATCTCAGCGGCGCTTTTGAAGTTTGATAACAATAAGGACAAAGCGTTAGACTATTTAATTAAGTAGTTTCAATTTTTTTGATATGTGCCCAACCAGTGCTCTAAGCTAGCCAGCACAGGGACAATACAATCGCCTCTCGTTATATACAAGCGTAGTTTTTTATTATTTTACTTTGTATTATATATTGTGTTAATGAGTACTTGATGATACATATTTCTCTCACTTACTAAAAGAGTGACATAATTCAGAGGACAGCATTTCCAAAAAAACGTGTTTGAAATCTTCGATTCAGTATTATCTCAAAGTAAAATGAAGATTTGTTTTGACTCTCACGTGATAAGTGTACAAGATATAGGTTAATATAAAACGAATATTTCTGCATCATTATTTCAAAAATAGTGTTCTTTGAGTTATGTCAGTCTTCTAGTAAGTGAGCGATATTTGTTTTTGCATAAGCTGAAATACGCAAAACTACGAAACATAATGCTAAATCGCTTAAGTGTATATAAATATACACATATACATTTATATATATTTATATATGATAACTGGCAACTGTCATCACCAGCGGCAGCAGCAACAGTAGAATAAATACAATGTGCTAAATAGTTTGCCATTCAGTTCATGCCCAACATAAGCAGATTTATGGCATGCTCCACATTGCCATCGGCCAGCGTCAAGTAGTTAACATTTTGGGTATGATTGATGAATCCCATGGCTGCCATTGTGCGCAGTTGTTCGGTAAAGCGATGTCGACGATAGCATCGCGGCAATACATCGCTATCGTCGCCAGCAACAGCATCGTCATCATCTTCCGGCTCATCGACAACAGCCTCACCAGAATTCCCATCGACCGTTGCTTCCACATCCATGTTCTCGACAGCTGCTGGTTGCAGATGTGCCTGCAATGATTGAAATGCACGCGCCAATTCATTTCGAAATAGCTCTGAGGTGATGGCAGAAGTTCCAGCGGCAGCAGTAGCAGGAGCAGCCGCTCCAGTAGATGTAGATGTAGTGGTAGCAGCAGTACTGGTGTTTGGTGTCTCATCGCCGAGCGCCTCATCCACATTACGTTGCGCTATATTGGACAAAGAGTTAAAAGAGCTCATATCGACGCGTGCCAATGCATTGGCCAATTGCTGGCGACTGATCTGTCGTATATTGGCCAATTCATCCCGACGATTGGCGGCTATATTGACGGCTGCAGTGCTGCTACTGCCTCCGCTGCTGCTGCTGCCCGCTCCCAAAGAGTTCTCTTCCTCGGACGAGGTAGTAGACTCCGATGCTGCCTGTTCCTGAACTGCAAAAAATATATTTTAAAAAAAAAATCAATCAATTAACAATAATGGAATTTCAGGTACACTTTTAACCTAAAACTATTAAAGTTTCGAGACTACTTACATTGTGTAGCGGAACTATTGCGAGCCAACTCTTTTCTAATAGTTTCAACAATAAATGAGGACGCCTCACAGATTAATGGATAATCCCGAATCAGGTTTTGAACCACCTCCGGTTCATGCAACATATTAAATAGCACTGAGTCACGTATCAACGCTTGTGCGCCTAAATTGCGACGGAATTCTGGATATTCGGCCAGAATCTTTTGTAGTATGTTAAAACGCGATGTTACACTAATTTGCAGATGTGACGTCAAAGAAAAGAGCTCCTGTATATTTTTGGTATTCAGACATCTCGCAGCTGGCGGTTGATATGGCGTATAGCCCTTTATTTTCCTAAAACAATGTATAATTGCATTTGGTTTCATTGCGCTGCACAGTTTCGAGTCGTCGTCGAGCATCTTTCCAAGGTAGCAAATATCTATATATGAATGAATGAATGTGCGCATGATGAGTTTGCATTATTGTTTACAATACATACATACACTTACACTATGTAGGTATATGCGTTTGTTTTTCTAGAAACTCACCAAGTTCGTTGGCATCAAACTGCAGTTGCAGCTGCTGTGTTATGATCTTTTTCAAGTAGGCAACATTCTGTTCCATATCAATGTTATGAACCGGATGGAAATCACTAAATTTGTTCTTAACATGCACGCCAGCGTATACGGTGTTGTTGGTAGTCATGATTGTAAGTTCGTTTCTTAGTCTTGCTTTCTTTGTTTTTAAATGTATATTTCTTTAACTGCGTCTTGTTGTCTCGCAAGCGTAGGTGCGTAGCGATAACGATAGACGATAGGCATCCGTGTTTGAGGCAGGCCAGTGTTGCTTTACTCAATTACAAAAAAAAAGCCTATACCTAAATTGGCATGAATTTCAAAATTTGTTTATTGTTTGGGCTTTTTCAAAAATGGGGACTGCTGATGCTGCGACACAAACAGAAAGATCTACGTTGAGATCACATTCTAAAAGATCCGTATATCTTAGTGTGGTTGAACAGCCAGAGGAGCAAATCGAACAAAAGAACAACATCGTTCCTCAACAGTTACTTATCAAAAGTTGCGAATTTGAAGTATTTGGCATAGTGCAAGGTACGTCTTTGTCTAATTAAAGTATACATTAGCTTAATCACTGTTTAATTACAGACGTTTCATTTCGGCATGTAAGAGCTTTGTGAACATTATAATATTTAATAATTTGATAGTCTGTTTAGTATACTCTGCGCCGAGCTCAAAAGCTTGGCATCCGCGGATGGTGCATGAATTCAGATTATGGAACTGTTATAGGATTAATTCAGGGATCCTTACGAAGCTTTGAGGCAATGTAAGTTATCATGAAATCAGTATACATGTATAAATAAATATTTTAGGCGCCTTTGGTTGACATACACCGGAAGTCCCACCAGTCGAATTGACAAATGTGTTTTTGGACCAACAAGTGACTTGGAAGATTTTACATATAATGAATTTACCATTCGAAGTAAGTAATTACAATTATACAAATTTTTTATAGCCGTTAAGATATTTCTAATTTTAAACAGTCGATAGCGCACACGTATTTTAAGGATCAACCAACAGTGACTTAATACCGCCAGTTTGATTGGGAGTTTAACGAATCGAATATCATCTATCCGCCTAATGACCTAATAAAGAAGAAGACATAAATCCCAGAGTAATAATTAAATGTTATATATATAATAAACAAGAAGCAATGCTGTCATTTAAATATTTAATAATCGATTTGAAGCGCACTATATATTTAATTTTTCATGTAGCCCGCGCTAAACTCTACCTGTGTGGACGCAATGTCAAGGTGAAAATTTACTACTTGCCAGTGAAAAATGTGAGGGTGACACTGACTTTTTGAATTGCACTTAACCGTGAGAGCCAAAGTTGTTAAACGTTTCAAAACGTGAGTATCGCCAGGTCGGAACTTGCGGCAGCTCCAGCTGGTTCCAAATTCAATCATTGCGGCCCTAGGCCGCGATTTTTTAAATAAAAACAAAATTCTAGGTAACAAAATGAGTTTTTAAACAAACCAAATAATTATAAATAAGATAAAATTAAAGCAGATTCTTTTTGTATGTTTGGAGCTCAGCTGGGGCCTAGTTTCTATAAACAATGTCAACAATATCTAGAAAATTCTGGAAAATTTGAGAAAATTAAAAAAAAATGTATGCAAAGTTTTAATTTAATTTGTGATCGAGTAAGAAAACTTTTGTCCCTCTCGTTTCTGGAAAATACTCAGAAATAGCCCAAATTTTCTCGGCGGTTGGCGCCATTTTCGTTCACTAACAAATTAATCTCTTTTGTTCACTCTCATGAGCTACCTAATAGAGCTGAAAAATATCAATATTTTCGTGTATCGAGGTTTTTGGTAAAAAAAATATCGATGTATCGATATATCGTCGATATTTTTTTCAGCTCTACTACCCAAGTTGTTCATTCTAGTTCCATTGAGAGATTTGGACAAACAATAAATAAAATTTACTTAAATAAAGGAACTAATTGGGCCTTAAGACATAAAAAAAAAGAAGAGGAGGGGAGGAGCCTATTAAAATAGTTGCTGCATTTGCAATGATTGCCGTACATGTGTGAGCTGGACCGCACTTTCAACACGCGCAGCAAGACTTTCACTTTTTTGCAAAGAGACGATAAAAAAACTAAAACAACAACAATTACCAAACGACGAGAGTGCACAAAAGAAAGAAAATGAAAAGCCGAGCAAGAGATAGACAACGATAGCTAAAGACCAAGACTGGAAACCCAGACGAGATAGACATATTTGTTAAAAATAGTACACAATAATTGCATATAAACAAAAAAGTAATTTGGAAAAGAAATGCAGCAGCAGCGATAACAACAATAACAAAACAACGAATGTGTGTGTGAGTGAGTGTGATTGATTGCGTGCGTGTGTGTGTGTGTTGTCTGTCTGTCTGTCAGGTATGTGTGTGTTTGTTGAGCAGCAAAGGGACAGAAATTAACAAAAAAAAAAAAATAAGCAAGACTCTCTTTCTATGTGTCTGTGTGTACGTGGTATACAAATTTGGGTCAATTTGGAATTTGAGTGAAAACGAAAACTGCGTTGCGTTGCAATTGTAAAGTAAAAGAAAAACAATATAAGGAATAATAAAATGGACAGAATACAAACGACACAGCAGCAGCAGCAGCACAACAAACGTCGCGCAGTTCACCGCTGATTGTTAATCTTGGCGGGCCTAATGCAACAGCAACAGAAACAAATGAAAGCAATGGTGGCGGCGGAGGAGGAGGAGGAGGCGGAAGTAGTAATAACAAACGTCTCAACAGTAAAAACAATAATGGACATCAACGGAGTCATAGCATAACAAATGCAGCAGCAACATCATTTGTAAATCTTCTGGATGGCTTCACGTCACGTGTATCCACGGCCGTGAGCGTTGCCAACAGCAGCAGCGCCATGGAACGGAGTCACAGCGCTGCCAGCACGCCCAATTCAACGCATTCAGGGATTGGGATTGGCGGTGCCGGTTCGATAGCTAGTCTGACGAGCATGGGCTCGTTGGGTACGACCGCTAATGCATTTTACTCCTCAATAGGCAGTGCCCTCAATTCCATAACATCACCCATAACGGCTGCAGCAGCAGCTGCGACAGCAACAACCACAGAGGCGGTTGTGGCCGCTGCCTCGGCAATAACAAATCATTTGAGTTCACCTACTAGCGGTACACCACCACATGGTTTGGGACTGAATGATGAGGACTGCGATGATGGGGATGAGGATGACGAGGATGATAATGTTGATAATGATGGTCACATTGCAGCACCAACGCCATCGAAATCATGGGCGGAAAACAAATGCTTTGTCCAAGAGATACGCAAAGAGTTATCCAATTTGTCCACGATGGTGCCAACAAATGTACAATTTCGTCATTTATCCGATGGTCGGGCACGTTGTTACTTTCTAAGCACACCGCCCTTAACATGGGAGACAACACTGCTATATGCGGACATCAATCTGTTGCAACAGGATGAACAGCAATTGATATTGCAACAGATTGGCGGAGAGATTGATCAAGCCCCAATTGGTAGTCCCAGAAGTGGCGCTGCATCGCCCACAATTAACCTGCCCACGTTCCATTTTGGAGCACAGCCCAAGCCCAGGTAAGTGAATCGGTTAAATGATTACATAAGGTGCTCGTCATCAAGAAATTACGGGGAAAAAAAATAATATCATTGATAGACTGCGAATTTAAATGGATTTTCGTGGAAATATTTCTTGGATGAACTTAGTAGCTTCTTTCTAACCAGTGGACTCTTTGTAGCTTCAAGGTTCGCTTAAATTATATGGTAACTAGTTTAAATCATTAAGGGCCATTTTCTCATCTTGCCGTTAAGCTTAAAGGGAATTTAAACTTAAGATTTTGTTCTCTTAACGGAAGGTTTATCTTCCCTATAAGGTTAACGGCAAGATGAGAAAACGGCCCTAAAACTGTCAACGATTCTCAAGCAACTACATTGATATTGAAGTTTTAAAAGATTCTGTTTGCACAAGTATTTGCTTAAAAATAAATTCAATTTAATTCGCGGTCTACCAAAGTACAATAAAAAATTACGCTAGTGCTTAAAACTTTAACATTCTACAGATTGGAGTGGCAACCATTGCTGCAGCAACCGATACCCAGCAGTCATGTAGGCAGCGGAAATGCTTGTCCATACGTCAAGGAGTTGCAATTGCTGCTGGAGAGAAAGCGACTGCCAACATGGGGAATAACGTCCTATGAGCTGCACAAACCCAGTGGCAAGATAGTATTTCCCTGTTTGAACGATCTGTATCAGTGCCTGGACACGGGCTATAATGTAAGTTTGATATTCTTTAAGAAAAATCAACAAACTAATGAAATGCATATTTTCTTTTCTATTATTTTTACAGTCCAGTCTGTTGTTTCCAACGCAGCTGCGCACGTGCCCAGAATGGAGTGCACTGGATCCGCAAATCTGTCCACAGAACTCGGATCTGATAGCATACATCAGTGACTGTGATATCTGGGTAACGCACACGCTTAGCGGCCATGAGAAGCGTTTAACATATACGAGAAGTGGACGTCGCACATATGCGGATGATGCTTTAAGTGCTGGTGTGCCATCATATGTGATGCAGGAGGAGTTTAGTCGATATCAAGGATATTGGTGGCAGCCTCATTCTGACGATGGCATCTATCGCATTGTCTACGAGGAAGTGGATGAAACGGATGTATCCCTTTACACCTTCCCTTCGTCAACGGCTGTGCCCGGTGAGGTCGATGAGTATCGTTTTCCACGCAGCGGCACACCCAATGCCAAATCTAAACTAAAACTTGTTCAATTTGTGCTCAATGAGTCGCTGCAAATAAGTGAGATTAGCATCAAGGATTTACCATACTCTATGCTAGCTGTATTTCCATGGCTCGAATACATTGTTCGTGTGGGGTGGACACCAGATGCCAACTAGTAAGTCTATCATTGTTAAAATCTCTGAAAATCGATCTCTCTAATGTCCATGTCAATCATTTAGCGTTTGGCTGCAGGGTCTAGATCGAAAGCAACAACGATTGGATGTCATGCTGATACCGTTGGACAACTTTTGTGAATCGTACAGCAGTCAAGTGTCAACGCCAACGGATTCACTTGGTGATCACAGCTGGCGAAGTCCATACAATCGAACCATAACGCCACTACAAGTCATCTATACGGAACAATCGGAGAGCTGGATTAATGTTCACGACATGCTGTATTTTCTAGAACTCAGCGACATAAGTGTCACATATGTTTGGGCCTCGGAAGAGACAGGCTTTAGGCATTTGTATCTGGTAACATCTAGTCTGCTGCTCACCCATGTTAATGGCTGTCAAGCGGATGCGACTGCTTCAGCAGCTCAACAGCAGCCCAATTTTGTAGAACCCTCAGCGTTGCAGCCGAGAATTGTCAATAAAGTCGCATTGACGAGCGGTGAATGGGAGGTGCTGGCACGCAATTTGTGGGTAGACAAGGCCAATCAATTGGTGTACTTTGTGGGATTACGAGATACGCCATTGGAGAAGCACCTGTATGTTGTTAGTCTGCAACGGCCGGAGCACATACGTCTACTTACCGAACCCGGCTATTCGTATCTCGTAGAATTCGATGATGTAAGTATTGTAGCTCCATCTTCAACTTGATTAAGTATTAAATGAAACTTATGAATATGCTATATGTTAAGCTTAACAGCTGTTAGCTTACATTAACTAGAACTCTGTTAAATCCAAATAGGACCGTTTTAAACTTACGCCCTTAACTTACTGTTTTGCTAACTGACTCCATTTCCCATTGCAGCAATGTCAACTGATGCTTCTAGTCTATTGCAATATCCAAAGACTGCCAAGCTGTAAGGTGATGCGTGTAACGCAAACCTGTCAGAATGGCGGTGTGAATGGTATACAGATCTCGTTGGTTGGCTTTCTGCATGAGGGCGGCAAACCAGAGCCACAATATTGCCCACAAATCTTTCGACCACAGTTGCCATCGGGTGATATTGTTTACGCCATGGTCTTTAAACCGCACAATTTTCAACTGGGCGTCAAGTATCCAACGGTGCTAAATGTCTACGGTGGTCCCGAGGTGCAAACGGTTAACAATACGTTCAAAGTAAGTTAATGCATTCAGCAATTAATTTAATTGTAATTACATTTAATTTGCATTCAGGGTAAACATCAATTGCGAATGCACATGCTGGCCGCTCAGGGGTATTGTGTAATTTGCATTGACTCCCGGGGCTCCAGGCATCGGGGCATACGCTTTGAGAGTCATATACGTGGTCGCATGGGTCAGGTGGAGCTAACGGATCAGGTGGATGCTTTGCGCATTTTATCTGATCAACTGGGCTACATTGACATGGATCGCATTGCCATACATGGCTGGTCCTATGGTAAGTCTTGGAACAATTTGCTTAATCAAAGAAACACTTGAACTCCTCTTTCATTCCTTCCCACAGGTGGCTATTTGAGTTTGATGGGACTGGTACAGTATCCGGATATATTTAAGGTGGCCATTGCTGGTGCACCGGTAACCAATTGGGAGTTTTATGATACTGGTTATACGGAACGATATATGGATCTGCCGCAGTTCAATGAAGCCGGTTACACGGCGGGCTCTGTGCTCAACTATGTGCATTCGTTTCCCGAAGAGTAAGACACAATCAATATTCTTATATAATCCTGGCTTCTTATTTGAATAAATTTTACATTTATTCCCGCAGGGATAATCGTTTGCTGCTCATTCATGGTCTTATCGATGAGAATGTGCATTTTTATCACACCTCACGACTGATCAGCGCATTAAATAAGGCCAATAAACCGTATGCGCTTCATCTGTTCCCCGAAGAGCGTCATTCATTGCGCAATTTGGAATCGAATAAGAATTATGAAACGAAATTATTATCATTCTTGCAAAACTTATGAGATTCATAAACCCTATTAACCCAAAATTCTAATTAAATATCATAACGTATTTGTTGTTTCGTGTAATGAAATATCAATCGGGGAAAACAACATTTTTTACACATTGCTGCAATATGTTTAAAAGTATTTTCGAAACAAGACGAAACGAATCCAAAACAAAACTTAAAAAACAACACCAACTTTTACCCTGCCTCCGTTAAATACTGCTCACTGTAATTAATTTATGAATCTATGTCTAAAATGTCCTATTATTTTTTTTAACATACATACAACATGCATACTCTTAATTAATATTTAATTGTGTTATCTCTGCACAAGTGTAAATTTTTTTAAACTAAGTCGTAAGTTTCCTGTTTGTTTTTTATATATATTCATCCCAAGACGTGTCCTAAACCTCACAAAGCCTAAACCTACAGCTTATGCTGTGCGTGCTGGCCATCAATTAATTATATAGTTTCTACTTATTATATATAAACAATTGTATATCTCCTAATAATCGGTAAACAACTTGCAATATATGTATATTTAAAATGTTTAAAAAGAATGAAAGAAACGAAAAGAAAAGAAAGGAAAACAAATCAAATAAACAATAAATCTTTGGCTGAAGCAAAAAGACATTATTTTAATTGTTCATTTACTCGACAGATGGATATTCTTCTCACACTCCCATAGATACAAAAAGCTGATCAAGAGTGTATATATACGTCAGAGTCCGACTTATATAGTATCTGCAACATAATTTCATACTTTACACAATTTGGCAATGACATAAAAAGGCATTCAAATTTATGTTTAAAATTAAATTATTTATTAAGACAATGTATATTTTTTTTGTTTTAAAATAAATTAAATGTGTGATCTATAACTTATTGCTAGCTTTGGAATAGTTTAACATAAAGTTCTACTTAATCACAAAAATTAATTACAATTGTTAACTAAAAAGCATAATCAGTCTAAAGGAATATCCAACTAGAATTTAATTTAATCGACTTCCTCAACAGTGGGTCCGTAGCCAGCGCCACCACCGAAACCGCCTGCCTGCTGACCACAATTGGAACTGCCCTGTGGCTGAGACTGTCCCTGCTGGTGCATCTTGGTCATAATGGGAGAGCAGTGCTGGGTGAGTTCCTTCAGTTTATATTCGAACTCCTCCTTGTCGGCTGTTGTGTTGGCGTCCAGCCACTTGATGGTCTCGTTACACTTCTCCAATACAGAGGACTTATCGCTCTCAGTTAACTTGTCGGGACTGGCCTGGTCGACAGCCTGCTTGACACCGAACACGTAGCCCTCTAGGCTGTTTCGAGCCGATATGCGCTGGCGCTGTTTCTCATCTTCATCCGCATAACGCTCGGCCTCATTCACCATGCGGTCAATCTCAGCCTGGGAAAGGCGTCCCTTGTCGTTCTTAATGGTAATGTTCTTGGCCTTGCCGGTGCTCATCTCCTTGGCCGACACGTTCAATATGCCGTTGGCGTCCATGTCGAAGGTGACCTCGATCTGGGGTACACCGCGCGGTGCTGGCGGTATGCCCGACAAATCAAAGGTGCCCAGTGCGTTGTTGTCTCGAGTGAGAGCGCGTTCGCCCTCGAAAACTTGAATGGAAACGCCCGGCTGGTTATCCGCGTAGGTTGAGAAGGTCTTGGTCTGCTTGCACGGTATGCGGCAATTGCGTTCAATCAACTTGGTCATGACGCCGCCTGCTGTCTCGATTCCCAGAGAAAGGGGCGTTACGTCCACCAGAAGGACGTCCTGGATCTTGCCGCTCTGGTCACCACTAAGAATGGCTGCTTGGACGGCGGCTCCATAGGCCACCGCCTCGTCGGGATTAATGGAAAGATTGAGGCTCTTGCCACCAAAGAACTGCTGCAATAGGTTCTGCACCTTTGGAATTCGTGTTGAGCCGCCAACAAGGACTATATCGTGGATCTGCTGCTTGTCCATCTTGGCATCAATGAGCGCCTTCTCCACTGGCGCCAATGTGTTGCGGAACAAATCCCCGCAGAGCTCTTCGAAACGAGCACGGCTCACCTTCGTGTAGAAGTCGTGACCCTCGAACAGGGCGTCTATCTCAATAGTGGCCTCTGTGCTCGATGACAGCGTGCGTTTGGCTCTCTCTGCCGCTGTACGCAGTCGGCGCAGAGCCCGAGGATTGGTTCTGAGGTCCTTCTTATACTTGCGCTTAAACTCCTCTGCCAAATGTGTTACCAATCGGTTGTCGAAGTCTTCGCCTCCCAAATGTGTGTCTCCAGCCGTCGAGCGCACCTCAAATAGAGAGCCCTCATCGATTGTCAGTATAGAGACATCGAAGGTGCCTCCACCCAGATCAAAGATGAGCACATTACGCTCTCCCTTGAGATTCTTGTCCAGGCCATAGGCCAGTGCCGCCGCCGTTGGCTCGTTGATGATCCTCAAGACATTAAGACCAGCAATGTGGCCGGCGTCTTTAGTTGCCTGCCGTTGCGAATCGTTGAAATAGGCAGGAACTGTGATTACCGCGTCCGTGACGCTCTGTCCAAGGTACGCTTCGGCAGTCTCCTTCATTTTTACCAACACCATCGAGCTGATCTCCTCTGGCGCAAAGCGCTTTTGTTCACCCTTGAACTCGACGCCAATCTTGGGCTTGCCTCCATCGCTTAACACCTTGAAGGGCCAGTGTTTGATGTCGTCCGCAATCTTAGGATCGTCGTACTTGCGTCCAATCAGACGCTTTGCATCGAATACTGTGTTTTTTGGGTTCATAGCCACCTGGTTCTTGGCGGCATCTCCAATCAGACGTTCCGAATCTGTGAAAGCCACATAGCTGGGCGTCGTCCGATTGCCCTGATCATTGGCGATGATCTCCACCTTGCCATGCTGATAAACACCCACGCAGGAGAACGTGGTGCCCAAATCAATTCCAATTGCTGGCATTCTGTTTTTTGTTGTTGTTTTCGAATGTGATTCAAGTATTTAATAGTTAATAGCGAAATCTCTTCCTGTCTTAAACTTCACTTGTGAAATTTTTTTAAACTTTTTACTACTGTCTTTACTTTCTTTTTAAATTGAAGTATTCAAATTGTTTTACTTTCTGGTTGTTTGTTTTAGCTTGTTCAGCCGGTTACTTGTTTTTACTTTTGCTTTTGCTTGTGATGTTATCACTTTGCTTGTTTGAATTGTACTGAGCCAAAGAGAAACTGCCGGCGCTATTTATACTCCAGAGCTCTCTTCTCGAAATTTCTGGTTGCGCTCTTCTCGAAGCCCGACAACATTCGAGTACTTTCGATGGGAGAGCGAGAGAGACGGCAGATACTGTTTTGGCTTTGTGCCGTTGAGAGCGTGTAATACTAAGAGCGGCAATTGTAGATGCTTTTTGTTCGTGCAAAATGAAATTGATTTGAATTTTCTCGAAACCCTTATTTCTTATCATGGAAAGAGAGAGCGAGAACAAACTATAGTTGCTGTTGGCTAACTGACCTATCGCTATAATTTCTGTTTTTTAGTGCTCTAGAAATTTCTCGGGCCTTAAACTTTATCGAATGAGTTGAACATTTTATTTTTAATACTTTTCTCTTTATAAACGCGATTTGTTTAGTTTATTGCTTGCGAATATGAATGTTGATTTGTGTTGCTATTTTTAGTGTATCAATAAATTATAAATAGGCAAGTAGAATAGAGATTGTTAGGCATTTGGCATATTCTTAGATATTTTTGTCAAAATTATATACTTAAGTACCCACTGAACCAAAAGGCGAGCGTCAAGCGAGAGTACCGCCAAACCATCGCGCTCGAGCTCGAAAGCGATAAGAGAAGCGAAGGTGTCGCAAAAACTATCGCGCTCGAGCTCGAATATGATACATAAAGCGAGCTTTAAGCGAGAGTATCGCCAAACTACTATTAAATTATAATTTAATTTACTAATATGTATGTGTGTACATTTGTATATCATATATAGCTTGTACATACATACATAATACATATTATAGCGACTGTTTGCATAAAATAAGCCTTGAGCCCACTGAAAGTATCTAAAAAATATAGCGCAAGCTAACTTTGGCGCGCCAAAGTTTGGATACCCTTGCAGAGCCCGGCATAAGCCGTCCGATTTCTTACAAAAATTTGTTAGATTTTGATTTTGAACCGTTTGTTTCTATGGCAGCTATATGATATAGTTGTCCGATTTGAGTCAGATTTGATAAGGATGTATGAATCTGTATCAAACACACAATCTGTGAGTTTGGTTGAGATATATTGAGAAACAAAAAAGTTTTTCATACTAAATGTTGATTCCGAACCGATCGTTCCTATGGCAGCTATATGATATAGTGATCCGATCCGGCCGGCACTGACAAAATTATAATACCCTCTGCAAGGGTATAACAAATGCATTAAGCTACAGTGGAGCGAGATCAACAGTATTATACCCTGTACCTATAGGTTTAGTTAATAACATCTTGTAATTAGAATTTAAAGTTTTGATTTACAATTTAAGGGGGCGGAGGGGGGCCTGTCAAAATTATATACATAACAAACTTGATCAATGCAAGATATAGATGAACCTACATGCCAAATTTGATGTTTTTAGCTCTTATAGTCTCAGAGATCTAGGTGACACAAAAAGGACAGACAGACGGAAACACGGACATGGCTACATCGACTCGGCTTCCGATGCCGTTCAAGAATATATATACTTTATGCGGGTGTCTGCCACTGCTCCTTCCGCCTGTTACACACATTTACACAAACTTAATAGACCCTTTTGTACTTTTTATAAGTACAGGGTCTAAATATGCAATCCATTAATGTTTTGTTGATACACCCAAAACGATTTTATTTATAGAAAATTAAAAATAAAATGTACAACTCATTCAATAAAGTTTAAAGCCCGAGAAATTTCTAGAGCACTAAAAAACAGAAATTATAGTGATAGGTCAGTTAGCCAACAGCTACTTTAGTTTGCTCTCGCTCTCTCTTTCAATGATAAGAAATAAGGGTTTCGAGAAAATTCAAATCAATTTCATTTTGCACGAACAAAAAGCATCTACAATTGCCGCTCTTAGTATTACACGCTCTCAACGGCACAAAGCCAAAACAGTATCTGCCGTCTCTCTCGCTCTCCCATCGAAAGTACTCGAATGTTGTCGGGCTTCGAGAAGAGCGCAACTAGAAATTTCGAGAAGAGAGCTCTGGAGTATAAATAGCGCCGGCAGTTTCTCTTTGGCTCAGTACAATTCAAACAAGCAAAGTGATAACATCACAAGCAAAAGCAAAAGCAAAAGCAAAAACAAACAACCGGCTGAACAAGCTAAAACAAACTACCAGAAAGTAAAACAATATAAATACTTCAATTTAAAGAAAAGTAAAAACACATTGGTAAAAAGTTTATACAAATTGAGCAAGTGCAGTTTAAAAGAGGAAGAGATTTCGCTATTAACTATTAAATACTTAACCAAATTCGAAATCAACAACAAAAAACAGAATGCCTGCAATTGGAATTGATTTGGGCACCACATTCTCCTGCGTGGGTGTCTATCAGCATGGCAAGGTGGAGATCATCGCCAATGATCAGGGCAATCGGACGACGCCCAGCTATGTGGCTTTCACAGATTCGGAACGTCTGATTGGAGATGCCGCCAAGAACCAGGTGGCTATGAACCCAAAAAACACAGTATTCGATGCAAAGCGTCTGATTGGACGCAAGTACGACGATCCTAAGATTGCGGACGACATCAAACACTGGCCCTTCAAGGTGTTAAGCGATGGAGGCAAGCCCAAGATTGGCGTCGAGTTCAAGGGTGAACAAAAGCGCTTTGCGCCAGAGGAGATCAGCTCGATGGTGTTGGTAAAAATGAAGGAGACTGCCGAAGCGTACCTTGGACAGAGCGTCACGGACGCGGTAATCACAGTTCCTGCCTATTTCAACGATTCGCAACGGCAGGCAACTAAAGACGCCGGCCACATTGCTGGTCTTAATGTCTTGAGGATCATCAACGAGCCAACGGCGGCGGCACTGGCCTATGGCCTGGACAAGAATCTCAAGGGAGAGCGTAATGTGCTCATCTTTGATCTGGGTGGAGGCACCTTCGATGTCTCTATACTGACAATCGATGAGGGCTCTCTATTTGAGGTGCGCTCGACGGCTGGAGACACACATTTGGGAGGCGAAGACTTCGACAACCGATTGGTAACACATTTGGCAGAGGAGTTTAAGCGCAAGTATAAGAAGGACCTCAGATCCAATCCTCGGGCTCTGCGCCGACTGCGTACAGCGGCAGAGAGAGCCAAACGCACGCTGTCATCGAGCACAGAGGCCACTATTGAGATAGACGCCCTGTTCGAGGGTCATGACTTCTACACCAAGGTGAGCCGTGCTCGTTTCGAAGAGCTCTGCGGGGATTTGTTCCGCAACACATTGGCGCCAGTGGAGAAGGCGCTCATTGATGCCAAGATGGACAAGCAGCAGATCCACGATATAGTCCTTGTTGGCGGCTCAACACGAATTCCAAAGGTGCAGAACCTTTGCAGCAGTTCTTTGGTGGCAAGAGCCTCAATCTTTCCATTAATCCCGACGAGGCAGTGGCCTATGGCGCCGCCGTCCAAGCAGCCATTCTTAGTGGTGACCAGAGCGGCAAGATCCAGGACGTCCTTCTGGTGGACGTAACGCCCCTTTCTCTGGGAATCGAGACAGCAGGCGGCGTCATGACCAAGTTGATTGAACGCAATTGTCGCATACCATGCAAGCAGACCAAGATCTTCTCAACCTACGCGGATAACCAGCCGGGCGTTTCCATTCAAGTTTTCGAGGGCGAACGCGCTCTCACTCGAGACAACAACGCACTGGGCACCTTTGATTTGTCGGGCATACCGCCAGCACCGCGCGGTGTACCTCAGATCGAGGTCACCTTCGACATGGACGCCAACGGCATATTGAACGTGTCGGCCAAGGAGATGAGCACCGGCAAGGCCAAGAACATTACCATTAAGAACGACAAGGGACGCCTTTCCCAGGCTGAGATTGACCGCATGGTGAATGAGGCCGAGCGTTATGCGGATGAAGATGAGAAACAGCGCCAGCGCATATCGGCTCGAAACAGCCTAGAGGGCTACGTGTTCGGTGTGAAGCAGGCTGTCGACCAGGCCAGTCCCGACAAGTTAACTGAGAGCGATAAGTCCTCTGTATTGGAGAAGTGTAACGAGACCATCAAGTGGCTGGACGCAAACACAACAGCCGACAAGGAGGAGTTCGAATATAAACTGAAGGAGCTCACCCAGCACTGCTCTCCCATTATGACCAAGATGCACCAGCAGGGACAGTCTCAGCCACAGGGCAGTTCCAATTGTGGTCAGCAGGCAGGCGGTTTCGGTGGTGGCGCTGGCTACGGACCCACTGTTGAGGAAGTCGATTAAATTAAATTCTAGTTGGATATTCCTTTAGACTGATTATGCTTTTTAGTTAACAATTGTAATTAATTTTTGTGATTAAGTAGGACGTTATGTTAAACTATTCCAAAGCTAGCAATAAGTTATAGATTACAAATTTAATTTATTTTAAAACAAAAAAAAATATACATTGTCTAAATAAATAATTTATTTCTAAACATAAATTTGAATGTCTTTTTATGTCATTGCCAAATTGTGTAAAGTATGAAATTATGTTGCAGATACTATATAAGTCGGACTCTGACGTATATATACACTCTTGATCAGCTTTTTGTATCTATGGGAGTGTGAGAAGAATATCCATCTGTCGAGTAAATGAACAATCAAAATAATGTCTTTTTGCTTCAGCCAAAGATTTATTGTTTATTTGATTTGTTTTTCTTTCTTTTCTTTTCGTTTCTTTCATTCTTTTTAAACATTTTAAATATACATATATTGCAAGTTGTTTACCGATTATTAGGAGATATACAATTGTTTATATATAATAAGTAGAAACTATATAATTAATTGATGGCCAGCACGCACAGCATAAGCTGTAGGTTTAGGCTTTGTGAGGTTTAGGACACGTCTTGGGATGAATATATATAAAAATAAAAAAATGCAGTAAGCTACAGTAGAGCATGCTCGACAGTAGGAGACCCAGTACTTTTGAGTGCAAGCCGTTCACTACAGACTGTTCATCAATGTTGCATACCATTCAGTAGATGGCGCCACTACGAAGATAAGTTAATAACCACAGAGGTCGCTAGCGTCTCTTCTTCTTCCTTTTGCCCGTAACATATTTAGTTGAATAACTTCCGCTCTCATCATCCGATTTAAATGAAATTTGCAGGACTGGTTTGGACTATAGTGTTTATTATAAGTACCAAAAACCAAAGCGCTAGCATCAAAGGTGCTCTTGTAATTCGACTTCGAAATTTTGTATTTCAATTTCCGGGGGCGGAGGGAGGCGTGGCAAAAATCTAAAACAAACTTGATCAATGGGAGATATAGATGAACCTACATGCCAAATTTGGTGTCTCTAGCTCTTATAGTCTCTGAGATCTAGGCGACACAAAAAGGGACAGACAGACAGACGGACAGACGGACAGGCGGACAGACAGACAGACAGACAGACGGACATGGCTATATCGACTCGGCTGTTGACGCTGATCAAGAATATATATACTTTATGGGGTCTGCCACGCCTCCTTCTGCCTGTTACGCACATTTTTTTGGACAAACTTAATAGACCCATTTGTACTTTTTCAAAGTACTGGGTCTAAAAATGCAGTAAGCTACAGTGGAGCAAGCTCGACAGTAGGAGACCCAGTACTTTTGAGAGCAAAGCGTCCACTACAGATTGTTCTTCAATGTTCCCTACCATGCAATAGATGGCGCCACTACGAAATAAGTTAATAAACACAGAGGTCGCTAGCGTCTCTTCTTCTTCCTTTTGCCTTTAACATTGTTAGTTGAATAACTTCCGTGTTTATCATCCGATTGGAATGAAATTTTCTGGACAGGTTTGGACCATAGTGTATATTATATATACCAATAATCAAGTCGCTAACATTAAAGGGGCTCCTTCAATTCGACTTCGAAATTTTGTATTTCAATTTCCGGGGGCGGAGGGGGGCGTGGCAAAAATCCAAAACAAACTTGATCAATGGAAGATATAGATGAACCTACATGCCAAATTTGGTGTCTCTAGCTCTTATGGTCTCTGAGATCTAGGTGTTCATATTTTCGAAATTTTGAACAGCCGTATACTATCCGTTTATTATCCGATCCGGATAAAACTTTCAGGACAGGATTGGACTATAGAGTTTATCATGTATGCCAAAAATCATATCGCTAGCATTAAAGGAGCTTTCGTTATTCGACTTTGAAATTTTGTTTCAAATTTACGTGGGCGGAGGGGGCGTGGCAAAAATCTAAAACAAACTCGTTTAATGCAAGATGCAGATGAACGTACATGCCAAATTTGATAGCTCTAGCTCTTATAGTCTCTGAGATATAGGTGTTCAAAAAAGGGACAGACGGACAGACGGACAGACAGACGGACATGGCTATATCGACTCGGCTGTTGATGCTGATCAAGAATATATATACTTTATGGGGTCTGACACGCCTCCTTCTGCCTGTTACGCACATTTGCACAAACGTAATAGACCCATTTGTACTTTTTTAAAGTACTGGGTCT